>VDFB02252616.1:190858205-191005159 GCA_007258455.2 Sequoia sempervirens | reverse complement strand
CAAAATTATCCTTACAATACAAATTGGAAAGATGGAAAACCAATCTTTCCTAGCCAGAAGTTTAAAAATGATCAGCGTATGCTAGACCCCTTGCAGAAACATTCAGTGAATCTAGTACCAAATAGACCATGGTGTGAAGTGTGTGAATATCCACATGATCAAAATTAATATGGTGTTTCTCAATTGCTTGTTGCTGAGGAAATAGAGGAGGATGCTCATGAGCAGACATCAAAATATGAGCAGGATGATGTAGATGTTTGTATGGCTAGATCATACATTGATGAAGAAGAATGTTCCTCTGACGATGAAATACATGAAACTGATGTGGATAATCAGAGGTAGATAAATGAGATGTATCATCAACAGGTCTTTTCTGATGAGGAAGGTGATTTTGATCATAATGCTTGCAATATGGAGCAGGCTGAAGATTCAATGTCCTTAAGGAGACCGTCAGAAGAAGAGATTGCAAGATTGACTGAGGAAATGGCTACTCAAATGAGAAGTTCACTTCAATTGAGAAATAGGACTATGGGTGGTGAGCAGGGTAAACCTGCTAGCTTGTTTATTAAAGAAAAAAAGGATAAAAACAAAGGTGTTAAGATTGACAACAAAAAGGATGCTGTAAAAGTCAAAGAAGTTAAGAGTGATAAGGTTTGGGAAAAAAATAACAAGACCCCAAAGCCTCAAGAAGGTGTGACTTCATCGCTGGTGAAAAACAAGGTGATTACAAATTTAGTTGAACCTATTGTAGAGGATACAAAGCAAAAGAAGCTAGGAGGAGGTAATCAACTAGAGAGAAAGGAAAATGATGAAGGTATGATGTCTAATTTGCCTAAGCATATTCCTATGGATATGTTTCATGTTCTTTCTCAGGTTAAAGTAATTGTACCTTTTCTAGAAATGATGAGAATAAATGAACAGAAGGAAAAGACAATAGTCTTGATCACAGATGTTGCTGGTAATAAGACTAAACAAGGAAGTGGTAAAGAAGAGAAGGACAAGGAGAAAAAAGAAAGTGGAGGGAATTGTGTCACAAATTCCCCATGTGTATTTAGGAAATTCTATTAACATGTGCCTTGAAAATGTAACTCCCTTTTTCTTGAGTATGGATATAAATGGGAAAACTTTAAGGAACTGTATGATAGATTCAGGGGCATAAAATAATGTTATGCCAATCAAAATAATGGAGGCAATGGGCTTTACAGTAGATACTTCTCAAGGTAAATGTTATGCTATGGATTCAAGAGAAGTGCCAGTTATTGGAACTATCAGAGAATTGCCTTATAAATTGACTTAGTACCTTGACAAGGATTTAGTCATGACTGTATTAGTTGCAGACATCCCTCCTCATTTTGGATGCTTTTGTCAAGAAAATGGAGTGCATCAATGGGGGGTAACATGCAATGTGATTTGTCATTTGCTACTTTCTCTATTGATGGTAAGGATGTCAAAATTGAAAGAGAATCAAAAGTACCTCATATGATTGAGCATGGCCCAATTGAGAATATGACATGTTTTATTGACAGTGGTATAGATGAATTTAGGGTTGAGGAATTCCCTAACAATTGTGATAAGCCTACTGCATTGATTGATATAGAAATAAAACAATTGTCAGAATCTAATGACTTGTGGATTACGTATTTTGATGGTGCAAGTTCAAAAGAAGGGTCTGGTGTAGGTGTCTTGTTACAATCACCAAGTGGAAAAACATTCAGGTTCTCTTTCACTCTATTATTTGAATGCACAAATAATGTGGCAGAGTATGAAGCCTTGTTATTAGGGTTGAGATTGGCTGAAAAACATGGGATTAAGAAGCTCAAGGCAATTGGGGATTCTGAGCTTGTGGTCTCCCAAGTTAGATCTAAGTTTGTATCAAAGAACAAGAGGTTGAAACGGTATAGGAATGTTGTTTGGGATGAATTGGAGAGATTTGATGCATTTGGCATAGGAGGGATGGAAAGAAGTCAAAACAAAGTGGCACACCTATTAGCCAACATTGCATTAAAACTAGATGATATGACTTATGCTAGAATTTCAAAGGTCGAGGTGCAAAGAAGGCCATCTGTCCCTAATAATATAAAAAATTGGTAGGATTTTGATAATGATGATGATATATTAAGGTTTTCGAATTGTGTGGGAGAGTATGAAAATTAGGAAATTGAATTTGGAGCTTTTGTTGAAAATGTTGATGGTAAGGATACTATATTTGGAAATGAGGTCATTCAGATAAAGACAAACACAATTCCCAAGGGTCTAGTTGTACTAGAAAGAGTGTTTGATAATCAGGTTAAGACAAAGGCTAATCATACTATTTCTCATCCTGATGACTTGGAAGAGATAAATCTTGGAACAAAAACATCCCCAAAGAAGGTGTATATTGGAAAGAAAATGTCACCAAAGGTGAGAAGGATGCTAATTGATTTATTAAGGAAGTTTAGGCATGTGTTTGCATGGTCCTATGATGATCTTAAGGCATACAGGGAGGATCTTTTCCAACATGAGATTCCTTTGCGTGATGATGCCAAGCCATTCAGACAAAAGCAAAGGCCTATCAATCCCACTTTGGCCCCCAAAATGCAAGAATAATTAATGAAACTAAGAGATGCATGGATCATTAAGCCAATCATACATTCATCCTAGGTATCAAATTTGGTACCAGTAAGGAAGAAAAATGGGGACATCAGGTTATGTGTAGATTTCAGAAATTTGAATGTGTCTTCATTAAAAGACAATTATCCATTACCCAATATGGAAGATATGTTGCAAAGAGTGACATGCTATGAATTGATGTCTATGATGGATGGTTTCTCTGGTTACAACTAGCTCATGGTCAAAGAATCTAAGTAGTTTAAGACAACTTTCACCACACCATGGGGAACATATGTTTATGTAACAATGCCATTTGGTCTAACAAATGCAGGGGCTACTTTTCAAAGAGCCATGGATGTGGCGTTCTTAGATTTCATTAACTTATTTTTGGTGATCTACCAAGATGACTTGACAACATATTCTAAAAGGGAAGAGGATCATTGTGAGCATCTAGAGAAGATATTCATTAGAGCCTTGGAGTATGGTATTTCTTTGAATCCAAAGAAATGTGTGTTTGGAGTACTAGAAGGAAAATTATTGGGACATATAGTTTCCAAGGATGGAGTAAAAATTGATCCAGAGAGGGTAATTGCAATTGATAAAGTTTCACAACCCCAAAATGTCAAAGGAATACAATCTTTCTTTAGACAAGTAAATTTCTTGAGGAGGTTTGTGACAAATTTTGCTGAGATAATTTGCCCTATTTCCAAAATGCTCAAGAAAAGAGCTAAAGTTGAATGGGATAAGGAGTTTGTGTAGGCTTTCCAAGCCATTAAGCAAGCAATAAAGGAGGCTCCCATGTTAAGAATCCCTGAGTTTTCTAAATCTTTACAGATTTTCTCATTTGCTTCTTTCCACACAATTGCAGCTGTGTTATTGCAAAAGAATACAAAAGGTTTTGAATAGCCTATTGCCCTTTTCAGCAAATCTCTACAAGTTGCAGATCTTAAGTATGATATAAATGAAAAATAGGAATATGCGTTGGTAAAAGCAGTAAAAGCTTTTAGGCCTTATTTGATGGGAGCTACTATAATTGCATATGTACCTAGTGCTGTTGTTAAGGACATCTTCACACAGCATGAAGTTTCAGGAAGAAGGTATAGGTGGATAAATAGGATCCAGGAATTTAATATTGAAGTCCAGATTACTAAACTGGTAAGGGGACAAGGATTGGCCAAGCTTATGGCCCAAAGTAATATGGAAGAAAATCAGATAAATTTGCTAGAAGAGGAAAATAGATCACACATATGTGATATGGAGCATTCAGAATGGTATAGAGATGTGATATATTATTTTCAAAAAGTGAAATGTCCTGACAACTTGAGTGAAAATGAGAAAAGGACATTGAAGTTACATGCTATCAAATATGTTATCGTAGATGGAAAGCTCTAGTGGAGAAATGGAGAAGGTGTCATGCTAAAATGTATTGACCAAGATCAAGCAAAAGAACTTCTGAGTGTGATGCATGGTGGAGTTTGTGGAGGACATTATATGGCTAAGACAACTGCATATAAGATAATGAGGGTTGGATTTTGGTGGCCTATAGTTTTTAAGGATGAACACCAACTAGTGAAGACATGTGATGCTTGTCAATGTTTCTCTGGTAAGTTAAAGTTTTCTGGTAACTTTCCTCTAAAACCAGTTATAGTACAAGCTCCATTTCAACAGTGGGGTATTGATTTTGTAGGAAAGATATCATGTAAATCTAGTGGGGGCCACTCATGGATATTGGTGGCCATTGATTATTTCACTAAGTGGGTGGAAGAAATTCCAACAAAGAAAGCCACTAGTAAAGTGGTAATTGACTTCCTGATGAGCAACATATTGACTAGATTTGGATGTCTAGAAAGGATTGTGTCAGACAAAAAAATATGTTTTAGATCTGAGGAATACATAGAATTTTGTGCGAAACATGGCATCCAAATTTCTTATTCATCACCATACCATCCACAGGGAAATAGACAAGCAAAATCAAGCAATAAAAGATTGATGAAGATCATTAAAAGAATCTTGGATCAAAATAAAAGGGCTTGGGATTCTAAGCTGAGATTAGCAGTCTGGGCATATAGGGTAACTGTGAAGAAGGCAATAGGTTGTGCGCCATTTGACTTGGTTTATGGGATAAATTCTAGGTTACCCCAAAACAACTTAATGGAAATGTACAAGTTTTTCTAGATGTATGATAATGAAATTGATGATGAGATGCAATTGAGAGTGGAAGCTCTTATAGAATTAGATGAAACCAGGAGGGAAGCACAAAAGAGAAATACAAAGTTGCAGTTGCAAGTAAAGAATTTGTATGACAAGAGGGCAACTGCAAGGAGTTTCAAAGATGGAGATTTGGTTTTAATATGGAATGCCAGACTAGAAGATAAAGGGAAACATGGGAAATTTGATGCAATCTCGTTGGGTCCATTTTTGATAAATGGTAAGTGGGGTGAAGATTCATACTTCCTCCAAGATATGACAGGGGATATTCTTGAATTGCTAGTTCACAGACAGTTCTTGAAGTTATACTTCACTTGAATTATTCTTTTCCATGAACAATAGTTTAGGTTTCTATATTTTGTATATATCTTGTACATAGTTTGGGTTGTTTTGTCCGAACAGTACCTTTTTGGTCATCTCTGCATCTTGGTCTGCTCTTCCTAAGATTCTGAATTCTCACTTCATTCCAGTGGAATTAACATCCCCAATTGGAGCCATTGATGGAACTTCATTAATTTTTGCTCCTTGTGTTCCACCCATGCCCTTCCTGGTGTTACTGGTCTCTCATGGTGTCAAAATTTTCCCTAGGTTGGGGGTTTTAGCCTTATTTTCAAGTGAAACCCTTGTGTTTATTTTACGCCTTGGTTGGGATCTATTATGCTGTTACTTTTTGAGGGGTCTTAAAATGACTTATGTCCTATTGGTTCGTCTAGGCCAAGTCCCTTTGTTTTAATTTTATTTCCTCCATGGGATTTTTTCATTTTCCTAAGTCCTAGCTCGCCCCATGTTTCATCATTTAAAAAAAACTTATGTCATTATTTACCGTTGGCCTAGTGATGTCCCCTTGTCCTTTTAATAAATGTTTTATTTTGTAGAGGGATCAGATTCGCACTACTGTTGATCAATTTCCTTTTGATCTCAGTCGTTGCTCACTATGTCGCAATGACCCCACCACAGTGCTTTGGTTGATCATGATATCATGGGTGGGCACCATGTGTCCTTTTTGGGTGTGGTTGAAGGAGATAAGTTTGGTTGAACATCGATCAATTATCATCAGATATCAATAGTTGCCTGCCATCACGTGATCGAAAGTTACAAGGTTTTTGCTTATTGCAATATCACAGGCAGGTGTCACGTGTCTCATCTGATGAAGCTGAAAGAATAAAGGAAATACTGTTTGGCCTTAATACATTAAAAGGTGGATTATTAAAGTGCTCTTAAGGTGCATGTGTTTTAAATCGACGGATTTGTTATAATCTTGGTGGGAAAGCTGCTTGATGGTTGATGATGAAGCTAGCGACTCTATTGAAGGAACGAGATCACCAATGTTCAAGATATACAGTTGCCTGCCATCGCGTGATCCAAAGTTGCAGGATCTTTATAGATTGTGATATCGCGGGTGACCGCAATGTGGACTTCTTTCACAACATATGGTATGGTGGGCCCCTTATTGCCACGTTGGCGATTATGTCAGCTTGTTTTGAGGGCGGTCATTCAATGATTTGATCTAACTAAAATACCAATGACTCAAATTTAAATTTGCATCAAATATTGTTGGAGTCATTTGTGCAGAGTGCAAGTGGGCTTTAATGGTGGATGAGACACTTACTGGAACCATTTGATTGATAGTTACAACGGTTTCCAGTTTTGCTTTGATGGCAGTCTCAGTGCGGGTTTCTTGTGGTTTTTGTTGTTGTATCAACTTTTCTCGGTTGACATGATGAACAAGAATATTCTCCAGGGTGATGGTTGTTGTAACATATTTTGGAATATCACTAGGTGCTCCAATTGGCTAATGACATGTGTACTTTGTGGCCCGATGCTTGTTTTCTCCTTCATTTTCTATAAGAAGGATTTCAAGGCTAGAAGTACGAGTTAGCAAGTTAGATAATTTTTTTCAAGTCTAGGTGAAGTTGCAAAGAAAATTGTAAAGTCCAATGGTTTTAGAGAGAAATGCAATTTAGGTTTTGAGTCATTTTGTAATAGGTGTTGAGTTCATGGGAATTTAATGTTCTATAACAATAGTAGCATTTGAATTGAAATGGTAAAATTCGAGCTCATGTCTCTCCATTGTACATGCTGTAGACATGCAAAATTGACATAATGCATTCAACTAGGTCATATTCATCCATTTGGAAAATGAATCAAGTTTATTTATCAACCTCCTAAAGTCATCAATTTAAATCAAATAAATCAACTTGATCCCATCACCCTCCCTTTAATTAAATAAATCAAGCCTTTATTTAATTAAATCATAATGCATATTCCATCCTTCTTGATTTAAATAAATCAAATATTCAAGTCAAAAAGGTCAAATCATCTTAATCATCATTTAGCTAATCTAACCATGATTAAATGTTAATCCTCACTACTTGCATTCTCTAGATTTTGCCACTTGCACCAATAAATCAATCTATTGATTTATTAAATCATCATTTTCACTCAACATGGCATTTATGGGGAATATTCCCTCAAGTTTGAAAAACATGACAAGTTGATTTGTCCCTCGAACATTGCATTTATTTCTCATTTTCTTGTCCCCCTCTCAATATTTATTGCCCAAATTTGAATTTGAAACTCCCTCTCATGGGCACATTTCCCAAATCTTGCACATGCATCAACCACTCACATGATGACAAGTGGCCTCTTTTCATTGGCCTTTTTTTAGTCCCACATTGGTCCATTTTCAACACTCTTAGCATTTGAAAATCTTTAAATAGAGGCTTCATTCTATAGCAAATCCTCCACAAATCTACATCTCTTGCAAAGTCACTCTCTTAAATTGAGAACTGATTTTGTTCATCCACTCCACAATCTTAGCATTTTCTTCTCTAATATCATGCAAGGTCACTCTCTTCATTTGAGAAATGATCTTGTCCATCATTATCATTAGATTATCTAAAGGGGTTGGGAAAGGGCTATTTTCCATATCAAAATAGCACTAATCCCCCCATAAGATCAAGTGTTTGTCTTGTTTTGGAATAGGGACAGTTATTTGTGTTTGTATTTGCTCAATTATATCATCTTTTTCCTTGTTTTCTAACAATGCAGATGGATTTTATGGGGAACTCTTATTTTATACTTGCATTTTGATCTAACACTTGAATGTTTGCTTTGCTAATGTAAGTTTGGAAAGGGGTTCACACATGCATGTTTGAACTTTGAATAAAATAACTAAGGGTTGTTTTATTCATCTCATTGTTGTGTTGTGTGTGATCCTTATTCTAGCTTTAATTCAAGGAATTAATTAAAATTCTTGAATGGGATTATAGGCGGATATGTTATGTATAAGGATTTGATAAGTAGTATTGGGTTAGAATGCATACTGATAAATTTGTAATGCAATATTGTTAGGGATCTTATATGTTATGTATTAAATCTATCATAAGCTTCTAGATGCTTATGAATTTGACTCCTGCAATGGATATATGGCACTGATCTAAGTTGTACTTATTTGTGTAGTTCAATAATTGTTTGTCTTTTCCTAGAGCTTGCTACAAATTGAAAATCAATTACTATCTTATACTATGGATTGTGTTTAGTTATCTCATGGTCTAGGTAGTTGATATTATCAATGAACAACCGATTATATTTGATATTATCCTATCATGTTGAGCTATTAAGTGAGATTATCTGTTATTGTTAATGTTGTTTATAATAATGGTGCGAAGGTTGTAAACACATTAAGGGATCACTCCCCCCGGTCTTGCAGAGCCCGAAGTGTAGGAGGCTTTTTAAAGTCCTCATCAGTTGGTCCAAGTCCTTCGAGCTGCCTTTGATTGGAATTGTAAATTCCATAGGTAGATTAGAAGACAAACCTGGTTACAGTGTAAAAACTAAACCAACAAAATGGTGACTTTACTGGGGAGCTAATTTTAATATTTTTTGTCAGTGTGTCGGTTGTCCATTTTGCATAGAGTTTTCATAGTGTTTCTGTGATTTGAAGGTTGAGCCTATAATTCTATGTTAGGTTTGTCTGCTTCTTCTACTTTCATAAGTGTTAATAGTTATGTTGTAAAGCACTTTTGTGTGTTGTCAGTAAGAGGTTCCAAAGGTTTTTATATTCTACCACGTCTTTAGGTATTTGGTATTCCCAAGGAAATTGGGTGGCAACTCTGAAGTCTTTGCACCAGTGTGCATTTTACTTTGAAAGGTTTATTATAAGTGGAAAGAACTTTTGGACTAGTATGAATGAAGAACACCAAGTCATTCATGAAGAATAATCCAGAACGAAAATTGGAAGGTGAACTTCCCAAAGTGAAGAAGAAGGAATGGATAAAGAAAAGACTAGAATCTAGTAATGCTGCTCCTGCATCATAGAATCTTGTACACCAAGCTACAAGTAAGCTCTTACACCCTATTCCTAAAAATCTTGAAGAGGTGTCTAGAGATTTAGATTCAGACAGTGGTGGATATTTTGATTATTATTTAATACACCAGTTCAAGAAGATGTAACATGTCAAAATAAAGGGCTTGTTAGTGTCAAATATACTGAAAAGAGAAGAAGTAAGAGTAGAATTCGAAGCGATCACAGAGAATGCACCAGTGATGTGCCTCCTTCTCCTACTAAAAAGGATGTAAACTCTTTATTGTCTGAACATGTATTGGAAGGGGTCAATTTAATAGATCTAGGTGATACATCGAGTTCTGATGTGACTTTGCCTGACCCTAATGATGTTTTTGGAGATATTAATTCCTTGAAGTGAGAAATCCAAGAGCAAGCTGAGGTTAGGGTGAAAACAGAAAAAGAAAGGGAAGCAGAGTTGAGGAATGTTGTGATTGAAAGGGATAGGTTGACGAGACAGTTGGCAACAATGAAGTTCCTAAACCAAGAAAAACCTAAGGAAAATGTTGATTTTCTGATTTTAGAAAAGATTGATAATAAGGAAACAAAGCATGTGTCTAAAGAAAACCTAGTAGGCCACATTGATGTCCAACCCAAACCTGCTGACCCAAATCCCTCAAATCATGTTAAGTCTCAACTGAGTAATACAAACCTTAATCTTGCCTTGGAAAAAAGAAAGCAAAAGGTTGACGGGGTTAAAATAAATGAGAAAGTGACTCCTCATTCCACTCATCAAGGTCTCCAGCCACATGTGTCATTTCAAACAGAATCTGCCTTAGAAAAGGCTAAAAGGGAGAATGAAGCTCTGGTATAAGAGCTGGAGAGAACAAAGATTGAGGCTACAAATGCAAAAATGATGGGGGATTAAGATTAAATGAAAGGTTGTGATAGGGGTATTGGAATGGTGAATTAGGACAAGAGGATACAGGTGGTGGATTGTAGTAAGGATATTGGGATGGTGGATTAGGATCGGAAGATTGAGATGGTGAATTGAGATAGGGAAACATGGATGTCAGATTAGATGTTAGATTAGGATAGGTTGATGTGGATGTTGGATGAGGATAGGAAGGTGTGAATGTAGGATTAGGATGAGTAGATTGGTATGGAAGATTAGGGTAGTGGGCATATATGGATGAAGGATTGAGATAGGATGATGTGGACATGGGATTCAAATAGGAGTATTGTGATGGAAGATTAGGATAAGAGGATGCAGGTGTTGGATAAGAGAGGATGATGTAGGATATGATGGATATGATGGATATCCCTTGTCAAAGGTAGCATAAGGAGCATGATTAGGAATGATGAAGACATAATGGGATAACTCAAAGGGGTGATTGGATTTTGGAAAGCGGGTGGAGAAAGCTTACTAGTGATGATAGTGTCAAGGGGATCTATGTCGTATTCTTCTTGATAGACAAAACTTTCATTATTGTCACTGACATAATTAGGATTCCCTTTGACTACTATTGATGGAGGATAAGGATTCATGATGATAAAAGGATAAATGTGATGGACCAAAGATTTTGGATGGAAACAGACCAAATCTTGGGTCAGGATTTAGGTCAAGCTCAGATTGGGATTGGATTAAAGCTTAGATTAGGATGATTGGATGGTGCAATGGGATTGATTTTGATGATTAGATTTGATTACCAAAGGATGACTATGACACCGAATCTACTTCAAGATGGAAGTAGATTGATTGGGTCGAAAGGTGATTGGATTGGATTGGATAATATCGATCGATGAGACGGTTGATAAAATCAAATAATGGATCAGATAAGATGACAAAAAGGGACTGCAAACCCCATTTAGAGATTACCCTAGGAGACTTAGGATATTAATTGATCAGATTAAAGGATAAATGGGTGATTGCAACATTGAATACACCTTGAGATTGAAACTATATTGATTGGGCGGACAATGATGATTAACTTAGGATAGATGACAATCTTAAGCAGATGTTGATGATGACGATCAAATCAGACACTTGGGTCAATTTGGATAATAACCCGAGATGAAGTTTTAGGGATTTGGATGGGGAAAATGATGATTTTATTGGAGGAATAGATGATAAAAATGGATGAACGAATACTCCAAACGAGTAAACAATTGATTGGAACATATGAATGACTACTTGGAATGAGTAAATGACTATTCACAACAAATGAATGATTCTCGAAATGAGAAGATGAAGGTTTGGAATAGATGAAAAATTACTCAAAATGAGCAAACGATTGGCTAGGACTGTTGAACAAGAGTTTGAAATGATTGAAGGAGGTTTGAGGTGGATGAATGTTTACTCAGAACGAGGAAATGAATGATCAAAATGGTAGAACGAGAGTTCAAAATGATAGAAGGAGGTTCGAAGTGGATAAATGTTTACTCAGAACAAGTAAACAAATGATCAAAATGGCAGAATGAGAGTTCAAAATGATAGGAGGTTCAAAATGGATGAATGTTCACTCAGAATGAGTAAACAAATGATTGGAATGGTAGAATGAGAGTTCAAAATGATAGGAGGTTCGAAATGGATGAACGTTCACTCAGAATGAGTAAACGAATGATCAAACTGGTAGAATGAGAGTTAAAAATGATAGAAGAAGGTTCAAAATGGATGGATGAAAGGTTGAAATGAGCAAATGATTGATTGAAATGGATGAATGAATGCCTTGATGGAGAAAATGACTCTCAGAATGGATGAAAGGATGAATAGGATGAAATTGAAGAAGATGGAGGGAGGGATCTTAAGATTTGTTTTGATATCCAAATATCTTGGTTGTAGATGGACTAAAGCTCATATTAGGATTTTGGTTAAGCTCGGATTGGGATTAGATTAAAGCTTATATTAGGATTGTATTGAAGCTTAGATTAGGATGATTGGAGGATGTGATGGGATTGATTCTACACCACGTTCTGGGGTTTAAAGGATGCAAGGTGCTGACAATCAAATTTTTCCAGATTTGGAAATTTTAAAAAAATGTCAAAATTTTCCATTTTAGGAAACTTCACAGACATACTTATGAGAGTCCAATTTTTTCCAAAAAAATACCCCAAAATAACCTGTATTATGAATTTCCAACTAACATCCCAAATCTGAGACATGCATTCTGAGTTATTAATGAAAATGATTTTTCAAAAATTGAAAAAAACACTAAATTGCGATTTTGAGGGTCAAGATGAAAGTTTGAGGCCCTAAAAATGTGGTAAAACAGGGTCCAACTGACCAAATATCTATTGAGAATCCACATGACACCTCATAATGCAACCACCCATAAAATTTCAGCCCAAACAGACACATGAGTCAAAAGTTATGGCCTCTGGAAGTTTCAGCATACAAATCAAAACTCTTGAAATGAAGTCTAGGTGATTGGGATGGATGATTTAATGATGGATATGGATTCTAATGATGTTCTAAGTAGCACTTTTGTGGTTTTGTCGATTAAATGATGACTTATAGAAAATGTGTTGATGACGGGCAAATGGGTGCTCGAAATGACTAAATGAAGGGTGAAATCAGTTGTTTGGAGGGCAGGTTCGCCTGTCCAGGAGGGCAGGTTTGTAAGGAAAAAATTGGAGGGAATATTATACTAACTACAAATAGTAGTTCCTTTGATAACTTTAATTTTGATTAGGTTGCCTCAAAGACACGTACTACTATGTCCTAAAGCAGAAACAAACAGTTTATTTCCCACATTAATCCTTCTGAGAAAAACACATGTAAATTCAACATCATGCATCAACAGATTCTCTAACATAACCAATACAGACATGAAAGATGAGACAAACAACATAACACAAAGATTTACGTGGGGAAAACCCTTTCGAGTAAAAAACCCCACTCTCCAAAGTTTGAGCCATTGTATTATTCAGCAACAGAAAGTTACAATACAGTTTCAGGCTCTTAGTCTTTCAGAGATTTCATCTTGTTCATTCTGGATACAACTGGAAGCAATAGATCAACCCATCAGACTATACAACCTTTGCACTGTTACAATACCCTCACAGTATATAGTGAAAATCAACACGAGAGAGATCTATCATGATCCATGATTAGTAGAGATTCCAGCCTCATGGCTTCGGCCTTTTGGCCAGCCACTCAGTCCTCTCTTTATCGCTCTCTCTATGGCTCTCGGCTCTTCAGCTCCTTGGCTTATTAGCTCACACTTCATAACGTCCAATGCATATGTTTATACATTCATTCTCATCTTCCAGCCTTTGTGAATCAGTTTGTTTCCAACTGTCAGATCACAACTGTCAAATCATCCAGCTCAACATCGTAGATGTTTCCACTTCCTTGCATAGAAGATAATACATCCAGGTCACACCATGTAGGACAGTCATCCAAACAGTCAAAAGCATTTAGACAGTATTTGCATGTTGGTGAGACACTAACCGTGTCTCCCTGATGCCACAAGATCTAGTTATCGATATCACCAAGAGTCATCCCTATTGGAAAGAGGTTACACCGAGTCAAGAAAGCTATTGCTAAGACATTGTCGTGTCGCCATACCAATGATCACCACTTGTATCGCTATTCGGCAAGACCATCGTTCTTGATGAGACATCATACCGAAATCCCAAAGTCACATAGATGTGATATTTTCCATCGGCAAGACTATCATCTTTTGCCAAGACATCGCACTGAAGTTCCCAAGTCACATCAACCTCAACATTATCATCGGTGATACAATTTCCATTGGATGAGACTTCATACCAATGTTCAATGGTCACTCCAAAATGCCCAATGGTCGGCAAGACTTACTGCCCTTCGCTGAGAGATCATACCAAGCTCTTTATGTTATACCGATGTCACTATCGGTAGGACTTAGGCAAAGGTCATACCGAGCACCGAACAATCGCCAGGAGTCATACTAACAACAAACTGCCTCATCGTCGAGACAATCACATTCGGCTAGACATTCTACATTCACTAGATCATACCGAGGTTCCAAAGTCATACTGAAACCTCTGATGTCCATCGCATTCCTATCGGCATCCATCTAACAGTCGGCAAGACTTCCCTCTATTGCCAAGAGGTTACAGCGATGTTCACACCTATCGGCTAGAGAACCCACCATCGTTAAGACTTCTTACCAAGACTTCCAAGTTACCCCAATGAGCATCAGTGAGACAAACATAAGTCGCCAAGACTTCATGCCGAAGCCTCCACTATCGGCAAGACTTCTCTTAGTCACTGAGAGATCTTCCCGAGACCCTTGTGTTACACCGACGACCACAAGCAAATGCTATTGACAAGACTTCACATATCACCAAGACTTCTCACTAAGACCCTCGAGTTACTCCGAGTGTATAAAGTTAGTCCTAGTTGCCAAGAGATCTTCCCCGAATGTTCAAGTCACCCCGATGACTATAATTGGTGAGACATCTCCATGTCGCTAGGACCACACACCGACACACATGAGTTACCCTAATGATTCAGTCGCCATAGGTCACCCTGACATACGCTAGGCACCCAATAACAAACCCTTCTATCACCGGTACATTCCATATCGGTAAGAGATCTCACCAAGTCTCCATGTCATAGCAATAAGTCCATTCGGAAAGACAAAAGTATTGTCTCAACGACATGAGCAATACACAAGGTTAAACTGCTAGTCAGCTAGACAATAGGAATGTCACACCGACTTTTCTCTTCCAGAGGTTATAGCCTGTGATATTGAGGCAAATGATTCCAACAATCTCCCACTTGATGAAGATAACATAGGCACCTCTAAAGCAATCAGGAACTAAGATCATACTAGCCCATCAGCCCAAACCCTGCAATACTCAAGACACTCAGCCTACATGATTCAACAGATAACAGTCCACCAGATAATCTGTAATAAAGACTAGGTATCCAATTGCAACTCACTAACCAACAAAGCAACTAATCACAACCTTTCAGGAAACCACATAGATCTCAAACATGCTCTCATGCTCCATTAAGAATTATGGTCCAACATCCAAGATGTCCACCATTCAGGCAATAATCCTATCATCTTCCAACATGCCACCTGTGGAAGAAGGATACAATGCCAAGGTGTATAAGCACCATTCCAACGAACACAAGAAAAAGATCCCAGTGATACCATCAACAAGATACAGCTACCACTTCACTGTGCTCAAAACACTATACAGATGCAATATCAACTTCAAAGCTTCAATTAGAACACAATAGTGAAGTCATTATCGAGAAACAAGATATAGAACATCAACTAGAACAACATTCAGACTAACTGCTTCCATCCAACTGATAAACCCACACGACTGGAAATAGCACCCATAGCTCGTGCTAAGCCATCCAATCTCACATACCTCATAGGTATCAACATTAGTAAACTTATGCCAAACAATAACCAAATCATTAATAGAAAATACAAGCTCCAAGTGCCAACCAGTCGAAGAAGACAAGACACATACAGGAACTCCCACTGCCTGAGTAATGCAGATCTAAAAGATCAAAGGCATCACAAGTCTACCAATTTCAGCACATAGAAAATGTAACCATGTAGTACCAAGGAAATATCCACAATGATATGCACAGCCTGCAACAAAATGTTACAAGACACATTTCTCTCACCACAAACCATCACAGCCACAAATAGAAACTATATACATCATCTTCCTGTAGAGCATCCTCCTACATACACTTCTAATAGCCAGCTATGTCAAGAATGATCTTCTTCACATCCCAAAAGAAAAACCTTAACAACATCCATTCATTCAATCACCAAGATCAAACCGACTTTAAAAAACATGGATGTAAGCTTCTTAAAGAAGATCAAACTACTTCATTCCCCATTTCAGGAAATCAGCCCATACAACATCTCCTACCAATTCTCATTAGCAACAAGGAGATAAAAGAAAAATGTACAACTTCCACTATGAATCCTCCAGAACCATTTGACAACAATTCAAGATCCATATCATGAAAGTGAACTTAATAAAACACATCTGAAAAATATAATGGGCCAAATACCTTTAAGATAAACTGTCGAGTAGACCAAGAGTGGGAACGAGAATACTCCTTCAAGATACAAGTCATCATGACTAATCCAAGAGCAATCTCCTCATAGGTCTCTTATTGAACTCATGTTCAACCAAGGTGTAGGCTTCTCAGACTTTCTGCTAAAAAATTCACCAAGAATAACAAGCAGCAACACTTCTCTCATAAGAGAAAGACAGCCTCACCTTATTGTTAATGTATCAATGAGTACTAGCAATCGATCATCTCATGCTAAACTTCAACTGCATTACTGCACTATCATGAAGTATCAAGCAAATAATCAAAGCACCCAATACACAAAGAATTACCAGACCATTCTCAAAGCTCCAATCAACTAAATCAGGAACTTATCATGACACCATGATCTACACATCCCCATAGGAGATCCCATGCTTCAAGTGACTTTTCCATTGTCTCAAGTACAATGCACAATGCCAAGACTCCAGTGCACAAGCAAGAGTATACCATGACATAAAGCAAATAGACTCAAAATCAACATCACCTGTCAAGCACCACCAACACCTTAGCCAAAGACTCCAAGTGTCCTCCATGGATCCAAGATGTTGCACATCTTCAAGTAATGTCCATGCAAATGCGAAAGAACCCTTCTACAGCAATAGGATCAAAGAGCTCTCCCAAGAAACATCTGCAACACTAAAGAAGACCATTCACCACCATGTGATGAATCCACAGTCACTGCTACAGCTCCCATTGAAATGTGACACCCGAGCTCTCCAAGCATCATGACTACCTACTACAGGTTCCCATAACCGACTTAGGTACTCAATAGTATTCATCCTCTCATCTCAAAGCACCACACCAATGCACAAGTGACCATAGACAAGGCCAAATAACAAGTTTGCACCAAAAATGAATCAACCTTGTGGATATAGACAGTCCACTTCTGAGTTGTCTCACAACAACCATGCAGGTAAATATAGCCCACAACATTGCACAACCTGTAGATCCATTCAACAAAAACATGCAAACCCATCATTGCATTGGAAATGCAAAATTGAGATCTCAAAGAGAATAACCATGTAGACAACATGACTCAAACACCAGCTCACGCCAATTTTGATTTTCCAATCATGTCCACAACTAGCACCATAATCAAGGAACCTACAAGCACCACCATAGGAATGCTAAGTGAGAAATCACATACTAACACTCTCATGCAGAGAAGAAATCATACCTCCTCAAACCATGCACCAAGCATGCATGCAAAACTACAACTATCTCATCCAACAACACCACAAAAGGCCAGTTTCTAGACAATAGCTTAACAACAACTCCACATGGTCACAAATTTTGCTTAACCATGTAAAACTTGCAAAACCACAGAGCCATGCAAGTACAAAACATCCTTAGAAAGGAAAACATCAGTTCAGGAGAATCCAGGTCCCTTTCAGACCAACTCTAAAACCACCAACATGTACATGCATCTGAGAAAGAGAGAAAGGATATTTCAGAAGCTTGCAAATCATCTAATGATTAACTCCATAGCCTTCAAGAAATCAAGGTTAATAGGAAACAGTGCCTTCCAACACTAGGAACCACCACCTAGCATAAGCACTCTCTTCCATGACTGAGAAACAACCTAGGATTCTCCATATCACCTAGGATCCTGACACATAGATGCCCAATATGAAAGCTTTACTGCTACACAACCACAGAGAAAAGAAATCCACCTCATACTCCAAGGTTGTACCACTACCAGCCAGGAGACATAGATCACAACATGATCAACTCCCTATTCCATCTTGACCATCCTTCAAGTCGCATGCTATCTCAGAATACCACAAGACTTCAACTCATCAAAGGATCAATACATCAGTCCATTCCTCTAGATTACTTTCAGCCTATCAAGCTAATAAATCTTCATAGGATAAATACCCAGAACCAACAACCAGAAGAAAGCTCTGTTACCACTTGTAAGGAAAAAATTGGAGGGAATCTTATACTAACTCCAAACAGTAGTGCCTTCGATAACTTTAATTTTGATTAGGTTGCCTCAAAGACACGTACTATTATGTCCTAAAGCGAAAACAAATAGTTTATTTACCACATTAATCCTTCTGAGAAAAACACATGTAAATTCAACATCATGCATCAATAGATTCTCTAACATAACCAATACAGACATGAAAGATGAGACAAATAACATAACACAAAGATTTACGTGGGGAAAACCCTTTCGGGTAAAAACCCCCTCTCTAAAGTTTGCACCATTGTATTATTCACCAATAGAAAGTTACAATATAGTTTCAGGCTCTTAGCCTTTTAGAGATTACGTCTTGTTCAGTCTGGATACAACTGGAAGCAACAAATCAACCCATTAGACTATACAACCTTCGCACTGTTACAATACCCTCACAGTATACAGTGCAGATCAACATGAGAGAGATCTATCATGATCCATGATTAGTAGAGATTCTAGCCTCATGGCTTCGACCTTTTGGCTAGCCACTCGGTCCTCTCTTTATCACTCTCTCTGGCTCTCGGCTCTTCAGCTCCTTGGCTTATCAACTCACACTTTAGAAAGTCCAATGCATACGTTTATACATTCATTGTCATCTTCCAGCCTCTATGAATCGGTTTGTTTCCAACTGTTGGATCACAACTGTCAAATCATCTAGCTCAGCATCGTAGATGTTTCCACTTCCTTGCATAGAAGATAATACATCTAGGTCACACCACGTAGGATAGTCATCCAAATGGTCAAAAGCATTTAGACAGTATTTGCATGTCAGTGAGACACTAACCGTGTCTCCCTGATGCCACAAGACCTAGTTGTCGATATCACCAAGAGTCATCCCTATTAGCAAGAGTTTACACCGAGTCCAGAAAGCTATCGCTAAGACATCATCATGTTGCCAAGACCTCATACCGATGATCACCACTTGTATCACTATTCGGTAAGACCATCGTTCTCGATGAGACATCATACCGAAATCCCAAAGTCAAATAGACATGAGCTTTTCCATCGGCAAGACTATCATCATTCACTAAGACATCACATCGAAGTTCCCAAGTCACATCGACCTCAACATTCTCATAGGTGAGACAATCACCATTTGATGAGACTTCATACACTAGTACAAAAACAACAATATATGACTAAATAAACTACTAAAAATTGTATATAAATGACTAATTATGGTCACGTGACCATTAGTAGTTTGTTGCCGGTCATTTATAATGCGACCAAATTTATGACTAAACTATTTTAGTCATTGATTTGGTCATTGATTTAGTCGTTAATTTAGTCATTGATTGTTGTTAATTGGTCATTTATTTAGTCATGGTAGTGATTTATTTAGTCATATATTTAGTCAGATTGTTGTTAACTGGTCATTTATTTAGTCATGGTAGTCATATATTTAGTCATATATTTAGTCATATATTTAATCATTAATTTAGTCATATATTTAGTCATGCATTTAGTCATATATTTAGACATTAATTTAATCATATATTTAATCATTAATTTAGTCATTTAGTCATATATTTAGTCATTAATTTAGTCATTTAGTCATATATTTAATCATTAATTTAGTTATTTAGTCATTGATTTAGTAGTATATTTAGTGCATTTTTAATTTTCGTCATTTGATAGTTTATTTTATTAATCAAAAAGATTATTTATCCACTATCTAAAGATTTGCACAATAAAACAACAATGAGAAGGTAAAAATAACTTATTTTATTAATCAAAAAGATGTTACATACAACTGTGTAAGCTTGAAAATGGAGTTACAATTTGTTGTCCCAACATGAAATAACTTGAAATATTACAATACATTGTTGAAAGAGAAAAAAACTAGCTAAAATATACTCCAAAACCTTGCCTTTATGTTGTTCAACAACTTACAAAAGAATAGGAATGTTCATGACTATTCTTTTATATCATAACCTACAATCCCTTACCCTTGTAATGCTTGTTGATCCTCTAATTGTCATTTGTGCATGATTGTTGTAATACCCCTCATACTTTTTAGACTTATTATTTTATGTGCTTTGCTTGGATAATGTGATGATACTGTTATTGTTTGATGTGGTTTGTCAGATACTATGATGATACTGTTATTGTTTGATATGGTTAGTTAGATGCTAGATGATGCTGTTATTTCATTTTGGACATGATTACTCTATATGACATTATGGTTGATTATATCAGTTGATTTTCTGAATTATGATTTAATGTAGTGATTTAAATTAATATGTTATGAGATGATTGTTAGTTAGAAATATAATTCATTGATTATGTTATTATTGTTAGAATAGGTGTGACGAAGGACAATATAGCATCACTCATTCGCGAGTGCCCTGTTATGTTGCGATTCCTTCTCACAATGCAGTATCTTGATTTAATGCTTTGATATATATGTATATTTGCACATGTACACAACTTCGTTTGTATGCAGGATTGCAGGTATAAGTCTCGATTCCACCTGCTTCGGCAGGATAGGGCGAGCACCAAATAACCCAACAGATAAATGTTGATACAGAGGTGACGATGAAGTCCTTCCGTTCCATGATGTCAGGTCGTCTCATTGTTTGGTTTGGTTGTTGATTTTGTGTAATTGTCGTTATTGTCTGTTGTGTATGTGTTTTGTCTTATTTTATTTATGAGGGCATTTATAGTTATGATTTAGCTTAATGATTGAATTAAATTATTTATTTTAATGTTGGAGTAAATGGTATTTAAATATTTAAATAATTTAATTATTTTTGAAAATCTTCTATTGCAATTAAATAATAATTAAATATTAAATATGGCTTAATTATTTTAATCAATTAAATTGGTGGTGGATAATTATGTGAATAATTTATTTAAATTAAATATGTAATGTGAGGAGCAAAGAAAGTTGCAAAAACAGGAATTAAAGCAATAAAACAAATAAAAGAATAAAAAAAACAGTGTGAGCCTATAGGAATGGAGAGTTGGGAAAAAAGCCAGCTTTTAAAGAATTGATTTTCTTTTAATTTGGATTTTTGAGAATTTTTGGAGGATGGATATTATATTTTTATATGATTATGAATTGTTTTTGGGAGTTTTTACACACACAGATATATTGGTTTGAGAGGTGGTGCAAGGGATTGGTGTGAGTATTCTGAAATTTGAGAAAGGGTTTTGAAACCTTCTATTGTATTTTGGAGAAGAATTTTAGAGGGAGATTGTCAATCTATTTCTGGTGAATGTTCTGGAGTGTCTTCTGAACAACAAAACAGGATTCAAGTTCGAAGGTGAAGTTCTGTGGAGGAGATTTGGAGGCACGATCAAGGAACACTTCGAGGACGTCAAAATCAAGTAGGCATCCTCAGACTTTCGAATAAGCATTAGACATCAGGTTCTTCTTATACATTTTTTCTAGCATTTGCTTTCATCTTTGTGCTTCAGAGAAAACAAAACAAAATTTAGTAAATATGGTTTATGTGAAGAGAGGAAAATAAAATGTTATTCAAATTAAAAATTAGTGAAGGATCTTAGACCTGAAATCAAGAAAAATATAAGTTATTGTTCTGTTCTCAAATTTGTCAAAAACAAAAGAAAGCCTATCATCTGAGATTTCCAACTCAACAAAAAAAATAGGATTTTAAGAAAACAATATCTTTGTTAGAAATAATAAATTTGAAGGTTTTTGAGTACATCTGTATATAGCTGAATCTATTCGTTATTCTCAGATTTTCTTCTATATTATTCACATTTACCCTCCGATCGCTAATAATATATATATATATATATATATATATATATATATATATATATATATATATATATATATATATATATATATATATATATATATATATATATATATATATATATATATATATACCTCTGTTAAATATACCTCTGTTATGTATAATAGTATGTTAAATATACCCTGGTATTTTGCTCCTGTGCATCGGCCGAGGCCGTATTTTGTCAGAAATTCGTATAAAAAAAATATATACAAAAAAAAAATATATATATATATATATATGAAATTTCATTTTTTAAAGTTGTCTTTAAAAAAATAATAAAAATTATATGTTTTGGGGAAGGGAAGGGGTCGTACCCCGTCCCTCCCCCTCTCCTGCACACGGCAGCCCAAAGGACTGTCGCAGCAGTCCTAAGGACTGCTGGGCGCAGTCCAAAGGACTGCCGTCTACTGTCCACGCAGTCCCTTGGGACTGCAATCTGTCCGCGTACCCTGTACGCCGGGCAGAGCGGATTTCATTACTTTTGTTTTATTTTTATTTTTTTTATATATTAGTTTTGATATATATTTTATATATATTTGTTAAAATTTAATAATAATATATATATATATATATATAAATAATTAATTAATTAATGTTTTTTTTTATTTTATTTTATTTGAGGAGTATTTAATTTAATAAATATAATAATTATATTTAATTTAATTAATTTATTGAATATAATATTTTTAATTTAGTTTATTATTAAATATGATAATTGCAATTTATCCAAAATGTAATTCTGATTATTTTATTTAATATTTTTGTTAGTTATAATATAATTGAATTATAGTTTAAGATTAATTTGTATTATAAAAATAAAATAAAATAAAGGGGATTATTTTATTGGTTGGGCAAATAATACAATCGGGAATTTATTTACTTTTTTATTTCTTGTTGTGAAATTATGTCGAAATAATGACATTTCATTTTATTTGGTGTAAGGAACTTGATACTCTTTTGTGGTTGACTTAAGTTTATATTATTTTAAATGCATTGTTAGTTCTTTTCCGTAATGGTCATCGGTTAGTGTTGAACCCAATTGGGGTTAGGGTGAATCTTAGTTCCAGAGGCATGTTTTAGTCTTGAATATTATTCTTGTGTTGGTTTAACTCTTGAAGTTGATATTTGTTGCCTTATGTTGGAAGGGTTGTATGGGGTTGTGTTTGATTATGGATTATCGCGAGATGAGGAATGCCTCGCATGGTTGGTCTTGAGATTTCTACTTTATTTGTTTTGGTACAACCCTTGCCTTATTCTAGGTTTCTGTTAAGGGTCATAGGGAGAGTGGCTCTTCGTGGGCGCCGGCGCCTCGGGTAAGAGGAAGTGCCAGGGGAACCCACGTAAGAGTAGTTAAACAAGTGATAACCTAAAAATAGAATTTAGGGGGATGGGTAGTAAAACATACAAGATAATGAAAGTTGGATTCCTCGTCTATGCATTAGGGCTACCGTAGACTAGTGATAGACTGAGCAGGCCGTGGTCGGAAAAGTCGTAGTCTCGTCTTCATGAGAGATTATCGGCTCCGCATTAGCTACCCTATGGTGCCGGCGCCTCAGTAGGAGGAAGGGCCAGGTGATCCATACATGGGTGCCGGCGCCTCGGTTAGGAGGAAGTGCCAGGGGATCCCATGAGAGCTATGCGATGACACTCTCCACTAGACATCCTTGTTGTCCTTATTTCTTGTTGCCTCTGGATATTGTTATTTTTATGTTGTTCTGATTATAGGGTTAGGGAATCCATAGGTGGGTGCCGGCGCCTCAGTTGGAGGAAGAGCCAGGGGATCCCATGAGAGTTATGTGATGACCCTCCCTACTTGACACCCGTCTGACTTGTTCTTGTTGCCTATTGGAATGGTGTATTGAATGGTTGATTCAGACTTATTATGGAATCATGTTCTTTATATTGGTTCTGATTTATTTGGGATTGTATTTTGGGTGTTGGTTCGGTTCTTCTGAATGTTATCTCTTTGTGATGTTTCTTTGAATTCTTGTGATTTGATTCATGATTGTTAAGTGTTAGTACTTCATGTTATCATGCTGAGTTTCTTGGTTTTACTTGTTATGTGATTTGAGAACGTGATGGTTTTGCATTGCATACTTGGGTTGTACTTGTTTTGTATCATGTTGTTGTTGAGTCGGTTGACATTCATGGTCGGGTTCACTTCCTCGTCACCTCTGAGCACGGGGGGTGAGTTACTTGTAATTCACATGGTTGGGTGGAATGTGCTCCGCACCCGTTGGGTTCCCCATCAGCGTCTTGTCTTCTCAGCTTTCCGCAGTGCAGATGTTCCAGTGATCAGTTGTACTTCATGTTCATTATTCTTGTATCAATTCCCATGTTGCGAAATTCAATGTAATTCATGTATCAAAGAAAATTGTAATGTAATATTTTTTCAATGATGTAATAGTTAGGTTTAAACTGGATCTTGTTAAAAGATTTATCATGGATGTACTTATGCGATGTTTATCATACTCGCATCATGGCTATCAGTTGTATCATTGTATATGGTTTCCTAAATTAAATGGTTATGTTGTTTTCGTTATCTTTATCTTGTTTTGTGGTTGCAATGTAACCTCGCGTGCCCCAGAGAACCATGTGGATTTAATGAGTATGTGTTATGCTATGTGATTTTGGTTTAATGTTGTTACATGTTACTTTTATTATTTAAAAAAAAAAATTATTCGTGTTATGTGTGTGTTCTCTGGGGTTTGCACGACGGGCGTTACAACTTGGTATCAGAGCCAAGGTTGCAAACGCTAGGGTCTTTGGGTAGTGTAGTCCATTAGGTTACCGTTTGTGCAACTCTTGTGCTCATGTTGTACTTTATCTTGTGGCGCAAAACTATGCCTCGAGGTAGAGGACGTGGCCGTGCAAAAGGCCGTGGTGCCGGACGTGGAGCAAATCGGCGAAGCCCCTCAGTTCCTAGTTCCCATGGCTCTAAGCATGAGGAACAGTAGAGTCTTCATAGCGTTCCATCAGGTGGCCAGAATCCAGCACAGCCAGGTCTAGACAGTCAGTTACAGCATATACTTGGAGAGATTCTTGACCGATTAGGACCCAAGCCAGATGAGGTGCACCAGGTGGAGAGGGAGAGAGAGAGGTCTCCAAGGCGCAGGGATACAGATGTGGTTCTAGATGCAGTCATAGCAGGCCATATGAGAGATCTGATGATGGCACACCCTCCTACTTTTGATGGTTCTGGAGGAGGTCTTGAGGCTGAGACCTGGTTAATTGACTTAGACCGTTGCTTCGCCATGCACCCCTACGGTAGCAATACCAAGGCTCGGTGCGCAGTGATGCACTTGCGAGGCTTCGCGTCTACTTGGTGGCGCCTTGAGGAACAAAAACTGCATCTTGATCTCAGTATGGTTACTTGGGAGTTGTTCCTAAACAGGTTCAGAGCTCGTTTCCTCTCAGATCACTGGAGGTAATGCAGGGCTGACGAGTTTCACGATCTCAAGCAGTTGTCTATGTCAGTGGAGCAGTATGAGAGGCGCTTCTATGAGTTGAAGCAGTATGCAGGGATTAGCCACGATGAGGGCATGTTAGTGCAGCATTTTGTTCGGGGCTTAAATGCCCACATCTGTGGTGGTGTACGAGTCTTCGAGCCGAAGACGATGGAGATGGCAGTGGAGAAGGCTCGCTTAGTGGAGGAGAATTTGGCCATGGCTTTGGGTGGTCATATCGGAGTACAGATTGGTAGCACGCCCACACCTGGTTATGATACTCATGGAGGTCAGTCGCAGGGAGCAGGAGCTTCTGGGAACATGAACCCACCTTCTAAAGGGGGTCAACAACGTCAGCAGCAGCAGCATCAACAACAACAATCGCAGTCGAAGTATGAAAACTTTCAATCTCAGCAAGGTGGCCATTCGCAGTCTCGTAAGGATCAGAACATGATCAGGCACCAAATTCGACAGGAACGTTTTGCACAGCCCACACCTAGTTTTCAGTCAGCACCGAGTCGAGCAAGCTTTCAGCAATCCAATGCTCCATCCGAGGGTAGAGGATTTGGCCGAGGTACTGGTTGCTACTCATGTGGGCAACAAGGGCATATCGCTAGATTGTGTCCACAAAAGAGCACTTCTGGATTTAATCAGAGACCTGCCGTTTCTGAGCCGACAGTGGGAGATGCGGGTAGATCTCATCGAGTGTTTTCCGTTGTTGACAATCGTCAGGTTGGGTACCAGGATGCAGGTGCAGAGGCTTCTGGTAGAGGACGAGGTTCTGGATTCGGAGCTCGCGAGTGAGCTCAAAAGGGTTCGATGGTGTCCTAAACGTTGTGATCTTGGCGTCATGGGAGGATGTCTCCCTTAATTAAGAATCTTAAAATTTCTTTTTATTCTGTTATTTAATGGCTTCCAGGAGTAAACCATGTCCTAGGGGGGGAGGATGTAATACCCCTCATACTTTTTAGACTTATTATTTTATGTGCTTTGCTTGGATACTGTGATGATACTGTTATTGTTTGATGTGGTTTGTCAGATACTATGATGATACTGTTATTGTTTGATATGGTTAGTTAGATGCTAGATGATGCTGTTATTTCATTTTGGACATGATTACTCTATATGACATTATGGTTGATTATATCAGTTGATTTTCTGAATTATGATTTAATGCAGTGATTTAAATTAATATGTTATGAGATGATTGTTAGTTAGAAATGTAATTCATTGATTATGTTATTATTGTTAGAATAGGTGTGACGAAGGACAATATTGCATCACTCATTCGCGAGTGCCCTGTTATGTTGCGATTCCTTCTCACAATGCAGTATCTTGATTTAATGCTTTGATATATATGTATATTTGCACATGTACACAACTTCGTTTGTATGCAGGATTTAAGGTATAAGTCTCGATTCCACCTGCTTCGGCAGGACAGGGCGAGCACCAAATAACCCAACGGATAAATGTTGATACAGAGGTGACGATGAAGTCCTTCCGTTCCATGATGTCAAGTCGTCTCATTGTTTGGTTTGGTTGTTGATTTTGTGTAATTGTCGTTATTGTCTGTTGTGTATGTTTTTTGTCTTATTTTATTTATGAGGGAATTTATAGTTATGATTTAGCTTAATGATTGAATTAAATTATTTATTTTAATGTTGGAGTAAATGGTATTTAAATATTTAAATAATTTAATTATTTTTGAAAATCTTATATTGCAATTAAATAATAATTAAATATTAAATATGGCTTAATTATTTTAATCAATTAAATTGGTGGTGGATAATTATGTGAATAATTTATTTAAATTAAATATGTAATGTGAGGAGCAAGAAAAGTTGCAAAAACAGGAATTAAAGCAATAAAACAAATAAAAGAATAAAAAAAACAGTGTGAGCCTATAGGAATGGAGAGTTGGGAAAAAAGCCAGCTTTTAAAGAATTGATTTTCTTTTAATTTGGATTTTTGAGAATTTTTGGAGGATGGATATTATATTTTTATATGATTATGAATTGTTTTTGGGAGTTTTTACACACACAGAGATATTGGTTTGAGAGGTGGTGCAAGGGATTGGTGTGAGTATTCTGAAATTTGAGAAAGGGTTTTGAAACCTTCTATTGTATTTTGGAGAAGAATTTTAGAGGGAGATTGTCAATCTATTTCTGGTGAATGTTCTGGAGTGTCTTCTGAACAACAAAACAGGATTCAAGTTCGAAGGTGAAGTTCTGTGGAGGAGATTTGGAGGCACGATCAAGGAACACTTCGAGGACGTCAAAATCAAGCAGGCATCCTCAGACTTTCGAATAAGCATTGGACATCAGGTTCTTCTTATACATTTTTTCTAGCATTTGCTTTCATCTTTGTGCTTCAGAGAAAACAAAACAAAATTTAGTAAATATGGTTTATGTGAAGAGAGGAAAATAAACTGTTATTCAAATTAAAAATTAGTGAAGGATCTTAGACCTGAAATCAAGAAAAATATAAGTTATTGTTTTGTTCTCAAATTTGTCAAAAACAAAAGAAACCCTATCATCTGAGATTTCCAACTCAACAAAAAAAATAGGATTTTAAGAAAACAATATCTTTGTTAGAAATAATAAATTTGAAGGTTTTTGAGTACATCTGTATATAGCTGAATCTATTCGTTATTCTGTATTTTCTTCTATTATATTATTCACATTTACCCTCTGATCATTTAATTAAATATATATATATGTATATATATATACCTCTGTTAAATATACCTCTGTTATGTATAGTAGTATTTTAAATATACCTTGGTATTTTGCTCCTGTGCGTCGGCCGAGGCTGTATTTTGTCAATTAGGTATAAAAAAAATATACAAAAAAAAATATATATATATATATGAAATTTCGTTTTTTAAAGTTGTCTTTAAAAAAAAATAAAAATTATATGTTTTGGGGAAGGGAAGGGGTCGTACCCCTTCCCTCCCCCTCTCCTGCACATGGCAGCCCAAAGGACTGCCGCAGCAGTCCTAAGGACTGCTGGGCGTAGTCCAAAGGACTGCCGTCCGCAGTCCTTTGGGACTGCTGTCCACGCAGTCCCTTGGGACTGCAGTCTGTCCGCGTACCCTGTACGCCGGGCAGAGCGGATTTCATTACTTTTGTTTTATTTTTATTTTTTTATATATTAGTTTTGATATATATTTTATATATATATTTGTTAAAATTTAATAATAATATATATATATATATAAATAATTAATTAATTAATGTTTTATTTATTTATTTATTTGAGGAGTATTTAATTTAATAAATATAATAATTATATTTAATTTAATTAATTTATTGAATATAATATTTTTAATTTAGTTTATTATTAAATATGATAATTGCAATTTATCCAAAATGTAATTCTGATTATTTTATTTAATATTTTTGTTAGTTATAATATAATTGAATTATAGTTTAAGATTAATTTGTATTATAAAAATAAAATAAAATAAAGGGGATTATTTTATTGGTTGGGCAAATAATACAATCGGGAATTTATTTACTTTTTTATTTGTTGTTGTGAAATTATGTCGAGATAATGACATTTTGTTTTATTTGGTGTAAGGAACTTGATACTCTTTTGTGATTGACTTAAGTTTATATTATTTTAAATGCATTGTTAGTTCTTTTCCGTAATGGTCATCAGTTAGTGTTGAACCCAATTGGGGTTAGGGTGAATCTTAGTTCCAGAGGCATGTTTTAGTCTTGAATGTTATTCTTGTGTTGGTTTAACTCTTGAAGTTGATATTTGTTGCCTTATGTTGGAAGGGTTGTATGGGGTTGTGTTTGATTATGGATTATCGCGAGATGAGGAATGCCTCGCATGGTTGGTCTTGAGATTTCTACTTTATTTGTTTTGGTACAACCCTTGCCTTATTCTAGGTTTCTGTTAAGGGTCATAGGGAGAGTGGCTCTTCGTGGGCGCCGGCGCCTCGGGTAAGAGGAAGTGCCAGGGGAACCCACGTAAGAGTAGTTAAACAAGTGATAACCTAAAAATAGAATTTAGGGGGATGGGTAGTAAAACATACAAGATAATGAAAGTTGGATTCCTCGTCTATGCATTAGGGCTACCGTAGACTAGTGATAGACTGAGCAGGCCGTGGTCAGCAAAGTCGTAGTCTCGTCTTCATGAGAGATTATCGGCTCCGCATTAGCTACCCTATGGTGCCGGTGCCTCAGTAGGAGGAAGGGCCAGGTGATCCATACATGGGTGTCGGCGCCTCGGTTAGGAGGAAGTGCCAGGGGATCCCATGAGAGCTATGCGATGACACTCTCCACTAGACATCCTTGTTGTCCTTGTTTCTTGTTGCCTCTGGATATTGTTATTTTTATGTTGTTCTGATTATAGGGTTAGGGAATCCATAGGTGGGTGCCGGCACCTCAGTTGGAGGAAGAGCCAGGGGATCCCATGAGAGTTATGTGATGACCCTCCCTACTTGACACCCGTCTGACTTGTTCTTGTTGCCTATTGGAATGGTGTATTGAATGGTTGATTCAGACTTATTATGGAATCGTGTTCTTTATATTGGTTCTGATTTATTTGGGATTGTATTTTGGGTGTTGGTTCGGTTCTTCTGAATGTTATCTCTTTGTGATGTTTCTTTGAATTCTTGTGATTTGATTCATGATTGTTAAGTGTTAGTACTTCATGTTATCATGCTGAGTTTCTTGGTTATACTTGTTATGTGATTTGAGAACGTGATGGTTTTGCATTGCATACTTGGGTTGTACTTGTTTTGTATCATGTTGTTGTTGAGTCGGTTGACATTCATGGTCGGGTTCACTTCCTCGTCACCTCTGAGCACGGGGGGTGAGTTACTTGTAATTCACATGGTTGGGTGGACGTGCTCCGCGCACCGTTAGGTTCCCCATCAATCTTGTCTTCTCGACTTTCAGCGGGGTGATCCCACAATAGTGGTTTACACTTTTGGCCTACTGGACACGATATTTTTTTTTTTTAACACAATCTCCACATTCAGGCACCTATAGCGATTAAAACCATAAGGAATTTGAAGATGATGTAAACTAGAGTCTTGTCACATTTTATGCGTAGAATTCTAAAAATATTTTTTTCAATTTTTGGAATCAGTTGCACTTCTTTTTCCATCTCCCACAAAAATTGGTTTTTTCAAAAAACAGCATTTTTAAAAAGTGACGCACACCGTATAACGCATAACTTTTTTTCCTTGAAAGATAAAATTCCAATTCTTTCAAATTTAGATTTCTAACTCCGATATCTAGTGCTTCCACTTGGTTAGATAGTTTTTTATTGAATATTTTTTCTTTAATCAAGTTTCAAAGTCAATCAAATGATAATTCATACCTAGCGCGACCGTATAACGCATAACTTTTACTGTATGTATCGAAATTATTCTCTTTTTTTTTTGTTGGATCAAGGACTTCAATATCTGGTGCACTCATATTTTTAAATTTTTTTTTTTATAGTCTTCTATTTTTCCACTTGTGCAGAACAGAGATTTTTGTTTTCGATGAAAAACCTATATTTAATAAAACTTAAAAAATAGATAGATAATAAAACCAAAACATACTAAAATTATATTCATTGGATAGCTCGTTCTGAAGGCTACTTGATTCCAAGTTTGGTTTCTAAATATTCCCCATTTTCATCCCAACCGGAGCTTGAAAGCGTAAAATTTTAGGTTTTTTGTGTGTATAAATTAAAAAATTAGGGAAAAAGGGGGTTCGCTAGAACCAGGGGGTTCTAGCGAACCCGGGTTCATTCGAACCCTGGTTCATGCGAACCCCCCCAATATGCACATTTCCTTTGTTTTTTGGAAATGTGGGCCCCAAAGATTAGTGGGTTCGCTCGAACCCTGGTTTGGTCGAACCCCTTTATGGTTCGGTCGAACATCTAGGTTCATGCGAACCCCTAAAACCAATTTTTTTGCCATGGGGTCATTTTTTCTCAAATTTCCTTCCTCTTCAAAAGTGTAAACCACTTATGTGGCTTCACCCCGCAGTGCAGATGTTCCAGTGATCAGTTGTACTTCATGTTCATTATTCTTGTATCAATTCCCATGTTGGGAAATTCAATGTAATTCATGTATCAAAGAAAATTGTAATGTAATATTATTTCAATGATGTAATAGTTAGGTTTAAACTGGATCTTGTTAAAAGATTTATCATGGATGTACTTATGCGATGTTTATCATACTCGCATCATGGCTATCAGTTGTATCATTGTATATGGTTTCCTAAATTAAATGGTTATGTTGTTTTCGTTATCTTTATTTTGTTTTGTGGTTGCAATGTAACCTCGCGTGCCCCAGAGAACCATGTGGATTTAATGAGTATGTGTTATGCTATGTGATTTTGGTTTAATGTTGTTACATGTTACTTTTATTATTTTAAAAAAAAAATTATTCGTGTTATGTGTGTGTTCTCTGGGGTTTGCACGACGGGCGTTATAATTGTTCTTTTATATCATAACCTTCAGTCCCTTACCCTTGTAATGCAATAAGTACATGATACATTTTTGCAAAAACACTTTCATTCTATAATTGTGATAAAGCTCCAGTCATCTGTAGGCTGCCCTCATTCTGATTACTATCATCTTATGACCATGATAATTGTTACTTCATTGTTTCTCTTACCATTGAACTATCCCTTAAAAAAATTGATCATTTACCTCTTCATCTTCATTCTTGCCGATTTATTTATCACCAATCATGAATCCTACCAACTAAAGTAAATTTGAGTCATTGTCCACAGCTTTTCTACCTATCAACAACTCTAGAAGAACAATACCATAGTTGTAAACATCAAATTTCTCATTAATCCTTGAGGTTCTTGCATATTCATGGTCAATATAACCAATAGTACCCATAACATAGGTGGAGGTGTGAGTTTTGGCTGAGGAAATGCACTTGGAAATGCCAAATTCTGACAAATGTGCTTTGAAGTTTTCATCTAAAAGAATGTTAGATATCTTTACATCCCTGTGAACAATGTATTGGTTACAATCATGATGAAGATATGCTAATCCTTTTGTAACGCCATAGGCTATCTATAGATGAGTATCTTAGTCTAATTTAATCTTTTTTGATGTTCCTGCACACAAAATTAAAATGTTTGTTAGGTTCTCCCCAATCTATTTTGATCAGATGGTAGAAATATTAATTGGACTCATATTTCATAAATCTATCATTTTTTTGCATAAAATCATTTTCTCACCATGTAGGATGTCCTAGGGACTTTCATTTACCATGTAGTCATAAAATAGGAACAATAAAAATATAGAACTGCATAGTACTGAAAAAATAATAATAAAAAAGAACCTGCAATAAAGGATGTTGAAGACATTCAACTATAGTTGGCACCTGCATTTTCTGTACAACCTCGGCTCTATCCACCTGGTCCAAAACAAAAAGCATGTGAACCAGGTTAGAATCCCCATAGAATCATAAAGGACAAAAAACTTCATATGTTGACAACAACAAAAGTAAATACTAAACAAGAACACTTCCCAAACTGCATTCACAAGCATAAATTTAGAAATATACTATTACTAGATTAGAAAGAGAGTACTTTGAAAGAAAGCAAATAAGAGACCAAAAGTGAAGAATAGTTAGTTTAAAAAACAAATGGGATCTCTAACATTAGATATTATATTTAAAAATTAGATTGTGAGGTTTATGATCCAAAGATCCCATGATAGTAATGGTCATTGTAACATATTTTGTACCCATCTAGATATGTGTCCTCACATGATAAGGTGCAATATATTTCATTCACAAACATATATTTTCATTAAGGAAGAAAACATCAAGAAAAACTATTCATGATGGCTTAGGACAAGAAACACGTAGAATTTTTGGAATCCCACATGTTTGTTAATTTCAACAAGCTACTCTTTTATATTACTAAAATATATTCTCTTAATAATAGAATCCAGTTAAAATTTTTTTCTATAGAGCACACAAACAACTTGTGTTTATACTCATGTTCCCAAACTATCAAATCAGCTTACATAAAGACTATGATGCTCGAATTCAATTTATTGCAAATGTGGCTGCTGAAAATGAAGATTGCAAGAGGTGGGTTCAATAACTATGTTAATGAATATATTTGTGATTTGATCATTACCTATTTATTCACATTCTACTAGATGCATACCATTCAAAAAGAAAAATGAAGGATTAAGAATGTGTATAAGAGATTAAAAAGTTGAGAATGATAGAATAAAAACTAAGTATTAATTATAGAACTTGTGTTGTCAAATTAAAAACATGTACATAAGATCATTTAGAGTCTTCTGCATATTGAGGTTATCATAGTTCTTGTGTCACTTTTTTACAATTTGGTGAGCTATTCTGTGCTTAACTAAAGATCATTAAAATCCCCCTCGATAAAAAAAGAATACCACTTCCCTCAAGGTAACTTTTTCCCTATAAAATTTGGAAAGGAAATATTTTTTAGGGCATCTAAAAACTAATAACTAAAAGAGATGACTTGGATTGTGAATCATGTGAAAGGTAAAAAAATTGCAATTGTTGATTCTCTCTCATATGCCTATTTTTGCTCCATTTCTATTCTTGTTGTTAATTGAAAGAACTCTATCATGGTAGAGTATGCTAAGAGCCCTCTAGCTATTGATATACTAGATGGAAGTGTTTAAGGATGACAAGTACATAGTAGGAAATGGTCTTATCCTATATAAGGATTGAATTTTCCTTGTGCCTGAGTCTAAGAAGAGAGAGAAAGACCTAAGGACTTTGCATCATGCACCTATGGTTGGTCACACAAGCTTCAAAACCTATATGCAATTGAGAGAGAAATTCTCCCAAAAGGGCCTCAAAGAAGATGTTCTTAAGCTTATCAAGGAATGTACAACCTCCCAACAAAATAAAACCTATTGGGACTAAGCCCCGCTTTTCCCCCTTGTTTTGTTTGATTCCTTTCCCCTAGTCACTTAGGTTTCATTTTTTCCCTTGCATATAACTGATATGAGATATCTCTTGTGGGTTTCCATGAGTTATTATATTGTCATTATTCCTCTTCACCCTTCATGTGCCTATACATGAGTTAATGTTGCTAATGTCTAAAACCCTAATTTGGGTGGGTTTTTGGTTCGTTTAGGTGCTTTCTTACAAACCATTCGAGATTCTTCCCACCACTCCCACAACTGCTCCTTCAAATGGCATTAATGAAATTTGAACTAATCCAACTACCAATTAAATTTGTAATAGTGTATGGTTAACTGCAGGTGGATTTTGACATGTACATGATTGATTTGTGAGGGCAACGAGATGTTTTGGGCATTGATATGTTTGATGAAACAACGAGCGCCAAATGGAATTAATGGCATCACCATTGCTTCACTCATATTCTTATAGAAAATCACCCATCTTCTAATGTGTTGCATTGGTGGGAAAGTTTCATTACACATTTGCATTCATGAATGACATTTCTAGTACTCATGGATCCTTGCAATTGTTCCTGAGTGTGATTTGGGCCACATTTATGGGGAAATTTGGCCCTATTTCTACATAAATGTTCATTACTAAGTACCAATCATGCAATGAGTGACTCATGTAGCTGATCTACTTGTAATTTTGCTGCGGCTTGCAAGAGTTGTTAAGTTTCCATTTTTCATTCATATTGGTTGTCAGTTTCTTAAGTCTTCAAGCTATTGCAATGCTAGCTAAAAATTTAGGGTTTCAAATATTGTAAGGGTATTCACCATTGAAGCTTCTCTCTAAGTTGAAAAGAGATAATTATTGTAACAAATGTATGTAGCTGCATGTCTCCTTGGATGGTAATTGATATTTTAAGGTGTTTTAAGGCATAGAGGTGTTTCAAGTCCTCTTCTTTGCAAACTTTCACCAGATTTGCTAGTGTAATTATATCAAACATTTGAGGAGTGTTGCAACACTCATAAAATGTTAGATGTAATAGTCTTTTATTTGCTATGAATGAATGCCAATGAGTTCAGAGAAGGATCACTAAGTTGATGTTGTTTGTATCACTAAGTTATTGTTGTTTGTATGCATCATATCTATCATATCTTTGTTATTATTTATTGTGTTATGCTTGTTATGGTTGAATGCTACTCTACAACCAAATAAGGCACCAGTCTTGAAGGCTTTGGCCCTCAACCCGCATTAAAATCAGACAAGTCATTCATCCATTAGTATAGAAGTTAGTTTTAGGATCCATATATGTTGTTCATGATTCAATATATAAAATAGGAAAAAAAAAAAACCCAACTGTTAAACCATTAACTAAGTCATGTTCAAAGTATTTATATTTTGTCAATGCCTAAGGAAAATTAACTAAAATCATTCAAGAGATTGTAATGTTGTTTTATCTACAGATGCATATGTAAAGTATTCTAAGCTATAAGGAGGTCTTACTAGAACTAATTGAGCTTAGTCTAATGAAAGTTATTGAGGTTAAGCTCACACTTGGGTATAGTTGTTGTGAAGTGCACTAGTTATTCATTATGTTTGATATAAATGCCTGTTAAGGCATACCTCTAAGAGCACCCTCCTAGATTTAAGTTGAGCCCAGAGTGATAGGGAGATTACCCACTCTCACCAGTTGGCATTTAACCCTCCACAATTTATGGATGAACCACAATTCTATTATCTTGACGACACCCTTAGCCTAGATATTTGAGTTGAGTTCTAGGATTTTAAAGCAATGGTTTTGGGACCCAAAAAAGATGAACATGTTTTTTTCAGCAAGCTTGTTATAACATTTTCCTATTCCCAACAAGAAGTGAGAAAGTAAATCCATGAAATTCATCATAAACTTGTCTAAGGTAAATGGAAAGGGCTACATTTTTGTGGTAGTGGATCAATTAACTAAATATGCACACTTCTTTGCCATCCCTACACAATTTAGAGGACATCAAGTAGTTGGCTTATTTTTCAGTGAGATAAACAGGCTACACATGGCTTGCCTAAGACCATTTTTAGCAGCATGAATAATAGATTTCTCAACTCCTCTTGGCAGGAATTATTTTATTTGACAAACACCAAAGCTCACCACCATCTATTAGCCTCAAATAGTTGGACAGACAGATATTTACCAACCATGAAATCACTATGGAACCAATGAAATACCAAACTTATACTTTGGGGAAATTATGATTCATGCTAAATGTCTAAAAACGTATACTCTTTTAGTAAATAGATGTAAACAAAAAATCATCAAGTTTATACCTAGCAGTATGGGCAATTATTTTTATTCCGAGATAGTTTTTAATCCGCTGTGTGCAAATGGTACCTCCCCATTTATTGAATCATTTTGCTTTGTTTTCTGTTTCCTAGAAGCTGCAACATTTGCATGAAAAATGACTTTCCCTGCAAGAACATTTTTTTTGTAAGAATCAAGCATTAACATTAGACTCAAAAATAAAACCAAAAAAATCAACAGCTTAACCTAAGATTCATGGTTCATATGCTATAATAATATTACTAAGAGTCACAATTTGTGTGCTATAGATTTAGCTAAGTGCATTGATAAGCTGTTTTGTTAACATCGTCAAATTAATCTTCTACCAAGATGTCATGCAAACTCAAAAATAAAATACCCTTTCATGGTTGGCATCCTACGAAAATATTTAGCAAAATACTATTGGCATAAAAAGGCTACATAAATTGCATGTGGATAACCTTCTTGATGATGGTAATGGTCTAACAAATGATTACCAATTTGAACTTATGAGGAATTCAATGCAGCATAGATTCGGCTAAGTACACCTACTAAACTGTTCCTTGAACTTCTATAGAACTTAATTTAGTAGCACTATGTATTAACATCATCAAGTAGATTTTTACTTTACTATAGCATAAAGTAGTCACCTAACATATTTTTACATGGCTTTAACTATAAGCAGTAGTCTCTTATATACTAACTGATATTTTATTGCCATAAACATTTAATCCCTAAGCCAATCCAAACATGAATTGATGTGTATGAGAGAACACAAGAAGCATTCAACACCATCTATTATCTCCCCATTAGTTTTATCATTTCCTTTGTTTTCTACTTCTCAGAAGCTGCATCATTGAGCACAAAAAATGATTTCCCAAGAACGTGTTATTTTTTGTTGAGAATCCAACACAAATTTTTAGTTCAAGAGTAAAATTAAAGAAAACTGAACTTTAGCCGGAGTGTCATGGTTTGATGGCTATAGTAATATTTATAAAGAAATCTCCAATGTACTGTAGATTCAACTAGGCACATTAATGGCCAATTTATTGAAAAAATTTCATACATACTCAGAAATAAAATCAAGGTAAACAAAAAAGCTATGTTCCATGACATTTCCTAAGGGGCCATTTTTAGGGGACGGCAAGGGACAATGACATACAATATATATGTGTGTGTGATTTTTTCAAAATTTATTAATATATTATAAAGAGAGGGGGAAAGAGAGAGATGTGTCAATAAATTAATAATTGATAACAACAATATCAATATGTAAATAAATTGCGAGAGCAGTAGTCTAACAACATAATAAGTGTCATTAAACTTATTATTGTAGCCAATGATCCAGGTATGTTTGTATTTCATTGGGAATCAATATAAATTATATTTTGAAGGAAATGTCTGCTGCTGTAATCAAATTGGACTTATATCAGACCTGCAATGCAATGTATTTAGACTTGATATAGTGAAAATTAAATCAGATTTGAGGTTGAATGTTACATATTTGATATATGTGATCATTTTGCAGTTCCTCACATCTTGAAAGCTGTAAGTTGTGAAACTGTTAAATTTGGAAATTTCTTCACCCTAGCCATTCCAAGCAACAAGGATGTAAATATGCCAGAAAAGATATACAGTAAATTTATTAAACAAGTTTTGTCTAATATTATGAATGTGGTTAGACATTCTCCAAAATAAAATAAAGAAGGTACAGATCAAAAGTTTAGGAAATAAAAGTATTCTTAGAGGTTGGGTGATCCGAAAGGTTCTCTGAAAAAATCAATTATCCAAAGATGAATAGGAAACTAAAGGGTTGTTAAAAACTACATAAATCTAAGAGGAAGTAAAAAGGGTCATTCAGAACCAATATGCATATATTGCCCAACCAATTGAACATGCAAAGAAGGGAATAGCAAAACTGAAGTTTCCACCTTGCATTTCTGAAAGACACAAGAGCAAAGCTGCATTTGTTCACAAGGATCCAGATGATAAAGAACTTTTTCCTAAAAAAGAAAAATGCTCCATTAAGGAAAAAAAGGTACAAACTAATAATTCGTGAGTATTCGAAGCCTCAATTAAAAAAAACCAGAGACATTCATTTACAAGGAACAGTGGATGCCTTTTTATATAAGAAATGCTCACCCACCATCATATTCCAAGTTAAATATTTTATAGACCATTAGAGAAATAAAATTAGTAAACTTAAAGTACATACTACAAATAATTTGCACCCTATTTTGTTCGAAGAAAATAGGCTTGGCTATCTTCATAAGGCCAATTAACATAGTTTCTACAGAACAAAATAGTTTAGTTAAGCTATAATACAAACTAAACCCCAGAAAAAATAGTAACTCTGAGCTATTAGAAATTTAACAGTATGCCTGTTGATATTCCATGCACCTAAGATGATTGTGATAAGTTTCTTAGACAAGTGATTGCCTCAAAATTCACTATTCTTGTACATAAGCACACAAAGCATGTAAAACAGGTCTGTTCTCAAATGATAGAAAATAGAAAATTAAAGAGAAACTTAAGTCAAGCAATATGCCATGTCAATGTGGGTTCAAGGACTAATATAGTTTTAATGGTGTCCACTTCCATAAATTGAAATATACTACCATCAATTAAGAGAAATGACACATTAGAAAGTTCTCAACTTGTGCAACAAACATGATCAGGCAAACCTGCAGTTCAGGGAAGCAATATACCCCATCTACCTGAACATTCTATTACTACTGTGATTCTAATAATGATCCCTCCAATAATTTTGATATATTTGATATTATTTGTTGATGTTATGATAGCAGTTATCAATTCTATGTTTTATGCAAATGATTTGGCATTAAAATTCAATCAAACACAAGCATAAACATTCAAAAATCAGTTTTTGGTCACTTTGCATGCCAAGTGTTTGACAAAATGTTAAACAACCCAAACTCAAAAATCACCTTAGAAAGGACGAAATATTTTAAAAAATAAAATTTTAAATGTTTTTTTAACCCAGGAAGCTCCCTGTCCGTGGGGGACAGCTAGCTATCCCCGGTACATCGAGAGACGTTTTCAACATCCCCCATCCATACCGGGGACGAGGAAACGTTCCCAAAGGGAAAGGGACGTTTCCTCTCATTTCCTGCTAGTTGGGTTGTTTTGGGGAGGGCTGGGAGACGTCCCCTTTGCATCCCCCTGTCCTGAGGATGGAAAGGGATGGGGACAGTGGGTTTTGGGGCAGGGGATGCATCCCCGTGTAACATAGCAAAAAATTAACTGATATATATTATGGTTGGCATTGTACCTTAACATTTACCAAAAAAATGGCATAAAAGGACTCTATAAATTCATGTGACAACCTTCTAAATGATAGTAATAATCTAAAGAATGATGCCTAGATAGACTTACGAGGAATTTAATGTGGTATAGATTCAGTCAAGCATACTGACTAAACCGTTATTTTATTTTCTAACACTTAATTTCATGACAATACATATGCATATCATCTAATGGATTTTGAGTTGACTATACCCTAAAAATTTAACTGACATGTTTTTACTTGACAGTAGCTTAAATATGTCAAAGCAATGGTCTACTGTAAATTACCACAATTGCACCATTCTTCTGTGATAAGTAAATAACTAGGTGATATCCCACTGTCATAAACATTGAATCCTTGAGCCAATCCAAATATGAATGGAATAAGTATGAAAGAACACAACTAATATCCAAAACCATTTTTCCTATACAATTGTGTGCTTCAACATGGATATATGAATTAATGAAGATTGTCTTTAGCCAAATGGTAATCAATCCAAATCATCTAATATATAATATGAATTTTAGTAGCATTGCAAATCTTTATGTTTTTTGAAACTTCACCATCACCTTGTCTATAATGTTATTAGTTATTTCATGTGGATGGGACTAGAATAGCCAAATCTAGAGGATCATGCTGTTGTTTGCAACAACTAATCAAATATACCCATTTGTGCATCAAAATATTTTGTACAGTTACCAATAACAAAATTTTGAACTGAATGGACATCATAATTGGAAAGTTGGAAAGTACGACTTGCCTTATTTATCTTCAAATTCTATGTCCTTGAACCATTCTTTTGTCTCTTAGAAGTCACATCTTTAATAGTAAATGATGCCAAATTGGTACAATCCACAAAACCCTGTCAGTTGTACAGATCATAATTTGGTGAAGACATGATGATTAGTTGGAAATTTAAAACATAATAGACATAAAAAGCATAGAACTGTGGGGGTTATCACAAATAGATTTCAACTTAGATGTCTCTGAAATCTTCCCCACCTTACAATATTTTTGTTTCTTCATTGACCTATCATTATAGACAGTGGAATGAACTGGAACACTTACATCTTTAGGTTCCTGAAATCAATAAAAGGTCTAGAGAGGTTTAATAGGTAATTGGTCATCATTCCTTAAAACTTTAGATGTATCCATTCTCACACAACCATCTATGAGAAAAATTAGCAAATATAACATGAAAAGGGACACTGAAAAGGAAATATATATGGACATTTCCTATTAAAATTTTATTTCCCATACATACCCAGATGCTATCCAAATGTACAGTAACATAATATACTTTACAATTTTATTTTTCTTTTCCTCCACAATGCACACTCTACCATGCCCTTAGGAGATACAAGTTGACTCAAACATCTAAATTCTAATAAACATTCCACACATTAAAAATATATATATATATATATATTAACATCAGAACTAGGTATATGTGGTTCAATTCTTATCTTCGTTATTACAAGTAGTACCGCACAATTTGAGAAACCAACTATATTTTCCTCTTATTCCCAATAGGGTGTGAAAGTGCTACTAATCAACAATTTAAAGAAATGATGAAAAAGCAAAAAACTCTATTTATAAAACATTACTAAATTAAAAATATATTTTTCTACCATACATGTTGTAATTTAACCTACTCTCCCCGCTAGTTTATCTAAAATTTTCAGCAAAAATAAAAGATATCCTGGTACCCTTTTCATAGCAATGCTAGAAAAATTAAAATTAGCTCTTGAATCTATATCACTTCCAACATTGCTCCAATCAAACTTGCCACCAACACTTTTCAGCTCTGAAACACTTATAGCTTCAATTTTATGATTGTCATAACTCAACATAGGATCACAACCATCCAATATGTCCTTTAGAGGGTCACCTAACTGTACACAAAGATGCATATAACATGTCAAAAACTACCTCCTACAACTTGTAGCAAAAGATAGTTTGCAACCATATGCCTTCTGTTTACTTATGTCATGTGATACAAAAGTGATTTCAAGCTGCACAAATCAAAAATATTACACCTTGTTGCAAACACTATGTCTTCTACTTCAAAAGATACATGTACAACACTATATTTTTTATGGCAGTTTTATTTTTCACTTAAAAACAAACATTGCAGCACTTTTGAGGTGCAAGGACAAGGCTGAAAGAGAGATCTCTTTCTATTTTAGGCTTTGGCTCTAACCTTTCTCTTCTTCCCTTTTCTTCCATTTTGCTTCTTTAGTTGAAATCAATACAAACATATCTTTCCAAGAATTTGTTTAACTTCATTCACATAGAGAGGATGATATATTGGTGTTGGGAGCTTCAAGTGACCAAAATGACCTGCAAAAATATTGCAACTTTTAAATGGAAAAGCAGGTTAATTAAAAATGTTTTTTTTTCCACTATTAGCATTTATCATAAAGTTCAGTTATATAATAGAAAAAAAAAAATTATTACTGCATACCATCACAATCGTGAAGTTTGTTGCTTCCACATGTTTCACATTTATTAGATTTTAATGGCAGACCAAGTCGATCACTTGATAATTGGCTTGCATGTTGAATAGATGACACTGAAACCTTGATTTGCAAGATACAAAAATGACAAATGTGATTCAAATGCATAGAAACCAAATTCATTTGAGTCAAAAATACATAAATAGGAATGATAATGTAGAGCCACATTTGTATGATTGCCCTATGAATCTTCAGGCATTTCTAGATTAATTCAAACATGCCTTGGCGTAATTCCACAATATTTATCAAATCAAATAACACCAATTATAAACAAGAGGATACAAATTTAGTGCAAAACAAGAATTGAAGATTACTTTCTATTATGATATACATCCACAATAATGCAAATATAAATATTCTAAGAGTTTTTCCTAAAGCATGGAAAGAATAAAGCTATAATTCTTAACAGGACCAAAACACTTGAATCAAAGTGTATATTAGAATGCAAATGAAGTTCATAGCTATTGAATCAGAACCAAAAGCATTGGAATTTCCAGTATTTAGAATGGACCATTTGGAGATCATTTAATAGGCTGGTCAAAAAAAAATTCATTCAAGACTGTAATCCAACAGATGATGAGTTAGGACTACGAATAACTGTAAAACTCAATTATGTACTCAGAGACTAAATGAGAACAACGATTAGGAAACACAAGAAAATGACCATCACGTGATTCAAAAATTAGCAGGTTCCAGTCCACCAATTATCAAAGGTAGACAAATGGTCTGCTATTTGCTGCAATAGAAACTCCATGGTTTTGAATGGAGTGAATTTGCTCTCAAAGTTCCTCCATTGACTTCCAACATTTTCGTAAGCTGAATTTGAGGCTTAAGAAGGAAAATCATCTACCTCCCAACTACCTAAAAAGATTAGAAGATCGAGCCTCTCAGCATGCCACCATTCGATTGAACATTTCTAAGCAACACAACCTCTGTTCTTCAGAAAACTACTAATACATTTTAGAAAAAAATTCAGTCACTTCCAATCCTGCATTTTTCTTCTCAGGAAGGTCCAAGAAAAACTTGACCTAAAGCACACCTAGCTTCTAAAAATGGTTGTGATGTTTCATTTTATGAGAAAAACATGCCACCTAAATAAAATAAAACAACAAATAGAGAGAACATCAAAACCAGAAGAATCGGCCTCCATGCCTGCTCTAGATACATACTTACTAAATTACTATGAAATCAAAGTTGGAAGTTCATACAAAAACACATTTGAGTTTTAAAAAATGGTATAGTTCCCAAGTTCTAAAATGTTCTACTTTAGTAAGATGAAGTCAATGCTTTTATGGTAGCTTTATTCCATATTTTTCTATCATATTCTAGAAATGGTGGCAGATGAATTCATCCATAAAGCTTGTCTAGAGTTGCTCAAAAGTTGAACATTCAAGGCCTAATAGCAAAGAGTTCTTCCACGGTGGTTGGTGAGGCCTCCAACCCTGGATCAAAAGGAAAATCCTGCAACCCTTCCCTAGAATCGAAAAAAGGGAATTAAAAGGTATCCAAGACCAAATCTTGTCATAAGAATCATACATGAGCATTTTTGGGCTTTTGGTCATGGCGATGAGAATGAGATTCCCATGGGAAATGAAAGAAAAAGAGTCCTCATCAGAAAGGGTGATGAATTGATCATAGAGTGGTTGTGGCATGCGATCCAGCTCCACCCAATCGTTCTTGGAGTGTTGAAGGCTCCACATACATATGCTCTTGAGCACATTCAACTTTCTTTTCCGAACAACAACCACTAGAACAAGCCTTCCTGACACTCTACAAGATTGGGTGCCCTAAGAAAATGATGCATTGGGGCCTCTATCTTACTCCACAACCCTTGCCTAATATCATAAGCCAACACACTGAAAGGACTATAATTCATGCAATAGAAAACACCATCAGAATAAGTCATCTTACATGATTCTAGGCTGCACAACTGAGGTAGAGCTCTCGACATCCTCCAGTTGGGACATGCTGAATTGAAGACTTTCGCGCTTAGATTTTTCATGAAAAAGGGGGGTATGAGATCATCTCCTGTGACCACGAGCTTAGAGGATTTGGTATGCTTTTCCACAAGCAGACCCACAGAAGGAACAAAGTGCTCTTTCAATGTGCAGGGCATGTGGAAGAAGCTCTAGGTAATGGGATTGCATAAAAAGGCTCCCATGAATTAGCGAGGGAGATTAAAAACTTTATTTTTGAAAAGAATTTTTTTATTGTTTTAATTTAAGACAAATAGAAAAAAATTAAAAATATTTTGTCGTAAACTTCCTCTTTATGTAGTAGTGTTTAGAGGTATTTATTCTCGAGAAAAAATTATTATTATATATCTATCTTATTGTTATAAAAGATAAAAGGAACTAACAACCCACTACAAATTGAATAAATCCAATTTAAATTCTAACTACCAAACCTAGAATTTGAATCTTGGCAAAAGCCACATGATCAAACGTACTTTCAATCTAGACAATTAACTAATTTTGATCCTATACCTATGAAAGACTTCTTAAATCTCCATAACAGAAAGAGGGAAATAAATTCATTTCATTTCACAAACAAACAATAAAATTTTTTAATAAACAACACATGCCTAATGGCATATGAGATGCCAAATACAAGTCAACAAAATATAGGGACTCCAAACACAACCAATCACATAGGAGCTTACAAAGCAAAAAAAAAGGTGATAGCTTAAACAGACATACAAAAGCAAAAATGGAGAAAAGATGCATCATACTCATTGTACGGTGCAGAGGCACAACTAGTATATAGAATATCTGATTGCAGTTATGTGCTTTTTTCAATTTTAATTTTTCCAAATCTTTATACTTTGAGACCCTATTTCAAAATTGCACAATTCATGATCACCAAATCTTTAAACATAACTGTTTTCGAATGAAATATGACACATTGAAAATGAATCAGCCGTGAACAAATTTCTCAAATTAAAAATCAGTACAACCATGAAAAGTGACTTACCTAGAGTATTTTGCACAATTTTTGTTGTGTTGTGAATAATGTCATTGAGAAAAAGAAAATAGAAAAACTTTGGAGGGAAAAAATATTACGAACCCCTTAATGTTCTGCACAAATTGTGTTGTGTTCTCAATGATGTAGTAGAAAGCACTTAAATAACTACGTCCAACTCTAGTTTATGCCATCTAATCTCCTCCCAGCTCTAATCGACCTCCCTTTTCATATTATATTTGCCTTTTTTTCCCTAAATCTGACCAAAAAAATGCCCATTTATGAGGTCATGGGTTTTCCTTTAGCTTGACATGCCAGATTTGGCCTTTGACCTTGGACAACCACGAGGAGGGACGCCATGCCCTTCTAAATGTGTGACTATCCCTCCCTAACAATCATCATGATTTTCCAACAAAATCTACAGCTGTGAATAGACAAGGGTAGGAAGAAGATGAAGATGACCATCAAAATGCATGTCGAATTAATGAGGGAGGGAAAAGGAAAATGGATGTTAGAGGGAAAATGAATGAAGAGAGGGAAATAAAAATATATATATTATAGAAAAAGTATTTTTTTTATTGTCTTATTTTAAGATAATTAGAAAATTATAAATATATTTTCTTAAATTAATGTCTTAAACCTCTCCTTTATGTAGTAGTGAATTATTTAATTTTTAGATTTGTATAGTAGATATAAATTTTAAGAATATAATGGAAAAGAGTAAGTATTCTATAAAACATGTAATATTATAAATGAGATATAATATAATTTTAGAATAGAACAAAATGAAGTAGTAATTTATGTAATATTGAATTTATAATATAAAGAAATTGATGAAAGCCTTAAGACTACACCGAGAGGCAATGCCTTCCATGCAATAGGTATTTTTGGATCACTAAGCAACCTAGGCGGCCAAATGGACCACTTAGGTAGGGGTCCCATGAGGGGGGCTTAAACTCTATGGATTATGATCAAATTCGAAAGAAAAAAGAAAAGAGGAGTAATAGTCATTTATTTAGTCATTTTTATATGCTTGACCAATTATTTAATTGTGATTTTACCTGATGACCAAATTAGTCATTAATTTAGTCATTTATACTTGTGAATTACAAAAAATTAGTAGAATTTAGTCATTTTTAGTCACATGACTAAAATTTTTAGTTATGTGACTAAAATGTTTAGTCACACAGTCATTTATTTTCCAAATTCTACTAGTGATACCGATGTTCAAAGGTCACTCCGAAATTCCCAATAGTCGGCAAGACTTACCGCCCTTCACTGAGAGATCATACTGAGCTCTTTATGTTATACCGATGTCACTGTCAGCAGGACTTAGGAAAAGGTCATACCAAGCCCTCAAGTCATACCAAGCACCGAACAATCACCAGGAGTCATACCGACAACAAACTTCCTCATCGGCAAAACAATCACTTATTGCCAAGACATCATATCAATGCCTTTAAGTCATACCAAAGACCTACCATCGGCTAAAAATTCCACATTCACCAAGAGATCATACCAAGGTTCCAAAGTCATACTGAAACCTCTGACATCCATCACATTCCTATCCGCATCCCTCTAACAGTCGGCAAGACTTCCCTCTATTGCCAAGAGGTTACAACGATGTTCACACCTATTGGCAAGAGAACCCACCATCGGTAAGACTTCTTATCGAGACTTCCAAGTTACCCTGATGAGCATCAGTGATAAAAACATAAGCCACCAAGACTTCATGCCGAAGCCTCCACTTTTGGTGAGATTTCTCTTAGTCGCTGAGAGATCTTCCCGAGACCCTTGTGTTACAATGATGACCACAAGTAGATGCTATCAAAAAGACTTCACATATCGCCAAGACTTCTCACCAAGACCCTCGAGTTACTCCGAGTGTATATAGTTGGCCAGACATCTCCCAGTCACCAAGAGATCTTCCTGAATGTTCAAGTCTCCCCGATGACTACAATCGGCGAGACATCTCCCTGTCGCTAGGACCACATACCGACACACTTGAGTTACCCCAATGATCCCGTCACCATAGGTCACCCTGACATATGCTAGGCACCCGATAACAAACCCTTCTGTTGCTGAGACATTCCATATAGGTAAGAGATCTCATTGAGTCTCCATGTCATAGTGATAGGTCCATTCGACAAGATAGAAGTATTGTCTTAGCAACATGAGCAATACACAAGGTTAAATTACCACTCAGCCATACAATACGAATGTCACACCGACTTTGCTCTTCCAGAGGTTACAGCCTGTGAGATTGAGGCACATGATTCCAAAAAGGTTCACTTGTCTAAGAGGGTAGGTTTTCCTATATAAGAGGGAAGGTTCACCTATTTGGGAGGGTAGGTTCACCTATCTGGGAGGGAAGGTTCGCTTGTCTAGGAGGGTAGGTTCACCTGTATAGGGGCAGGTTTACCTATACAGGAGGGTAGGTTCACCTGTCTGGTAGGGAAGGTTCACTTGTCTAGGAGGGCAGGTTTTCCTATAGGGCAGTTTTGCCTGTATAGGGTTAGGTTCATCTGTATAGGAGGGTAGGCTCACTTGTATAGGGGCAGGTTCGCCTATACAAGAGGGTAGGTTCACCTGTCCAGGAGGGTAGGTTTTCCTGTAGGGTAGGTTTACCTATACAAGGGAAGGTGTGCCTATATAGGAGGGCAGGTACGCCTGTGCAAGAGGTTAGGTATGCTTGTGGATTGAAGATTGATCAAAATTGACTGAAACGAGTTGAAAAGGGGCTTGTCTAGACAACACTCAAGGAAAAGGACCCAAAACACTGCAAACAACATTCATAGGATAAGGCTGAATCAACTGAACAGAGAATTATTGGTTTTGTACAAAGAAGACAATTTAGACAACATGATCCTAAATCTAGTAGAAATAGGTATGGCCAATAGAGTCTTTTATTCTAGGATGAACATGGTTGCTAGGAAGTCCTCGATATACACCCAGTACGTGAGGCCCAAATCATGAACACCAACCTATCACAAGCATGAGTCAGGAACCTTAGCGAGATACTAAAGGCTTGGACCAACTCTTCACGTCATATCAACACTTCTCCCATTACGACATAGTTGAATTCAGGTACAACTTTTGCTCTCCCCCTTTATATACCCCGCCAGTATGCATAGTCGGAATCATCCGTTGGGGTGAAGAAATCCCCAAGTAGGTCCCACTAAGAAAAGTAAAAGGGTGACTCAAAAGACTTGGTAAGCTACAATTTTTCTTCACCCAGGATTTCCAAATGGCACAAGGGGATTGGATACGTCAAATAGCTTACCAACAAGCATAATACACAAGGTAAATTGACACCCCTAGTTAAACTATGTGCCTAAGTTATCCAAAAACAATAGGAAATAATTAATAAATAAATAACCCTGCAAGGAAAATTTGTTAGTGATTTTTTTCCTTGTTTCTTGCCAAATGTTGATTAGATGCTTGTACAGACACAATCAGAACACATTAGGAGGTCAGAAACACTTAAAATAGCCAAAAAGACTGCTAAAAACTCAAATTTCACCTTTTGAAAAAATTGTCCAGGTCAGGTCTGCCCCTCTATTGGCTTAGGTCCACCCCTAGAATAGGTTAGGTCTTCTTGTTTGTCATGTTAGGTCCACCCCTCTGTGAAAAAACTACAAATTTTCTATTTCTAGAGTCTGTGGAGGGCAGGTCTACCCCTGGGCAAGGTCAAGTCCACCTCTGGGGGTCAGGTCTACTTGTCTGTTAGGTCAGGTCTACCCCTCTGTGAAAAATATGCAAATTTTCAATTTTTGGAGTCTGTGGATGGCAGGTCCACCCCTGGGCAAGGTTGGGTCTGCCTTTGGAGGTCAAGTCTGCCCCTCAAGGTTAGATCCACCCCTAGATGGTCTGGTTCGCCCCTCTACTAGATCAAGTCCACCCCTCTACAACCTGCTCTTACAAAAAGTAAAAAAAAACAGCAAACATGAAAGATACAAACCCATCTATGTGTCCCACCGGGCATGCCAGAAATGTGATCAGGAGTAAATGGGGTGCCAAAAATGAGCAACAATACAAAACATGCAAGAAACCACCTAAACACCTAACACCTCAAGATTGGGCTAAAAGTTAAACTCAACAAAATAGATGGAATGATAATACCTTGTTAAGCTACTCTTTTGGTTGGCCCTTGGATGGTTGACGTGATGTATGTTTGTCTTGATGGAAAAAGATGTATGAATGAGATGCAATATAGATGGAAAATGGATGAAAATGCTATGTTGGATGCAAGCAAATGAAAATTATAGCTAAGTATGGCTCAAATAAAAATTTTGCAAGATTTTGGTTAGCAGAATGATCAACCCCCAAATGACAGAAAAGAGGGGGTATTTGTTGAGGAAATTGAATTCTCTAGAGAATTCAATAGTTGAGATTCATCCAACAAGGTCAAGATGAAGGTCTATGGTGAGTTAAGGACTCACAAGCCCTCACATCTTGAGATGTGGAATGTGAAGTGGCTTAGAGATGGCGATGTGTAAATGAGGTGGAAGGAGGGTACATCATGTGGAGGAAGGACATGTACCTTGAAAGTACATTGGGAGATGGGAAGATTCCTTGGAGGAATAAAAAGTGAATTAAAAATTCACATGCCTAGGGAATCTTGTGGATAAGACAAGTTTCCAAAGGGAGAGGTGGAAAGTACCTTGGATAAGACAAGGTGTCCAAAAAGGTAAGCACTTGTCACATGTGACTTGATGTGACAAGTCAAAGATTCTAGAAGATGCATGGGAAAAGGGGAAGAGTTCACATGTGACTTGATGTGACAAGTCAAAGATCCCATGGGGAAAAGAAAAATGATTTTAATATTCCTTGGAAGGATAAAATGAATTAAAAATTCCTTGAGAGGTTGATTAGGCTAGTTAAAGAAGGATTAGAAGATGGTTTGGTGACTAAGAGAGATTAGGTGCCAACTTGCAAAAGTTGGAGGATGTGACACATCCTAATGAAGGATTAGGCATGTGCAAATTCCTAATGATGGAATTAGGAGGTGGATTAAGATTAGATAAAAATGATGGAGGATGTGACATATGAGGAATTAAATAAATGTCATATTTATTTAATTCATTCGATGAAAAGGATGATTAAAGAGATAAATTATTTAATTATTAATTAAATACCTTAGGGATTTGGAAAAATTAAGGGTATTAATTAAATAATAGTAATATTACTTAATTAATGTAAGTAAAAGGATTTTTAGACGAAAGGGGATAAATTTGGATAAATTAAGTGTCCATATTTAGATGTCTACACCAACAATTCCATTAACTAGGCCTTCAACTCATGGTGGTCATCTGATAAGGTGCCTTGGATTGAGGCTTAGCTCCTGAAACTAGGTTGATAGAAAAAATTGAATTCCCTCTTTGGAGGCAACTCTGTAAGTTCATCATGGAATACGTCTTGGAACTCCTTGGGAATAGGATAGTCTTCTAAATAGGGTTCCTTGATGTCAGGATTATTGACATGCCCCACATAATTTGTAGACCCCTTTCAATGAGCCTTCTTGATTTGCATTGCTGAAATCTGTCTAAGCTCTAAGGGTCTCTGCATTCCACATACCTCAATGGGTTTCCATAATCATCTAGATAGTTGACCACCTCATCCTCATAGTTTACTATAGCCTTATGCTCAGTTAACCAATTTATTTCCAAAATTACATCATATGAGTGTAAAGTTACCACATAATTGGTTGACCTAAGTTTGAAAGGTTGGAAGCTCTAACTCATTACAAAAGAGACATGTATCTACCCTTCACTCTACTCGATTACCATATTGGACTACCCATGAATTTACAATGTATCCAAGTCTAATGGTTATCTTGGATATTATTCTAGGATCTATAAAACATTTCGTAGCTCCAGTATCAATTAAGATAGAGATAGATTGGCCATAGAGCTTACCCAACAGCTGAATTAGTGAAGCCTCGTACTCTTCCTACCTATTGTCCACTGCAATGCAAATATGGTGATGTTTATTCTACTAGTAGCTTCCTTCCTTTCACAACTTTGACCACTAAGGACAATTCGAGGCATAATGGTCACCTCCATAAGTATAACATCCATCACGAGGCCCTTTGTGACCTCCTAGCTTTTCCTCTCTAAAGCGCTTCTACTTATGGTCATCTTTACCCTTCCCTTTATTTTCTTTCTTATTCTTTCAATCATTACCATCTTCACCCTTCTCCTATGACTCACTTCACCTCTTGATATTATGTATTTGATGGCTCTTATCTTCTTTATGAAATTTCTTTTTCCTATACTATGGATTAGAATTTGAGTCACTATGAAGATTGGATAGCTATTGTAGTTTCTATTCTTATTTGGTGGATTTTTGGAAGACTTTATTCATGGTTTGAGGTTCATGGATATCCACTTCAGCTCCTATGTGAGGTTCGAGTCCCATTATAAATTTTTGGATACAAAACCATTCATCTCCCTGATACTGAGACACATATTTCAACAAGTTGGTAAAATCTTCCCAATATTGAATCATAGTCATATTTCCCTGGGTTAAGTTATGAAATTCTATCACTTTCTTGTCAAAGAAAAGTTGTGGTAACCATCTCTTCCTAAAATATTGGAGCAAGAGTTCCCAAGTGATCTCAGGAAGCTAAAGATTTTGTTCTAACTTCTCATTATCCCACCAAGTTATTGCTTCACCTGAGAGATGATATGTAGCCCATGCTGCCTTAGTTTGTTCATAACGGTTATGAAGCCCAAAGTATTTTTCCATCTCTATAATCCAAGCCTCAAATCCTTTGATAACCTTACCATCAAACTTGGGTGGTGCTATTCATTTTAGGTCTTTCCCAAGCTCTTCCTCAATTCATCCTTGTGGACTTGCCCCTAGACTACCATCTCCTTGATTTCCTTCTGCATTCCAATGGTCTTGGTCCTCGTGTGCCACTCATACTTCTTGCTCTATATGATCCAGGTGAGACTTGCTGATTTAGAATCTCTAGAATTTTCTCTAGCCTCTTGTTAGGTCAGTTATCAAAACCACTACCACCCCCATCTTTCTTGGTGGTCACCATATCATCCCACATTTATCTTGCAATACATTAATGTTTATCACATCTCAATACAAGGTTCTACGAATAAACATTCTTATGCTAAATCACATAATTCTTCATATGCATACATCCCTCATTCTAGAAGACACACATTCATGCATAATACACACATTTTAAAGTCCTTCATTGAACACACCAAAAAATATTATCTGATTTTATTTATATTAAAGGTGAGTCAATAGACCCTTATTTCCAATAGGCTTCTTGTTACATCGTTCCAATTTCTCGGCATCACAAAGAGGACATTTCTCCATGTCCTCATTTGAGTTTACATGAAACTTTACAAAAGAGGATGGTTGAGCCTGTAGGCTCTCCTTTTCCTCTTTAGTCAACAAGGGCGCATTGGGTCCACACCCTAGAGGCCAGTGATGAATTGTAGAAGGATTTTTGATCTTAGGTGTTTGCTTCTCCTCAATCTTCAAGTCTCTCTCTAGCTTGAGTTGTGTAAGAGCTTGAGCTAGGGATTCATCATCAAGAAATTTTTATTGAACCTCTATCTTGGCATTTCCTTCCTTTACATCATTCTTATGTGAGGTTCTAACAGATTTCCCTTTCCTTTGTCCTTCCTTTAACCTTTCCATTCCTGCATTCAATCTAGGTTTGATCAATTTTTAGGACAACCAAATTTTGGGTCAAGGGTCAACTACCCTAGTCAACTATGGTAGATTCAAAGGCCGAGAGTTAAGCCCTAAGATCTGATACCAAATGTAATAAACCATCTTAAATTATTACTTAATTAACATTATTGTATTTGACACATGAATATATTCCAAATTAAAAATACATAAGTAGTGGATAAAGCCAATCATAGCTGCACATTTCCATTTAAAATGAGTCAATGATTCATATATTCACTTCAAAAGTCAAATTATAGTATCAGGTTTGACTTGGAACCTAAGGCCACAAAGTCATTACATTGTACACTTTACATCATATACTTGAATGAACTACATCAAGTTATATCTTAGACTAAAATAGTCATGTGAATAACTAAGGTTCTTCTATGATGCTCACCTCCACTGGTGGACAAGAACAACATTGAAGTGCTTTTACTACCCAACAACGAAGCTTGCACTTCCCCAAAAATTTTCTGACTTGAAGAGTCCCCAACCCTACATGAAAATTTTAGTAAGAGAACATTCTGCAAGGTGGAATCTAGTGTGTACCCATACATCAACATGAAATTTCTATCTACAAGTTAGAGAAGAAAATGCAAGATATATGCTAGGAATGGTAGAGAGTGATATCACAGATTTCATACATAGAAATGAACTATATTGCTTGGCCAAGCATAATAAATATGTTACAACAAAAATGAACAATAGGTTTTGGTAAAGCAAACCTATACTCTCTAAAGTCCATTCTGGCACTTATCCCTGAAGGTAACTTTCTACTATACAATATCTCATAAGAGCTATCTACCCTCTTGAAGCATCTACCCTGAGGTGCTCTAGTCAACTAAGGTATCACTATTCCATTCAAGTATTAGAATACTCTTTCACATATTTCTTCAAGAGAAGAATCAAATTACTAATTTACTCTCTAAATAGAAATCAGATTTAGGATTCAATAGAGTAATTCAACAATCAATCATATCATTCTTATGAATATTATATGCTTTTCATCATAAGCATTTTCCATTTAAAAATGAATTAAGAACAAAAGAAGGCATGCCACAAGTATGTGTATGTGCATAGACAAAGTCTATGTGCATTGTAAACCCCACAATAGAACCCTAAAGCACAACAAGCTACAACACTAAAAAACAAAATAATTTTTTAAAAAATGCATCATACTTAGATTGTAGAATATAAGTTAACATTTAATCTAAACCTAATTCCTCTAAGGTTCCATGACTACACTACGAGAATCCCATTAACCAAACTAACAAGAATTGTAAATTATCGCATTAAACCAAATTTATCTAGCACTATAGAGTGCATTTAATCCATCACATTTAAATGATCTACCAATAAGAATCATCCATGTCATATTATCAATGTAGAAACTTTCATGATCTTTCAGTTAATTCACATATGCAAGATACATCATTTACAGTATCCATTATAAGAGAGAGTTTGTAATTAATTACAACATTACATCATTACAATAGTTCTTTCTCGAGATCAATAGGGATTACTATACATATGAGTAAAATGCATGATACAACTAATTTCAAATCAATACAAGTACATGTAAGATATTCCAATTGAACTGGAATAAGTGTAGAAATCTACATCACCATGAGTAGTCACGACAAATAGGAACAACAACAAGGGAACCCAATGGAGGAATAGGCACAATCCACCCAACCATGTGGAACCCAAAGGTCCACCCCCCATGCTAGGAGATATCAATAAGGTCCCACCACACCAATACATAGACTTGAGAAGACTATCAACCAACATAACATGATGATATAGGGCTCTGACATACAAAGAACAACGAAACATCACATAATAGTGACACCACTTCTAGAGGCATGCAAGCAACAAGGAGAACTCAAGCTAAGGGAATGCTAGGTTGTTGTAGGGGAGAGTGTCATTGCATGGTCTTGGCATGGGTTGTCCTAATAGTCTCTCACTAGAAACCAATCCCCATCTATGGTTGTCTTGATAGTCACACTAGATGCTAGCCTCATAGGGTGACACATGTAGAACCAAATTACATTTCGCGAGGACAAGGAAGTTGATCTTGCCAACTAGACCTTCTCAACCCATCCTTAACCTGAACGAGCACTACAAGACCCAACCATATCCAATAGGGTAAGCCAACTTGCACAAATCACATAACCACATGAACATACACAAAAAGGTAAGGTATAAATCATCCCACACACAAATCCCAATCATAGTAGTGAATAAACTATGCAAGGCTAGCAACCCTTTTTTACTTATTCAAGAGATGAATGAGCATCTCAAAATGAATAATCATAGAATCCATCAAGTATAAAATTCCCCCTATCCTCTGGAAGACTTCAGCTATCCACCTTACATAGTGACTTAAACATTAGCACAATAATCCACAATCATCCCTATTTCAATAATCATTCCAATTTCCAATTATCAACTCAACAAACAAACAAGTAGTCAAATAACCAATGCAACCATGAACAACTCCATATAAGACATTGTCCCCATAGTTCAGATTACTCATTAACTTAATCCATTAATTTAAATAGATCTTTTCAGTTAACTAATACAAGTAAATCAATTTTTCCAAAACCACATACATAACTCATTACAAGAAGTTAATCAAACATTGCAACCATGAGGTGGACATTATTTTGAAATTCATATATATCATTAACTTAATTATAATACAATTATACTAATTACGTAGTGAACTCACAAAGTGGAGGATAATCTAATCCATTTGTCTATAATAATTTAAATGCTCAAATTAATAGTAACTTCCCAATTGAACCTGTTATTATATAATATTTTATTTTATTTCCTCATTATTCCCTAGTCTATTTCAGATAAGGAACAAAACCTTATTTTACCATTAACCAACTATAATAATCATATATATATATATATATATATATATATATATATATATACACACTCAAACATAATCTTATACATCCACAATGGTTTAATTAGTATGAAGAAGCAGATTTAAGACAAATGAATAGAGGTTAACTATGTTACACTTAATCTAAGGTTATACAAGGTATAAAATCGATATCAACAAAGGCAATGAAATATTCTCATGTCCTACTAAAATCTATATTATTAAACATACTTGATTGCTAGAACTCATCTTCTCATAATAAAAGCTACATGCCTAAATTTTCCAAAATAATTTAATCAAACTAATAAATTTATTAACCTTGCATACTAACTATTTTACCAATCACCTCTCAATAAATTAAAAAACCATTTAATATAAACTTTAGATATTATGATACCCACCCACAATTCTATAATTCTTTAGATGAAATCAACTCCTAATAATTTATATAACCATTCAATCGACACTCTAGACAATACACCCATATTTCTTTCATTCACTTTATGAAGTTAAATATTAATAAATTAAATAACCCTTCAATCTACACTTTAAATGATCTACTCTTATCCATTATTTCTAAATAGTGAGTAAGAAGCTACAAAAGATCTTAATCAACACTAAATCAACTTCCTACACAAAAGTGTAAGGGTTGATTGATATATTTATCAGGTAATCAAGATAAGATTTTCAATAATTTATAACATACGGGTATGTTCAGGATCATCATGGAAAAAACAGACCCTTAAGTGGCAAAAAATTTTAGAAAAATTAGAGGTAAGCAACTTGACATAAAAATTTGAATAAGTTATCTTTATTATTTCAAAAATGTGTAAGAATAGAATCTATAGAAAATTGAATGTAATTTCTAAACTACTAGTATGTTTAAAAAAAAAAATCTATTTGGTGAAAATTTGAAATTTCAATGAAGTGGTACTTAAATTTTAGAGAAAAAATAAGAAGTAGGTGTCCGTCTGATCACCCTAACCACAATAAAATGATAATATTTTTTTATAAAATTTTATATATAAGTAGAGGACTCATGCCCCGATGTGATGCACATTTTTTTGTAGTTTTTTTCCAAGTAAATAATTAATTATAAATTTTTTATTACAACTTTTTAAAAAATATAAAAAACTCATGTGTCTGACCACCTTAACTTGGTCAAAACCTCATGAAATTCAATTGTTATTTTTTTAATCCTATAGTATGTGAAGCATAGAATGCAACACATGTTTTGGATTCAAAAAATGTGATATCATTTGAAAGCTATAGATTTTTTTCAATCAACCTATCAATTAGGACTTTAGTCGTAATTTGAATAGAAAATGAATAATAATTACTAATTAAATTCAAAGTAAAGAATAATTTATATTGGTGGAATGATGAGAATCTCCTTAAAAAACCCTCTTCATTTCATCAATTTTGGGTAAAAAAATAGTCGTCAGCCACATACCTATCTTATTGCCAATTTTTTGCCCATCATGATCCTACACATACCCATACCTCCTATACCATTGTTCCATGTATGAATGATAAAAAGATATAAGTGAAGACAACCTCAATGCCTATATTGCAAAGATGCGGGTATAGAGGAGGCATAGCTAAATGAAGCCTAAAAGTAAGATGCCTATGATAATGTATAAAACTTGGCACTTGAGTAGACATAAACATTTGTTACCAGTACAACTAAATCAATGAAGAAGATTATGGAATACCAAGAAAACACATAGAGAATATATAATGGAGTCACTTTATCTTCCTTTCTAAAATAAATCTCAGATAAATAAGAATGTTGGCATACTAATGCTAAGATTTCTCCTACAACAATTACTAAATGAAATTTCATTATTAATAACAACTATGCAAATACACTCAAAACAGGGATTCATTACATGCAGTGACAATTTTCTTGTGGAGACTATTGGTGATGCTAAATGAAACAATATGAAAAATAGCCTTGCACTAATAAAGTTTCAAGAAAAGGCAATTGGTAGGTGTAATCCAAGTATGCAAGTTTTGCTAGCCGCCTCACTGCTTGTGCCATGATGGAATATTTGGAACAAGGTATGCACATCCCTAAAAGATAAATGATAGAGGAAATATGTAAGATATTGAAGTTGCAAAATAATCAATAGACATGGATACAAAACATGAAAGAATGGACAAGGAATGCAATTTTTTTGATAGAATGTCATAGTGAGATGTCATCTCATGGACTGTGGTGTTCGTAGGGTATGTACAAAATGGATTTGAAGTAGGTTTCAGACCAATACGAATAGAAATTAGGCAAAGTAATGGGCACTGTGCGAATCATAGGGATAAAAAAAATCCCAAAGACAACAATACATGCTATTAGATGTAATGCTATGAGCCAAAGAAATATCAATAATAGAAACATACGAGATAGCTAAGCATCAACTATGTAAATGGGATTATAACGCTACAAGAGAGAGAAATATATTTCATAATCAACTCTAACAAGCACTAGACATAAGGAAGATTACTAATTTTTAAGTCTAAAAAATTAAAGGTTACTATGGCGTTTGAAGAAAAGGATGCAGTGGAAATGCAAAAATTAAGGAGAAGGATAGAGAATGGACAAAAACCTAGAAGGTCAAGCATGCAATGAAAAGAAAAAACCCATACTAGTAACCAATCCAAAGGACTTCTTGTGAGAAGGTTTATAAATCTAAGGATTTCAATTTCATGGAGAGCCTAAGACTTCAAAGTACTTCTCATACGAAGATTTTTGAATCTAAAGAATGTTTTCTAATTCACAAAGTGCCAAAACTGGTTGCAATCCATCATGAAAACAAAAAGGGTTCCTACATTACTATCAAAGATAACAGAGACAACCGTACATAGTGTCCTAAGCTTTAACCTCATAATTTCTTTAACCAATACTCAATACAAAGGAATCTTTTATTACAAACCTTATAGCATTGGTTAACAACTTAATTGATGAAAGAGAAGACCTTACCTTTAAACTAGAATTTACCCCCACTGCAGACTGAAATTGATCCTCAAAACTAAAAGAAAATCATATCCAAAATTTGTGACTTCTTGGAATAGGTGGACTTTTCATAAAGGGAGAGAGAGAAAAGCTTTGAATAATGGTTCTACTCAAACTCTTTGAAAGACATGGTGAATCAATGATGGAAAATGGCTATACCTAAAGTCCTTATCAGTATTTCAAAGAGGAGACTAGAATCTCTTATAGCTTCAACTAAGACAATCATCCACCTATGGCTGAGAGTTAATATTTCAAATTCAGACAACGTTTCATAGCCGATTAAGATGTATCTAAATACTCAGCTCCATTAATTTCTTAGATACAAAGGAAATTTTTGAATTGATCGATTCAATCTCAGTCGCAAGGAATTCACATCTTGGTGAATACTCAAACCAATGCTACTAGATTGTAAGTAATGATTATCGTATAACTATCAACAATGTGTAAACATTGCAATCATTACCCATCAAATTACATGTATCTGATGCCCACATACACTCATCCTTAGATTACTCTGTGTAGATGTAGGCGTTGACTACTATGTATTCAAAATACTAACATAAGCAATTAATTGATACCCTAGCCCTTATTTTAAATGATCTGCTAACCACATAGCTAAACATAGCATGACCTCCCATTGATTTATTCACCGTTATGTTGTAACAATACTAGTAAATACATCAACTGATTGTTCCAAATCAAACTCAAATAAATACAGGCATGTTTTGTTTCAAAACAACATACAAATTTAAGCATTTATCCCAAAATAGAGGAGAATATTAAAAGAAAAGAAACTTGGACTAATTTGATTGTCTGAGCTGAAAGTTGATGTCGAGCTCTCTACCTTCAATTTGCAATTTCAACACACTCCCCATATCCTCAACCACTGTAGAACCACCATTTCAAACCCCCCCACAAACTAGAAGAAGAGCTTCCAAGAATCTATAAAACATTCACGGGAAGCAGCAAGATTAGTTTTTTTTTTTAGAAAATAACCAAAAAGCCCCCTTTCTTTTAGCAATCTAACTAATTTATTTACCACTCCACACTCTCCATTGCTACATGCAGTTTATTTTATTCAATTATTTTATTTAATTTCTCATCCATCGTTAACTGCCACAATTCAAATATATTTATTTATAACATATCCTTATTTATTTGCACATAATAAATCAACTTTAAAATATTTTATTTATTAATTTTAATCTTTCATTTTAATTTTTTTTGCACAACACTATAATTCATATATACTTATTTTATAATTATTTTTTAAGACATAATCTTAATTTCAATAAATTTAATAAAGACATTAATAATATTTTATTTATCAGAACCACAATTATATAAAAGCTTTTATTTTAATTATCAAAAATTTCCTTTTAAACTTCAATAATCTTTATTTTAATGTAATAGTTAATCAAAGCACAAATCAATCAAATTAATCAACTAAATAGAATACCAAGCAAGACTTGACCCCACAACAAAACAAAAGGCAATATAACAACAATACTAATAGACCAACTTGAACTGACCACACTAACAGGGTGAATCATGGTTAGCTCCACATCCCCCCCCCCTAAGATTCGACTTACTCTAGGAAGTCACAAGGTTAGAATGAAACATACAAACATAATACCTCATTCGCCTTTACTTAACATAAATACAAGAAACATCTAATAATCAAGCAAAACCAAATGTCAAACAATTACCTAACCTTAAACAAGGTTGAGAGGCAGGACCAACTGATCACATACAAGGTGATAGATTGGATACTGATCCTCCTCAAGGATGATGGCTAAGGTAGGGAATCTTATGTTATCTCCAAATGACTATTCCATTGGTTTGAGGCATGCTCAAACCTGCTAATTTAGGTGGAGTCAATGCATGGTGCCTGCAACCTATAACAAACAAAACCGATGAACATATATATACATAATCATACAATTAGATACACCATGAAAGGAAATCACAATGTAGCAGGGTAATCATAAGTGAGTAATGCGACACTATCCCTTCCACCAAGACACAACTGAATACAACACTTAGTAATCAAATCAACTCGTAAACCATTCACTACATTTTAATAATCAAAGATGATTCTTTACATCAAAATTATACACTTTCACAAAACACAACATATTTATGCACTCAAAGCACACATTTTTCATTAAATTTACATCATTATTAGACAAGATGTTCCAATTTATCCATTATTCAACACAAAATCTCATAACATATTCAGTAGAAGACCATGATTTTACACCTTTTCAGAAGCAAGAAAACACAATTTATCACTTCATAAGCACAAAATTCAAGATTTAACATAGATTCTTCACATACACACACAAATTCACATCACTGGGAGTCACATGATACCAAGGTAGGGAGACTTTTCAATTAATGATCTCAATTCAATCCCTTTGATGCAACCCTGATACGCCTAAAACCCTACCACTTCAATCTTTTACTCTTTCAACCTACTTTCCTAGTAGGTCTCCAAATAGACAAACTTGAACATACCTCCTCAACACCAATTCAATCCCACAAACCATTTATAGGTTTTCAAATATCCTTGATCCCTTTACAAAACATATCTCAAAATCATCCTAGGTCTCTTTAGACCAACCTTCTCAAATCAAAGCTTCACCGTTGTCCTACAAAGCCAATTAGGCCACTTTTACAAAGGGACCCTATTATAAACTCTTCCTCAAGCTCAAAAATAAATGTGGAAGCATTAACCAGTCAACAAGACCACCAATTTCACAACTTATTTTTAGAGACATGCTTCCCAAGACACTTAATCAAGAAACCCTCATTTTTGGCAATTTATATGGGGTTTTACTAGAAAACTATATAACAGACCTTACCTTACCTTACTACTACTTCAAACACCCTTAATTGTGTCTGCAAATGCTTAAAAGTTCATTATCTAACCCTTTTCACCACTGTCTCATCAAACCCTAACTGTACACCACCGTTTTCATGGTAAATTCTCTCATAAAATCCCTAGGATGGTCATAAAAAACCCTCACCAAACCTTACACCCCAATATATTCAACCAAAAAACATATAAACCTACTTATTAGGAACCATTTCACCAGTTACAAAAATCACAGTTGGTGAAATGGTCCTTCAAAATATTTTTAAGGCTCACAAACCCTTAAATAGGGTTATACAAACTTGCTACAAAAAAATGAATCAACCTTCCACCAAACTCAATATAAATTGCTCAAACCAAGTGAATTATGAAGTTAATTCATGTATCTAGTAGATTTACAAGGTTTTGAAATAATTTTCCTTTGTACAATACCATACAGGCCTGTGACAAGAAGGAAAAATGCAGAATTCACAAAAAAATAGAGTTATTTCAATTGATTTCCACTTAAAATCTTCCAAGAGAGCTTTACAATGAGATTTTGGACATATTTAAATTGTTTTCCCTCCAAAACTAACTTGCAAACTGACCCAAAAACTTTATGAATGCCCATGACCATTGGGCTTTACAAATTTACATATTTTGCACTTTTTTCCCAATATGGCAACTTTTTCAAATATGTCCAAATATAACAATATGAACTTAGGGACCACAAAACATGACAAATGACCTTATTCTATGCCTCTAGACTCAAATCATACAAAAACTTGACCTTAGACCTTTCACCTTCCCAGTGTTGCATTCTTGTCAACTTTTACAATCTTGCACTTTTGTACATGAAATTTGACAATATTGGACATTTACAAAGATGACCCCCTAATACATTTCAAATGTTCAATTTAGACCTTATTTACTCAACAAAAGACTTAAAAACTCTAAGAAAACCCACCATGAAACAAACTAGACCAAATTCACTTGAAATGGATTCGTGCTCCTACACCATACACCTGACTAGAAGAAATTCCAAAGCCCCCTTTGAGGATTTTATGCCATCAAACCATGCTTCCCTTGATCATACCATGACCACCAATTTGCATATCCACCTAGTGACTCCTTCAAACTTGCATCATTTCTACCTTTGAACTGATTCTTTTCTTTATTATACTATCCTCCTCTTGATGGTTGTTGTTTGATTGTTCTTCCTTTAAGAAATGTTGCTAAATTTGCTTGAATGTCTATCATTATACCTATACCAAGTATCCTCTACCTTGTCCCTATAGAATACCTATCTTCATGCCCCTATCCTTTCCTTTCTACTTGAATCACTTCATCCTTTCCTTTGGTATTACGCACCAGATTCACTATCCTCATAACCTTTTCATTTTCAAACCTATATACCATTGTATTGTCAATCTTAGGAGCCTCTTCCTTAACGAGACTTGGCTGCCCCTCAACTTCTGTAACTACTATAGGACACAACACTATCCCAACTATAATTTCATCATATTATCTCAACCCATCTTGCTTCCTCAACAACAATTCATCCTTGACCTTATCTAGGTCAGTATCTAACAACTTCTTATCATTTTTCCTTTCTAATTGTGCACCATCCTTCAATATCATTATCCTAACATCTGTAAATTTTGTCATGGCTAAAAACTATACATTCTTGACTTCCTCAATCTTTACATACTATTTTCTACCCATTATAATCACTTGAGCTTCTTTTCCTTTCTCCTTCACATCCTCAACCAATGGAGTCAAAATAAACACATTCCCATCCTTCTCAATCTGATGGGTGTTTTGTATTCCATCATACATGGCATGTCTACTATATTTCCATGGTCTCCCAAGTAATAGATGACAACAACTCATGGGTAGAACATCACAAAGTACCTTATCCCTGTACCCTCCAATCTGAAACTCAACTATAGCCTGCTCAGTAACTAGAAGTGATAGATCATCATTCAACCATGATTCCTTATAGGGTGTTTCATGAGGAAATTTCACCAAATTTAACTTATCTACCATTTCACTTGATACCATATTTTTAGTGGAACCTAAATCTATGACTTCCTTGCATACTTTACCTTTGCTCTTACATGTGGTTCTCAATAGATTTCTCCTTTGCATTGGTCCCTTCTCTTTGGAGGCCTTCAAGAGTTGCCTTCTCAACATCAAAGATTCACCAAATTCTGGTGCAATAACATGACTTGGAGAATGAACACTTTCGCCTTCATCTTCTTGCACAATTTGGACTCTCTTTTCACCTCTTCTTTCACCCCCACTTAAAGTAGCACCAAATTTTTTAGGGAACTTGTATGCTAGATGTCCAAACTATTGAAAATTGTAACACCTTCTTAAAAATACATTAGAACATCTTCCTTGCTCTGTATATCTACCCCTAAAGCTTGTTCTTCCACCTCTAAATCTACCTCTAGATTCAACCACTTGTTCTTTACCTTTACTAGCATCTTCTTGGTCTTCATTGGACTATCTTGGGGTAGAAAAAGTTCCTCTACCTCTAGAAGTACTACCCTTGCCTTTAATTGATTTATCTTGCTTCCTCTTGAGTTTTTCTTCTACCTTAATAGCCAATTGAAAACATTCTTCAACTATTTTTGGTGTCATTAAAATTATTCCATCTTGAATATTATACCTTAGACCATTAAGATACCTTGCTACCTTTTCTTCTTCATCTTCCTCATGCTTTGTCCTTATGCTTAATCTATAGAACTCCTCAGTGTATGCTTTCACATCTAGGTCCTTTTGCTTGAGGTTTTGAAGCTTTTTAAGCAATTGAATGTTGTAATCAATAGGAAGGAACTTACCTCTAAGTTTTGTCTTCATTCTCTCCAAAGAAGAAATATTGGTCTTCCCCTTTTTTTTCCTTTCATCTTGCACAAAGTTCCACCACAACAAAGCATGCCCTTTCAACTTGATCTTAGCCTTCTCCACCTTGTGATCTTAACCTACTTCTTCAATTTCAAATAAATTCTCCATTGCACCTATCTATTCCAAGATCTCTTCACCATCTAGTTTACCTCCATACATAGGAAAATCCATTTTTCTATGTCCATCATCTTTCACAACCTTCAAAAGTTTTACCATCCTCAAATCCTCTGGATCCAACTCTTCCTCTTCACTAGAAGTTTCTTCTTCTTGGTCACTTTCTTCCATGGTGATCGCATAATTAGATTTCAATGTAGCAATATCCTTCTTCAAGGCTTCTAGTTCTCTAGCCTGTTGATCAATCTTTCTAGCAATTGTGCTTCCTTTAGGAGGCATCTTGACTCCTCAAATTCCACCTTTTTCTTGCTCAAAATTCAACCTTCTCCCTCAAGAGATCTACTTCCTTTGCTCTGATACCAATTCATGCCAATGCAAGGATAATTTTCAATTATTTATCTCAATTCAATCCCTTTTACACAACCTTGCAACAACTAAAATTGTACCAATTCAATCTTTCACTCTTTCAGCCTACTTTCCTAGTAGGTCTCCAAACAGAGAAAATTGAACATATCTCCTCAACACTAGCTCAATCCCACAAACCAAATAGGTTTTTTAGATACCCTTTATCCCTTTACAAAACATATCTCAAAATCATCCTAGGTCTCTTTAGACCAACCTTCTCAAATCAAAGCTTCACCGTTGTCTTACAAGGCCAATTAGGCCACTTTTACAAAGGGACCATATTATAAACTCTTCCTCAATCCAAAAACTCAATGGGGAAGCATTAACTAGTCAAAAATACCCCCAATTTCACTAATTATTTTCAAAGAAATGCTTCCCAAGACACTTAATCAAGAAACCCTCATTTTTGGCAATTCATAGGGGGTTTTATTGGAAAGCTATATAACAAACCTTACCTTACATTTCCATTGCTTCAAACACCCTTAATTGTGTCTGTACATGCTTAAAAGTTCATTATCCAACCCTTGTTACCACTGTCTCATCAAACCCTAACTCTACTCCACCTTTTTCATGGTAATTTCTCTCATCAACTCCCTAGGACAATCATCAAAAACCATCTCCAAACCTTAAAACCTGCTCTATTCAACCAAAAAACATCTAAACCTACTTATTAGGACCCATTTCACTAGTTACAAAATTCACAGCCGATGAAATAGTCCTTTAAAACATTTTTAAGGCTCACAAACCCTTAAACAAGGTTATACAAACTTGCTACAAAAAAATGAATCAACCTTCCACCAAACTCAATATAAAATTCTCAAACCAAGTGCAATTTGAAGTTAATTCATGTCTCTATTAGATTTACAAGGTTTTGGAATAATTTTCTTTTGTACAATACCATACAAGCTTGTGATAGCAAGGAAAAATGTAGAATTCACAAAAAGACAGAGATATTTCAATTGAATTCTACTTCAAATCCTCCAAGAGAGCTTTACAACAAGAATTTGGACATATTTAAATTGTTTTCCCTTCAAAAATAACTTCCAAACCAACCCAACAACTTTATGAATTCCCATGACCATTGGGCTTCTGCAAATTTAGATATTTTGCACTTTTTTCCCAAGATGACAAATTTTTCAAATATGTCCAAATATAAAAATATGAACTTAGGGACCACAAAACATGACAAATGACCTTATTCTATTCCTCTAGACTCAAATCATACCAAAACTTGACCTTAGACCTTTCACCTTCCTAATGTTGGATTCTTGCCAACTTTTACAATCTTGCACTTTTGTACATCAAATTTGACAATATTGCACATTTACAAAGATGACCCCCTAATACATATCAAATGGTCAATTTTGACCTTATTTACTCAACAAAAGACTTCAAAACACTAATACAACCCACCATGAAACAAAGTAGACCAAATTCTCTTGAAGTGGATTGGTGCTCCTACACCATCACATCACAAGGCTACACTAGGGCCCATAATACATCCCCGATAGAAAGAATATTGGTGCATTGTGCACTGCACTGAGGGTCCTATCCTTTCCGCTGGTTTCCTGCACTATTGGAAAACACCACTAAAGGAAAAATCTCGGGTTTCTAAGTGAGGATGACCAAAAAGGAAACACATAACCTCAAGAGTACAAGCAACTAGGTTAATGTAATGGGCTCATATGAAACTAGAGTGCCCAGTGTATGAACCTAGGATTTGATACCATGTGTAATTCCCCACCATAAAACCCTAGAGGACAACACGCTACAACACTAAAAAAATAGAACATTTTTAAAAAAAATGTATCATACTAGGATTGCAGAATATAAGTTAACATGTAATCTAAACCTAAGTCCTCTAAGGTTCCATGACTACGCTACAAGAATCCCATTAACCAAACTAACAAGAATTGTAAATTATCTCATTAAACCAAATTTATCCAACACTATAGAGTGCAATTAATCCATCACATTTAAATGATCTACCAATAAGAATAATCCATATCATATTATCAATATAGCAACATTCATGATCTTTCAATTAATTCACATATGCAAGATACATTGTTTACATTATCCATTATAAGAGAGAGAGTTCAAAATTAATTAAAACATTACATCATTACAATAGTGCTTTCCTGAGATCAATAGGGATGAATCTACATCAGAGTACAATGCATGATACAACTGATTTCAAATCAATACAAGTACATGTAATATATTCCACTCAAACTTGAATAAGTGCAGAAGTCCACATCACCATGAGTAGTCACCACGAACACAAACAATAGCAAGAGAACCCAATGGAGGAATAGTCACAATCTACCCAACCATGTGGAACCCAAAAGTCCACCCCCCATGCTAGGAGATAGCAATAAGGTCCCACCACAACAATACATAGACAAGAAGACTATCAACTAACATAACATGATGATATAGGACCCCAACACACAAAGAACATAACATCACATAAAAGTGGCACCGCTTCTAGAGGTACACAAGTAACAAGGGAAACACAAGCTAAGGGAATGCTAGGTTGCAAAAGGGGAGAGTTTCATCACATGGTCCTGGAATGGGTTGTCCTGAAAGTCTCTCACTAGACGCCAACCCCCATCTATGGTTGTCCTGATAGTCTCAGACTAGACGGCATCCCCATAGGGTGAGACATGCAGAAACAACTTTCCTTTTGTGAGGACAAGGAAGTTGATCTTTCCAACTAGGTCTTCTCAACCCATCCTTACCCTGAATGAGCACTACAGGCATGGGTGAGGCATCCAATTATCTTAATTATAGTTAGATTCTAGCTAACCCCCTAGTTTATTAATTAGGTTATCACTTAGTTAAGAAACTCCCACATGGGTTGTCCTAGCCGCTACTTTGTGTGTCGGCCCCCATTGAGAGCCCTCCCCCTACTAAAAATAGAAGACCCAACCATATCCAATAGTGTAAGCCAACTTGCACAAATCACAAAACCACATGAACATACACAAAAAAGGTGAGGTATAAACCATCCCACACGCAAATTCCAATCATAGTAGTGAATAAACCATGCAAGGCTAACGACCCTCGTGTACTCATTCAAGAGATGAACAACCATGTCAAAATGAATAATCCAAGAATCCATCAAGTAGTAAATTCCCCCTAGCCTCTGGAAGACTTCCACTATCCACCTTACATAGTGACTTAAACATTAGCACAATAACCCACAATAATCCCCATTTGAATAATCATTCTAATTTCCAATTATCATCTCAACAAACAAACAAACTTGTAGTCAAATAACCAATGCAGCCATGAATAACTCTATATAAGACATTGTCCCCATAGTTCAGATTATTCATTAACTTAATCCATTAATTTAAATAGATCTTTTCAATTATCTAATACAAGTAAATCAATTTTTCCAAAACCAATACATAATTCATTAGAAAAATTTAATCAAACATTGCAACTGTGGGGTGGAAATTATTTCCATGCATTCATATATCTCATTAACTTAACTATAATACAATTATACTAATTACATAGTGAACTCACAAAGCAAAGGATAATCTAATCCATTTATCTATAACAACTTAAATGCTCAAATTAGTACTAACTTCCTAATTGAACCTGTTATTATATAACATTTTCTTTTCTTTCTTCATTCTTCCCTAATCTATTTCATATAAGGAAAAAAACCTTATTTTACGATTAACCAAATATAATATATATGTATATATACTCAAACATAATCTTATGAATCCACAATGGTTTAATAGTATGAAGGAGATTTAAGTTGAATGAATAGAGGTTAACTATGTTACACTTAATCTAAGGTTTTACAAGGTATAAAATCGATATCAACATTTAGGAAATGAAATATTCTCATATCCTACTAAAATCTATATAATTAAACATATTTGATTACTAGAACTCATTTTCTCATAATAAATACTACAAGCCTAAAGTTTCCAAAATAATTTTAGAAAAATAATAAATTTATTAACCCTCCATACCAACTATTTTACCAATCACCTCTTAATTAGTTAAACAACCATTTAATCTAAAATTTATATTTTATGATACACACCTACATTTCTATAATTCTCTACATGAAATCAACTCCAAACAATCTATATAACCATTCAATCGACACTCTAGACAATACACCCATATTTCTTTCATTCACTATATGAAGTCAAATCTTAATAAGTTAAATAACCCTTCAATCCACACTTTAAATGATCTACTCTTATCCCTTATTTCTAAACAATGAGTAAGAAGCTACATAAGATCTTAATCAACACTAAATCAACTTGCTCCACAAAAGTGTAAGGGCTAATTCATATATTGCTCAGGTAATCAAGATAAGATTTTCAATAATTTATAACACACCTCCTACACCATTGTTCCCTGTATGAATGGTAAAAAGACATAAGTGAAGAAAACCTCAATGCATGTATTGCAAAGATGTGGGTATAGAGGAGGCGCAACTAAATGAATCCTAAAAGTAAGATGCCTATGGTAACCTATAATTCTTGGCACTCAGGTAGACATAAACATTTCTTACCAAGACAACTGAATAAATGAAGAAGATTATGGAATACAAAGAAAATGCATAGAGAACATATAATGGAGTCACTTTATGTTCCTTTCTGAAATAAAGCTCAAATAAAGAGGAATTTTGACATACTAATGCTAATATTTCTCCAACAACAATTACTAAATAAGTTTTCATTATTAATAATAGCTATGCAAATACACTCAAAATAGGGATTCATTACATGCAACAAAAATGTTCTTGTGGAGACTATTGGTGATGCTAAGTGAAACAATCTAAAAAATAGGCTTACACTAATAAAATTTCAAGAAAAGGAAATTAGTAGGTGTAAGTCAAGTACGCAACCTTTTATAGCCACCTCATTGCTTGTACATTCAGCCAAACACAAACTATATAATCAACAAAAGAATTGGGGAGAAAAAATTAAAAAACATGGGTTTGCATTCAGCAAAACACGAAATTAAAACATTTCAAGCACTTTCTTTTCTTTTCTAAACATTATAGTTTTTCCAAGAAATCACTCAAACAAACACAAATCTAAACACTCCTACACTTTGCAAATGAAGGGATGTGCGAGACAAACTTCCTCTTCTAACTTTTGAACAAACCTTTCATGAATTCTCTTCCTTTCCTCAAAACATTTCAATTTCTCCTTTAAAACCCAATTCGGTATCAATTTTCTTATAGAGAAAGACGTAAAAATAGACTATTTTTTTTGCAGACAAGTTTCTTCACCCCAAAAAATTACAAGTTAAGAAAACTTCTCCTCCTTTTCAATTAATTAAAAATAATCTCCTTCCCTTTTCAAAAACAAAAATCCATACAAGAAGCAAGTTTCCATTGCTTTTCTAATTTTTGAAAAGAACTAAACATGCATTCGTCCTTTTCTTCTTTTTCTTCTTTTTCTCCTTTTTGAATGACATCTTTTTTATTATTATTATTTGATTTAAAGCTCATAATTATCTCACATAATTAGTTAAAAATCATTTTATTTAATATTTATTCACAACTTAATATTTAATAACAAATCACAAAATCATTAATTTATTTTAATCCATTTTACAAAATAACAATTTATAATTATACCAATATTTTCTACTTTATTTATTAATTCTTAATTAAATAAACAACATTTAATTTAACACCCTTTTAAAATATAATAAATTTAAATTTAACAATTAACTTAACAACATTTACCTAACTATTTAATTATATCAATTAGAATAACATTATATAAATCTACCAAGAAATATCAAACATAAACATTAATTAAATGACACATAAAACAAAGATTAAAATCAAAGAATAACACAATACCCTGCAAAATGAAGACGATATCGTGGACAATGACACCGTTAGACGCAACAACAGGGGTGAAAAATTGGGACAAGGACACTTCATTATAAACTCCCTTTCAACTTCATACCCATTAGGTTTATGGGACACACGCAAACCTATCAGGCAGGTGGAGTCAGTGTCTAGTACCTGCATTCTGCATGAAAACAATGTCAAGTACATATAAATCTCCAATATAGACACACCATGAAAGGAATTCATGGCATAGCAGGGAACTCGTGAATGAGTGATGCTACTCCGTCCTTTCACCAAGACCCACTAACAAACACATTAGAATCCATAAACAAGCAGTAAAACACAACATCACCACCTAATATTATTGAAAGCAATAACATCTCCAAATAGTACGATCACCACATACCTTATGTCATAAATCAACATAAGTAGTATCATGTGCATTAAACCAAGCTAAACTATAAATCCACACAAATAAATCTAGTGAAATAATCACCAACATAGTCTCAAATACATAACTCAATGCAAAAGAGTATCTAGAAAGTATCAACAACATGAGGGGTATTACAATCTCATAGACTGTAGCATTTGTAGGGTATGTACAAAATGTATTTGAAGCAGGTTTCAGACCAACATGAATAGAATTCAAGAAGAGTAATGAGCACCACACAACTCACATGGTTGACACCAAGCTCAAAGATAACAATACACCCTATTAGCTGAGATGTTATGAGCCAAAGAAATATCAATAATAGAAACTTATGAGACAGCTAAACATCAACTATGCAAATGGGATTATAACACTACAAGAGAGAGAGAAATGTATTTCATAATTGAATCTAATAGGCACTAGACATAAGGAAGATTACTAAGTTAAATTAAGATTGTAAAAGTAAAGGTTACTGTGGCATTTCAAGACAAGGATGCAGTGGTGATGCAAGAATTAAAGGGAAGGATAGAGATTGGACGCAAACCTAGAAGGTCAAGCATGCAATGAAAATACAAATCCCATACTAGTAACCAATCCAAAGGACTTCTCATGAGAATTTTTATGAATCTAAAGAACATTTCAATTTCAAAGAGAGCCCAAGCCTTTGAATTAATTCTCATATGAAGATTTCTGAATCTAAAGAATGTTTTCTAATTCACAAAGTTCCAAAACCAATTGCAATCCATCATGACAACAAAAAGGGTTCCTACATTACCATCAAAGAGAATAGAGACAACCACACATAGTGTCCTGAGCTTTAAACTCATAATTTCTTTAACCAATACTGAATACAAAGGACTCTTTTATTACAATCCTTATAGCATTGGTTAACAACTCAATTGATGAAAAAGAAGAGCTTACCTTTAAACTAGAATTTATCCCCACTATAGACTGAAATTGACCCTCAAAACTAAAAGAAAATAATATCCAAAATCTGTGACTTCTTCCTGAAATAGGTGGACTTTTTATAAAGGAAGAGAGAGAAAAATCTTGGAATAATGGTTCTACTCAAACTCTTTGAAAGATATGGTGAATCAATGATGGAAAATGACTATACCTAAAGGCCTTATTAGTATTTCAAAGAGGATACCAAAATCTCTTATAGCTTCGACTAAGACAACCATCCGCTTATGGCTAAGAGTTAATGTTTCAAATTCAGAAAACATTTCATTTTCAATTAAGATGTATCTAAATACTCCGCTTCATTAATTTCTCAGATACAAAGGAAAATTTTGAATTGATTGATTCAATCTCAGTTGCAAGGAATTCACATCTTGGTGAATACTCAAACTAGTGCTCCCTGATTGGAAGTAACAATTATCATATAACTATCAACAATGGATAAATAGCACAATCATTACCCACTGAATTACATTTATTTGATGCCCACATACACTCATCTTTAGATTACTCTATGTAGATGTAGGCATTGAATACTATGTATTCGAAATACTAACATAAGAAATTAATTGATACCCTAGCACTTATTTTAAATGATCTGCTAACCACATGGCTAAATACAACATGACAATCACCCATTGGTTTATTCACAATTATGTTATAGCAATACTAGTAAATACATCAATTGATTGTTCCAAATTAAACTCAAATAAATACAGGCACGTTTTGTTTCAAAATAGAATACAAATTTAAAAATTTATCCCAAAATAGAGGAGAAGATTACAAGAAAAGAAACCTAGACTAATTTGATTGTCTGAGTTGAAAGGTGATGCAAAGCTCTCTACCTCCAATTTGCAATTTCAACACACTCCCCATCTCCTCAACCACTACAGAACCACCAATTCCAAAATCCCCCAAAAACCAGAAGAAGAGCTTCCAAGAATTCAAAAAACATTCACAAGAAGCAGCAAGATTAGTTTTTTTTCTTCTTCAGAAAATAACCAAAAATCCCCCTTTCTTTTAGCAATCTAACTGATTTATTTACCACTCTACACCCTCTGTTGCTACATGCACTTTATTTTATTCAATTATTTTATTTAATTTCCCATCCATCATTAACTGCCACAATTCAAATATATTTATTTATAACATATCCTTATTTATTTGCACATAATAAATCAACTTTAAAATATTTTATTTATTAATTTTAATCTTTCATTTTAATTTTGTTTGCACAACTCTATAATTCATATATACTTATTTTTATATTTCTTTATTGAGACATAATCTTAATATAATTAAATTTAATAAAGACATCAATAATATTTTATTTATCAAAACCACAATTATATAAAAGCTTTTATTTTTATTATCAAAAATGCCCTTTTAAACTTCAATAATCTTTATTTTAATGTAATAGTTAATCAAATCACAAATCAACCAAATTAATCAAATGGACCAGAATACCAAGCAATACTTGACCCCATAGTGAAACAAAAGGCAATACAACAACAATATTGATAGACCAACCCAAACTGACCACACTGACAGGGTGAATCATGGTGGGGCACCACATGCATACACATATATGTGCCTACTTAAGTTTTAGAATTTGTGCATACATTATGAAATAATCATTAATTCAAATTGCAACCATTTAATAATAATATTCCATTTGACGTTTCTTTTGTCAAAAATAAAGAATCATAACAAGTTTATGTTAATAGTTTCAAACATATTGTTGTTCCATTTGCATTCACACAAAACTATGATACTCTAACATTGATTTTTACATATGAAAATTTATCATTTAAATAGAACCTATATTGTTTCCTACTAAACAGTTATAAGGCATGTTGTTTCTTAAGAACATTCATTGTTTACAACTATTCAAAGTCATTCCAACTAAATAGTTTAATGAGCAAGCTTGGTTTTAGCTACAAGAAGAAATTAACAATAAAACAATATCATTTGCAATAGATTATTCATTGTTTACATCAATACAATATTGTTTTAGACTAAACAGTTACATTTAAAGACAAAATATGTCATTTTCCAACAAAACATACAATATTTGTAGTTACTCAATGCTGACATAAAGTTGTTTACATACTAAATGATCACTTTACAAATAAATGTTCACCATTTTAAAACTCAACGGGTTTTTCCACAATGAACTAAATAACAATGTTGTTTTTCTAGTAACAAATATTGATTACAACTTCTCATTGTAAATTTCATGCAAGACAAAAGATTTCTCTAACAAATCAAATAGCCCAATTTCATACATGAAAACAAAATGCCTATTATTCAAATAGTGAATACTTTCATTATTGAAAATTCAATGAGAAACTTTAATAAATTATAAAGAAAACTAAGTTCGACATGTTTTTCAATGAAAAACTTGAGCAAATATTTTAGTCAAGAGAAAGGCATAAAATTTTTAGGTTCTAAACAATGTTCATTCCTATTAAGGCTTCAACAAAACAATCTAAGGTTTCTCTAAATTCAACCAATCTCATAGGTCGAGTGCTTTCTTTCATACAATCAAGAGTTGTATTCAAATTTTCCCATATGGGCTTCCTAGTTTTATCATGCATGCAATAATATTCAACATGCAAACTTATGTATGTACCATTTACACATTTAGGAATCAACCCGTCGATATTTTAGATTGACCCACACAAGGCTTGGTGATTCTTCAACTTAGAATCAATCCATTGTTACTATCGAATGAGGTTAGCTTCACACAAAATAACAATACACATACATGTGTAAAGCTTTAAAAGCATTTGATAAGCCCCTTTATTCTTATTGACCCATATGATAACGAGAATTAGTAATTTAGAGATGAAATACAAGGAATCAAACCCTCCCACAAGATGGTTATTTGATCATTTTCAAAGAATAATATTTACAAAACAACACAGTTAATCAGAATAAATTATGATAGCCTTGTCAAGGCTAAGCATTATCATGCAAAATAGAGACGATGGCCGAGCTATTTAAGGATCTCAAGCCTTGCCCTAGCTTTGCAAAAACCATGAATGCTTTAATATTTTATGTTTTCCATATGAAGTAGGCCATAGGCCATGCAACCTCCACAAGATGGTTGACAAAACTCCATGCATTTGGCTCAAGGCCATTTCAAAACACAAAATAAGGACTCACATTTTTATTGTGCTACGAAAACACTTGATTAAAATGAAAAAATATTTCAAGCATGATTCAATAATGGAAATAACAACAAGGTGATTTCTAAAAGAAATCGATTTTCCTTCAATTCAAGCTTCTATGATGTTTCCCTCAAAAATTTTCCCTGTCTCGAGTTCTTCTTCTAATTTTTTCCTTTGAACCACAATTTCTTCTCTTCCCTCTGATTTTTCGCTTGGTTATTCTTCAAAATGGAAACAACACTGTCTTTTGCATGTTACCAAGTGTTGGCATTATTTCCTTTCCATCAGCCATTAATTGGTTTGAATATTTTCATTATACCTATGGTAGTCCACGTCCTTCGTGGGATGACTTTGTGATTTCTCATTGATTTCAAACTACTCAATTTAGAATATATTGGTTATCAAATTTGAATTTGATATGAATTTAAATATGTGTACATGTATATATGTATTTATATGATTTCATTAATATTTACCATGTTTTCAAAATATATATATGTATGTATGTATGTACTCAAATTTATTTACATACATGTATATATATATATATATACCTTCATGTGAATACTATTTATTTGGAAGAGCTTATAAGTTCCATATGCTATCATTTAATTAAAATAAGGAACTTTAATTTCATCTCGAGCATCCATATATGTAACGCCCCGCCGTGCAAACCCCAAAGGACAACAAAACAATAATTATCGCACACTTTTTTTTTTTTTAAGTAAACATAACATACACAAAATACACATTAAGTCATAAGTCATAAAACTCAAATAAACAAATCCATTAATAATAACGTTCCTTGGGGTACACAAGGAGTCATTGTGAAACTTAAATCTATACAACGATGATAAAGAATGAAAGCCAAAGATATAGTCCATAACAAAGTAAATATTTATAAATGAAACACATACATGAAAAAAATTTAATAAGAACCCATCCACGTACATAAATACAACATATATATATACAATTACCTCAAAACTCATAATGATAAAATTTATATCAACATATAAACTCAAGGGACATATGTCCACAAATACAACGTATCAAATAATAACTGTCATGGATCAAAATCCATACAAGGTATAATATTACCTTTCATTACAATGTTCAAGAGTAACAATGATACAACAGTGTTCTCCAACATGAATGGGAATCCATATAGAATGATGTAACTGAATAGATGAATGAAAAGTATCATAAATGGCTCAAAGATAGATACAACTTGGAGTCACCACAAAGAACACCAATCTGCACTTCTCGATCCTCGACTAGGGACCCAATGGGGTACTTAGCACTTTCCACATGACCACGTGAGTCCGAAGACCCACCCCCTGTACTAGGAGCTAGAAAGAAAGGCCTCAACCAAGAACATCCAAACAGGGAACCACAAGACTCATCATCAAACAAAATATCATATGAACAATAACTCGAAAAGAAACAATAGAAGATTTAATAGATCATAAACAACAACAACCAAGATCCAATCATAGTAAACATAAGACCATAAAAATACACCATAGATAAATCAAAAGCAACAATCATCATCACTTGTACAGTAAATCCAAATCCACAATCATAACACACTTCCAGAGGCAACCAAGGAAACAAAGCATAAGGGAAACTAGTGGAGAGTGTCATCGTATAGTCCTACATGGGTTATCCTGTGCTCTTCCTCCAAGCACAAGTTGTACCATGCTGCTTGAGGCATCAAATCCCATCTATGGTTATCCTGGCTCTTCCTCATACTTGAGGCGCCGACCCCATAGGGTGACTCATGTGGAGCCGTTAACCTCTCATGAGGATGAGGTAATGACTTTGCCAAGCATGGCCTTCTTAGTCTTCCATTAGCCTGTGATAGCCCTAATGGATAGATGAGGTATCCAAGATTATCTTATTATGTTATTACTACCCATTCCCCTAAGTTCAATTATTAGGTTTTCACATGTTAAGCTAACTCTTATGTGGGTTATCTTGTGCTCTTCCTCCTATTTGAGGTGTCGGCCCCCACGAAGAGCCACTCTCCCTAGAGACCCAAAACATAAAGCAAAATCCAAGGGTTGTACTACTTAAAATGAACATTATATCTCAACAGAGAAACATGTGAGGCATTACCCATCTCACTATAAACACATAATCAGAGTCTCAACAATTCTCATACAACCCTTTCAAAATCATGATACCAAAATACTTGCCACAACAAGGGAACATAAAGAGGGAACATCAACTGTCAATCATCTCAAGCCTCTAGAAGCCAAAAGAATGACAACCCACAAACGGGGGTAAAATGAAGCAACAAGAGTTTTTCCCCAATAATTCCAACACAAGTATAAAATTTCCCTCAAATCTGAGATTAACTCAGAAAAGCCACACAAAGAAAGTTTCATCAAACCCCATTCACAAATCAATCAGCCCTAAAACACAAATACAATCCACATATCAACAATGGTGTCACCTCAAAAGGGATTCACAAAATAAAATCAACCTTTCATTCAAAAATAATCACTCAATATCCAAAAGCCACCAACTAGGCATTCCATGGGAGACCTCTGTTTTCTCCTCACAAGAACCCCTTATAGTGGCACGTAAATCATCTTCATCAAATCAGCAACATGGCAACAACAAAAATTATCTATTCACATTCTCAATTAAAAGAAACCAACCTACTCAACAAAAAAAATAATTACAATCACAAGGTACTAAAAAAACTATCCATATAAGAACCTCATTTATTAAAAACTTGGATTTTCATAAAGTTATCCCCTAACTAACAATCCAAGTAAAACAATTAAGAACGAAATCTCAATTCAAGAACAATTTATTTCATTTATTTTAAATTTATAAAGCTACCAAAATGAAGACAAATAGAGTTTATAACAATAATTAACCATGACCAAAGATGTCGATTAATTCTGATATACACAATTCCACTATTAAAGAGTTCAATACAACCACCCATTATGAGATTATCAAATGCAACCATATAACTAAATTCTCCAAGGATCCAAAATATAAATAAATCATTTCCCTCTAAACATTGCTCCCCTAATTAATCAATTTACAAATCAATTTCAATAACCAACTATAAGGTACTATAATCACTAATCTTTTAATCATTCCATCCTATCTATTTTACAAAACTACATGACTAACTATATTTTGTTTCATCAATTCCTAACTAGATATCTCTAATTTCCTTTATAAGAAGAAAACCAACTATAACTTAATTCCCAATAAATATTTTATCACATGCACAATTCTTTCACCAACAAATCAAAAGTAATGAACTTCAAGAAAATTTAAACCATTGCTTACAACAAAGGTCTCAACCATACATTCTACAAGATAATGAAACTGTAGAGGTCTAAATCACCCTAGGCAAGAGTTCGATAGACAAGCAAAACCAGATTGAGCTGCCAAGTCTACATTATATTCATTGGATCAATCATGCAGTCTAATAGATCAACTTGATTCACAGAGGAAGATTCAATGATTATCAAACATGAAGAATGATCAATGATTAAAGTAAAACATACAACAAAATAAAATTGATATGTGATCTATTTCCAACAAGAACACAATACATAATATCAATATGCGAAAGAAAATAGAGGACACACCCTAGAAATATCAAATTATCAAATTAAAATGCCTTTAAATCAGTTTTTTTTTTCTCTAGTATTAGTGTGTGTATTGAATTCCATATTCAAGGGAATTCAACAAATTAAAAATGCACTACAAGTATTATATGTACTACGTAGTTTAGAATTTGAAATTGAATGTAAAAAATGAAAACAAAACCAACGAATATAATCACCAATATATACATCGAATTCCATAAAAGAGTATTCATTGAATACCAAGCAAAACAAACCAAATGAAATTCACATTATTCAACAATGATGATGAGACATAGATTTTTGCCCTATTACTAATACTAAGCAGCAAAACTATAGGGAGAAAGGAGAGAAGGTGTATGCATTGAATTCCAACATAAGTCTCAATTTTCAGGCACAGGAAACTATATCATATTTAGTAGCATCAAAATATAATCGACGAAAACGAGCATAATATAATTATATTCATCAAATTACAACATAGAGTAGAATTCGCATCGAAGGACAATATAATATATAGCCATCAAACCTTTCATTACAGCTATAAACTCAGGTAGAAAAGACACATCATTCATTAATTTCAAAGAATCCAAACATTACCTTTGGGTCATTCCAGAGTAAGCAAAATGTGCATTACTCAATCCTAGGTTTGTGCATTTATCTCACACCATACATTGCTAGTGTAAGCTTGCAGATGTTTCATGTGGTACAAAAAAAGCTCTACTTAATTTGTTAAAACCTAAAACTAAGGAGATAACCTACCCAATTCGTTTGAGACATATCTTGTGAATTTGACAAGGTCAATATGATTTGGTACATGCTTAAGATGTGAATTTATTCCTCCAATGGTGGATTGATGGGATCTCAATTTGAAGGTTAGATTAAATTTTCTCTATCTGTATTTGAAATTTAAATGTCTGTATCTGAGAATATTTTTCTATGAGACAAGCAAGTGGAATGATTAAAGGAAGGTGCAATTGGTTGAAATGAGATGATTTAACATTTATGAGGAAACATAGTTATGACAGATGAATTGTTTTATAGAATGCCGCAAGAGATGGTGATGAGGGCACAGCCCGAGACTTAGAAAATAACCCACAAACAAGAGAGATTTTATTATTCAAAAAATGGAGCTTCTTACATGTAGAAAATCTCAAATCCCCAAGTTCTACAACACATGCAAGTTACAGAAAGCTACAGAATAACCCTTTCGCAATATGCGAGCTTGTCCCCAAAAAGTTACCCAACAAAATTAGAAACCCACCTATAAATAGAGCTCCTCATTAGTTTGGAGCCAAAACAACATTCAATTTGAGTTTAGGTGGTTTGGCACCAAAAATTTACAACATGAAGTTCAAATTTCAAAAGAGCATTTGCAACTGTATCTTCTAGAAAGTGTGCCAACTTCGCGGGGCCATAACTTTTGATCCAAGACTCCGATTCGCGAACCGTTTGAACCATTGGAAAGGTCTCGAAGTCAATAGCATGCTCAAAATCTGCTACGTCGATTTCAGGAAGTTTTGGGGCCGATCTGGGAACTCTAAGTGCCTCAAATCTAACTTGGAAGGTTTTTAGGTGCAAATCTGGGAAACTAAAACTGCAATATCTTTCAACCCAGGAACCAAAAATAAAAACCATAAATTGGGAATTTCATTATGAAAAAAAGGGTATCCAAAAATGTAAAACATCTAAAAACTGAGAAAATTGAAATTTAACTATTTTGGGTGATGCAAGATTGCCCTTAAAATTGAATGCTCCTGCATCAGACACCCAGGGTAATTTGATAAGTGACCGCGTCATGTCTCCGATGGTTGAGGAAAACCCAACCGGTCAACCGCTGCCTTAGATAGCCAGAATGAATCTTCCACAGGCCTTCCTCTCCATTTCACTAGATATTCTTCATACTGCTTGTTTCTGGTACTCCTTCCCACACGACTATCCAATATTGCTTCAATCTCCTCCCTTTCTGAAGTAGGTGCTGGAATGCAATACTGCCCTATTGCTGGTGCTACCTCCGTTCCACCTTCATGATACTCTGTCAAATCTGAAATGTTGAACACAGGGGAAATGTTGATTCCATCAGGCAACTCTACCTCATATGCATTCCCTGAATCATGCTTCTTCAAAATCTTACAGGGACCAAATTTCTTCATCTTCAATTTGTTATATGTTCCCACTTGAAACCTTTCTTTCCTCAAGTGGGCCATCACTTCATCACCAATCTGAAACTTCTTATACCTCCTCTTCTAATCTGCCTTAGCCTTATACTAGCATATTCATCTTGTTAATATGTTCTCTTACCTTCTCATGTATATCCTTGATGTGTTCTACAAAATCTTCAGCTTCAACACTTATTTTCTTCTCTTGGTCCATCTTCTTCAATTCTGGAGCTATTCTGGGGCTACCTCCATACACAATCTAGAATGGTGATCTGCTAGTGCTTCTGTTGACATAATTGTTGTAAGAAAATTCTACCTGGGGTAAGATCAAGTCCCATCCCTTGGGTTTATCTCCTACCAAATATCTCAGTAGGGTCACCCAAACTCCTATTAACAACCTCTATCTGCCCATCTATTTGTGGATGGTGTGCAGAACTGAACTTCAACTCTGTCTTCAAATTCTTCCACAAGGTCCTCCAAAAGTACCCCAAAAATTTGGTGTCATGATCTCGAACAATACTCTTTGGCAGACCATGTAGCCTCACCACCTCTTTGAAGAACAAGTCAGCAATGTGGACTTCATCATGGGTCTTCTGACATGGAATGAAATGTGCCATCTTCGAAAACCTATCAACCACCACAAAGATTGAATCATTCCCTCGTTGTGTCCTTGGCAAACCAAGAACAAAGTCCATACTTATATCCTCCCATGGCCTCTTTGGTACATGTAAGGGCTGATATAAGCCTGTATTCTGGCTCACTCCTTTAGCCATCTGACATACCCTGCAACTCTGCACAAACTTCTTCACATCTTGTGATAACTAAGGCCAATAATAATGCTCACTGATAATGGCAATGGTCTTATCCTAACCAAAATGTCCTGCCATTCCTCCACTATGCTTCTCCTTTATCAGGTTCTCCCTCATGGAACTCCTCGGGATACACAATTGACTTCCCTTAAATAACATGCCATCCTGGATTATGAAATCCAGCCACCTTGTCCTATCCACTGTAACAGGTTCCTTGCAAGCTTTTCAAGCCTCTGCAAAATTAGGATCTTCTGCATATAGTGTCTTGCATTCATTGAACCCAACCACTTCAATCTGCATCTTTGTCATCAATGTATGCCTCCTACTTAAGGCATCTACAACCCTATTTGACTTCCCACTCCTATGTTTCAAAACAAAGGTATGACTACTGCAAAAACTCTACCCATTTCATATGCCTCTGATTTAATTTTTCCTGACAATTTATCTACTGCAAGGCCTGATGATCAGTATATAGAACAAATTCCTTTAGCAATAAATAATGTCTCTATTTCTTTAATGCTTGAACTATCACATAAAATTCTTGATCATATACATAATACTTTCTCTTGGCATCATTTAACTTTTCACTGAAATAGGCAATGGGCTTACCTTCTTGGCTCAACACTGCTCTAGTGGCACAACCACTAGCATCACAATCCACCTAAAACACCTTGTTGAAATCTGGGAGGGATAGAATAGGTTGCTCTATCACCTTCTGCTTCAACAGTTCAAAAATTTTTGCCGCTCTGTGCTCCACTTGAATTCTTTTCTATCCCCTCTCATTGTTTCAGTCAGGGGTCCACAAATACTACTAAAGTTTCTAATGAACTTTCTATAAAACTAGCCAAACCATGGAAAATCTCACCTTGGTAGTAGTTCTTGGGGTAGGCCATTCCAAAATAGCCTTCACCTTCTCTGGGTCCATCTTGAGACCTTCTGCTGAGACAACAAACCCCAAGTACACTAACTCCCTCTTCACAAAACTGCACTTCTTAGATTAATCAACAGTTTCTCTTCTCTTGACTTCTAAAGGCTCTTGAATATGCATTAGATACTCATCCAACGTTTACTAAAATAAAATATCATCTAAATACACAATAACAAAACTTCCCAGAAATTCTTTTAGTACCTCGTTCATGAGCCGCATGAATGTGCTCGGTGCATTGGTTAGCCCAAAAGGCATGACTAACCACTCGTACAGGCACTCTTTGGTCTTGAAGGCAGTCTTCCATTCATCTCCTCTTGAAGCCGGATATGGTGATATCCACTTTTCAAATCAATCTTTGTGAAGTACTGAGCTCCACTCAAACAATCCATCAGGTCATCCATCCTTGGCAGCGGAAATCTGTACTTGATTGTTATCTTGTTTATGGCTTGAGAGTCTGTACACATCCTCCACTCCCCATCCTTTTTTGGTGCTAGTAGTGCAGGTACTGCACATGGACTCAAAATCTCCTGTATCAAACCCTTTCTCAACAACTCTTGAACTTGTCTATTCAACTCCTCATTTTCTGCTGGAGTCATTCTATGAGCTGCCTTATTTGGCAAACTAGCTCCATGAATCAAGTCAATCTGATGATTGATCTTCCTTATTGGTGGTAAACCCTCAGGTACATTATCAGAAACAATATCCTGAAACTCATCCAACATCCCAGAAAATTCTTCTGGAACCTTCTCACTATCCTCCTTACTCACTCTAGGAATCAATGCATAACACGCACGCTCATGCTTCATACCTTCCAAAAATTTTCTTCCATCTACATAACAAATTCTAGCACTACTGCATACCTTTTCTTCAGTCTCCTTCAGGGGTTTCAACTTGTGACGAACCCCATCCTTTGTCAAGGAATAAGTGTTTGTATGACCATCATGTATAGCTTGCCTATCAAACTGCCATGACCTCCCGAACAACATGTGACATGCATCCATGGGGATGATATCATAGAGTACGTCATCATGGTAGCTCCCGATCTTGAACTTTACTAGGCACTGCTCATTGACCAAAACTTTGTGGTCTTTCTGCAACCAGGCAATCCGATACGGATGTGGGTGCCTTTCCCTCTTTAGCTTCAACTTTGTGACCATCTCCTATGACTATAGATTATCAGTGCTCCCACCATCAATAATGACATCACAACATTTTTCTTTCACACTTGCACCTTGTGTGAAACATATTCTTTCTCTGTTCTGGTTCCTTTTCCTCATTCACCAGGATTCTCCTAATCACTAGGTCTTCTCTCCTTTTAGCATCATCTAAATGTTCAGATTGGGCCTCCTCATCTACATGCACAACCCTTCCATGACCTTTTGGTCTTTTGTTTGCCCTTCCTTGGTGTTGTGGACATTCATAGGCTCGATACCCTTCTTCACCACACTAGAAACATGTTCCTCTGAAACTACCTCTTCCAGATCCTTGTCCATATCTCCCTCGTCCTCTACCTCTTTGATCACCACTGTTTTGATCATGAGGGCGGTAGAAGTTGTCATTCCTTTGGCTTCGGCTGGTACCCACATCTTCACTTTTATTTTCATCATCATTTCGGCTTCCTAAAGGTCTTCCATTGCCCATTCCACTTTGACCTCCTTGTCCTTTTTGCTTGCCATCAAATCTTTTGTTCAACTTCTCTTCCACTTTCGAGCAAACGATACACATCCTCAATGGTGGTCATTCTGACTAGGCTTAACTCCTCCTAAATGCTCGGTCGTAACCAATTAAGATATCGGGCTACCTTCTCCGTATTGGCCTCTGTGTGACCCGTTCGATGATTATCTTGTGAAAATATTAAGTATATTCTTTCACAGATCTGCTTCCTTGCTTCAACCCTTGCAATTTCTTCAACAGATCTAACTCGTAGTCCACTGGTATGAACTGCTTCTTCAGTTTCTCTACCATGCGATCCCATCTGGTGATATTGCCTTTTCCTCTTTGATTTCTTTCCAACGGACCTCTTTCCACCAAATACTGGCATGGCCCTTCAGCTTCATTTTTGCAAACTTAACCCAATTTGGGTCCTCTATTTCCTCATATTCAAAATATTCTTCTAGCTCGTTGATCCAGTCAATCAACTCTTCCGGGTTCAAACTTCTGAAATAACTGGGGACTTCTGCTCTGGGTCTTTTCTCGATCTTCGAAATGGCCCTTATTAGCTGCATTTGGTCTTGATCAATTACTTCTTATTCCTCTTCTACATCTGAACCTTCTTCCTCTCCTTCATCTTCACTTTCCTCCCTCAGGTTTAACCCTCTTCTCAACTGCTCTTGTAATGCATCAATCTGTCTTTGGAGGGCTGCCAGTGCATCTCTTCCACCAACATTTCTGCCACCTCGACCACCTCTGGCACCACCACGCCTACTAGGCACCACTCTTGGAGGCATCTTTCTTGACCTCGAACCATAACCACGGTCTTGGTGCGAACTGCCTCACGATCGGCGATCTGTCCACACACTTAAGAAAACCTCGCTCTGATACGACTTGATGAGGGCACAACTCGAGACGCAGAAAATAACCCACAAACAAGAGAATAATTTTATTATTCAGAAAATGGAGCTTCTTTCATGCAAAGGATCTCAAATCCCCAAGTTCTACAACACATGCAAGTTATGGAAAGCTACAGAATAACTCTTTCGCAATATGCGAGCTTGTCCCCAAAAAGTTACCCAACAAAATTAGAAACCTACCCATAAATAGAGCTCCTCATTAGTTTGGAGCCAAAACAACATTCAAGTTGAGTTTAGGCAGTTTGGTGCCAAAAATTTACAATATGAAGTTCAAATTTCAAAAGAGCATTTGCAACTGTATCTTCTAGAAAGTGCGCCAACTTTGCGGGGCCATAACTTTTGATCCAGGACTCCGATTCGCAAACCGTTCAAACTGTTGGAAAGGTCTCAAAGTCAATAATGTGCTCAAAATTTGCTACACTAATTTCAGGAAGTTTCAGGGCCGATCCGGGAGCTCTAAGTGCCTCAAATCTAACTCAGAAGGTTTTCAGGTGCAAATCTGGGAAACTAAAACTGCAATATATTTCAACCCAGGAATCGAAAATAAAAACCGTAAATTGGGAATTTCATTATGACGAAAAGGGTATCCAAAAATGTAAAAACATATAAAAACCAAGAAACTTGAAATTTAACTATTTTTGGGTGATGCAAGATTGCCCTTACACCACTAGATGCTCCTGCATCAGATGGATTTCATGGAATTATTTGATAAATAAGAGACAAAAGACATGATTTTTTTCAAGAAAATAGAAAATATTTATGGCAGTTGATAGACAAATGATTTTCAAGACCCAGAAGTAAAGTAAAATGGATAGGTAGTGGGTCATTAGATACTTGTAGAGCTACTAATATTTTAAAATATTGCATATTATAAACACTAAAACCCAGAGCTATCATAGGAACCAGAAAGAAACTAGTTGCTACTCCACACTAAAACATAAATTTCAGATTGAGCAATAGAAGAAGAGAACAATATTTTACTTACAGAATGAAGATTCTTTGCATGAAGATTGTCTCATACGACAAATTGTGAATGCTATGTTCAAAATCCTTTGCAACATCTTGCAGCGTAAGTTATGAATTGAAAATAATTGATTTTGTGGTGAAGAGAGGGTGCTGAAAAGGCTTCAAAAACTTTCAAGCAATTGCATTCAATAGACTACGGATTATGCCCAAAAAGAGTTTATTTCAAAAGCTTCAGAAATCTTCAAGCAAATGAAATTTAGTAGGTGTAAAATTGTTTCAATATCACGGAATAATATCCATGCAAGGTATGGACCAAGTTTTATTTTTGAAAACCCCCAAGAATCCCCCCAGACTTTTCGACCCATCCTTATCAATAAAATAGAATTTTTTTTATTTCCCAACAGAAAATCAGATCAAATCTTCAATAAAGCTTTGAGTTTTCTTTTGAAAATAGTTTGAGATGATGCATGCTCTGCAAGAGAGCTTTTTCTAGCTTTTACACATAGTTTACAGATATTATCATCTGATCCAATTTACCTCACAGTACCTTCCTCAACAACATAATTATCTTTCCCTATCTTTTTCTATTTTCCTCTTCAGTTAAAATCTTATCTCTTATCAAATTTAAAATTCATTAACTTTCCCTTATTAAAATGATTATTTTTCACAATAAATTATCAATTATTATTAATTATCATTCAAAACCATACCATTTATAAAACAATTTAATTTAATCTTTTAATAATAGCTTTATATTATATTTTTATTTTAAATTTAAATTTTATTTAAATTATTCCCTTAGAAATTTTAATTAATTGCATTAATCAATGCTAGATAGTATTAACTAAATCTCATAATTTCAAAAGCAACATAGTCATGAAAACAACAAGACATCTCAATTCAACTAATCACACTTACTCAAATACAGGAAAATGACTTGAACACCCACCAACAACTTGAATGAGAATAATGACCAAAACAGAGGGGCACTACAATATATATAAACTAAATGAAATTTTCTTTTCACTTAATTTTTCACATAATGAAATCTCTTATCCTTTTTAATCATTATTTACAATATTTAATTTTTTTTTCTTCAAAACACAAAGTTTGAGTAGACAATTTAATCTACAAGCCATTCAATTTCAATCACTGAAATAATTCAAGTAATGAAATTATGTTCTTCTATATATGCAAAATAGTTCAAATCCAAATCATCTTACTTCAACCATGTTCTCATCCTTCAACTTGCCACCCTCCAACTACACACACTTGCACTTGCAAATTTATTAGTAACATTCAATTCTTGATAACATAAAAGATACTTTGCAAAAGTTTGCAAAGTCAACATTAGTTAAATTCTTTCATTCAATTTTTCAAAAATTCCAAAATTTCCATTTAATATATATTGATTTTCTTCAATAATTCAATTTTCTATATTATAATAAATATGCAATAAAATTGGGCTATGACAAAAAACTTCATAAATGATTGCCTTAACAACCTTGAGAATAATGCATCTTTTTATCCCTTCATGAAACAACCAACACCCCCTACCATCCCACCACTTGATATGTTTGGCACTTTACATCTCGAAAATGAATCACAAGATAAACCTAAACTTCCTATAATAAGTGATCATAGTTCCTCTAATCAAGTACACCAATACTATGTTAACAAAGTGACCAACATCCTATGAACCTATAAGACACATATGAAAAAGGATCCATGATCTTAAGTAAACAAGGATGTGATACAACAAGTGAACATGAAATTCATCAACTCTTAGAGTAAATATCAACTAAAGATACCAAAGGGTTAGGATATCAAGTTCCCCCTCCCAACATAAGTATGCTTCTTCCTAAAGAACAACTAATGCTTCCTAACAATGATAATGATAGGATCATCTTAGGTCCTCTTCAACATATAACTCAATAAATTTTTTTGGTGAATTTAGCAAGCAATGAAGGCCTTACAAACTAAAGAAACTACAATTCCCTTGTTTGTTGTCTGCAACTAAAAGAACTGTACATATACTTCTAAGCCAAGCCAAGGACTTATTAATTTTACCACCCATGTGAGAAAATAAATTTCAAAATCCTAAGAACACAAACACATCACATTGTAAATATCATAGAATTTTTAGACATAGTACTAATGAGTGTCGTGCTTTAAAACAAATAGTTAAAAAGTTTGATATCATAGAAATAATCCCTTAAAGCATGTCCTTTTGCTCTTTTCCATGTAATAGTTGTAGGATCACAATATGCTCACTATTACATTCTTTACATTCATTGAAAATCATTTCAAAATGCAAGGAGTTATTTCCCATCACCCATCTTGGCTCATTCTTTTCTTGCACATAGTGGGAGAAAGAATTAGATAGCCTTGTCCTAGTTTTGGCATTGGAAGTTGTCCCTTTGGCTAGTTGTCCACCTTTCATATATGATGAACAAGATTGGGATGTGGATGACCTGCTAATAGGTTGACTCAAATGTGCCTTACTAGTCTTTTGTCTTGTTTATTTTTTTATGTTATATGGGTATGTGCAAGATCGTGATGGGCCAAAAAGTGGCGATATGTAACTGATATGATGGCCCATGTGACTAGTGACTTTTTTTTACCCAAAATTGATGAAACGAAAAGGGTTTTTAAAGGATATTCTTAGCTTTCCACCAATATAAATTATGCTTTACTTTAAATTTAATAAATAATTATTATTCATTTTCTATTTGAATTATGACTAAAGTCCTGATTGATAGGCTGATTAAAAGAGATCTATAGTTTTCAAATGGTATCACATTTTTTGAATCTGAACTATGTGTCACATTCTATGCTTCGCATACTATAGGATTAAGAAAAAAAATGAATTTTATGAAGTTTTGACCAAGTTAAGGTGGTCAGACATACGAGTTTTTATATTTTTTAAAATTTGTAATAAAAAAATCATAATTAATTATTTACTAGGAAAACAGTTACAAAAAAATATGCATCACATCAGGGCATGAGTGCTCTACTTATATCTAAAATTTTATAAACAAATATTATCATTTTATTTTGCTTAGGGTGGTAAGACAGACACCTAGTTCTTATTTTTTCCCTGAAATTTAAGTACTACTGCATTGAAATTTCAAATTTTCACCAAATAGATTTATTTATTTTTAAATAAGCCTAGTAGTTTAGAAACTAAATTCAATTTGCTACAGATTCTATTCTTACATATTTTTAAAATAATATAGATAACTTATTCAATTTTTTACATCAAGTTCCCTAACTTTGATTTTTCTGAATTTTTTGCCACATAAGGCCTATTTTTTCCATGATGATCCTGCACGTACCCATATGTGTGATTGGATGTGTGTAATGTGATCCCCCTATACTATTTTTTTTTATATACTTCTCTCTTTGTGACATTCTTCTATTTATACCTACATTCTTCTCTATGTCATAAGCATTTTATGTCTTGTGTTTTCCTTTTGGGGAGGATGCAAGATGTCAGAACATTTAAGTCTCTTTCATGTTAACCCAAAAGTTTTTCTTTATTTTCACTCTCTTTATGCCATTCTTCTCGTTCCATTAGTATTTGGGGAATGACAATAGTTCCAAGCTCTCTAAATAATATTGTAGCAAAGACATACTGACCCTAAGTCCACAAATCCCTTTGGTGATTTTGGGATTTCATTTTAGAGTAAACCCCTTTTCATGACATAGCTTTATCTGAAAACATATGACTTGGCATAGGGCTTTCCAAATAAGCTCTCATGTCCTCTTTATTGATATCATTTATCATTTGCTACTTTAAAGTTATTGCTTAGAGCATGGTGTTTAGCAATTTCTTTAAAGTAGGGGCATACATTGGCATTATTCTTTTGTTTTTCATGTTTCATTGTCTAGTCTTCTTACTTCATGTGATGCGTCTTTATCTTTGTGGTTAAATTGGGTGTGATTTCATTCAAGAGCATGATCTCTCTTAGCATATTATATTCCTCTTAGTGGCTTGATGTGACACACTGCATCCCCTAAGTTGTGAATCTTCTGTTCTTTGATTGTTCCACTCTTGGAGTAATTAGTCACAATGTTCCCTAAGTTAAGACCTTACATGAACTAAGAACTCCTTTGAATGTACCTTACACTATTTTTAATTTACAATATTGGTTATATTGCCACCTTGCATAACACACTTTGCTTGTCTGTGGTACCATCTTGTTCATTCATGAGTGTCAAGCACACAAAGATTTGCTTACCTTGTGAATCTTGTTGTTCATGTTGTGTGGAACCTTATTAAATTTATCAAGAGGTATAACTTTGGTATGGTTGTATGTATGTGAGTTGAACTTAGGAATGACTTTCCCATAGCCACTTGCTTGTTTGTGTGAGCGCATACCAATCGCGTGTGTATGTGTCTTGCTGGAGGCTCATGTAGTGGAAGACTTAAGGTTCCACTCACCCTTGGGAGCATGCATTTGAATTGCATAATGGACATCATGATCCACTTGTAAATTTTTTGGAAAAACATCTTAGATCTAATCCACAACGTGCAGGAAAAATGGTTGAAGTTTGATCCACCCCTTTTTTTGTTTTTCTTTCTCTTTATCTTTGATAGTGTATGCTTGTGCCTTGTTGTTGCTCCTTATATCATTTTCATGTGTGTTTTTTTTTGCCTATGTTGGTTTTCCATAGGATCATGGTTCTAGGGGATTTTACAACCCTCTTGATCGTTGTTGTCCTATCTCACTAGCATTGGTACACTTAGACCCCTCTTGATGTGATTTTGTCTACTTTAGTGTGAGTTTGAAGCAAGATCCTCCTCTCACTAAAGTGGGGGCTAAATGTAGTGTAGGAAAATGTACCCCTCTATATTTTCACACTTTTTTGGGTCCTCCATGTTGAAATTGGGCTTATTTATGCCTTATTTGGTCCTATTTTGTATCCACAAGCCTTAATTAATGCATCTTTTTGAGGATAATCTTGACACATATGTAATAACCAATCAATATTTAATGATTTTAGATTGTATTTCCCACATTTAGTGATCTTGGACTCATATGCTACCTTGGGCATATGTGTCCCACCTAAGTTTCAGGGCCTAGTCCTTAATTTAGCATAGAACTAAACATTTCTTAAAATTTGTGTCCCAAGCTTAGCCCACTAGGACTCATACGCCACAACAGGCATATGAGTCCTAATTAGCTCGGAACTAATTTTGAATTCAATTATTGGTGAGATTTTACTCTCCTATATCTGATGTTGGCTTGTAGTGTTGTAATTTTGGAAAATTTGTCATAAACAAGTATAAATACAAGGTTATTTCACATATTTTCTCCTAGCTAGCTTACAAACTTCATCTAGAAAATTGATGAGAGCATTCATATAGCAATTTTATGATTACAAGAGAATTCAAGAGTGATTATCAAGCATTTTGGAGCTATATCCAAGATTCAAGCATCATGTCAAAGTCATCATGCATCATGTTTTTTTTATCTAACATTTGTGATTTAGGTCCTTATGATTCAAAAAAGCACTCAAGTCAATATCCATAGCATACAATCAAGTGTCAAGATCTACATTCATGCTAGCCATTACATAAAATTTTCCAGCCTTTTGTAATAAGGATTTGGTGAGTTGAAACATTGCATATTTGTTCATTCATCATTGGGTGATCCCACAATACTAGTTTACAATTTTTGGCCAAACTGGACACTGAACTCATTTTTTCTAACTAAATCTTCACTTTTGGGCACCTATAGTGGCTAAATCATGAAGAATTTGATGATGTTGAAAACTAGTGATTTGTGAAATTTTGTTTGTAGATTCTAAATATATTTTTTTCAAAATTTTTGGAATCAAATTGCACTTCTTTTTCCATCTCCTTTGAAAACTAGTTTTTTTCAGTAAACACCATTTTTAAGGAGTGACACTCACCATATAACACAATTTTTTTTCAATGAAGGATTAAATTCTAATATTTTCTAACTTAGATTTGTAACTACAATATCTAGTGCTTCCAATTGGTTTCATAGTATTTTATTGAATATTTTTTTCTTAATCAAGTTTTGAAGTCAAAACAATTACAATTTAGACATAGGAAGACTGTATAAAACAATTTTTTTTTGTATGTATCGAAATTCAATTTTTTGGATGAAGGAATTCAATATCTGGTGCACTCATATTTTTCAATTTTTTTTTTATAATCTTCTATTTTTCCACGTGCAAAATAGAGAGTTTGATTTTTGGTGAAAAACCTAAATTCACAAGAAATAAAAAATAAATATAATAATAAAATTAAATAAATTTAAAATTATACTTTTTTGGAACCTTATAATAAGGACTATATACTTACAAAAAATAAATTTTAAATGAATTCATTTGATCCCCCAAAAGGTAAACCAAAAGTGGTTTTTTATCAGCATTATGATAGGTGTAAAGGAGACTCCGTTATAGGTATGGTTTAAAAATAGCGGGGTTTTATCCAAGGGGGTTTGATCTAAGGTAGTTTGATCAAATCCTATTCAATTGAAATTCTTTAAATAAAATTTTTTAAGGCTTAAATCATTATATTTTCTAAAAATATGCGATTTCAGCAAAAATCAGAATCTCCCAGAAATTATAAACTAGCTTTGTGGGATCACCTCATTCCTTCTTTCTATTTAAGTTCATTTCAAGGTTTGATTACCCAAAATATGGTTTGACCAAGGAAAAGCCCTATCCACTAACAAAAAAATATTTTTCCCTCTCTTTGATGTGTGATTTGTATTTCTAGGTTGAAGATCCACTGAAGAGCAAGATTAATGAAAATTTGTCAAGTTGTCAAAGTTGTCATCTACATTGTAGCACCCCATCGCACAAACCCCAAAGGAACAACTAAAAATGAAACATTTAAAAAAAAAACATAAAGATTAAATAGTAAGTTTACTAATTCAATTAACATAGCTAATGTTTACACAATAAACACCTAAGTCCCTTGGGGTACACAAGGTGGCATTACCTAAACTATCCTGTAACATAGTTAACAAATGAAACATTAAATTACCAATTACGTAATCCATTCATTCACATATCATCACTTAACCATTCATTAATGATAACCAAAATGATATGAATAAACCATACATGCAAATTATAATAAATTAAACATGGAGATATAAGTACATATTTCCACAGATACAACATAACATTGATAGTATTTACAAACAGTAGTTCTAGAATGATTTACATGGTGTGGTAATAAATTACATTAGTTTGATAGTACATCTCAATGAACACATATACAAAATTACATTATAAGTCTTCACAATGCATGTGGGAGTGATACATCAATACATAAAATACATTTGGAGTACAAATATACATCTGGTAACATATGAACCTTGGACCAAATATACATTAGTGTGTAGCATGTTCCACCCGACCACCCCTGTGCTAAGAGTAAATGATGAAGGATCCCCGACCAAGCACATCCAAACAAAAGATGCAAGACTAAACTCTAGACATGAAAAGCAAGAGAACACAAAGGAAATATAATATCAAAAGATCACTTTCAAATCATAACAAAAATAAATCACCAAAACATAACAATAGACCATTTCCAGAGGATTTCAATAAAATAACTCAAAAGGAATGCTAGAGGAGAGGGTCATCATATGGCCTTACATGGATTATCCAGACAACTTATCATAAGGTGCCACCTCCATCTATGGTTATGTTGACTACCTATCTCAAAGCGCCACTCCATAGGGTGTCTCATGTGGAACTGTTAACCTCTCGTGAAGACGACGCAACGATCATGCCAACCATGGCCTTCTCAGCCCAAATTTAGTCTACGAAAGCCCTACCAAGCGGATGAGGCATCCATAATTATCTTATTAATGTTTTACTACCCACCCCCTAATTAATTAATTAGGCTATCACTTATAACTCTAGCTCTAATGTGGGTTATCCTAACAACCTCTTTGTGTGTTGGCACCCACATGGAGCCACTCTCCCTAGAAACCCAAAACATAAAAATCCAATTCCAAGGAGTTGTACTAGCAAGAACACTGAACTACAAATGGAACATTCGCGAGGCATAACCATCTCACTAAAACCATATGAAACAACACTCATAAAAAATGGTACAACTCCATATGTAAACTCAAATCACAACTAAAACATAGGGACCAAAATCAAAAGAAAACATCATTTCCCCAACTCTGGAAGTCCCTAATAAGTAATGTAAACTCCTATAGAAGGATAACAACTGAAAGATTTTTCCCACAATACAAAATCCCAATTAAGAGAAAACCATAATTAACTCAACAAAAATTTCAAGAGTAAACAATTACGTAAAACAACACCATATAACACATTTCATTACAAAATAATTTCACTAAGAAAATAAATAAATTAGTTTACTTAAGAATATTCAACTTAATTTTTTTTTTATTCAAGGGGTAAACGCTTTTGACCGGAGCTATGAACCGGATACAACCATTCAACAATAGCACCCCAATGGGGTTTGAACCTTGGTGGAAAGAAAAACAATGCCACCTATAAACCATCACACCATGCTAATATCGACAATATTCAACTTAATTTAAATCACATGGTTTATTTCTAATTTACTCAATGGGTATGTGTAGGATCATGATGGGCCAAAAAGTGGCAATATGATGGGTATGAGTAGGGTATGTGGCTGATGACTTTTTTTAACCCAAAATTGATGAAACGAAAAAGGTTTTTAAAGGAGATTCTCAGCTTTCCACCAATATAAATTATGCTTTACTTTGAATTTAATAAATAATTATTATTAATTTTTTATTTGAATTACGACTAAAGTCCTAATTGATAGGCTAATTAAAAAATATCTATAGCTTTCAAACAGTATCACATTTTTTGAATCCGAAACATGCATCGCATTCTATGCTTTGCATACTATAGGATCAAAAAAGAGAAAATTGAATTTCATGAAGTTTTGACCAAGTTAAGGTGGTTAGACATACGATTTTTTATATTTTTTAACAGTTGTAATAAAAATTCATAATTAATGATTTACATGGAAAAAAATTACAAAAAATATACGTCACATTGGAAGATGAGTCCTCTACTTATATCTAAAATTTTAGAAGAAAATATTATCATTTTATCGTGGTTAGGGTGGTCAGACATACACTTCTTATTTTTTCCCTGAAATTTAAGTACTACTGCATTGAAATTTCATATTTTCACCAAATAGATTTTAAAAAAAAAAAACCTAGTAGTTTAGAAACTATGTTCAATTTGCTACAAATTCAATTCTTACATATTTTTGAAATAATATAAATAACTTATTTAAATTTTTATGTCAAGTTGTCTAACTCTAATTTTTCCGAATTTTTTGCCACTTAAGGGACTATTTTTTCCATGATGATCTTGCACATACCCCGATTACACTATAACATTGCAAATTTATTTAATTATTCCATAATATCAGCATAAATACCATCTTTATATATATATACATATATATAATAAAATATATATTAAATTTTATGCATTTAAATCATATCATAAAAATTACCCATATACTTCTTTGTAATTTACAATAGTAAGTATATATATATATACATATATACATATATATAAATATATATTTTTTTATATCAAGGTGTAAACGCTTTTGACTGGGAGCTATTAATTGGAATACAACCACTCAACAATACCACCCTAATGGGGTTTGAACCATGGTCGCAAGAACAACAATGCCACCTTTAAACCATAACACCATGCCACTATTGGCATACATATATATAAATATATATGCATATATATATATATACATATATATTAATATTAATATTAATATTAATGTTTATATATATATATAACATAAAAAACAAAATACAATAAAAATTGAATTAAAGAAAGGCTTTTAATACACAATACCCAGCGCAGTATGTGGAACTGTGTACCTCCCCATGGAGGGGCCACAACCCCCACATGGCTACGCCCAACAACCATCAGTTGTTGCACATAGTACCAAGGGGTCAGGGGTGGTACGGTGACAGCCGACCACTTCCCCTCCCCCCCCTCAATAAATTATATATATATATATATTTAAAAAAAAAATTATAATTTTTTTAAATATCAATTTCTTTCATATATATTTTTTTCTTTTAAAAACAAGCGAACCAGAAATTAACATTCTATTGAATCATCAGTTTTTTCTTGACATAAATTATTTCTTTAATAGGAACAGAATAATAAATTATTTTCAGGTGCAATCATATATATATATATATATATATATATTTGCATAAGTATATTTAAAAACAAAATAAATCAATAGTCTAATTTTAAACACAATTTGGGCATAAAAGATTTAACCTCAACATACATATATGTTTTATTTTTCGCAAACTGATATATATATGTGTGTGTGTGTGTGTGTGTGTGTGCAAAAATATATATCAAAAGAAATTAAAATAAATATCAATTTGATTTCTTTTCAAAACAAATTGTAAATCTGGGTATGCATAATTTAACCCAAGAATAATTTCTTTTCTTTTCCAATCAAGAATTTCATAACTAGTTTTGTTGAAGATAAATCAGGGGGTTTCTCAATAGTTTTCTACAACAAATCTAAAATTTTGACACGAACAAATTTTCAACAACAAAATTTATTTTCAAACATAGTTATCAATTTTGAACATGGCAGATATGATTTTCATTTCTCTTACAGAACTAATGAATTAATAACCAAAAGAATAAATATATATCAAAAAGAACTTGGAGTCCTTCATTTGATGTCAAATCCAAACACTGCAACCCTTCTTCCTTTTTCAAAAAAAAATTTCCTCTACAGTTCCTTCTCCAATTCCTTCTTTTAGCTAACTTCTAGATCAATATTAATTTTTTTCTTACAAAGAACAATTTATTTATTTTAATAGAGAAGCACACACATATTTTCTTCAACCTTTGTTACTTCTTTTTTGTTTAGACAAAACTAAAAACCATTGTCTATCTAAAAAACTTCTTCCTCTAACACTAAAAATAAAGAAAAATAAATAAAGCTCTTCCCTTTTTCTCAAAAATCCAACCCATGCATTGGTTTTTTTTTTTTCTTTAAAATCTCACACTTATCTCACAAATTTAATTAGAAATCCATTATTTTCTCCTTTATCCTCACATGATTTATCATTAGATTTTATAATATTAATATTTTGAAAAAGATAATTTTACAATTATCATAGAACGTTATTTATTTAAAATAATTAATTCATACATTTTTACTTAATTAAATAACTTTTAATTTACAATATTTAAATCCAACATTTAACTGAATTACAATTACCTACAATTAATCATATCAACAAAATAACATTAATTAATCCCATATAAAATAAAGATAAATTAAATAACAACTATCCACAAATAACATAAATAATCAACAACAAACAACACTAAAACAAGGACAAGGTCAAAACCATGACACTGAAAGATTCACAACGAGGTGACAGAATTGGGATGGGGACACTTCCTTATCAACTCCCTTTTTCAACATCATATCCGTTGGATTTATGGGACACACTTAGACTTGACAAATAGGTGGAGTCGGTGTCCTGTACCTACATCTTGCATAGAGACAAACATCAAGTAGCATGCGAATATCCATTGCAGACACATCATGAAAGTTAATCGCGAGGTAGCAAGGCACTCAAAAGTGAGTGATGCTACTCCATCCTTTCACCATGACTCACTGAAAAACACATCAGAAACCATAACAATATAGAATCACAACATCACCACATATATGATGAGGGCACAACCCGAGACTTAGAAAATAACCCACAAACAAGAGAGATGTTATTATTCAGAAAATGGAGCTTCTTACATGTAGAGAATCTCAAATCCCCAAGTTCTACAACACATACAAGTTACAGATAGCTACAGAATAACCCTTTCGCAATATGCGAGCTTGTCCCCAAAAAGTTACACAACAAAATTAGAAACCCACCCATAAATAGAGCTCCTCATTAGTTTGGAGCCAAAACAACATTCAATTTGAGTTTAGGTGGTTTGGCACCAAAAATTTACAACATGAAGTTCAAATTTCAAAAGAGCATTTGCAACTATATCTTCTAGAAAGTGTGCCAACTTCGCGGGGCCATAACTTTTGATCCAAGACTTCGATTCGTGAACCGTTCGAACCATTGGAAAGGTCTCAAAGTCAATAACATGCTTGAAATTCACTACATCAATTTCAGGAAGTTTCGGGGCCAATCCGGGAGCTCTAAGTGCCTCAAATCTAACTCGGAAGGTTTTTAGGTGCAAATCTAGGAAACTAAAACTGCAATATCTTTCAACCCAGGAACCAAAAATAAAAATCATAAATTGGGAATTTCATTATGATGAAAAGGGTATCCAAAAATGTAAAATATCTAAAAACTGAGAAAATTGAAATTTAACTATTTTTGGGTGATGCAAGATTGCCCTTACACCACTGAATGCTCCTGCATCAGACACCCAGGGTAATTTGATAAGTGACTGCGTCATGTCTCAGATGGTTGAGGAAAACCCAACTAGTCAATCGCTGCCTTAGATAGCCAGGATGAATCTTCCACAGGCCTTCCTCTCCATTTCACTAGATATTCTTCATACTGCCTGTTTCTGATACTCCTTCCCACACGACTATCCAATATTGCTTCAATCTCCTCCCTTTCTGAAGTAGGTGCTAGAATGCAATACTGCCCTATTGCTAGAGCTACCTCTATTCCACCTTCATGATACTCTGTCAAATCTAAAATGTTGAACACATGGGAAATGTTGATTCCATCAGGCAACTCTACCTCATATGCATTCCCTAAATCATGCTTCTTCAAAATCTTACAGGGACCGAATTTCTTCTTCAATTTATTATATGTTCCTACTGGAAACCTTTCTTTCCTCAAGTGGACCATCACTTCATCACCAATCTGAAACTCCTTATACCTCCTCTTTTGATCTGCCTTAGCCTTATACTGCATATTCATCTTGTTAATATGTTCTCTTACCTTCTCATGTATATCCTTGATGTGTTCTGCAAAATCTTCGGCTTCAACACTTATTTTATTCTCTTGGTCCATCTTCCTCAATTCTGGAGCTGTTTTGGGGCTACTTCCATACACAATCTAGAATGGTGATCTACCAGTGCTTCTGTTGACAGAATTGTTGTAAGAAAATTCTGCCTGGGGTAAGATCAAGTCCCATCCATTGGGTTTATCTCCTACCAAACATCTCAGTAGGTTACCCAGACTCATGTTAACAACCTCTATCTGCCCATCTATTTATGGATGGTGTGTAGAACTGAACTTCAACTCTGTCTTCAGCTTATTCCACAAGGTCCTCTAAAAGTACCCCACAAATTTGGTGTCACGATCTGAAACAATACTCTTTGGCAGACCATGTAGCCTCACCACCTCTTTGAAGAACAAGTCAGCAATGTGGACTGCATCATGGGTCTTCCGACATGGAATGAAATGTGCCATCTTTGAAAACCTATCAACCACCACAAAGACTGAATCATTCCCTCTTTGTCCTTGGCAAACCAAGAACAAAGTCCATACTTATATCCTCCCATGGCCTCTCTGGCATGTAAGGGCTAATATAAGCCTCAGATTCTAGATCACTCTTTTGACATACCCTATAGCTTTGTACAAACTTCTTCACATCCTGTGACAACAGAGGCCAATATTAATGCTCACTGATAATGGCAATGGTCTTATCCCAACCAAAATGTCCTGCCATTCCTCCACTATGCTTATCCTTTATCAGGTTCTCCCTCATGGAACTCCTCGGGATACACAATTGACTTCCCTTAAATAACATGTCATCCTGGATTATGAAATCCAGCCACCTTGTCCTGTCCACTGTAACAGGTTCCTTGCAAGCTTTCCAAGCCTCTGCAAAATTAGGATCTTCTACATAAGTGTCTTGTGTTCATTGAATCCAACCACTTCAATCTGCATCATTTGTCATCAATGTATGCCTCCCTACTTAAGGCATCTACAACCCTATTTGACTTCCCACTCCTATGTTTAAAAAAAAGGTACATAACTCGCAAAAACTCTACCCATTTCATATGCCTCTAATTTAATTTTCCCTGACTATTTAGGTAATGCATACCATGATCAGTATATAGAACAAATTCCTTTAGCAATAAATAATGTCTCCATTTCTTTAATGCTTGAACTATCGCATAAAATTCTTGATCATATAGAATACTTTCTCTTGGCATCATTTAATTATTCACTGAAATAGGCAATGGGCTTACCTTTTTGGCTCAACACCGCCCAATGGCACAACCACTGTAGCATCACAATCCACCTGAAACACCTTGTTGAAATCTAGGAGGGCTAGAATAGGTTGCTCTATCACTTCTGCTTCAACAGTTCAAAACTTTTTGCTGCTCCAAAGCTCCACTTGAATTCTTTTCTATCCCCTCTCATTGTTTCAGTTAGGGGTCCACAAATACTACTGAAGTTTCTAATGAACTTTCTATAAAAACTAGCCAAACCATGGAAAGATCTCACCTCGGTAGCAGTTCTTGGGGTAGGCCATTCCAGAATAGCATTCACCTTCTCTAGGTCCATCTTGAGACCTTCTGCTGAGACAACAAACCCTCTAATGCCCATGATTTTACCCAAAAACTTGACTTTTTTTTTTTTTTTAAATTTACTTATGCTAATTAACATTCGAAGTGTTTAAGATAAATCTTAAGCCAACTCCAACATTATTGTTGCAGTGTGCAGGGTAATTGATCTTCAAAGGAAAATATGATGTTGTTTACTATGTAATAAAAAAAGACCTCTATAAATGACACAAAATTTTTCTAAGATTTTCTTTAAACCCAAAATGTGAATTTCCCCATCAATAGATAAATTTTTATTTCATCCCTCTAACTGTCACTACCCTAATAACCCCAAATCCCTCTTTAACCCTAAAAAGCATTATCGTATAATAACAATAACATTTACTCCCTCATTTATAATCATGTTTTTACCCCTTATAATAAAATATACACACTATTATAAGACAACTTATTATTGTTTGTAAAACTTTTATCACCACCACACCATAAAAATCAAACTTGAAAGAGGCTAAGACCATTAATCTTAAATTAATTAACACAATGATAAATTCTCAAAATTTATTTATTATAGTCCATGTATAAAATATTATATGCATATCTATTTATGTTTAACTTTACTTATTCAATTACTTGTTTATTCTCTATATATAAATAATGAGTACTTTATATTCTTAAATTATTAGTTTTTTTTTTCTTCTTAATTTAAATATAAAATTAACTCATCCTTATAAATATGAATACTACTAAAAGGAGACTTTTATAAAATAAAATTAGTCTTAAAAATACATATTAAATTATCTCTATATAAATATAATTACTTCTTACAAAAGACACACGTAATTAGAAGTCTTAAGAAAAGCTAAAAAAAAGTAATAATACTTAGAGAGCATATTTTCAATAAAAAAGTAACTCATGCCTTTTTAACATTTGTCCTATCCAAACCATAGGACTTTCTTGCAAAAAGTCTTTACAGAAGTATTACTTTTACTTGTAAAAGCAAACATTCCTTTCCATTAGCTTTTATTTGAATGTTTATTTCTACTTTATGTAATCCTTTGGTAGCCATGAGATAATATTTTATGGAGGAAAGAAACTTAGACGTAATTTTAAGTCTTATAGTGAATAAAGACGCAGGTATAAGCCACACGTAAGTGGAGCTAACAATTTTTAAGCAGTAATTTATTAAATGGAACATTATAACATGTCATATTTATCCAAGAGTTTTTTTTTTTTTTTAGAGCATAGTTTTGGTTAAACTCACAGCTGAAGTCAAATTTCACCCTCCATTATTTTGATAAACAGTACAAAGTTAAATTGATGTAATTCATATCATAAATGCTATTCACTATTTAATCAAGGGTACTCGATTGTTGTAGATGTGTGGAGGTAGGTGTTTTCATGACTAAATTTCATTTAGCTTCAATATTTTTTTTGAATTCCATTAACAATATTACGAGTCTGATGAAAAATATTAATACCTTAAGTGCTACGTGAGTTGTAGTTAAACAGAGCAAATAAAGGGACACACGATATCTAATTATTAGAAAACATAATTTTTCCTTGCATCGACATGGACCTTTCTCTCTTTCTATTGCTGGTTTATTTGGCTGCACAGTTGACAAGTCTGAAATGAATTACCACTAGATTTTCATGTCACCGGTAATTATTACCATTTTTTTTGTTTTGGCATTACATATGCACTGATCGATGTCAGCAGGGAACTCAAGTTAGTTTAATAATGAGGCAATAAACATGTTGTTATGTCTTTATTCGGTTTATCTCTTTTCTTTTTCTTATTAAAAAAGAAAAGAATTGCAATGCTTGGAATGTCAGTAGTTGTGCGTTTTTACAGCCTACTGATAAAAGAAATGGTTATCCCAGCTGATGCAGTAGGATGATGACCTTTAAAATAATCAAATTACTATTTAAACATAACCACATTAAGATACAAGTTTTCTTCCCTAACAACAAGGCAATTATTATTATTATTCCAAAATTTGAGTACCGTAGTACTCTCTACCATGGCTTGATTAACCTGCAAATACTGGTAAATGAGTTCTCTAAGGGTAGATTACCATAGATAAAAGGCAGCTTGCATTATACTATCGTTCTAAACTACTAGCTGGTGTGATATCATACTTATCATATCCCATCAAATTATTGAAACTTTATCATGATATAAAGAGGGGATTGCTACAACATTAAATATGTCGTAAACTCCAACTGCTGACCTACCAACTCATTTTAATGGCACTGAAGGCTTTGGCAGTGCTTAGACTAGGTCGTTGCATAGCGTGTCAAGAGAAGTAAAGGGGATGTACAGAATGGTTGGCTATTTCTAGCACCTTAGCAACTGCCATAGGTTTTCTAATAGCTACATCGAGCTTGCAGAAGGGCCATAACTAGGCCAACTATATAATATGGTACGCAAGCATTTATTAACTCTACTTGGACAGCTGCAACAGACAAGACTACATGCAAGGATCAACTTGCAACAATTCTCCTCTTAGTTGTAGTATCATTTATTAACTCTACTTGGACAGCTGCAATAGACAAGACTAGCACGCAAGGATCAACTTGCAACAAACGTCTATTTCCCATAAATGGTCATTATGGATCTGTGGATGAAAATAAATTATTTTGTGCCAACAACTCCTTATTAGGGTCCCTTGCTTTGGGCTATGTGAGCAATAGTTTGGGCATAATATAGTTTAACGAACTTTCCCGTACGCATTTATGAGGCTATGGCGAAGGAAAAAGGCCCTTTGGATTACGCTTTTGCAAAGAACTCTGTTTCATATTCTCTTTGATGGGTGCCTCAACCTTCTGTGAATGCAAGGCTGAGCGTAGGCATGGAAAGTATTTTACTAAATGATGTATAGCAGCGACTGAAGAGGTTAGACGCCGCTTGGGAGGAGACGGGGTCGTAGTTTCCCAAACCGCTGCCAGGGCCGAATCACATATATATATATATGATTTACGTAGTTATTTCCTTGCATTGTTAACTTCTGGCATTTATGAGAATACAGATTCACTTCAACCCGTGGCGGCAACCATGGTGAGTTGCTACAAGCCACAAAGGCTAGAATGTAAGAAATCTGGCACATATAATGAAACTGTCGAGATCTTGCATAAGTAATGATATGCTGCTAAAAAGACGCAAACTTAGGGGTGCAATAACGTTTGGGCATCTCTCCAAGGCTCTCACAATATTTGGTTCGATATTTACCTATCCAAAGAGAGATTAGTTATAAATCACATGCTTTTATTGGTATTTGAGATGGCATATATCTATGTTTGTGTATGATATTTCCATTCCTAAAATACAGTGGGTAGAGTTTTAGTCCAGTTATAGGCCTATTTGTATATGCATTTTAGTTGTAACTGTATACATCCTATAAAACTAGAATGATATATATATATGCTTTTCGGATATATGCGACGAGTGTGTTATTTTTTTTTAATTTTTATTTTAATTTCCGTAGCACATGTATTTTAATCCATCCAAGTAACAACTCTATCTTGAATGTAAAATGTGCTTGTTCTTCTATGCAAAATATAAGTTTCCTCTAACAGACAGTAGGTTTAAATTCACCAAAATTTGGTTGTATATGTTTTGATAACTCACTCACGTATTCAACAAAGATTCATTTGAAAACCAACTTATCTGATTTTTATTATTTAGACAATAGATTTCCATGATGGTTCAATTTTTGGAGGATCTTAATGATCTTAGATACCTAACATTTGATGGGTTACACTTAGAGTAATGTACATGACTGTTATTCCACACACAATACCCCAAAATATTTCTTCACTAATTTGAATGTATGAAAACATAATTCTTCCTTTACATCATACACAACTTTTCAAATAACACATTTCTACACTCATATATATATATATATAAATTCTATTCATCTCTCTCATAATAAAGTCACAACACTTCTGATTAACTAAAAGGGCTCCCATAATTTATTTATTTTTAGCCATAAATAACTTGTTTGATCAATTGAAAGAAACACAATTACATTTGCACAATATGTTCTTCTTTTTATCAAGATCATGTATTTTCTTAAACTCGCCTCATTACAACAGCTCAAAGAAATAAACTATATGACAAACCAATTTGTAAGGGCTTGCTCTCCACCCAACCGTAATGGCGTCATGGAGCCTCGTGGGCTCTAGCCATACCCCCGAGCAAGGAATTATCTTAGCTCCATGATGATAAATGGAGTCTTTTCTCATTTTTACAAAGAAATAGCAAAAACTTAATGTATCTAAGTTCTCTACCTTCCATTTTCCACCATGATTCATTCCATATTTCACATCCTTACCACCAATAACAAAGGGAAGTAGTAGTAGGAGAGAATACTTATCTCTTTATATGAGGAGGCTAACTCCTTGAACCTTCTTTCCTCTGCCAAGCCATCTTGATCATTCTCTACTATCTCCATTAGAGTTCTCCAAGAGGAGAAGTGGGCAATGCTCAAATCTTCTATCTTCTTGAGATATATAGGAATCCTCCAAACCTACACTCTTTCCCACAAGTGCTCACACATGTGTGAGTCTTGTGCCAATTCCAAGAACTTTTGGGGAGTGGGGAGTTGAGAGTGACAAGTCACTTTTCCCAAGCCCCAACACTTTTTGAATTCATCACATTCATGAATGTGGACTTTTGAGGGGTCTTTTCACATTCCAAGGACAAGTTCACATGTTAAAAAGATTCCAAACCCATAGGTATAGGTCCTAGGGGTCTATTCTTGTTCAAAAACCAAGGAAATTGACTCAATAATCCCTTTTTAAAACCCACAAAAGAATCCATACGAATTTTGATCCTAACCAAGGGTTCCAACCCCAACCAAACTCACATCACATGACCTACAATTGGATTCTACTCAAAAATAATCAACCAATCAATAATAAAACCTCAAACCCTTCTAAGTCAAATAGGGCTACATTTAGAGCTTCCCAAAGATGTATCTGATTTGATTCCAATATTTATCCATCCTCCTATTTGCATATTTGATTCCTTAGCTCTCCAATACATTTACTCTACTTGCTTTTAGGTCTCAGATGGAGATAAATTTATATCCTCAACAATAAGTCTTTTGATTTGCACTTGATGGTTATCCCTTCTCAAGCTAGCACTGTTATCTTCTCGACCTTTAATGTTAATCCCACGTCGACTCATTTAATTTCCTGCACAACATAGTCAAGCACAGTTAGACATATTAATAAACAACATTAATTGTAAATCGAATCTTTGTAACTTTATTCATGAATCATTTACATAGCTAATTACTCTCCCAATGTAATACAACACAACAATTGTCTTATTTCAAATTCATCTTATAAGTTTGAATCCCATACAAAAATTCGCATGCACATACATCTTCATTAAGTAAAATAACATAACGTAAAACTATAAGGTTACTGTTAGACAATCATCTTCATATCGCTTGCAATATATCTAACCATCTATTTAGGAGGAATATATAACACTTTAAGGTTGTATTAGTCACATGCAAAGAGAGGCCTTACATCAACTCTAGGGAACTCTGGGAACAATTTGGGCATTAAGAGTTGTGTGTGTGTGGATAAATGTACAAAACTCCTTGTGTTAGCTAGAATAAAAGGTTGTAATGAAAATCCTATATAACTTACCTCATATAGAAAAAGAGAATATAAAAGTTAATATCCAACCTAGTTAGAGTTGTGATGTACCCTATGGTCAAAGATTGAACGAAATCCATTGTTCAAAAAAATGTTTAATTGAAAGCATTTGATCTTTAAGAATTAATCAAAATAGGTTCTCTTGATTTAAGTAAAGGTGGAGGACTTAGTCTAGCTAACAAGGGTTATGACATTAATCTAGTCTTTTGGCATTAAACTTTATTAAACCTTAAAAAGGTATAATTGAGTTCTGAAACATATTCTTTTTATAAAGTGTATAAACAGAGTTATAAGACATCATGATTTGTATTATTAAAGAAACATAATTTTGTTGGCTTCCTAAGTCAATAATTATAAAATAGAATAGTAATGCTACTTCTTGAAGTTATGGTTGTTTTGGGAGCAACATATTTTCTTATATGAACCTTACAACAAATAAAGGATGGAAGTTGTACTTTTGAAGATTTGTCGCTAGGAAGGAACTATATGAACCTCTAAAGGGGATTAATGTGTTAAAGGTTGTGGTTGAATAAGGTTACATCTGTAAACCCTTAAATTGTTTAAATCAATTTGACAACAAGGATGGAATAATTTATAAAAAAAAAAAAACCCACAAACTGTGTATTATGAGGAATTTGAGCAACCATATAGTTAGATTCAAACTCTTAATGAAGATTAAAACTAAACCTTTAGGGTGTAGGTTGTTTGACAAAAATAAATGAATTAAGGACTTGTTTACAAATTGGTATTAATACACGCATGAACTAAGAATCTTTTACACCTTGACCATGGAATTTATAGGCCCTATTTTATTACCCAAAGGTATTGATTTACATATAAGTGTATAAGGGTTAATCTCGTGAAGCAGCAAACAATTCACTTTATGGTTGGTAAGAAAAAAAAAAATTCATGTATGATGGCATCAACTAAGGATAAAAGCCTTGCAATGCATAGTAAATCCAATTTTTAAAAGTGGTCAAAATCATATTTTAGCTTGAATTAAATGGGTAAACTTTAAGTTATCTTAACACTTTTGCAAGTAAACAAAGACTTAGTGAATGTAATAGAAATACAACTAATAAATCTTGGAGTTGTTTTACCAATAGACTAAAATAGCAAATGATAGAACATGATTCAAGTCATAGGTGAGAATGTATAGAAAGTTGCAACTAAGTTAAGATTGGTGAAAATTGAATTAGATATTGTATAAATAACTTAATTCTAGAAAATTAAACATACCTTTGTGATGATACCATATCAAAATGTGAACTTGATGTTAAAACTTTATCTAGAATGCATGCTATTACTACTTTCCTTATAAATGAGCTAATAAATAAAGTCTTGTTGGAGCCAAAATAAGAAAGGATTGTATGTCTAATATGAAGTAATAACATATTCAATTAGGTGTTGACCTTTAAGGTTGTGTATATGTCACAAGAATTGAAGAATCAATTGTTTGAATTTATAAATTGGGTGAGGAATTATGTAAAAAATTTAGTGAATTGAATGATTGAGAAACTCAATGGCATCATCAAGGACATGAAAATTTCCATGAAAGACTCCCAACTAATGTTGTGCATTTCTAGATACCAATGACTAGTACTCTTGAGGAAAATATGTGTGTGTGTGTGAAAAAGAAACACACTGGAGAAAACTTAGAGGTAGGAATTGTTACCCATTGTATGTCATTGTACCTTAAGAAGTTAGAAATAATTGTGATTACAAAAAAAATATGATTATAACATGTGATTAAATGAGTCAACCTTAGGTAGTGAAATGCAATATTTGTTTAAAAATATATATAGATTAATGAGTTGTGAAAATTATTATTATATGATTTATCATGTGTTTTATGAATTGAGTGTGCTTTCTCCTCTTGTATTATAATGTTTCAAAAGAAAATGATTGATTAACTTCTTTATTGAGTAGAAAACATTCTTTATCATGTGGCAAAATATATATAATGGAATTACCATATGGATATGTTAGTGAACATGTAACAAACATAGTTGAATGAAAGAGGAAGGACAATATGGATTCAAATATAGAAAACCAATATTGATCATATATGTGATGTTGGACAATGGATTAGTAAGATAAAAGTATGATATACCATGTATTGTTAAACCTAAGAAAATGGAGCACTACCTAGGCTATAGTTTTGCATCGTCTAGTGATTTCCTTTACATATGCAAAGTGAGTAGAGATTTACAAAATTGAGAAGAAAAGTAAATTTCACCTAAAGAAAATGGAGTGTATTTAAGTACATTGATTTTGCTATGTTATATGAAAAATTTCATAGAGTGTATTGTGTTATGTCATGTGATGTGAAACCAGTAAATGTGTTGTGCCCCAAGTATGAGATACAGGGTATCCGACTTGGGATAAGGGTGGTGGACATCTAGTATGATCCCCTATATGTACCCTTTGTGATGGATTTTATGTAAGCTAGCTAGTTGTGAGTTAAAATAAATGTGTTAAGTGCATACGTGTGTCTATTAAATGAAATGTGATGTGCTCCTTTGTGTTAGTTTTATTTCTATGTTAAATGTGTACCCCTAGCGTTTGGTTCCCCCTAATGGGAGTGTGATGCCAGCTAGTGTAAATAGGGGTTGAGAGGCACATGGTCTACCATTAGGAGATTATGAGCTCAGGGTGTTGTCCCTAATCCTGATAAAGGATCTATGTCAAGCCATTGTAATCTTCCCATGGACATTGACCATGGCCTACTCTCCCACATATGAGAGCCACACTTGTTGGTTCATAGTGCAAACCTATTCCTTGATGTTTATAACCCATGGGTAAAGGATGGAATAACATGGATGACCAGTGATTCATACTTATGTGGTTAGGCACCACCAGTTACTCATATTCATGTGGTCAGGGACCACCAGTGCTTCATGTTTATGTGGTCAGGAACCACCAGTGATGTATATTAATGTGGTCAGGGACCACCCGTTATTCATATTTATGTGGTCAGGGACCACCAGTTATTGCATGCTATAATACTTATGATGTGGTTAGAGAACCACCATTCCCCTCCTCCCCTTAGGTGGCTTACCAAGTCACGTGGTGTTTGTAATGTGCAAATTTTATTGTTGAAACATGAATTATTTATAATTCTTGATTGATGTTTTATTTTATTATGTGCCAGCAATGTGTAATTTTACATTTATGTACCTAGGCTATTTAGCCATTTTGAAGTTGTTATATAGTCCAATTTGCCTCAAGGACTTGTTTAATTTCGCCTTTGACTTATGATTGGAATGTTGCAATGTAGCTACAATTTATCTTTAATTTGTTTCTCTTGAATTTATAGTTCCCTCTTGGGAGTTTTATTGAAACTTTGGTTTATGATCTTGTGTTATTCAGTTTGAGGCTTTCTCCTTGGTTGCAAATTTGCTGGCATGTGTGGTGTAATGTGGAATTTGTAAACTGCCATATCCCGGGGGGTTCCCTGCCAGGTCGTATAGGGGAGTAGATGTGTTGGGAAATTATTTTGAAAGGGGTTGTGAATGGGACCGGTATGGGACGGTCATTAATCCATTCTTCCCTCATTCTATTATTATTTATATCCATATGGAGGAGTCCTTAGAGAAGGGCCTCGAGTGGTATCCAAGAATATCCATCCTTGTAAACCCCATTATGTGAGCCTTGTGTTGTAAATTATGTGACTGTATGAGGACAGGCGCACCCATTGGGAAGAGCACCCTTTGTATGAGGACATGTGCACCCATTTGGGAAGAGCATCCTTGCTATTGTTGTGTGTACATGTAAAATTACAAATAAATGTGATGTGGCATACCTGTGAGCTATGTGAGAAAAATAGTAACATGTGATGCAAAGTTAATATTATTTGAGACATGGTATGAGTGCCATAATTACAAGGTAAAATGTCCTCTTAAGCATATATTTTGACAAAATGTGAAGCTAATAATTCTGAGACATGATTGGTCAATGAAACAAAAATATTTTCTAACATCATGAGTGATGTTTATGATGCAAAGAAATTTTGGAGGGGTATAAAAGGTTATGAATTCATTTAGATATAGTTTTGCATAATTTAATTGAAGTCGATTACATTGTTAATAAATTAGAGCTACATGGATGGTTGTTAGCATTTGCTAAATTAATCATATATCAAATAAATGTTCCAGTATGGGAAATTTTGTTCTAAGTATTTAAATATTTAATTCATGGAAGAGATTTGCCACTAATATGCGCTTATAGCTAAATGTTTTGATTCTTCCATCAAGAAAGTAAAAGTAATTAGTAAGTTTGATATAATTGTTCTTATATTGAGATTATGTTTTCAATCCTAAACAACTTCCAGGAGGAAGTCTAAGCTAAGGGGAGGGAGATGTAAGGCCTCTCTTTGCATGTGACTAATACAACCTTAAAGTGTTATATATTCCTCCTAAATAGATGGTTAGATATATTGCAAGCGATATGAAGATGGTTGTCTAACAGTAACCTTATAGTTTTACGTTATGTTATTTTACTTAATGAAGATGTATGTGCATGCAAATTTTTGTATGAGATACAAACTTATAAGATGAATTTGAAATAAGACAATTGTTGTGTTGTATTACATTGGGAGAGTAATTAGCTATGTAAATGATTCATGAATAAAGTTACAAAGATTCGATTTACAATTAATGTTGTTTATTAATATGTCTAACTGTGCTTGACTATGTTGTGCAGGAAATTAAATGAGTCGGCGTGGGATTAACATTAAAGGTCGAGAAGATAACAGTCCTAGCTTGAGAAGGGATAACCATCAAGTGCAAATCAAAAGACTTATTGTTGAGGATATAAATTTATCTCCATCTAAGACCTAAAAGCAAGTAGAGTAAATGAATTGGAGAGCTAAGGAATCAAATATGCAAATAGGAGGATGGATAAATATTGGAATCAAATCAGATACATCTTTGGGAAGCTCTAAATGTAGCCCTATTTGACTTAGAAGGGTTTGAGGTTTTATTATTGATTGGTTGATTAATTTTGAGTAGAATCCAATTGTAGGTCATGTGATGTGAGTTTGGTTGGGGTTGGAACCCTTGGTTAGGATCAAAATTCGTATGGATTCTTTTGTGGGTTTTAAAAAGGGATTATTGAGTCAATTTCCTTGGTTTTTGAACAAGAATAGACCCCTAGGACCTATACCTATGGGTTTGGAATCTTTTTAACATGTGAACTTGTCCTTGGAATGTGAAAAGACCCCTCAAAAGTCCACATTCATGAATGTGACGAATTCAAAAAGTGTTGGGGCTTGGGAAAAGTGACTTGTCACTCTCAACTCTCCACTCCCCAAAAGTTCTTGGAATTGGCACAAGAATCACACATGTGTGAGCACTTGTGGGAAAGAGTGTAGGTTTGGAGGATTCCTATATATCTCAAGAAGATAGAAGATTTGAGCATTGCCCACTTCTCCTCTTGGAGAACTCTAATGGAGATAGTAGAGAATGATCAAGATGGCTTGGCAGAGGAAAGAAGGTTCAAGGAGTTAGCCTCCTCATATAAAGAGATAAGTATTCTCTCCTACTAATACTTCCCTTTGTTATTGGTGGTAAGGATGTGAAATATGGAATGAATCATGGTGGAAAATGGAAGGTAGAGAACTTAGATACATTAAGTTTTTGCTATTTCTTTGTAAAAATGAGAAAAGACTCCATTTATCATCATGGAGCTAAGATAATTCCTTGCTCGAGGGTATGGCTAGAGCCCACGAGGCTCCATGACGCCATTACGGTTGGGTGGAGAGCAAGCCCTTAAAAATTGGTTTGTCATATAGTTTATTTCTTTGAGTTGTTGTAATGAGGCGAGTTTAAGAAAATACATGATCTTGATAAAAAGAAGAACATATTGTGCAAATGTAATTGTGTTTCTTTCAATTGATCAAACAAGTTATTTATGGCCAAAAATAAATAAATTATGGGAGCCCTTTTAGTTAATCAGAAGTGTTGTGACTTTATTATGAGAGAGATGAATAGAATTTATATATATATATATGAGTGTAGAAATGTGTTATTTGAAAAGTTGTGTATGATGTAAAGGAAGAATTATGTTTTCATACATTCAAATTAGTGAAGAAATATTTTGGGGTATTGTGTGTGGAATAATAGTCATGTACATTACTCTAAATGTAACCCATCAAATGTTAGGTATCTAAGATCATTAAGATCCTCCAAAAATTGAACCATCATGGAAATCTACTGTCTAAATAATAAAAATCAGATAAGTTGGTTTTCAAATGAATCTTTGTTGAATACGTGAGTGAGTTATCAAAACATATACAACCAAATTTTGGTGAATTTAAACCTACTGTCTGTTAGAGGAAACTTATATTTTGCATAGAAGAACAAGCACATTTTACATTCAAGAAAGAGTTGTTACTTGGATGGATTAAAATACATGTGCTACGGAAATTAAATAAAATAAATAAATAAATAACACACTCGTCGCATATATCCGAAAAGCATATATATATCATTCTAGTTTTATAGGATGTATACAGTTACAACTAAAATGCATATACAAATAGGCCTATAACTGGACTAAAACTCTACCCACTGTATTTTAGGAATGGAAATATCATACACAAACATAGATATATGCCATCTCAAATACCAATAAAAGCATGTGATTTATAACTAATCTCTCTTTGGATAGGTAAATATCGAACCAAATATTGTGAGAGCCTTGGAGAGATGCCCAGACGTTATTGCACCCCTAAGTTTGCATCTTTTTAGCAGCATATCATTACTTATGCAAGATCTCGACGGTTTCATTATATGTGCCAGATTTCTTACATTCTAGCCTTTGTGGCTTGTAGCAACTCACCATGGTTGCCGCCACGGGTTGAAGTGAATCTATTTTCTCATAAATGCCAGAAGTTAACAATGCAAGGAAATAACTACGTAAATCATATATATATATATATGTGATTCGGCCCTGGCAGCGGTTTGGGAAACTACGACCCCGTCTCCTCCCAAGCAGTGTCTAACCTCTTCAGTCACTGCTATACATCATTTAGTAAAATACTTTCCATGCCTACGCTCAGCCTTGCATTCACAGAAGGTCGAGGCACCCATCAAAGAGAATATGAAATAGAGTTCTTTGCAAAAGCGTAATCCAAAGGGCCTTTTTCCTTCGCCATAGCCTCATAAATGCATACGGGAAAGTTCATTAAACTATATTATGCCCAAACTATTGCTCACAAAGCCCAAAGCAAGGGACCCTAATAAGGAGTTGTTGGCACAAAATAATTTATTTTCATCTGCAGATCTATAATGACCATTTATGGGAAATAGACGTTTGTTGCAAGTTTATCCTTGCGTGCTAGTCTTGTCTATTGCAGCTGTCCAAGTAGAGTTAATAAATGATACTACAACTAAGAGGAGAATTGTTGCAAGTTGATCCTTGCATGTAGTCTTGTCTGTTGCAGCTGTCCAAGTAGAGTTAATAAATGCTTGTGTACCATATTATATAGTTGGCCTAGTTATGGCCCTTCTGCAAGCTCGATGTAGCTATTAGAAAACCTATGGCAGTTGCTATGGTGCTAGAAATAGCCAACCATTCTTTACATCCCCTTTACTTCTCTTGACACGCTATGCAACGACCTAGTCTAAGCACTGCCAAAGCCTTTAGTGCCATTAAAATGAGTTGGTAGGTCAGCAGTTGGAGTTTACGACATATTTAATGTTGTAGCGATCCCCTCTTTATATCATGATAAAGTTTCAATAATTTGATGGGATATGATACGTATGATATCACACCAGCTAGTAGTTTAGAATGATATGATAATGCAAGCTGCCTTTTATCTATGGTAATCCACCCTTAGAGAACTCATTTACCAGTATTTGCAGGTTAATCAAGCCATGGTAGAGAGTACTACGGTACTCAAATTTTGGAATAATAATAATAATTGCCTTGTTGTTAGGGAAGAAAACTTGTATCTTAATGTGGTTATGTTTAAATAGTAATTTGATTATTTTGAAGGTCATCATCCTACTGCATCAGCTGGGATAACCATTTCTTTTATCAGTAGGCTGTAAAAACGCACAACTACTGACATTCCAAGCATTGCAATTCTTTTCTTTTTTAATAAGAAAAAGAAAAGAGATAAACCGAATAAAGACATAACAACATGTTTATTGCCTCATTATTAAACTAACTTGAGTTCCCTACTGACATCGATCAGTGCATATGTAATGCCAAAACAAAAAAAATGGTAATAATTACCGGTGACATGAAAATCTAGTGGTAATTCATTTCAGACTTGTCAATTGTGCAGCCAAATAAACCAGCAATAGAAAGAGAGAAAAGTCCATGTCGATGCAAGGAAAATTTATGTTTTCTAATAATTAGATATCGTGTGTCCCTTTATTTGCTATGTTTAACTGCAACTCACGTAGCCCTTAAGGTATTAATATTTTTCATCAGACTCGTAATATTGTTAATGGAATTCAAAAAAATTATTGAAGCTAAATGAAATTTAGTCATGAAAACACCTACCTCCACACATCTACAACAATCGAGTACCCTAGATTAAATAGTGAATAGCATTTATGATATGAATTACATCAATTTAACTTTGTACTGTTTATCAAAATAATGGAGGGTGAAATTTGACTTCAGCTGTGAGTTTAACCAAAACTATGCTCTAAAAAAAAAAAAAAAACTCTTGGATAAATATGACATGTTATAATGTTCCATTTAATAAATTACCACTTAAAAATTGTTAGCTCCACTTACGTGTGGCTTATACCTGCGTCTTTATTCACTATAAGAATTAAAATTATGTCTAAGTTTCTTTCCTCCATAAAATATGATCTCATGGCTACCAAAGGATTACATAAAGTAGAAATAAACATTCAAATAAAATCTAATGGAAAGGAACGTTTGCTTTTACAAGTAAAAGTAATACTTCTGTAAAGACTTTTGCAAGAAAGTCCTATGGTTTGGATAGGACAAGTGTTAAAAAGGCATGAGTTACTTTTTTATTGAAAATATGCTCCCAAAGTATTATTACTTTTTTTTAGCTTTTCTTAAGACTTCTAATTACGTGTGTCTTTTGTAAGAAGTAATTATATTTATATAGAGATAATTTAATATGTATTTTTAAGACTAATTTTATTTTATAAAAGTCTCCTTTTAGTAGTATTCATATTTATAAGGATGAGTTAATTTTATATTTAAATTAAGAAAAAAAAAGAATAATAATTTAAGAATATAAAGTACTCATTATTTATATATAGAGAATAAACAAGTAATTGAATAAGTAATAGTTAAACATAAACAGATATGCATATAATATTTTATACATGGACTATAATAAATAAATTTTGAGAATTTATCATTGTGTTAATTAATTTAAGATTAATGGTCTTAGCCTCTTTCAAGTTTGATTTTTATGGTGTGGTGGTGATAAAAGTTTTACAAACAATAATAAGTTGTCTTATAATAGTGTGTATATTTTATTATAAGGGGTAAAAACATGATTATAAATGAGAGAGTAAATGTTATTGTTATTATACGATAATGCTTTTTAGGGTTAAAGAGGGATTTGGGGTTATTAGGGTTGCGACAGTTAGAGGGATGAAATAAAAATTTATCTATTGATGGGGAAATTCACATTTTGGGTTTAAAGAAAATCTTAGAAAAATTTTGTGTCATTTATAGAGGTCTTTTTTGATTACATAGTAAACAACATCATATTTCCCTTTGAAGATCAATTACCCTGCACACTACAACAATAATGTTGAAGTTGGCTTAAGATTTATCTTAAACACTTCGAATGTTAATTAGCATAAGTAAATTTTTTTTAAAAAAAATAGTCAAGCTTTTGGGTAAAATCATGGGCATTACAAACCCCAAGTACACTAACTCCCTCTTCACAAAACTGCACTTCTTCAAATTAATCAACAGTTTCTCTTCTCTTAACTTCTCAAAGGCTCTTCGAATATGGATCAGACGCTCATCCAATGTCTTACTGAAAATCAAAATATCATCTAAATACACAATAACAAAACTTCCCAGAAATTCTTTTAGTACCTCATTCATGAGCTGTATGAATGTGCTCGGTGCATTGGTTAGCCCAAAAAGCATGACTAACCACTCGTACAAGCCCTCTTTGGTCTTGAAGGCAGTCTTCCATTCATCTCCCTCTTGAGTGTGGATCTGGTGATATCCACTCTTCAGATCAATCTTTCTAAAGTAATGAGCTCCACTCAAATAGTCCATCAGGTCATCCAACCTTGGCAGTGGAAATATGTACTTGATTGTTATCGTGTTTATGGCTCAGGAATCTGTACACATCCTCCACGCCCCATCCTTTTTAAGTGCTAGTACTGCAAGTACTACACATGGACTCAAACTCTCTCGTATCAAACCCTTTCTCAACAACTCTTGAACTTTTCTATTCAACTCCTCATTTTCTACTCGAGTCATTCTATGAGCTACCTTATTTGGCAAACTGGCTCCAGGAATCAAGTTAATTTGATGACTGATCTTCCTTATTGTTGGTAAACCCTCAAGTACATTATCAGAAACAATATCCTGAAACTCATCCAACATCCCAGAAACTTCTTTTGGAACCTTCTCACTATCCTCCCTACTCACTCTAGGAATCAATGTATAACACACACGCTCATGCTTCATACCTTCTAAAAATTTTCTTCTATCTACATAACAAATTCTAGCACTACTGCATACCTTTTCTTTGGTCTCCTTCGGGGGTTTCAACTTGTGACAAACCCCATCCTTTGTCAAGGAATAAGTGTTTGAATGGCCATCATGTATAGCTCACCTATCGAACTGTCACAGCCTCCCCAAAAACATGTGACATGCATCCATGGGGATGATATCATAGAGTACCTCATCATGGTAGCTCCCGATCTTGAACTTTACTAGGCACTGCTCATTGACCACAACTTTGTGGTCTTTCTACAACCAGACAATCTGATATGGATGCGAGTGTCTTTCCCTCTTCAGCTTCAACTTTGTGACCATCTCCTCTGACACCAAATTATCAGTGCTTCCACCATCACTAATGACATCACAACATTTTCCTTCACACTTGCACCTTGTGCGAAACAGATTCTTCCTCTGTTCTAGTTCCTTTTCCTTAGTCACTAGGGCTCTCCTAATCACTAGGGTTTCTTCCCTTTCAGCATGATCTGAATGTTCAGATTGGGCCTCCTCATCTACATGTGCAACCCTTCCATGACCTTCTATCCTTTTGTCTACCCTTCCTTGGTGTTGTGTACATTTATAGGCTTGATTCCCTTCTTCACCACACTGGAAACATGTTCCTCTGAAACCACCTCTTCCAGATCCTTGTACATATCTCCCTCATCCTCTACCTCTTTGATCACCACTGTTTTGATCACGAGCGCAATAGAAGTTGTCATTCCTTTGGTTTTGGTTGGTACCCACATCTTCACTTTTCTTTTCATCATCATTTTGGCTTGCTGAAGGTCTGCCATTGCCCCTTCCGCTTTGACCTCCTCGTCCTTTTTTCTTGCCATCAAATCATTTTTTTAGCTTTTCTTCCACCTTTAGAGAAAACTGATACACATCCTCAATAGTGGTCATTCTGACTAGGCTTAACTCCTCCTGAATGTTTGGTCATAACCCATTAAGATATCGGGCTAACTTCTCCTTATTGGCCTCTGTGTGACCTGTTTTGATGATTATCTTGTGAAAATATTAAGTATATTCTTTCACAGATCTGCTTCCTTGCTTCAACCCTTGCAATTTCTTTAATAGATCTAACTCATAGTCCACTGGTATGAACTGCTTCTTCAGTTTCTCTACCATGCAATCCCATCTGGTGATATTGCCTTTTCCTCTTTGATTTCTTTCCAGCTGGACTTCTTTCCACCAAATACTGGCATGGCCCTTCAGCTTCATTTTCACAAACTTAACCCGATCTGGGTCCTCTATTTCCTCATACTCAAAATATTCTTCTAGCTCGTTGATCCAGTCGATCAACTCTTTCGGGTTCAGACTTTCAGAATAACTGGGGACATCTGCTCTGGGTCTTTTCTCGATCTTTGAAATGGACCTTATTAGCCACATTTGGTCTTGATCAATTGCTTCTTCTTCCTCTTCTACATTTGAAGCTTCTTCCTCTCCTTCATGCTCACTTTCATCCCTCAGGTTTAACCCTGTTCTCAATTGCTCTTGTAATGCATCAATCTGTCTTTGGAGGGCTGCCAGTGCATCTCTTCCACCAGCATTTTTGCGGCCTCGACCACCTCTGGCACCACCACACCTACTAGGAATCACTCTTGGAGGAATCTTTCTTGACCTTGACCCACAACCACAATCCTGGTGTGAACTATCTCACGATCGGCGATCTGTCCACATGCTCAAGAAAACCCGCTCTGATACCACTTGATGAGGGCACAACCCAAGAATTATAAAATAATCCACAAACAAGAGAGATTTTACTATTCAAAAAATGGTGCTTCTTACATGCAGAGGATCTCAAATCCCCAAGTTCTACAACACATGTAAGTTACAGACAGCTACATAATAACCCTTTCGCAATATGCATGCTTGTCCCCAAAAAGTTACCCAAAAATTAGAAACCCGCCCATAAATAGAGCTCCTCATTAGTTTGGAGCCAAAACAACATTCAAATTTGTGTTTAAGCGATTTGGCACTAAAAATTTACAACATGAAGTTCAAATTTCAAAAGAGCATTTGCAATTGTATCTTCCAGAAAGTGCACCAACTTCCCGGGGCCATAACTTTTGATTCAGGACTCCGATTCGTGAACCGTTTGAACCGTTGGAAAGGTATCAAAGTCAATAATGCGCTTAATATTTTCTACACTAATTTCAGCAAGTTTCGAGGCCATTTTGGGAAATCTAAGTGCCTCAAATCTAACTCAAAAGATTTTTAGGTGTAAATCTAGGAAACTAAAACTGCAATATATTTCAACCCAGGAATAGAAAATAAAAACCATAAATTGAGAATTTTATTATGATGAAAAGGGTATCCAAAAATGTAAAAATATCTAAAAACTGAGAAACTTGACATTTAACTATTTTTGGGTGATGCAAGATTGCCCTTACACCACTGGATGCTCTTGCATCAATATAATATTAAAGAAAACAATAGCATAACCAAATAATGTAATCACCATATAATTTATCATCAAACATCATAAGTAATGTCAAGTGTAGAAAACCAATGAAACTATGAATCCACACATAACCAATTTGGTGAACTAATCACCATCACAAACCATGTACAAAACCAACACATAAGAGTATCAAAGAGTATCAACAACATGAGGGGTATTACATCCTCCCCCTTAGAACATGGCTTACTCTTGAAAGCCACTAAATAAATATGGGTAAGCCTCTCTAATATGGGATGCATCCTCCCATGTCGCTGAAGTCTCGGCATTCGGGTCCCACTGAACCCACACTTGTTCAATATCTCTGCCCTTGAGGGTGAGTCTCCAGTGTTGTAGCATAACCATGGGCTTGAGATCTAGCTGCATGTCCTTGACCCATAGAGCATTCCACTCAAGTACGTGAGTAACATCTAGATAATATGGCCTAAGAACTAAAACATGAAAATCATCATGAATCTGTAATAGACTGGGTGGCAATGCTAAGTGATAGGAAATGGGGCCAATCCTCTCCAGAACTTCAAATGGTCCAAAAATTTGAGGCGCGATCTTGGAACCCTTTCCATAATGAATTGGGATCTTTCATGGTCGCACTCTGAGAAAGACTCAATCACTAATAGAGAACTGATAGTCAACTCTGTGTGCATCAACATATTTCTTCTATCTATCCTATACTGCCACAAGATGCTCTTTGATGTGAACTACCTGTTCCTCAATGTCCTGAAGCATTTTAGGACCTAAGAGAACTCTGTCCTCAAGGTGGTCCCAACTTAATGGGGTCCTGCAGGGATGACCATATAGCGCCTAAAATGGAGCCATACCAATCGAGCTATGATATCCATTATTGTAGGAAAACTCCACTAGATGCAAATAATCCTCCCAACGTGACTGTTGATCCATCATGTACATACGAGGCATGTCCTCAAGAACCTGATTAACCCTCTCTATTTGACCATCTGTTTCAGGATGGCAAGTAGAACTAAAATTTAGTTGAGTTCCTAAGGCACATTGCAATGATGTCCATAATGTAGATGTGAACACTGGGTCCCTATTAGAAATGATTCTTCGTGGAATACCATGCAAACGAACAATATCTTCCATGAAGATTCTAGCAACTGAAGAAGTAGTGTAAGATGATTGGATGGGGGAGAGGTGTGCCACCTTGGTCAATATGTCAACTGTGACCATGATAGCATCATGTCATCGAGAAGTCATAGGAAATCCCACAATAAAGTCTACTGAAATTATGTTCCACTTCCATTCTAGAATGAGATGTGGTTGTAGAAGACCTATGGGATGTTGGTGTTCTGCCTTGACCCTTTGAAATTCCAAACATCTAGCCACCAAATCTGTAATATACCTCTTTATGCCAACCCAAAAGTATAGTGTACGAAGATATGCATACATCTTCTTAACTCTCAGGTGAGCAGAGTAGGGAGCTTGATGTGCCTCAGTCATAATTACAGTCCAAAGACCCTCAACAGAAGGCAAGTACATGCGACCTGAATACCTCAAAAGACCATCAAACTCTAGTGAATACCTTGCAAACTTTACTTCCAAGGCTCTACTTGATTCAATTTTAGCCTTCACTTCCTGATACCAACGATCCGTGGGAAGTGCTACGAGGGCCTGACTCCTCAAATCAACCTCGAGAGACACTATAGAAAACTCATGTGTCTGCCAAATCAAAGCATCCGCCACTACATTTTCCTTGCCCTGAACATACTTGATCTCAAAATCATATTCACAGAAGAATTCCATCCATCTCCTCTACTTGGCATTCAAATTTGGCTGTGTAAAAATGTATTGCAAACTACGATGATCATTGTGAAGCTCGAACCTATGACCCAATAAGAAATGTCTCCATCTCACAAGGTCATCAACCACTACGGCTAACTCTAAGTCATGCGTGGGGTAATTTAGCTCATGATCCTTGAGCTTGCAGGATTCATAAGCAATTGTGTGACCTTCTTACATCAAGACAGCTCCTAAGCCCTCCAAGGAAGCATTTGTGCACACCACAAAATCTCTAGTAGGATCAGACATTGCCAAAATTGGTGCACTTGTCAACCTATCCTTAAGGGTCTCAAATGTTGTCTACCACTGATCAGACCAAATGAAATTCTTCCTTTTCCTCTAAAGGGAAGTAATGGGATGTGCGATCTTAGAAAAACCTTATACAAACCGCCGATAGTAGTCCACTAACCCCATGAAACTATGAATCTCTAGTACATTCTTGGGTGCTGGCCAATCAAAAATAGCCTGAATCTTTGATGGATCAACTACAATACCTGCACTTGAGAAGACGTGCCCCAAATATTTCACTTCTATTTTTTAGAACTCACACTTAGCCAAATTGGCAAACAGTTGATTGTCTCTCAAGCATTGTAATACCTGCCTCAAATGTTCCTTGTGCTCCTCCATTGATTTAGAGTAAAATAGGATGTCATCGAGAAACACAAGCACAAACTTATCCAAATAGGTTCAAAGACTTCATTCATTAGGCACATAAAAAACTGTTGGTGCATTCGTTAACCTGAACGACATAATAGTGAACTCATAATGTCTATATCAAGTGCTAAATGTAGTTTTATGTATATTAGAATTAGCTATTCGCAACTGATGATAACCAAATTTAAGATCAATCTTGGAGAAAACTTGAGCTCCTTTTATTTGATTGAACAAGTCATCAATTCTCGACAAAGGATACTGATTCTTGATCGTTACCTTGTTATGTTTCCTGTAATCAATACATAATATGAGTGAACTATCCTTTTTCACAAATATAACTGGTGCTCCCCAAGGAGAAACACTAGGCAGATGAATCTTTCTTCTAAAAGTTCCTCCAACTGCAAACGAAGCTCTTACAATTCCTATGTTATCATCCAGTATGGAGCCTGAGATATAGGCTCAGCTCCAGGGACAAGGTCGATTCTGAAGTCAATGTCATGCTTTGGAGGCATCCCTGGAATCTCACTTGGAAAAACATCAGAATATTCCTTAAGAAGAGGGTAGTCATCCAATGAAATCCCTTGATTCTCTTCCGAGTCCAAATCATTAGTAGACATGACAAACAACTGACAACCCTGCTTGAAGCACCTTTTTAATTGCATGGCTGAGATAAAATGTAGTGAGATAGGTCTTTGAACACCAATGATCTCAACCTCATTACCTGTATTGTCAACACATCACACAACTTTGTGTCGACAATCAATTATGGCACGACAGCCACTCAACCAATCCATACCTAGAACCACATCATAAGAACCAAGAGGTAGGATTCAAAGGTCCACTATAGTCATGAGTGACCCAATTTGCAAATCACAACCTCGTACTAGAGACTCAACCACTACCTTAGCCCTGGAGGCCAATTCGACCTACCACTTATTGCCTTGCCTTACTACCACCAATCTACAAAACTCTACTACTGAAGGACATATAAAAGAGTCATATGCACCAGAATTAAAGAGAATGGAAATACTAGTACCATGCAACACACATGATATCTCGATTACAGTGCCCTGATGTTCTTCTTGATGATTGTCCATTACCGCAAACACCCAATGTGCTCTACCCACATCGCCCACTATCGGTTCAAAAGTAGTTGGTCTTTGACTAAAACTTAAAGTACTCCTCTATGGACACTGTTTAACAATATGTCCCCATTTCCCACAAGAGAAATAGCCTATTCCTCACCCAAATCCTCTAACACCAAATGGTGCACTCAACTACTGAAAATTGCCTTATGAAGGTGCCAACTATGTGCTTTATGCAGGCTACACAAAACGATCCAGTCTATTTCACTACCAGCTTTGATTCTTCCTATTTTGAGATCTGTCTTCCTACTAAGACTATGATTTTTTTTGTTTGGGCTGTGACTGCTACTATTATTGCGGACCACCCTTAGAGGGTGCTTGAAAATTCTGGAAGACCCTATAGCTTGAGGTTGTCCACCTCTAGAACCAAAACCTGATGCTGGAACACTACTGATTTGAACTCCTGTGTGACCTGAGCCCAATGCCATTGCCAAATTTTCTTCTACTAGACGATCCTTCTCAATCGCTACCTCCATTATCTTTGGCTCAAAGACTCTAACTCGACCACTAATTTGAGAATTTAAGCCTCGAACAAAATGTTGAACTAGCATCCCCTCATCATGGATGATTCCTACATATTGCTTCAATTCATAGAATTTCCATTCATATTGTTCAATAGACATTGACATTTTCTTAAGGTCATGAAACTCATTTTCCCTTCATTGCCTCCAATGATCTAAAAGGAAGCGAGCCCTGAACTTATCCAGAAATAGCTCCCATGTGACCATGCTGATATCTAGATGTAACTTTTTCTCTTCCAGCCACCACCAAGTGGATGTGAAGCCTCACAGATGCATGATTGCACATTGAGCTTTGGTATTGCTACCATAGGGGTGCATTGCGAAGCATTGATCCAAATCGATTAACCATGTTTCTACTTCCAGACTTCCTCCAGAAGCATCAAATGTAGGTGGGTGTGCTCTCATCAACTCTCTCATATGACCAGCTAGCATTGCATCCTAATCTTCCATTATTTCCCTTTGCCTTGGCGATCTTTCCCTTTCTCTCTCGACCCTCTCCTCCTCTTCTGGCCTAGGTCCCAACTGATCAAGAATCTCCCCCAGAAGGTGTTGCAACTGTCCATCTAAACTAGGTTATTCTAGGTTCTGACCACCATCTGACAGATTGTTTTGAGGACTTTGTCATTCCTCATGGTCTAAACCATGGGAATTCGGTGGTGATGGACTTTGGCAGTTGGCTCCATGGCCACCACCTTGGCCTTTTCCTCAGCCATGACCTCTACCTCGAGACATGATCCTACACAACAATTAGGGTTATGTAAGATAATGAGTTAACGCAAAGGTTTCCTAATGGACACAAACTACCCAGAGAACCCAACATTAGCAACCTTGGCTCTGATACCAAGTTGTAATGCCCCGTTGTGCAAACCCAAAAGGAACAACTAAAAACACAACAATTTTTTTAAAACATAAAAATTAAAAACTAAGTTTACTAATGCAATTAACATAGCTAATGTTTACACAATAAACACCTAAGTCCCTTGGGGTACACGAGGTGACATTACCTAAACTATCCCATAAAAAAGTTAACAGATGAAACATTAAATTACCAATTACATAATCCATTCATTCACATATCATCACTTAACCATTCATTAATGATAATCAAAATAATATGAATAAACCATACATGCAAATTATAATAAATTAAACATGGAGATATAATGTACATATTTCCACAGATAAAACATAACATTAACAATATTTACAAATATTAGTTATAGAATGATTTACATGGTGTGATAATACATTACATTAGTTTGATAATACATCTCAATGAAAACATATACAAAATTACATTATAAGTTTTCCCAATGCATGTGGGAGTGATAAATCAATACATAAAATACATCTGGAGTACAAATATACATCTAGTGACATATGAACCCTAGATCAACTACATCTACAAACTCTACACTGAATGGTACAACTGCATCACAGGGGACCCAATAGGGTGTGTAGCACGTTCCACCCAACCACCCCCATGCTAGGAGTAAATGAGGAAGGATCCCCGACCAAGCACATCCAAACAAAAGATGCAAGAATAAACTCCAGACATGAAAAGCAAGAGAACACAAAGGAAATATAATATCAAATGATCACTCGCAAATCATAACAATAAATCACCAAAACATAACAATAGACCACTTCCAAAGTATTTCAATAAAAAACTCAAAGGGAATGCTAGAGGAGAGTTTCATTGCATGGCCTTACATGGATTATCCAGACAACCTATCACAAGGTGTTGCCTCCATCTATGGCTATCCTGACTACCTATCTCAAGGTGCCACTCCATAGGGTGTCTCATACGGAACCATTACCCTCTCATGAAGACAAGGAAACAATCATGCCAACCACTGCCTTCTTGGCACAACTTTAGTCAATGAAAGCCCTAACAAGTGGACAAGGCATCCATAATTATCTTATTAATGTTTTACTACCCACCCCATAATTAATTAATTAGGTTATCACTTACTACTCTAACTCTAATGTGGGTTATCCCAACAACCTCTTTGTGCGTCAGAGCCCATGTAGAGCCACTCTCCCTAGAAACCCAAAACATAAAAATCCAATTCCAAGGAGTTGTACCAACAAGAACACTAAGCTGCAAATGGAACATCCACGAGGAAAAACCATCTCGCCAAAATCATATGAAACAACACTCATAAAAAATGGTACAACTCCATATGTAAACTCAAATCACAACTAAAACATAGGGACAAAAATAAAATAAAAGATCAAAAGAAAACATCATTTTCCCACCTATGGGAGTCCCTAATAAGTAACTTAAACTCCTATAGAAGGATAACAACTGAAAGATTTTTCCCACAATACAAAATCCTAATTAAGAGAAAACCACAATTAACTTGACAAAAATTTAAAGAGTAAACAATTACGTAAAACAACACCATATAACACATTTCATTACAAAATAATTTCACCAAGAAAATAAATAGATTAGTTTACTCAAGAATATTCAACTTAATTTATATCACATGGTTTATTTCTAATTTACTCGATTGCACTATAACATTGCAAATTTATTTAATTATTCCATAATCTCAGCATAAATACCATCTTTATTTATATATATATATATACATATATACGTATATATAATAAAATATATATTAAACTTTATGCATTTAAATCATATCATAAAAATTACCCATATACTTCTTTGTAATTTACAGCAGTAAGTATATATATACATATATATACATATATATATATATATATATATATTTATATAATCTATATATAACATAAAAAAAAATACAATAAAAATCGAATTAAAGAAAGGCTTTTAATACACAGTACCCAGGGAGGCCTCAACCCCCACACGACTGCTGCACACAGTACCACGGGGTTGGGGGTGGTACGGTGGCAACCAACCACTTCCCCCCCCTCCCGAATAAATATTTTATTATATATATATATTTATAATTTTTTTAAATATCAATTTCTTTCATATATTATTTTTTCTTTTAAAAAGAGGCAACCCAAAAATTAACATTTTGTTGAATCCTCATTTTTTTTTGGACAAAAATTATTTCTTTAATAGGAATAGAATAATAAATTATTTTCAAGTACAATCATATATATATATATATATATATTTGCACACACACACACACATATATATTTGCATAAGTATATTTAAAAACAAAATAAATCAACAGTCTGATTTTAAACACAGTTTGGGCATACAATATTTAACCCCAACATATATATATGTTTTATTTTTGGAAAACTGATATAAATATATACATATATATTTATGTGCAAAAATATATATCAAAAGAAATTAAAATAAATATCAATCTGATTTCTTTTCAAAACAAATTGTAAATCTGGGTATGCATAATTTAACCCCAGAATAATTTATTTTCTTTTCCAATCAAAAATTTTATAACTAGTTTTGTTGAAGATAAACCAGAGGGTTTCTCAATAGTTTTCTACAACAGATCTAAAAGTTTGACACAAACAAATTGTCAACAACAGAATTTAGTTTCAAACATAGATATCAATTTCAAACATGCTAGATATGATTTTCATTTCTCTTACAAAACTAATGAATTAATAACCAAAAGAATAAATATATATCAAAAAGAATATGGAGTCCTTCATTTGATGTCGAATCCAAACACTGCAGCCCTTCTTCCTTTTTCAAAAAAACAAATTTCCTCTATAGTTCCTTCTCCAATTCCTTCTTTTAGCTAACTTTTGGATCAATATTAATTTTTTTCTTACAAAGAACAATTTTTTTTAACAGAGAAGCACACAAATATTTTCTTCAACTTTTGTTACTTCTTTTTTTTTTTAGACAAAACCAAAAACCATTGTCTATCCAAAAAACTTCCTCTCACACTAAAAATAAAGAAAAATAAATAAAGCTCTTCCTTTTATCTCAAGAATCCAACCCCTGCATTGGTTCTTTTTTTTTTTTTGCTTTAAAATCTCACACTTATCTCACAAATTTAATTAAAAATTAATTGTTTTCTCCTTTATCCTCACATGATTTATCATTAGATTTTATAATATTAATATTTTGAAAAAGATAATTTTACAACTATCATAAAACATTATTTATTTAAAATAATTAATTTATACCTTTTTATTTAATTAAATAACTTTTAAGTTACAATATTTAAATCCAACATTTAACTGAATTACAATTACCTACAATTAATCATATCAAAAAAATAACATTAATTAACCCCATATAAAATAAAGATAAGTTAAATAACAACTATCCACAAATAACATAAATAATCAACAACAAACAACATTAAAACAAGGACAAGGTCAAAACCACGACACTGTAAGACTCACAACGAGGTGACGGACTTGGGATGGGGGCACTTCCTTATCAACTCCCTTTTTCAACATCATACCCGTTGGGTTTATGGGACACACTCATACATGACAAGCAGGTTGAGTCGGTGTCCTGTACCTGTATCCTACATAGAAACAAATGTCAAGTAGCATGTAAATATCCATTGTAGACATATTGTGAAAGGTAATCGTGAGGTAGTAGGGTGCTCGCAAGTGAGTGATGCTACTCCGTCCTTTCACCATGACTCACTAACAAACACATCAGAAACCATAACAACATATAACACCATGACTCACTAACTAGTTTTTTTCAGTAAACACCATTTTTAAGGAGTGACATTCGCCATATAACACAACTTTTTTTCCATGAAGGATTAAATTCTAATATTTTCTAATTTGGATTTGTAACTATGATATCTAGTGCTTTTAATTGGTTTCATAGTATTTTATTTAATATTTTTTTCTTAATCAAGTTTTGAAGTCAAAAAAATTATAATTTAGACATAGGCAGACTATATAACACAATTTTTTTTGTATGTATCAAAATTCAATTTTTTGGATGAAGGAATTCAATATATGGTGCACTCATATTTTTCAATTTTTTTTTTGATAATCTTCTATTTTTCCACGTGGAGAATAGAGAGTTTGATTTTCAGTGAAAAACCTACATTCATAAGAAATAAAAAATAAATATAATAATAAAATTAAATAAATTTAAAATTATACTTTTTGGGAAGCTTATAATAAGGACTATATGCTTACAAAAAAAAAATTAAATGAATTCATTTGATCCCCCAAAAGGTAAATCAAAAGTGGTATTTAGTCAACATTTTAATAGGTCTAAAGGAGACTCTGTTATAGGTATGGTTTAAAACTAGTGGGGTTCTATCCAAGGGGTTTTGATCTAAGGTAGTTTGATCAAACCCTCTTCAATTAGAATGCTTTAAATGGAACTATTTAAGGCTTAAATCATTATATTTTCTAAAAATATGTGATTTCAGTAAAAATTAGAATCTCCCAAAAATTGTAAAGCAGCTTTGTGGGATCACCCCATTCCTTCTTTCTATTTAATTTCATTTCAAGGTTTGATTACCCAAAATAGGGTTTGACCAAGGAAAACCCCTATCCACTAACAAAACAAAATTTTTACCTCTTTGATGTGTGATTTGTATATTTAGGTTGAAGATCCATTGAAGAGTAAGATTAATGAAAAGTTGTTAAGTTGTCAAAGTTGTCATTTACATTGTAAGATCACATAAAGTCACCTATAGGTTGCAATTCAGTGTTTCAGACTCAGATATTTGATAGGAGAGACTCTACAAAAAATCACTAAATAACATCAAAGTTTTAGATCAACCCTAATACTAGGACTAAATTGCCACATGTGGCATATGAGTCGTTGTATACCTATTTTTCAGGCATTTTCTATAGATCTTGGTTTAGCAATTCTAGATTCTAATTTCAGCCCAAAACCATAAAATGGGAATAAATCATCCCTACTGGAGTATGAGTCCCAGTGTGCATTAAAATACAGTATTTCTAGGATTTTAGACCTCAATTTAAGCCTCTTTATTTTTCAGGTGCACCTCTATCCTTTCTCAGTTCATTCTTTTGATTTTTAGTTTCATATCTTGGGTTGCCTTATTAGGATTACATATCATTGCATTCATCTCTTTCTTTCCAATCCTTTTATTGTTGGTTAACCCCCTTTTAGTCTTTAATAATACCCTAAGTGATCTAGGTGGATCTTTTGAACCTAAAAATTGAAGTGTTCTAGTTTCTCTCGGAAGCAGTGTCATTTCATAGAGCACAAAATTCTAAATCCGGTGCAACTTGAATGGGCAAAAAAGGAGTCCGTTTATGCAAGATATCGCCGGTCAAAGCTCAGTCAAAGGCTGGTCAACTTAGCTATCAGGGACGAGGAAAAAGGTAGAAAATTCATTATCACCAAATTGGTCAAATTCTGCATCATCGCGAAGAGCTCATCGTCATGATTCCAACGGTGTTCGTTTCATCGAAAATAGAGCACGTACGCGAGAGTTATAGCTAGTCAAAGTTGCAGTTGACTAAGGTACCATGTGGTATGATTGCTAACGTCAGCATGACGTCAACCTGCTGACTTGGTAGATGGGTCATCGTATAGATGATGACGTGGACCAATTGCGAGTTGACATGTGGTAGTCAGTACATTCCGTACATGTCGACATGGCACGATGATGTGGCAGGTGACGTCAGCCTGGTCAGCGAATCAACTATTCACACGTGGTAGGCCAAGTATGATAGATGATGTGGTAGATGCATAGTCAGCAGGTGACATGGACGGGTTCATCGAATGGCCTTCTGACACGTGGCAGTGAGTTGGCATGGTGATTGGACGGTGACAAGGATACGTCAACACATAGTCATCGTCCGAGTCAGCGAACACATTAGAATCAATGGCCAGTTAGATGTCACCACATGGCACCTTCCTGGTGTGACACGTGGCCTCCCATTCCTCTGTGGTAATCTGTTAAGTTTGTTTGAAGAGAAAGGTAAGCTGGGGTGATTCGAACCCCCAACCTTCCACATCAAAATTTTTGCCCAACCGTTGTACCATATCCGGTGGCTGTTACCAATAGTGGAAGCCTGTTATATTTGTTGTTTGTTTGTTGAATATGGTTTGAAAGACGCCGATGGCCAGGAGTGGAACCTAGAACCACCAGGTTCCCAAAAATTTTTCTCACCAATGAGCCATCGAGCGGATTTATTATATGTGTGGCACTAGTTTGTTTTGACCTATTATTAAAACCGATTGCCATAATTTTAAAACAAATAACCTATTAAAGGTTATTTATAAACAAATATTAAAACAACGAATCCCTAAAAACAAACAAGCCCGATAATGATAGGAAAAAAAGGAGGGCTCAAATTTATTTTTAATATTGTTAAGGGTATTTCTTTTAAATATGGGTGATTTTATAACCTTATGGTTATTACCCATATCGGGTAAATTCTTTGTATACAAAGGGGGTGTAAGGGGTTGTGTTGAGCATCTAATTCTTCTCAATTCTTCACAAGCCTTTCTTCTACAAGCCAAGTAATCTTAGGAGGAGATTTTTGAAACTTGGCAAGACTTTGCATAGTCTTTGTAAAAGCTTTGTAAGCTTCTTGTTCTTCTACAAGGACGTCTTGCTGACGTGGGAGTAGTTGTCATAGGTGAAGCTACTTTCTGGAGGCCTCTTGTAAGGCGAAACCTGACTTCTTTTGTAACCTGTGGTGTTCCCAAGTCTTGAAGGCAATATATCAATTCATTTTTCTGGCGAATCCGAAGACGTAGCCGAATTCGGTGTACTCCGTTATCATCTTGGTTCTATTCTTTCATGATTTCTTGCAGTTATTTCTTTGAGCTTAGTAGATTAGAGATTTGGATTTACATGTTGGGTTCAAATCAATAATTAAAAGATCCTGATGTTAGATTGACTATTGTAAGTCTTGTTGAAAATCTAACTCGTGAACTTTAACGAGCAAGTGCTCGATTCGTTTACGGATCACTAAGACACCCTATTATAGATCTCTCTTCCCTAATTCCATCCTTTGATGGAGATCTCTAAGGTTTCCTTGAACAAAAGAAATAAGTGGAAAGGTCCTAAAACCCTACCCTTGTGTTCCATCTCCCAAAAGGAAGAGAATTCCATCTCCAAAAAGGAAGAGAACCTACCTACTTTTATGAACATTTCAATACTATAACGATTACATTTATGTGACTAGAATGGCATACTATTGATAATAATAATAAAAGTATTTTGTTTTTATCACTTTTCAAACATATGTGTTTTCTTATAGGCTTTCAACATTTTACTCTTGTATTTTAGTGGCTATAGGACCTCTATATTTCGTTCAAGCTTTAGCTTTTCTATAGTGGTATGTTTTTAAAAAGTGGCAAGGCACACACCACAACCCCTATTTTAATTTTAATGCAGTAATATATAATTCAAAAGATTGTAAAAGTTGACTATACTTAAATTATAAATTATTTTTTGTTTAAGGAATTTGTTTATTCCTTTTATTAGAAAATAGTATAGGAAATAGTTTTCATGAAATTAATATAAGATTATAATTTTATACTGATTAATCAATTTTAAAAACATCTTTTTAATAGGGAAGAATTCTAAATTGGGAGAAGGAATGAAGATGCATGTCAATAAAAAAGTATTATAATAGTGTATGTTAACTTTTTTTCTTTTCTTGTAGAATGTTTCTTTTAGATGAGTATAAAGAACAATTTTAGCATATTTTAGATTTATTGATATACTCATTGACCCTACTTAAATTCAATACTCCATTATGTTAGAGTTTTTCTTAGAACATTCATGATTCCTTTTAATAAATTCAAAATACTTGCATTACGATGTTTGACAATTTTGGACATGATTGTTAGAAAAAGATTGAATTATGTGTCTAGGGTTTATACTTAAAGGAAAGTGATTGATTAATTCCATTATTACAAAAGGTTAGGTGGTGCTTTATATATATACTAGGATGGAATTGTGCTACTTGGACTAGATTTGGGTGATGCAATTGACTTCTAGGTCTATGATCTCTTTGTGATGTTATCTTAGCATTGATGCATACTCCTATACTTGTTCTTAATTTATAGGTTTTAGTTTTAGAATCCTAAAATTTAGAGTTAACTTTTTTCTGATTCAATAAGCCATAATTATTCTCATTTCAATTTTCAACACATCTAAGATAAGGCTCTAATAATAATACTTAACATATTTATTTATCTTGGGTTTTAAATTATAGTTAATTCATCCTTGGGAATTTGAAAGGGTTATATTTATTTCCCTACAATGGTATTTTATATTTTATTAGAATAATGCTTAAATTGAGGAGATAAAATAGATTTGTGAAATATATCTGGGCTAGAAAATTAATTAATCAATAAAAATCATAATCAACCTAGATAACAAAGTTGAGTCAAGGTAGTCATTACAACATAGGCCCAAAAAATGTTAAAATTCATAAAGAATGATCGAGGTGATAATGAAGCTATAATAGATTAGAGAATGCTCTTCATTTTGGTAGGGTTGGGTAAGTGCATGGATCTGTGACACAATTTTGGCTCTTAAGATGCCACTTTTTTTTTTTTGAAATCAGCAAAATTTGATTTGCACGAGAAAATGAAGATAGTTAGACTCAAAATTTCAAGATGTAGCAAGAACAAAAGTTGAGTTTCTCGAGGCTAGTTTCTAAGCTACTAATTATTTTTGAAATTAATGATGATTAAGGGTCTCGAAAAGGGGGGGCAAAATAGGTCCTTTTTTATTAAAAAAAAACATAGTGCCTGAGGGCCCCCCCTTTTTGATTAACTTATTTTTAGAATTTCAAAAATCCCAATGGTGAGAAATTAGCTAACACCATGTAGTTTATTCTTGTTCTTTTGGATAATTTTTTAATGAATATATAATATTTTATGAATATTCAAAGTGGACACATCCTGAAAAGATAAAATTTGAGCATGCTCCCCCCTAATTTTTTTGAAAACTAATCAAAAATTGATTTTTTTTTCATGTGTAAAATGGAGTCTAGTTTCAAAAAATAGAATTTGTTTCATGTTTCAATAAATGAGTAAAAATATATCCTAAAACTAGCACATATTGGTTTTTGACCAAAAATGGAGGCATTTACAATAGAAGCTACAAATCAAAACCTTAACTAAATCAAAATGAAAAAATAATAATATATTTAGATGGCTAAGAGAGAGGTCAATTATATCACAGTTTTTTTATAAACTTGCATTGAAAGATGTGAAAATGAGACAGGGAGCATAGATAAAAATATGAGGAAATTTAGCAAATCTTTTCAATTAACAAGTCCAAAGCAACCAATTTGGTGAGTGCCAAATTTGGCGTGCATCGAATGTGATGTGTCATTTAGAGAGTGCCAAATTTTTCACTCACCAATTGACCTAATTTGAACAAAACTTGAATTTCCCCTCTCTTTGGTCAACAACTTTGATAATGCTTAGAGTGCACAGTTTATAATCGTAGATGGATAGTTAAGCTTTTACCTTTCATACGCTCTCTAACTCGTTACCCTAACTAGATAATTCTTTATCCCCTGAAGTCTCTCTCAGGTCTCACTTGAGACCTAGACTACACTCTCTCAGTCCAATCTCCTCTCTTAGTTCTCTTTCCCTCCCACCTAAGTACCTAAATAAATCTATCTCACTCCAACCCCCTTTCTCACTCTCCCTCTCTCTCTCCCCCTTTGGTATTTTTGCCTCACTCCCTCTCCCTCTTAGGTTGTTATATTTCTCTCTCTATCTCTCTCTCAAGTCTCTCCCTCCTACTCCCTCTCCCTCTCTTAGGTATCTCACTCACTCACTCTATCTCTCTCCCACTCCCTCTCTTACTCACTCTATCTCTCTCCTTGTCTCTCTCTCACTCTCTCTCAGGTACATCTCTATCTCCCCTCTCTCACATAGACACACTCCTCTCTCTCCCTCTCCCAGGTCTCTCCCTCCCACCCCCTTTCCCATATCTCTCTCAATAATCTCCCTCCTACCTCCTCTCTCTCCCTCTCCCACTCTCTCTCTTCCTCTCTCTCAAGTCTCTCCCTCCTACCCCCTCTCTCCTTTGTCTCTCTCTCTCTCTCAAGTATCTTTGTCCTACCCCGTCTTCCTCTCTCTCTTTGTAAAGTCTCCCCCTCCTACCCCATCTCCCTCTCTCTCACTCCCTCTATCTCTCTCCATCTCCCTCCCCCTCTCTCTCAAGTATCTCCCTCCCACCACCTCTCCCTCTCTCTCTCTCAAGTTTGTCTCTCTCTCACATCCTCTATCTCTCTCCCACTCTCTCCCTCTCCCTCTCTCTCAAGTCTCTCTCTCTGACCCCCTCTCCCTCCCTCTCTCTCTAAAGTCACTCCTTCCCACCCTTCTATCTCTTTCCCTCTATTAGGTCTCTCCTTGTCTCTCTTACTCCTATCTCTCTCCCACACCCTCTCTCTCTATCTCTCTCCCTCTCTCTCTCAGGTATCTCCCTTCAACCCCCTCTCTCCCCTTGTAGCACCCCTCCATTCTCATAGTGGATGTGCAGGAAGTTTGGCTTTAGAACTTGAAGATAAAAATAAAATAATAGAGACATTTAAAGATGAGGCATGAGCTTCTATTAGTGTTTTACTGAATATGATGCATATTGTTCTGTTACTGTTATTATGCAGAGATTTACTAAGATAATTGAGTAATACAGTAGTATGTTTGTTAGGATAAGTGGAAAGGGCGGCATCGTACCATTGGACATATGAGAGACATACGAGAATGAGATACGATTGCTAGAGCTTCTTTCCTAGTGCTTTAGTTATTATGCACATGTGCTCTAATTTGTATGTTTAAGTGAATAGGTACTAGGCTACGTCTCTACCTAAATTAGTAGGTTTGAGCGTGCCTCTAATCCCAATGGTGGTTGAGGAGATAACATCTAGGCCCAAATTATAACCTAACCCTAGCCATTGTTCTCAATTAGAGACAATTGATGAAGAATGTGTTAACTTTTTTGAGTTGTCATGAGACAATGTCCGATCTTTACCCTATGTTTGGAGAGTTGCATTTATTCGATTGTTTCTTATGTGATATGTGATTGTTTGATTTTGTTGTCTAACCTTAATTTTGGATCCCAACCTGTTGGTGTTAAACCCCGTAGTTAGTTGTGTTGTTATGATTATGATTAGTGTTATTTATCTTTTGATGTGAATGTTGCTCTTTCATGTGGAGTTATTTTATGATTTATATTTTACCTTAGTTTGTGAATTATTTGAGTGAAGTTAGATATTGAATCTATCATATTTATTGTTATAATTTTTATTAATGTGTTTGAGGTGTGATATAATATTATCCATAAGTGACATTTATGTATGTTATGTTTTATTATGTTATTATTTTGAGAAATAATTATTTAATTATTGTTTATTATTATTATTATTTGGTATTTGGTTATTGTTTATTGAGTAATATTTGTTTTACTTTTATTTGGATATAATTTTTGCATTATTAGTCTCTTGATTCATTTTATTAAAATGGTCACTAAATTTATGTTTTATAGAGTTTTTATGTGGTTTTAATGATTTAAAATATTTCCTATGTGATAGCTTTATGGGTGAGGTATTTTTATTTTATAAAATTATATTTTTTGAGTTCAGAACCCACCCTAATTACTCCATTATGAAAAGTGATGAAAATGGAAGTTGAAAGGGTGGTTGGGAGGTTGTCTTTTGGTTGGAGAAGTGTTCTCTTTATTTTGGGAGGAGATAAAGGGTTTCCATGCTGTTGGGTTATTTTGGGGAGTGCATGTTAGATTTGGATATTTTTTCCTGAGAGATTTTTCTATGCTTGCAAAGAGGAAGGAGCAATGAGAAATTTATTGCAATTAAGGGTTTTGAAAGTTGAAAACTTTGGAGCTTAGCATAAAATTTCTGTCATTCCCAAGTGTTGGATCCAGGTTGGATTGTCATTCCCAAGCGTTGGATCCAGGTTGGATTTTTTGATCTTGTGTTAAAATTTTCTTTCGTATGCATGAATGATTTAATTGATTTCTTTCTTTTGATTTTTAAAAATAAATATTGGATAGTTTTATTTTGTGTATGAATAAAATATTTGTTTATTCTAAAATAAAAAAAAATATTTGTTTATTACTTTCTATTATTCACAGTAAAAGGGTCTGAGTGCATCCCTCATAACTCTATTTTTACGAACTGGGTTAATGAGATTTTTAATGGGTTTTTTCATCTTGTCGTTTAAATTCTATCCAAAAATCTTAGAAACTCAGATCGTAGTTTGTGAGATATGGTTGAAACACGAGACTGCTATCAAGTTGCTCATCTATAATAGCAAATATCTTTATTTTCTCTCTGTAACCAACCAATAGAAGATTGAGATTTTAGATTTATAGGGGTTTGAAAGGGGTTAAATTAATTTAAATTTTTAATATTTTATTTTAAAAATAAATAAATAAATAAATAAATTTAGTTGCTGGATTACTTATTTTGTCAGTTGAATTGACTATAATCGGGTATTGTTGAAAAGAGGGTTTTATGGGATTTGTTTGTTGTTTTGCATTTTATTAATTTTTGAGTTATTTTTGGTTAATTTTATTCACTTTGCTAAGTAGGCGACAACCAGATCTGAAATCGGTCTTTTATGGATTTTGATTGTGAATTGATATAACTATTTTATAGTTGTTTTATGGTTGTAAGATTTGATTGTTGTCAAGAAAAAAAAGAATTAATTCAGTTCTAAAGGTTGCATTAGAGGGTATAGTACTATCTTTTGATCTATATTGGGTTGTATCATTTCTATTTAAATGTGTTTACTATTTGCATGATGTTAATTTCTTCATATTTGTGAGATCTTATGTTGAGACTTCTGTATATGTAAAAATCAATTATGTCAGCGATGTGCATTGTTGGTCTTGATTGTGAATTAATAAACTAAAGTGTGTTATTATGTTATAATATTGTGAGATTGATGTAATATACTTTATTGTAGTGTTGTGGTTTAATGATAAGCTTTTTAGTTTTCTATCCATTTGTGTTATGTGTTTGGGTCTAAAGAAGTACCTAGAAGTATTTGTGAAGTTATTGTAATTTTCGGTTGATTCTTATTTTGGTAGTTTTCTTGGGATATTTAGTGTTAGCCACTTGTTGTTTCTATTTTTTTGTTTACTTGTTTGTAGGGCATAGTGTTGTTTCCTAGCACGGAAGGAGTGGGCCTCAAGGTTCCACGTGATAGGGTGGTATTTCCGAACCATCCATTGAAATTTAGGTGGTGTAATTCGTGCGCAATGTGGAGAGTCTTTCCTTTCGCTTTATTCTATAGTTGAATTTATGTGCAGGTGATATTTTCATAAAAAAAAATTATTTTTAGTCTATCTTATACATATGTACCTCTTAGATTAATGAATCATGTTCATGGTAGCATTTTTGTATAGGAAAAGTAAGTGAATTGATACAATCTTGATTATACACATTTTTACTATTGTTTAGTATGTAATAGAGAGGTTTAATATAGAAATGTTGTATTTATAATGCATGAGTTTAATTAAGCAGTAGATATGATATATATTTATGTACTTATTTTATAACATTGATTAAGAATATATTTATATTAGCATAGTGTTAGATGTGGTTTGAAGATAATTTTGATATGTTATCATATATAATTTGATGTATAAGATTAATTTACATTCAAGTGTTAATAAAATATGGTTATAGTGTATCAAATATATATTTTTTAGGCTTAATTAGTATAGGTGTATCTTAGTAGTGATGTTAGGGGACCATGGTGGATAGGTGTGCAAATGGGTTATGTTCAATATTACTTTTATGTTATAATATGATTATAATATCATGTTATTGTAATGATGTCATTCATATTAATTGGTTGAGTTGCATTAGTTAGTGTTATTTTAGTTTCTTTAAAAGAAAAATTGGCTTGGTGTTGATGGTCTTTTGTGTTAATCCACTTGGTCCCTTAGCGAGACGTTACATCTGGTATCAGAGCCAGTGTTGCAGCACTGAGATCTTTGGTTAATGTTGTTGCCCATGTCTTGTTATAGTAACTTTTTTTATGCATGTGTTGATGAATATTTGATGGGTGATTAAAAATTCATAGGGACACTTGTGTTAGATAGTTTGTTTTAATCTATACATGTAGTTGAGACGTTAGATAGAGGATTATACACTTTGTGTATTCTCTTGTTGGGTGTGATTCTTTATATGTTTGTAACTATTGTTTTTTTTTTTTTTGTAACCTTGTTTCATTTCTATGACTTTTAATTCCTTAAAAGTGTAAATTTAATCTTAGGATGTATTTGTGGGTTTAGATTAACTAGTTGTTAAGTTCACTTGTGGATTTCCTTTGTTTGACTAAATGTGCATTAAGAAAATATGTTATTTTGTGCAGTTGGGCTACTTAAATCATTTTATGTAAGTGAAAATGTATGTTATGTGGTTAAAAGGGAAGTCTTGACCTGACTATGTCATCTATTCGTGTGTTTTTCTATGTGTTGTAGGAGTGTTTACACCCATATGTTGTTTAGTGCGTTTTCATAATGTTAAGAATATATTGCATGCAAAATGGTTCTTAGAATAGATTAAGGAAAATATATAGGTGGTTTATAAATGAATTATTGTCAATATTTTGTGATCGTTATAATACATGTTGAGTGATGTAATGAATCTTAATTTTGTTTTTAGCTATGTTTATAAATGTAAAACTTATCTATGAGTGGTACTTAAAATTTGGGCAGAAGGTGTGACTTATTTTTCCTTTGTATAGATGCTTTGTTTAGAAATGTTGCATTTGCAAATTGCTTGCATTGAATTAAATTATCTTGTTTCTTCTTCATCCTAACCCACATACAGTTAATAAAAAAAAATAATAAATAAATAAAATAAATAAATAGTATTAAACAACATTATAATAGAAAATCATTTAGGTCTTAAACTTGTATGCTTAAACCTTGACTATGAATCAAAGAAATTATGTTTGAATTTACTTGAGTTGTGGACTATATATTCTCTTGAAATCGTACTCCTTATTTATGGTTAATGCATAAAAGATAAATTATGCATGAGACTGAATGTAGTTGCTAGGTATTTAATCTATGCATTTGGAAATAAATTTATGTGAATAAGTTTGCATTATATGATATGATATGTTATGTTTTTTATTGGAAATGACTACTTTTGTGGAATAAATAAGATGCTAGTGCATAGAACTAAGTTTATATTTTGAGAAATTATGAGGACTGTATTGGTATTTGAACATCTTGTTTATTATGTATAGCTAAAACCTATGATATAATGTCATTTCTTACTTCTATATAAATAGAAAAGATTTATCCATTGAATGTTTTGTATGTTGGATTGTTATGTGGGGGTAACATGTGAAATAATTAAGCTTAGGTATCAGATATGGATGTTTGAGTAGGCATAATCACTATGCAAAGGTTTAGTGTTACTAGTATTGGCCTGAGATAAAGTTTGAAAGAATGTGGGATTGTGTTTTGAAAAATAAATATGTGATGTCCTTTTGTTCTGTGAAAATTTGAATAACTTGTGTATAACTAGTTGAACTCTGGATACACGAATAATGGTGTGGAATTATTAATGATTCTTAGATGCATTTAAAAATTCATGCTACTTATGTAAAAAATTTAGTGTGGAGGAAAAATTAGTTTGCATATGCATATGTTATAAGGATAAAATGTTATGTCGAATGAATAAAAGTGAGTGTGAACTTGTTTAGTGGAGTTGATAAGTGATCACGATAATCTTGACATTAACATATCAATATCATGTGATATATGGAAAAGAGTAGAGTGAAAGAAAAGACGATAAAGGGTTATTGACATATGTAATGATATGAATCACATGGATTATGAAAGTAAATGTTCTCATGGAATTGTGTATGTAATTTTATCCCTTGTAAATGTGAGAAACCAGTAACTGTGCATTGGTTGAGTGTTGTGAATACCCCGTACTTGCTTTGTGTGCCTATGGGATGGTGATACTGTGTACCCATCCATGGAAAAAATTGTGTATTTGTTGGTGTGAGATTATCCATACCTTTATGTGTTCTTGTATGTTTGTTACCTGATTGAGGGCCAACCCACGTGTGGTTGAAATTTATATATGAGTAGCCAAAAGATAGTTTCACAGATTCTTTTCTTTTGGTTCTCCAGTCCCTCAATCCGTGAAGGGGTGGTAGCAGCCACAAAGTTCCTTGGGCGGAGTGTGCAGCGTACGCATAATGTGACACAGAGCAGTCTTAGCTCAACCGATCCCGAGGCAACGTACTCACTACTTCCCCTTATGATGGATCAAGGTACTTGATCCATATGCGTGAGCCTAATCCCCACAGTTTTGAGTATAGCAGCATTGGTTTGTTAGTATTTGTCTGGCCGTCCATAGGGACATTGAGCTGACATTAGCGAGTCAACCTCGTCTGTATGAGAGGTGAAGCTCAAGTAGCCCCATATTGATATACTCATTTATGCATTATGTATACCATATCTGCATGTGTTCTGACATGATGTAATGGATACGATGCCACACCCCACTAATGTTCTGACACAATGCTGGTGATGATGCCGTGTTGCTGATGGTAGCGAGTTGGGCTCGAGGACACGATGCCACGTGCATAGACACGTGAAGGTGCACTATGAGATTGTGTTATGATAGCCTACTTGTGTGATGAGTGTAATGGGGCCTCACACACTTGTAGAAGGAATACTCATGTTTGTTTTCGACATTGTTTGGGTCGGTTAGCATATGGGTATGTCCTAACCATGTATACCTCTAGCTACGGTGAGTACCTATATGTGCCTTCTCCACGAGGTATCACTATGCGGGGTGTGTCTAGCACGTGCCTATTTCTGTGGAGCCATGGACACACTTCCATGCGGCATACGACCACTGCGTGCCTTCTCTGACTGGTGTATAACCATGCCACACTGAGATGCGATGCGGGGTGGGGGCCGAGGTGCACATCCCATGGGGATACCCAAGGAGTGCGAGGGCCACTTGGCTAGTCTATGCTGCGTGACGACGCGAAACAGGGTGTAGCTGAGGAGCACACTCTGGGACATGTGGATGGCGTGCTCACTCTGCACCACATGGGGGCTATTGTATAGCCAGACGTTGTTCCCTCCTTCCTCATTTGGTGGCTAGTATCTAGTCACGCAGTGTTGTATAGTTCAATTTTTAAGATTGTGAACTTTCTTTATAATTATTGATGATTTTCTAGTGATTGTGAAGGCCGACATCTTGTTTATATTTGGTTGTGATAGTTTAGCCACACCTTGTGATCTTATTTGCTCGTAGCCCTCGTGGTTACATTTGATTTAGTGTTGAAATTGTGCACATTTATTTCTTTATTGTTGAAATTGAATTTTTGTTTTCTTTTATTTATGACTTTGGTGGCTAAACTAATTTATCCTTATTGTTTTCGATGTCGGCCATTTGTTATATTATAATTCCTCTCCAAGGATGTATGAGGAAAACTTGGTGAGTGTATACGAGAAAATAGACGCAGGGAACCATGAGGATGGGGGTATGTGAGGCTGTTACACAGCTAGGACCCACTACCCACCTATGTGTGATGACTATCTCTTAGAGGCTAACCACCTTATACAACAAGAGGTAGGTCATTGTAGTCTTGTATAGATGGTCTCACCATGTGAGTGTGGCCTAACACCATCAAGCCTCTGAGTGTGAGGTATGGATTATGTGAGATGGATATTGGCTCTTGGCTCATGGATTATATATCATGGATTAGTATGCTGCTTTTCGGTGTCTAGATGGACCCTTGTGTAGCCTTGTGATATACTTTTTTTGGTGATGTGATTGTGTATGTATGTGTTAGATGTATATTTCTTATGTGTTGTTGCTTATTGATGTAAAAGAGGGATAACCATGCTATGTTAAATGTGAATATATTGTCAATCTATGGTATTAAATGGAATGGATGTTCTTGAAATCATAACTTGTAATTGAAAATAAGTTTCTAAAACATGAGACAATGTGTATTTTTGAATAATAAAATAAATAAATTATGTACATTCCTTGCATAAGATTATGGAGATTTTTGTAAATTAGGATGGAAAAAGGAGTTAATTGGAGTGCTTGCTATATTTGTTAGTGTAAAATCAAGTATCATACTATAAGAGATGTAAGGATTTCTAAGTAAAGGTAGATAGAAAAATATTACTTTCTAATGTGTAGTTAGATAGTATTTTGATCGAAGATATTCAGAAAGAAGGTGTACATCAAATATAGAATAATTTTTTTTTGGTACTAATGTCTTATGTTTCCACCCTAATCTGTGACTTCCAAGAGTAAGTCAAGTTTTAGGGGGGAGGATGTAGTGCCCCTCCATTCTCATAGTGGATGTGCAGGAAGTTTGGCTTTGGAACTTGAAGATGAAAGTAAAATAATAGAGATATTTAAAAATGAGGCATGAGCTTCTATTAGTGTTTTGGTGAGTATGATGCATATTGTTATGTTATTGTTATTATGCAGAGATTTACTTGGATAATTGAGTGATACAGTAGTATGTTTGTTAGAATAAGTGGAAAGGGCGGCATCATACCATTGGACGTATGAGAGACATACGGGAATGAGATACGATTGCTAGAAATTCTTTCCTAATACTTCGGCTATTATGCACATGTGCTCTAATTTGTATGTTTAAGTGAACAGGTACTAGGCTACGTCTCTACCTAAATTAGTAGGTCTGAGTGTGCCTCTAATCCCAATGGTGTTTGAGGAGATAACATCTAGGCCCAAATTATAACCTAACCCTAGCTATTGTTCTCAATTAGAGACAATTGATGAAGAATGTGTTAACTTTTTCGGGTTGTCATGAGACAATGTCCGATCTTTACCCTATGTTTGGAGTATTGCATTTATTCGATTGTTTCTTATGTGATATGTGATTGTTTGATTTTGTTGTCTAACCTTAATTTTGGATCCCAACCTGTTGTTGTTAAACCCCATAGTTAGTTGTGTAGTTATGATTGTGATTAGTGTTATTTATCTTTTAATGTGAATGTTGCTCTTTCATGTGAAGTTATTTTATGATTTATATTTTACCTTAGTTTGTGAATTATTTGAGTGAAGTTAGATATTGAATCTATCATATTTATTGTTATGATTTTTATTAATGTGTTTGAGGTGTGATATAATATTATCCATAAGTGACATTTATGTATGTTATGTTTTATTATTTTATTATTTTGAGGAATAATTATTTAATTATTGTTTATTATTATCATTATTTAGTATTTGGTTATTGTTTATTGAGTAACATTTTGTTTTATTTCTTTGTTTCAGATATATAATTTTTTGCATTATTAGTCTCTTGATTCTTTTATTAAAATGGTCACTAAATTTTATGTTCTTTATAGAGTCTTATGTGGTTTTAATGATTTAAAATACTCAGATAGCTTTATAAGAGGGAGGAGGCATTTTATGTTGGAGTAAAATTATATTTTTGGAGTCCAAACCCACCCTAATTACCATATTATGAAAAGTGATGAAAAAATGGAAGCTGAAAAATGTGGCTAGAGGTTGTCCTTTCTTTGGTTGGAGAAGTGTCTTTATTTTAGAAGAGATAAAGGGTTTCTATGCCTGCTAGTTATTCAGGAGTACATGTTGGATTTTGAATTTTTTCTCGAGAGATTTTTCATGCTTTAAAAGAGGAAGGAGCAATGAGAAATTTGTTGCAATTGAGGGTTTTGAAAGTTGAAAACTTTGGAGCTCAGCATCAAATTTCTGTCATTCACAAGCGTTGGATCCATGTTGGATTGTCATTCCCAAGCATTGGATCTAGGTTGGATTTTTTGATCTTGTGTTAAAATTTTCTTTCGTATGCATGAATGATTTGATTGATTTCTTTCTTTTGATTTTTGAAAATAAATATTGGATAGTTTTATTTTGTGTATGAATAAAACATTTGTTTATTCTAAAATATAAACGAATATTTGTTTATTAGTTTCTGTTATTCACAGTAAAAGGGTCTGACTGCGTCCCTCATAACTCTATTTTTACGAACTGGGTTAATGAGATTTTTAATGGGTTTTTTCATCTTGTTGTCGTTTAAATTTTGTCTAAAAATCTTAGAAACCTAGGTCATAGTTTGTGAGATATGGTTGATACATGAGACTGTTGTCAAGTTGCTCCTCTATAATTGCAAATATCTTTATTTTCTCTCTGTAACCAACCAATAGAAGATTGAGATTTTAGATTTATAGGGGTTTGAAAGGGGTTAAATTAATTTAAGTTTTTAATATTTTATTTTAAAAATAAATAAATAAATAAATAAATCTAGTTGTTGGATTACTTATTTTGTCAGTCGAATTGACTGTAATCAAGTATTGTTGAAAAGATGGTTTTATGGGATCTGTTTGTTGTTTTGCATTTTATTAATTTTTGAGTTATTTTTGGTTAATTTTATCCACTTTGCTAAGTAGACGACAACCAGATCTGAAATGGGTCTTTTACGAATTTTGATTGTGAATTGATATAACTATTTTATAGTTGTTTTATGGCTGTAAGATTTGATTGTTGTCAAGAAAAAAAAGAATTAATTCAGTTCTAAAGGTTGCATTAGAGGGTATAGTACTATTTTTTGATCTGTATTGGGTTGTATCATTTCTATTTAAATGTGTTTACTATTTGCATGATGTTAATTTCTTCATGTTTGTGAGATCCTATGTTGAGACTTCTGTATATGTAAAAATCAATTATGTCAGGGATGTGCATTGTTGGTCTTGATTGTGAATTAATAAACTAAAGTGTGTTATTATGTTATAATATTATGAGATTGATGTAATATACTTTATTGTAGTGTTGTAATTTAATGATAAGCTTTTTAGTTTTCTATCCATTTGTGTTATGTGTTTGGGTCTATAGAAGTACCTAGAAGCATTTGTGAAGTTATTGTAATTTTTGGTTGATTCTTATTTTGGTAGTTTTCTTGGGATGTTTAGTGTCAACCACTTGTTGTTTCTGTTATGTTGTTTGCTTGTTTGTGGGGCATAGTGTTGTCTCCTAGCACGGAAGGAGTGGGCCTCAAGGTTCCACATGGTAGGGTGGTTTTTTTGAACCATCCATTGGGATTTAGGTAGTGCAATTCATGCGCAATGTGGAGAGTCTTTCCTTTCAATTTATTCTATAGTTGAATTTATGTGCAGGTGATATTTTCATAAAAAAAATTATGTTTAGTGTATCTTATACATATGTACCTCTTAGATTAATGAATCGTGTTCATGGTAGCATTTTTGTATAGGAAAAGTAAGTGAATTAATACAATCTTGATTATACACATTTTTACTATTGTTTAGTATGTAATAGAGAGGTTTAATATAGAAATGTTGTATTTATAATGCATGAGTTTAATTAAGCAGTAGATATGATATATATTTATGTACTTATTTTATAACATTGATTGAGAATAGATTTATATTAGCATAGTGTTAGATGTGGTTTGAAGATAATTTTGATATGTTATCATATATAATTTGATGTATGAAATTAATTTACATTCAAGTGTTAATAAAATATGGTTATAGTGTATCAAATATATTTTTTTTAGGTTTAATTAGTATAGGTGTATCTTAGTAGTGGCGTTAGGGGACCATGGTGGATAGGTGTGCAAATAGGTTATGTTTAATATTACTTTTATGTTATAATATGATTATAATATCATGTTATTGTAATGATGTCATTCATATTAATTAGTTGAGTTGCATTAGTTAGTGTTACTTTAATTTGTTTAAAAAAAAATTGGCTTGGTGTTGATGGTCTTTTGTGTTAATCCACTTGGTCC
>VDFB02252616.1:190772861-190854971 GCA_007258455.2 Sequoia sempervirens | reverse complement strand
TCTATTTTAATTTTTTTGTGCCATAAAGAATTCACCTTCATCATGTGCTTAGATAATTTCAAGTGACTCAAGACATAGTTGGTTTAATGCAAGTTTCCATTCATTCAAACTATTTACCATTCTTCCTTGGTAGATTTATGTATGAATTTTTTTTTAGCATATAGACATGTTTGATAATTCCAAACAACTCACTGCCATCTTTCATAAAATTCTTTGGTGTGTTCAATAAAATGTAATGTAATCAACATTATCAATATGTTTCATAAAATGCATTACTTACTTTTGTTTTATGTGTGATTGTGAATATGACACATTCAATGTCATGCCGAGGAAATGACTGAAGCCTCTAACACCGAAAGAATGTGCAGTAAAAAATGCAAGGAGAAGAGAATCAAAAATTTCAGCTCGTGAAGCAAAAGAATTGCATCCCATACAACTAGAAATTCCCATGAAATCTAAGAGAGATGTACAATTGGAAAAAAAAAAGGGCATGAATGGAAAAACTTCGTGGAAGGATAAAAATGGATCCCCAAGTTGGAGGCACATCATCAACCATAGGTGAAGTTCAATGCACATCTCCAATTGAAGACACACGAGCAACAACATGTGGTATTCCAAGTACATTGAAAATAACACCTACAGTTGAAGACATGCCATTAGCAACATTGCGTTTTGAAAATACATTAGAAAAATGTCTCTATTTGATGTCACTCCACAAATGACATCTCAAGTTGGAGGTACAACATCGTTTACATGCCAATCTCAAGGTATGTCATCAATTGCACCTTTGATTGAAGGTATGTGATCTATCCTCGATGTTGTTGACATTCGTAATGTTGACACAAATTTACATTTGAGAACTCCTCCTAGAGTTTTGCATAAAAAACCTAGATTTTTGATTGATAATGATTCCAATGTTTTGAAATGGATGCTTGATAAGATGTCAAAACATACATGTCAAAGAGCTGCACAAAGGATATGGAGTTTGTTTTTTGAGAAGCTAAGTGAGGGTGGAAGATTCCAACTATTTGTTGAAATGATGAGGCAACTCAAATTTAGGCCCACCATGAAGGCTCTTGGGATGAGAGTTTTGAATGACTCAAGTGAAAATTCCATTGTAAAGAACTTGATGAGTGCATATGACTACCTCATGCACAAAGGATAGTTGTGCCACAAGACATGTGATGACAACAACACTATTAAGTAGTCAAACAAGGAACAAGGTGAACCTTACAAAGACTGGTAAGTCTTTGAAAATAAGTAGATCATCTCTAATGAGAGCCAAAGGAAGGCGTGAAAGATTGGAGGAACCAAATAGCATTGAGTTATGGGCATTCTCAGGTAGAGTGCCACAAAAAGATAAAATAATTGCTCAATGCTTGAGATCTTTAATAGTAGATTATTGGAAGGATAACACAAGGACCTCTCCTAATCAAAGAGATTTTGTAAGAAGGATAATTGGTAGTAAAATCCATGAGCCACATCCAAATAATTATTTGGATACCACTCAAACCCAATTTTTTGCTAATTTTGTACAAAAGTTTCCTAAAATTAAAATATGTCAAAGGTATTTTGAAATGTTAAAGCCTTTTTATGTCAAAATAAATCACACATGCACAACTTTTTGTTGTAGAGTGCATATTGAGTTTTCTAACCATTATGATGTTTATCAACACATATGTGTAGATATGCATACTAACAATGTTTTGCAGGAATGTAACATAAGGCCTCCACCCAAATCCTCAAGGGAATTCTTATCTTCCCTTTTATGTAAAAGAGAGGATGGTCAATTTTTTTACAAGTCATGTTTGGATGGCACATGTCTTTATTGTGGTGGCATGCAACATTTTCCAATTTTCCAACACATGGCTAGTACACACATAATTGGAGACAAAATTGTTGAATTTGGAAAATACAAGAGAGTGGCGTATAGTCTAAAAGATGGGAAAGAAGCAAAGAAGAGTGAATTGGTTAGTGATAAGATTCCAGTATATCATTTTATGGGAATTTTTTGTGATCAAGTGGTCTATGAGTATGCAAGGCATACACATAAAGCTCAATGGTTGGACTCACAGTTCAAGTTATCCAAGGAAATGTTTCCACTTCATAGCATCATTTCACTTGTCGAATTTGCATAGAACTACACACTACAACCACAGAACAAGGTGCAGTCACAGTACTACAACTCCACATAGGCTGCTATATTTTTGCATATAGCATTCATTTATGCAAATGATAGTATAGAGGATAACATGAAAGTATTGAGGGAGTGTCACTTTTACATTAGTGATGATCACACACATTCTACTGATTTTTTGCAAGGTTACTTTCATATGTTTTATGCTGATCTGGCTAGTAGGGGCATATCATTCAATTAACATATCATATGGCAAGATAATTGTATATCATAATTAAAGAATTCTAGAATGTTTTACTAGTTGAGCAAGATACATAGGATCAATGGTGTTCAACATAAGTGGAACTTCTCAAAGGTTGGGCATGGAAAGGGGGAGCATGATGGAGTGGGTGCATGTATCAAAAGAGCCCTTGCACAAGAAGAGTTAAAGTAAAAAGAGTGTAAAGTTGACAGATGCAAGATCAATTGTCGAGTGGTGCAATCATGCAATGGGTCTAGGTAGTCAAGGTAATTCTTTAGTTCATAGATTTTTTCATTTAGTTTTTTTGTCTTGTGCATGTTTAAACTATTCAAAAATTTAATGAATAATGGTTTAATTATATCATATATTGCTTAGTTATATTATGGTTAAATTATATAGTGGTGCAGGGCCACCTCCAACTTATGCCTACAATTGGAGCACTAATTATTGAGCATTGAAGTGCTTAGCAAGGAATAAAGTTGTTTTGAGGTTATCTGTTGTGAATAAGGTCAATTAAGACCCCTAGGTAGTTTTTAAGGTGAGGTTTTGAGTTTAGGTGTTAAGAAGTGAAAATTGTGATCTTGCACTTGGAATTGTTTGTAGCCTTTAGAAGGCAAGTTTTTGAATTTACATGTATATATGCAATAATAGTGTTTTTCTAATGTAACAAGGCTATTTTCAAGCCTTTGGGAATGTTTTAGGAGGTCATAATGTGCAAATACTTCACTATGTTTGTAAAGGCATTAAATTGTGTAAAAGGTGGGTTTATGAATTCCAATGGTCATTAAGGATTTAAATATTAGTTGAAAAGGTAGTTAGTCAATGGTTGAGATGGAGAGGCCTTTTAAAAAGAAAGAAGACATCATTTTTAGGGTTTTTGGTTTGGGATTTAAGGTCTTGACAATAAGAAATTCTGAGTTTTCTTTCAATTTTCTATTTTTTTCCTTATTTTGCAAATTTGTAAAGGCCATACAAGCTTATGTAAGCTATTTAATCTTTCTTTCTATGTATGGGTTTGTGCTAAAATTGATTTCTATCTAGTTTCAAAGTTTAATAAAGCATTAGAAGCCTCCTTTAAGCATTTTCTTGTGAACAACTGGTATACCCTATTTTGGAGGGTTTTGTGAACAAACCCTTACACTTTATGTGGCAACTATTACTCGTGTAAGGGTCCCTATAGAGTCTGAATTAGGTGTAGGATTCATGGATATAGCATTGGGAGAGGAATAAGAGAGATAAACATGTTGTTCCTGAGTGTTTTGTGAAGAGAATGCATGTAAATGAGGGGGTTTTGCTTATGTTTTGATAAAATCTATATGGGATGTCTTGTTTTTTGAACTTTTGAGCATGTGCAAGGTTATGGTAGTATGTTCAAGATGGTTTTAAGGTCGAGGAGGTTGTGGAAGCATCACATCCAATAAACCCTCAATAAATGTGCATAGAATAAGAGTTTTCAAGTTTGGCCTGAGTTTGTCTATACTAGAGAAATCTGATGGTGGATTTGGAGGTTTTTGAGAATTTTAACTGCTACCCCAAGGTTTCAAAGGGTTTGGAGAAATTTGAAGGGTACTCTCTTTGAAAAAGAGGCCTATTTCACTAGGTTTTTCCATGGTAGAGGTGTTAGGTCTCCATGTTGGTCCAAAGGAGTTGATGTTAGGGATCACATATGTTTTATAGCCTTGAAATGGGTATCTACATCCATATTTTGTTTATCCAAGTGTTTTGGACGATATTGGAGTTAGAAGTCAAAAACTAGGTTTACACTACTACAAGGGTCCAAGGGGTGAAAGTGGGAAATCTAACTTTCTCTATTTGTCAAACTTTGAGTGTGATTTAGATTTTTCAAATAGGTCATCTTAATCTTGTTAGATGTCTCTTAAAGGCAGGTTGTTAGATTGATTGAGTTAAGCCTCCCAGGTCTACATCATATAGTTTAAACAACTTTGAAGAAAAGAAAATGGAACCTTCTGCCTAGGGTTTGTGAAAATCAAATAGAATGTGGAGTTTTTTTCAACTTTTGAGCATATAGGGGTCATAATACACATGTTTGAGTGGTGGAATGGTTTGGGAGGTTGTGCAAGTGGGATTTTGAATAAAACCTCTTGGTTTGGCATGAAATTGATGGTTTTGTGGTTTGCTATGTTGGAAGGGTTAACCTTGGGAGAAAATTGTGGTTTCAAAGGATTGAAGGCATAAGAAATGCTATCCCAAGGTTTCAAGGGCTTGGGAGAAGTTTAGAGATATGTTGCTTTGTAATTTAGGCCTAATCAGTCTAATTAGGTCATCATAAAAGGGGTGATTTTAGGAGGTTGGTACAAAAGAATTATTTCAGACTTTGGGATATGTGTTACAACTCTAAAATGGGTTTCTGAAACCATCATATGTTTGTTAGGTGTCTTGGAGAGTATTTGAGTAAAAGGACAAAAACTGAGCTTGCACTACTACTAGGATTCATGGGTGAAATTAAGAAATGGTGCTTCTGATTGTTGTCTAAATTGTAAGATTGTTTGAATTGCTTTAAAAGACAATTTTAATCTTGTTAGATGCCTCTTGAAGGAAAGTTTTCCAATTGATTTAGTTTGAGCCTCTTGGTCTGCTGAATCCCTTAAGAGTTTGAAGCACAAAATGGTTGCAAAATTTAGCATGACGTTACTCAGACACCGTGAGACTTAGAAAATTCTCATCAGAGCCTATGGGATCATGTTGTGCTCCTCTACATTAACCTCTCTAATTTTTTGCTATCTCAAAGGTGTTTTCCTATGGCGGAGATATTTTTCTTGGGGAAAAATTTGTCAAATGCAAGTAGTGCAAAGTTGCAAAGTGGTGCAAATTTCATTTTGCAACTAATGTGACCAAACTAACTATTTAAATGCATCCGAGTGGGTACGTTTATGCTAGGAATGGTTCTCTTTCACACCCAAACATGTCAAATCCCTTTGAGCTACATTCAATCGACTGAATCCCTTAAGAGTTTGAAGTGAAAAATGGCTACAAACTTTAGCATGACGTTACTCAGACATCGTGAGGCTTAGAAACTTCTTGTCAAAGCCTATGAGATTTTTTTGTGCCCCTCTACAATAACCTCTCTCAATTTACACTATCTCAGAGGAATTTTCCTATGGTGGTGAGATTTCTCTTGGGGAAAAAGTTGTCAAATACAAGTAGTACAAAGTTGCAAAGTCGTGCAATTTTCTTTCAGCAACTGGTGTGACCAAACTAATTGTTCTAATGCATCTGAGTGGGTAAATTTAGGCTAGGCATGGTCCTCTTTCACACCAAAATGTGTTGAATCCCTCAGAGCTACATTCAACTGGTTGAATCCCTTAAGAACCCAAAGTGTAAAATGGTTGCAAACTTTAGCATGTTGTTACTCGAACACCGTGAGGCTTAGAAATTTCTCATCAGAGCCTATGGGATTGTGTTGTACCCCTCTACAATAACCTCTCTTGGAGGCATTTTCTTGTGGTGATGAGATTTCTCTTGCGAAAATTTTTATCAAATACAAGTAGTGCAAAGTTGCAAAGTGGTGCAACTTTCGTTCTGTAACTCGTGTGACCAAACTAATTGTTCCAATGCATCCAAGTGGGTACGTTTACATTAGGCATGGTTCTCTTTCATACCCAAATGCATTGAATCCCTTCGAGCTATGTTCAATCAATTGAATCCCTTAAGAGCCTGAAGTGCAAAATGAGTACAAATTTCAGCATGATGTTACTTGGACACCGTGAGGCTTGAAAACTTTTTGTCAGATTCTATGGGATCATGTTGTGCCCCTCTACAATAATTTCTCTTAGTTTTTGCTATCTCGGAGGCATTTTCCTGGCAACGAGATTTCTCTTAGGGAAAAATTTGTCAAATGCAAGTAGTGTAAAGTGATGTAAATTTCATTTTGCAACTCATGTGACCAAACTAACTATTCCAATGCATCTAAGTAGGTACGTTTATGCTAGACATGGTCCTCTTTCACACCCAAACACATTGAATCCCCCCGAGCTACATTCAACCAGCTGAATCCCTTAAGAGCCCAAAGTGTAAAATGGCTGCAAACTTCAGCATGGCTTTACTTTGACAACATGATGCTTAGAAACTTCTCATCTGATCCTATGTGATCATGTTGTGCCCCTCTACAATATCCTCTCTCTATTTTTTCTATCTCATAGGTATTTTCTTGTGGCAACGAGATTTCTCTTGGGGAAAAAGTTGTCAAATACAAGTAGTGCAAAGTTATAAAGTGGTGCAACTTTCATTCTGCAACTCGTGTGACTAAACTAACTCTTCCAATGCATCCGAGTGGGTACATTTACACTAGGCATGGTCCTCTTTCACACCCAAATACGCCGAATCCCTCTGAACTACGTTTAATCAGTTGAATCCCTTAAGAGCCTTGTATCTATGGGTTAATTTTAGGATTAGATTAGAGTTAGAAAATCAATATAAAACACAAAACCCAAAGTAATTACAAAACACAAGTGAAGTAAACAAAAGAACAATTATACCAAAAAACCGTCGAGACCTCCATGCTTCACTTTTGTAACACCTTCTAACTTGTTGGTTGATGTGTTGCGCTCAGATTTAAAATGTGAGCAATCTAAAAATACAAGTCTAAATCCTACACCAAGCTTTGAAGGATTTGATCAATGCCTAATATCTAATGCATTTTGCAAAAATGAGAGGAAAATGGCATTTTATAGAAAATACCATTTTGAATGGATGGATGAGATTGACTTTTGACTGAGACCTAAAATAAGAGGTCCAGATTACATTTGATAATCCCTAACTAGGGTTAGGGCAAAATCCTTAAGTGAGTGGTCGAGAGGTCATCAAAAAAGATCGAATCAGTGGTGGAGAATAAATGAGATAAATTAATTAGAAAATAAAGATTTTCGAAAATCAAGAAGATAAAAACTGCCTGATTTGTGAGATTCAAAAAATCAAGAAGATAAGAGTTGAACTAAAGATTAGATTTGGAAAATCAAGAATCTGCCCGATTACTTGATTTTTTAGAAGATTAGTTATCATTTTGAATTAAATTAATTCAAAATATGGATTTGTGAAATAATAAATAATCTTTTTCAGATTATTTACCAAAATGAACTATTAGTTAAGAATGTGATGACATTTTAAATAATTTTATTTATTTAAAATGAGATGAATATTAATTTTGACAATTAAATAATTACAAATTATTATTTAATTTAGGAGATAAGATTAATTAATTAAATAAATTAATCAATTCATTTAATTAAGACAATTAGTGACATATTAAATAAATAAATAAAACTTATTTATTTAATAATCAGGAAAAAATGACTGAAGAAGGGTGATTAAATAAATTAATAAATTAATTTAATTAAGCGAAGACTTAGACAATTAATGATGTATTTAATAAATAAATAAAATTTATTTATTTAATAATCATGAAGAGTAAAAGGACAGGAATTAATTAAATAATTATGAATTATTTAATTAATAGTTGAATGTAGACCAAGGACATAATTAAATGTCATAATTATGCTAGGATGAAAGTGGTAAAAATGAAGTTTGCAGGCCTAGGTCATTTTTTAGTGTCTACATTTTGCCCCTCTTTGTCATAATGTCGCTTGTCACGTTGTGACAAAGAAAATAAGTCAAGGCCATGCCCCAGTGAAGGTATAGAGTATCAATGCCCCATTGGGAAAATTTTTAAATTTTTGGTCGCCTACAGAAAAATTTGGAAAGGGTCCCGATAAGTCAATTCAATGACTAGAAAGGCAATGGCGCAGCCGGTTTCAGATCCTGATATATTTTAAGATGGCCAACAGGGTGGTCAAACTTGGCCAAATGAGCCTCCAGTAATAACCCAGTTGACAAATGTCGTTTTGACCTTATAAATAGGTTGACAAATGAGTAAAAGTAAATTCATTCTTACTATTCACTTTACGAATTTGGAGAGCTCAGAGCGAAAAAGGAGAGCAGCGAGGATGGTGATTCCAGTGTCAGAGCATTACTACAAGATTGTATGAACATTCAGGCGGCTAGAGGGATCGGAGCCAGCGGTATGTACCCCTGTCCTACTTTGTAATTTTTTTTGTTTTATGTACCATAATTAGGTTTCTAGGACAAACAACAAATGCGCCACAATGCATATATGCATTCGCGTAAGCCACATTCATTCCTGCGTTCGATGCAATTGATGCATCATCACGCAAATGAATTTGTAAATTAGAGGAGACCAAGGTGTTGCGCCGCATTTGCAAAAATCTGCAATGCATTCGGCATTACGATCCGCATTTGAAGGTTGGAACTGTGCATTTGTCACTTTGTGATGCAATTGACTATTTAAATGATGCATTCACATTCTTGTGATGCATTCGCGTTCTTACAACGCATTCGCATTCTTGTGACGCAAGTGTGAATCTCATGACGCAAATGCTCTAACGTGATGCGTTTGATCAATCAAATGATGCATTTGTTATGTTGCGATGCATTTGAATGTGTAAACGATGCATTTGATGTTTGGCGATGCATTTGTAGGCAACGTGACGCATTTGAGTTTGACTTTGGCTAGGGCTAATTTTAATATTTACAAAACTTGAAATGCTTTTGATGATATTGAAAAATGTGCAGAGGGTACTGACACGTTGCGTGGCTTCTTGTAGAGGAAACTTGCCCCGATTTACACCCAAGAGAGTAGACCGACAACCTTCAGGTTTGCTGATCAGCTGAGCTTGTGAGAGCAGCGACGTTTGATGTGGCTAGGTTTGTTCTATGTCACCTATATGCCTACCATTTGGGCAAATAGGGGAATACTGACTGCATTGTGTGAGTGTTGGCATTCTGAGACTTGTTCCTTTCACCTACTAATTGAAGAGGCTACTATTACACTCGAGGATGTCTACCGCATTTTACAGGTGCCAATATGAGGAGAGCAGATCATCTATGACCCCCTCCATGGTGAGAAAACCTTCAGGGCATATTATCATGATGAGGGTACTGGAATCGGCATCTAGGGCTACGAGATTCGATGGGAGTTCATGGCAGAGCACTATGGTCATTTTGATGCTTTCCTGGCGACCTTGATTGGCAGCATTTTTATTCCTGACCATCGAGGACATGGATTCCCTATTGGCTGGGGGGACGTCTTGGTTGGGATGAGACATGATAGGACAATGTATACTTGGGGTCCCTGTTTACTGGGGACACTTTACCATCAGCTGCACGAGGTTGTGTACCGGAGGGCAAAGAGTATCTCCTGCGGGACTACCTTGATGATGATTTGGGCTTGGGAGCACATTGATATATTTTGCCCACTGTTTGATTGACCACAATTGGCCGAGGGGATGCCCTATGCTTACTACTATGCCAGTGCGCTACAGCAGACGTGGATGGGTGAGACCGGTTGGTGGCATCATAGGATTGACACCATGGTGACCTTTATCTAGAGGTCGTACAAAAATTGCAAGCAATGGGACAATGAGGATGACCACCTGAGCTTCTGCAGACAGTATCGGTATCTGATTGGTAGGATGGTCCAGACTTTGTTGATTATAGAGATGTATCTACCACGGCGTGTCCTCAGGTAGTTTGGAGAGCAACAGGGGGTATCTGCAAGGACAACTGAGTACGCTTGATCATCTAGAGAGTATGCTTGGGGGCCAGCCATTCAAGTAGCTTTTGGAGAGTGGTAGATTAACTAGATAGGAACCCAGCCTTGGGGATGGAGAGATGGGATTGTCGATCCCGAGACCACTACAGATTATGAACTATGGTGGGATGCACACAGACCAGTGCCATTGACAGATCCCAATGGCCTAGTACCTATGGACAGATGGTCAGTGATACCTCATGTGCTGAGAGCCAGGTGAGGAGGTAGGGACGGTGACAAGGGTAGAGGTCAGGGGAGGGATGAAGGTAGGGACAGAGGTAGGGGGAGAGATGGAGGTCGAGATGAAGGCAGGGATGGAGGTAGAGACGGAGGCTGGGGTGGAGATGATGGAGATGATGGGGATGATGGAGGAGATGGCCAGAGTTGGAGGAGAGATGCTCAGAGACAGGGTAGGAGGGTATGCCCATGTGTGGTGAGAGTAGCATTAGATGCTATTTCGGAGGTGGAGGAGGCAGAGAAGCCGAGATAAGAGGGAGAGGGTGAGGAGAGACAGGAGGAGGGGGAGAGAGGGGATACAGAGGAGGCAGAGGCCAGACAGGAGGAGGGTGTGGTAGAGGAGGAGTAGCCGAGGCAAGAGGAGGGGAGACAGGAGGAGGAGGTGGAGGTGGCAGAGGTTAGACAGGAGGAGGATGCGCCTTGTGATGAGGGAGTCGGTGGAGAGGATGTGACCAAGGATGACAATGATGAGGATGAGGATGCCATTGATGAGGCTGAGAGACTTCTCAGATTCAAGATGGTGGAGAGAGAGGAGATACCATCCTCGAGATTACCCCTGGATGCCATGACAAATCAGAGGGTGGCCGATTTACAAAGGAGGCTAGATGAGAGCATGACACAGGTAAGAGCATTGTAGTCAGAGCTAGAGGTGGCTTAGGTAGAGTAGGATCAGGCAGTGATCCGCCAGTAGGACTCAACTTAGTGGTGCATTGAGTTTGCTACATTATGCACAAGGCCTACAAGGGATATTACTCGCGAGCTGGCTAGGGTGAGCACGAGGCTGGGATATTACATGACATTATATGAGCAGGAGCTACCTCTCGAGCAGTGGGACCCTACATTGTTGCGGTCTCAGACGAGGACAGGTAGTGGCCATTGATCAGGGAGTGCCAGTGGTAGTAGGAGTCATACCAGTGCAGGAGGGTCTACCTCATCAGGGCATAGGTCCCACCACTCACACAGGCACGCCTCGAGTCATCATTCGAGCCACAATCATGGGTCAAGTAGCTTAGGGAAGAGATCAGATTAGAGGCAACCACCAATGGTAGATCTGTCAGCATCACCAAGTTAGGCTACAGTGAGATGATCGATGTCTGTTACTATGGAGATGATGCCATTAGTGTCAGTTCCACTAGTTGCACAGACAGAGGTTAGTACAAGTTCGCCTATCATTTTAGTGCCAGTGATAGAGCTTCCACCTCCACACTCTTCGCCATGAGGGGATGATGAGAGTCTACCCTAGGGGCATTGTTGTTATTATGACACATTATGTATATATTATTGAGCCTGTGAGCTCCATTTTTGGGATATCTCTTAACTTTATCTTGTGACATTATACATTTTGAGATGATATTATATGATGATGCAACTTTGATGCGGCCTACATGTATGTTATGGGATGTTCTTTGATTCATGCATTATGATATATGTGATGTGATGCTTACTTATGCCTGATGTTGATTTATGATGGATGATGGTATTATGTATGTTCTATGGTACTTACCTATGATGTTATGATGATGCGATGCTTATTTCTATGCTATGTTGATTTTGTGATGATGAAAATAATGATGTGATATGCCTAATGTATTTATTTTAATGGATGCAATGTTGATGATTATGTTAATGCTATGAATGATGTATGTATGGATCTAATGCAATGTTTATATGATAATGAGTGCACTCATGTTTTTGTATGTCATAGGATATCATTGTGAGATAGACGAGAGAAGATGACCAGACTGATGAGAGAAGATGACCAGACTGATGAGAGAAGAGGACCAGACCTAATGAGATGCATGTTAGTTCCTAGACCAAATCCTTCAAAACTGTGCCATAGGATTTTAATATTGATTGCTCTTAATCATCATTGGGCAGACTATTGTGATGGCCAACAAACACCATGATATGACATAGATCAAGGTGTGCTAGGTTGTACCATCACTTAAGACAAGTAGTCATAGACAAGGATGATCATGACTCATACTAAAAGCACAATTACCCCAGTCTTTTTGTCATAATCAACCACAAGCAGAAAAGACAATGTCAATTCATGAAACGTCATTGCTTCTCTAAATCCTATTTCCAGGACATCCTTGAGAAGCTAGCAACATGATTTCCAAAATAAAAAATAGAGCCTTTATCATGATACGTCATTGTTTTTCTAAATCATAGAATCAGGACCTTGCTGAGAAACTAGTAATCATGTGCATCATTCGTCATGATACGTCACTGCTTCTTTAAATCCTATTATTGGGATCTCGCTCAAAAACTAGTAACATGATAAAAATATCCAAATACAAGATAAGACCATCATGATACATCACTGCTTTTCTAAATCCTATTGTTGGGATCTCGCTGAAAAGCTAGTACCAAGACAAGATAAGACAATCATGATACGTCACTGCTTTTCTAAATCTTGTTGTCAGGAGCTTGTTGAAAAGCTAGTAACATGACAAGATAAGACAATCATGATATGTCGATGATTTTCTAAATCATGTTGTCAGGATCTTACTGAAAAGCTAGTAACATGACAAGATAAGACAATCATGATATGTCGATGCTTTTCTAAATCCTGTTGTCAGGATCTTGCTAAAAAGCTAGTAACATGACAAGATAAGACAATCATGATACATTGCTACTTTTCTAAATCCTTTTGTGAGGATCTTGCTGAAAATATAGTAACATGACAAGATAAGACAATCATGATATGTTGCTACTTTTCTAAATCCTTTTGTGAGGATCTCGCTAAAAAGCTAGTAATATGATGAAAGCCAAAAGACAATTGCCAAGTGTTTGCCAAGTGTGTCTGGATTCCAAGTGTTTTGATGTGAAGATGTCAGGCTTGATGATCTCGAGATGCCACGGTTTCATGTTTTGACAATGCCAAGATGACGAAATGCCAAAGATTGCCACATTCATGATGGACACATCCTAAATAATGTTGATGTTTAAGAGGATTGATTCCTAAATGTCAAAAGGGATTCCTCAAAGATGTCGGATGAAAATGACGATGCCCAGGAAGGACATATCCTAAGGCATGATAGTTTGACTAGTTGTGACAATTTTGACTTGTTCTGACAGAGTTTGACCATAGTTTGACTTGTGTTGACTGTATGTTGGTTCTCTTTGGCCTGTTGATATGTTTGTCATGTTTGAATAAGTGATTTTCATACTTTGTTTTAGGAGCTTTCTCTGCTTGGGAATGATTCTCTTTGACTTGAAGACATTTTGACATGTGCGCCAATGTAATGACATGAACCCTAATGGACTGACCTAGTGTGGTCTCAGGGGCTCATCAACAGATGGCCTTGCCTACGTCATGCACTCAGAGACCTCGTAGTTTGACACAACCAATGGCTTTGTCTTGATGACCAAATATTGTGCCATAATATTATTTTGACAAACCTAAAAGGACTGACCTAATGTCTCAAGGACTCAAGTAAGAGTCTTGCCTACGTAGCAAAAGCACAAAGACAACGTAGTTTAGATGAATGACAAAGACTGATTGATATGATAGACATGATAAAATGTGACTCTGTTTTTGGGATTTTGCAGACATTTTGACCTATGTTAGAGTTTCTTCAGGACATTTTTCAATTTTTAGGTATTTTTTCAGGACAGTTTGTGATGTTTTTGTTCTTTTTTTTTCAAGACTTTTGTGATGTTTTGGTCTTTTTTTAGGAATTTTGCGATGTTTTTGGTCTTTTTTTAGGACTTTTTGCGATGTTTTTGGTCTTTTTTTAGGACTTTTTGCAATGTTTTGGTCTTTTTTAGGACTTTTTGTGATGTTTTTGATCTTTTTTCAGGACTTTTTGGAGATTGCTGAGACCATGCGTGACATCCACTGTAGTTACATGATAAAAATTTTTCCCCCAATCAGGTCCAAGACTTAGCCAATTTTAAAGGACATGAGAGGGTTGTTGCCTGTGTACTAGATGGATGGTAGTCAGGACTTGATGTCAACCTTTTATTAACGATGAAGGGAAGGATATGATGTGGTGGTGATTAGTGTGACAATGGTCTGGAATGCATTTCAACCTAGGTCAAGGAAGACAAAGTAACAGTAGATGGCAAAGCAAATGATTGATTATGCATGGCACCTATTTGCCAGGTTTTCACCATGGTACCTATCCAAAGCGACTGTTTGCTAGGTTTTCACTGTTGGACAAAATTTTTCTCTTTACTATTTTGTCATTTTTCTTATTTTTTGGTGTTGGCAAGATGCCTTTTTGCCAGGTTTTCATCAAGGCAATGATTTTTTTATTATCATTTTCTAATTTTTTTGTATTTTTGTCATTTTCAGGTCGATCTCTTGATGCTATGCATAGAACTTCCAGAGATGTAAACTATTGATAGGCTCTGTCATTTGTTCTCCATCTGGAGTCACCAGCTAATAGGCTTTAGAACCAAAAGAAGATATGATGACATAAGGACCCAACCAGTTTGGTTCAAACTTTCCCGACTTTTCTCTGTCAGCCTGGTTATTAGGGTTTTGCATGAGGACCAATTCGCCAATGTCAAATTTCCTGACCATGACTCTCTTATTGTAACTATGACAGAGACAGTTCTGATATGCTTGTAGATGGTTCAAGGAATTTTTCCTTCTTTCTTCTAGCATCTCCAGCTCATGTAGGCGTGATTGTCTATACTCCTCTTCATCAGCTAAACCCTTCAGGGAGACTCGTAGGGAAGAAATTTCAACCTCAATGGGAAATATGGCCTTAGCTCCAAAGACTATGGAAAAATGAGTGGCTCCTCTAGGCGTGCGAATGCTAGTGCGATAAGCCCACAGAGTAGGGTTGAGTTGTATATGCCAATCATAGCTAGCGTCATTGACTCTTTTTGAGGATTTTAACAATGGTTTTATTTGACGCCTCAGCTTGACCATTTCCTTGTGGGTAGTATGGAGATGAAAAATGGTGTTGGATATGAAATCACTCACATAACTCATGAACATCTTGGTTTTTGAACGAATGTCCATTATCAGTGATGATGGATTGCGGAAGGCCATACCAGAAAATGATGTAGTTAAGGATGAACTTAGATATTTTTTTCCAGTAATATATGTCAATGGGATGGCTTCAATCCACTTCATAAAATACTTAGTGGCAGTGATAATGAATTTATGGCCATTGGATGAGGTTTGATGGATCTTACCCATGAGGTTGAGTCCCCATTGAGCGAAGGGCCAAGGAGAGGTGATCAATCAAAGTTTCTGCACTAGAGCATGGATCAAATCACTGTGAACCTAGCATTGGCAGCAAGTCTTGACATATTCTAGTGCATCCTTTTCAATGGTTGGCCAGTAGTACCCAAGTCTCATTATCTTCTTGGCTAGAGTAGGACCACTCGAATGAGATCCACATATACCATCATGTACTTCACGTAAGGTTGTACCCGCTTCGTTAGTGTCATGAAATCTAAGGAGGGTGTTGTCAAAGCTTCAGTGGTAAAAGGTTTCACTGATAATGGAATATCTTGTGACTTTTCAAATGAAGGACTTCCTCTAGTTATTGGATAGGTTGGGGGGGAGGGTTTGGGACTTAAGGTAATCGTGAATGTCTTGATACTAGGGAGAATTGGGACCAAAAATTCACAGACCATTTTTGACTCTTGGAATGTCATAGGCAGGAACCAACAATTGTTTTATGAGAAATTCCAACTGTCACAAATTGATTGGGATGTCGAGGTGAGAGCCTATTGTAGCCATTGCATCTGCTGCTTTGTTCTATGTTATCAAAACGTGTTCAAAAGTTACCATATGAAAGTATGTTTGGAAATTGTCAACCATCCACTCGTAGCGCATCAAGTTCTCATCTTTTGTGTCATAGTCCTCATTAACCTGGTTGATGACGAGTTGAGAATCCCCATAGACATGCAGTGCCTTGATTTTCCATTTTATTGCCATTCTTAGTCCTGTAACTAATGCATCGTATTCTACCACATTGTTTGTGCATGGGAAGGCAATGCAGAAAGACTTAGGAATGGAATCTCCTTGAGGGGTGATGAACAAGATACCTGCCCCTGAGCCATTATTTGTGTGTGATCCGTCAAAGTAGAGTCACCAAGGTTCCTTAGGTTCTGTATGGAATATCGATTCATCCAGAAAATCTGCCACTAACGGGTTTTCACTTTGCAAAGGTGTGTCTGCCAGCTGGTCTGCTATGACTTGTCCTTTTATGGCCTTTCTTTCTACATATTGAATGTCATATTCACTCAGAATCATGACCCATTTTTCCAGACGTCCTGTCAATGCTGCCCAGCTCAACAAATATTTGAGGGGGTCAATCTTTTCTACTAGTTGCATCTGATGGCTTAACATATAATGTCTAAGCTTTTGTGCTGCAAAGACCATGGCTAGACAAGCTCATTCTATTGGTGTGTAGTTCAGTTCATACCTGACCAATGTTTGACTAATATAATATATAGCTCTTTCTTTTTCTTCTTGGTTGTTCTGTGCTAGTAAAGCCCCCAGTGTTGAAATAGTTGTCGAGATGTATAGGATCAATGGCTTTCCGTGAATGGGAGGCATGAGTACTAGTGTTGATAGTAGGTAATCTTTGATTTTCTGAAAGGCTTCTTAACATTTATCTATCCACACAAAGGGGATACCCTTGCGCAACAGATATTGGAACGAGTGACACTTGTCAGCCAATTGGGCTATGAAACACCAAATAGATTGTACCCTACCTTGTAGAGTTCTGAGTTCACTGATTCCTCTGGGCGGAGGCATGTCTATGATGTCTTTGACTTTCACTAGATCAACCTCAATGCCTCTTCTAGAAACTATGTATCCCAATAGTTTTCTCGATGTGACACAGAAGACACATTTCTTAGGATTTAGTCAGACTTTGTATTCTTCCAGTCTCTTGAAGATTGTGTCTAAAACCTTGAGACGATCTTTCCTTGTTACCAATTTAACCAATAGGTCATCTACATAATCTTCCATTATTTTATGCATCATGTCATGGAAAATTGTGGTCATAGTCCTTTGGTATGTGGTGCCTACATTTTTGAGACCGAATGGCATGAAATTCCAACAGTATGTACCCCATGGGCAAGTAAATGCCATTTTGTGCTGATCTTCGGGGGAAATGTGAATCTGATTAGAGCTGGAGAAACCATCCATGAGGGACAACATCTCGTATCTTGTTGTGAGGTCAACTATAATATCAATATTCGGTAGAGGAAAGTCATCTTTTGGGCATGCTTTATTTAGGTCTCTAAAATCTGTATAGACACGGATCAACCCATTTGGCTTTGTTACTAGTACAAGGTTAGAAATCCATTCAACATAGTCAATTGATGACATGAATCCAGTGTCTAGAAGCTTCTTTAACTTAGCCTTGACCAATAGAGCGACTTGAGGGTGCATTTTGTGTAACTTCTGCTTGATTGGTTTGGCATTAGGCAATAGTGACAGATGGTGTAGAACTAGCTCTAGGTCTAATCTTGGCATGTCAGCATAGGACCATGCAAAGTTGATTTTATGTTCCGCAAAGAATTTATGAAATTTTGGCCTTTCTTCCTCAGTTAATGATGCAGCAAAGAGGACCATCTTGGGATCTTTTGCAATTGCTATGTTGTCTTCTATTGTGTCTTCGATAAGCATAGCTGATTTCTCTTGTTGCATTTGAAGAAAGTCTAGTCCTCCATCTTTGGGTGCATCAGAGAGGTTTTCACCCACAGATACGTCCTTTGTTTTTACTATTTTATCATCAAAAGGTGTGTTTCAGTTTTGACCTAGAGAAATTTCCTTTTTTATCTTATTTTTATTTTTACTTTTGCGACTAGAGGACGGAGCAGTCTTTCCAAAGTATGCCGTGCAATCTAAGTCAATGGAAAATCTTGCCTTGTACTCACCACTAGGTATGCCCTCATGTAATCCCATAAACTCTGCAATTGGCTCATCATTCTGAAATGTTTCCAGGACTGGCGACCCTTGTTGGTCCCAATCGACTAGCTGAGGATAAACTAGGGAAATGCCATCATCAGTGTTGGTGAATTGAGGTGAGGATGCAGAAAGCATGCAGACAAATTCAATGATGTTGTAGATGAGGTTATCATCATCTAGTTCCACATCAGACTCTATCCAATATTCCCCTTCACTAGTGTCATATTTTTTGTCAAAATAAGGGGAGAAGGCCTTAGAGTCTTGGTTGTCAGTGTCGTCTGGTACTTCAGATGGATTGGATTGAAGGGTTTCAGATGGTTGGTCATGTATGTCATGGGGAGTGGTAATTGGATTTTGACTTTTGGGTGCCTAATCAATTTTAAATGTTTGCCAAAATCTTTGTTCAGAGGTCAGTTCTCCTGTTTCGACAAACAAATCATCAAGGCAACAGTCACTTAAGGATCATTCTGAGCCAAATTCCCACTCGTGGGAGTTAGTTTCAGTGAGGGTTTCCTTAGTAGTCTTGACACTTTCCAAAGCATGTACTCGCTCACTCGAAAGTCCAATGGTACATCAATCATCTTTAGTGGGTGATCCAAACCCTAATCCTAGATACTTTGGTATTTGGAAAGGTTCTAAGGGCTCTCTTCGTCCCGCTTTATTTTTTCCTAGGCCACTATTACCATCATAGCCCTTGGATTTCATCATGTCATATCCCTTTCCATATATCTTAACTGGTAATGGGGGTAGTGTGATAGCATCCTTATAGATCCATCCTGTGATATCAACAAGGTCCTCATTACTCATGTCTCCCCATTTGATGAAGACTGTTTTTGGTGGAACTTTGAAAATTTTTTGGGGTTCCATTCTGAAACATGGCCTACCATAGATCTTTGGAGACTTAGGTATTGTTGTTATGCTATATGATGTGTGCAGTTTTAATTCCCCACAGCCGAGGTCCTGGATCTTGATGGTGGATTCAGCCTTAGGGCTTGCAGAAGGTGGTGGTGTGGCGGAAGACGTGGATGTAACAAATGTGAGTGTGGATGGGTCAATGTATTTGGATGATGAAGAGCCAGGTGCTTCTTGGTTAATAGGAACTCGATTTTTAGAAATACCCCTTAGGTTGGTACAATATTGGAAAGGGTCAGGGTCTCCATATATGGTTATTTCTGTGCCATCAAATGGAAACTTTAGGCATTCGTGATATGTGGACGAAATAGATTTTAAGGCATGAATCCATGGTTGGCCGAGCAAGATGTTATATGGTAATTCCAAGTCCAGGACTTGGTAGGTTGTGTCCACAATGATTGGTCCCACTCTAATAGGGAGAGAGATAACGCCACGTGAAGAGCATTCTTCGTCATCATATGCTTTGATCACTATAATTTTTTTTTGGTCCATGCATGCATCAGAGAATCCTAGAGCCTTAACCAGTTTGAGGGAGCATATGTTCAATCCAACTCCACCATCTACTAAAACCCATCTAACTTTGTGCTTGTGGACAAAAGTTTCTATGTGCAATGCATCATTGTGGTTGGTTTTAGGTGATGAGTAGTCTTGATCTAACAAGGTGACATGGTGAGGCATAGTGAGGTATCCCACCATGGTCTCAAACTAATTGACATCAATGTCCTTGGGGACTAACAACTCTTGTAAGGTTTTATCTAGTGTATCTTTATGCACGGGAGAGATACGAAGCAGCTCAAGTATAGAGATTTGCGCGGGAGTCTTGCCTAGCTGGTCGATAAGGTTGAACTAACTTTGAGGTTGCCACCGCTTTGTGGTCTGGATAGGTTTTGACTTTTTAGCAGATGGGCCAAGTATGGTAATTTTGGGTTGCCTAGTAGTAGGCAGACCAGCTATGGTGACCTTGCCACTGTGAGTAGTAGCATTACATTGAGGTGCTCTCTTGACCATAATGGTATTGATGTATTCGTCATCAGTTCAGACATTATTTATAATAGGTCCACTAGAATAATCGTACTTGGCTTGGGCAAAGTTAGCTTGATTTTGTGGCCCTGAGGTGGAAGCATTATGAGAACCATGATCCTACAGTGGATTCTTATGGATAGTATGATCTGATTTGGAGGCGAATTGAGATCCCCTACTTCAATGATACAGCTTTCGATAAGATCTTTTACTATGTTTTTCAATCGTTGACAGTTAGAGGTTGTATGTCCTTTTTCCCGATGGTACTCGCAAAATGTATTATCATTCCATCATGTTGGTTTGAATTGTCCTGGGTCATATGGTTTTGGTTCCTAAAGTGTGATGACCCCATTCTTGAGACATTTCTTAAGGACTTCTTCAATGGGTTCACCCAAAGAAGTGTATGTGTGACCCTAAGGAAATTGTCTCATCTGACGGTATTGTCCCTGGTTATTTTGACTACTCTAGTTATTTGAAGGGACATTGGTAGGGGGTGTCAATGTCGTTGGTTTGTTCTATTGTTGAACCCCTTTTAGGGCCAATACAAGACCCACAATGTTTATAGTCTTGGCATCAACAACACCGTCATTTGTAACATGTTTATTTTTAACCCAATATTTATTTTTGTCGGTGGGTGGATTGGCATTTGTGTTTTTGGGACCATACCTTAGTTCTCCCTTTGTGATAAGGGCTTTCTCAATCTGGACCCCTTTTTTGATTAAGTCTGTGAAGTTTGTGCAACAATGTACTTGCAATGCATATTTTAGGGGTCCCAGAAGTGTTTGCACAAACATGTCAACCTTTTCCCTTTCTGGTATGTCAATGTGATACCGACTAGCTAGGCTTCTCCATTTTTGGAAGAATGGGATGAATGTCTCACCTGCATCCTCCTGTGTGAGATTGCACAAGCTAGTGATAGAGGTATCCATGTCGATGTTGTATGCGTAGTTTTTTATAAATTTTTGTTTAAGCTCATCCCATGTTTGGATATCCTTTTGATTGGAAAATCATTCAAGGGTAGGACCCGCTAGACTTTTAGAGAAAATTCTCATCAAGTATGTTTGTTCATAAGCGATGTCCATACAATTAGTTGCAAATTCATGAACATGTTCAATGGGGTTTGTCTTGCCTCTATATTTTGTGAAATTGGGTGACACATATCCCGAAGGAAATGGAGGTATGTATAAGTTCATGTTGAATGGGTATACATTTAGGTCATACGATATTTCTGATTTCTTGCCTGATATGTATATATTTTGGATAGTTTTCTCTAAATCCATCAATCTTGTTTGGAAGGTATCCATAACAGGGTCATTCGTGGTCCCGTGTGTTGGATTGCTTGGTACACCGTAGGTTCCTATTTGTTGTGTGTGAATATTGGTGTATTGTGGCGGTATGGATTGTTGTGACATGTATGATGTGTTTGGATTGGCGTGTTGTTGGTACTGAAAGTTAGGGTTGGGTGTATGTTGGTGAGTATGAATGTGGGATGAGTAGGTTGGGATATGTCCCCCAGCCATTTTTGTCACTACTTGGGGAATATGGTGACCATGAACATTGTGATTTGTGAATGATGTCATGGTTTGTGTTTGTTGACTAACTTTTCCAAATTGTTGGTTTTGCACAAGGGGACTATTCGTATTGTGCCCTTGGGATTTGATGGTATTTGACAGTGTTGACGTGTTCACATTTTGTTGTCCTTGAATGCATACATGTCATTTGCCTCCCCCCAATGGATTTTGCGAGATACCAATGAGAGGGTGTGTCGAAGGTGTACTCATGGTACTAGATGTGGTTGTTAAGGGGGGATTGTTGTGACTTGATGATGCCCCCGTGGAATTTACTGTCGTGGTAAAGAGAGGGTTTGAATAATTTTCCCACGTTGTCGAGGGGCCATAGGTGGTTCCAGCCGATTGTGAGAGTGTCGTGGATGTTGTGGGCATTGTGGCCAATTGTGATCCTCCAATGGATGTTGTGTTTATTGAGTTGGAAGTGTTTGGGATGTTGGGAGTAGCATGTACTATTGTTGTAGTGTCAAAGAAAGTGTTGCTCCTAGTGTTGGAAAGTTGATCACCATTTGATAGGTTATGTGCATTATTGACCTTATGGTTTTGGGATGTTGATCTCAACATGTTGATGTTGAATCCTTTAGGTAATTTGGCTCCTTGACTTAAGAGTATATCCAAGTATCTATCTTTGTCATATAGGACCATTTGTTCGATGAATTGAGAGGCCTCTGGATCTTGTACCACTACCTCTAGGTTTTCCTCAAGTATTTGACCATATTCATCTTTATGGAAGAATAGTTCAAATGGACTATTTGATGAGGAAGGTATTGTTGTGAGCAATTGATTGTCCGTATTGCCAAATGGATCATCAAAAGTCCAGTTTGGGTCATATGTGGGATTATTGAGAGTGGAAGTGGGATCTTGTTGAAAGTTTTCCTTTTGTCATTGTTGTTTTTGGAGTCTAGTTTCCACCATAAAATGAGATTGATCAAATGAAAATGACAACTAAATGCAAGGATGACACTATGTGAGGTCTAAGTTCAAAATGGCGACTAGGATGAATAATATTTTTGGATTTTTGGGAATAGAATATGTGATGTCTAGACTTATAATGCACTTTAAGACCAGGGTACCTAAGCACTTCTAAGCTCAACCTTTGTTTTTGATTTTGGTTACTAAAGGACTTTGTTGAAGAGAAAAATATGACAAGGTCTAAATGACTAGTGAGTTTTCCTAACTAGACTTTTGAGTTGGAAAAATCTCACAAAAGGGACAATGATTGAAAAAGATAATAATGGTGAAGTCCAAGATAACCTAGTTTCGAAAGCAATGACGTTTGTGAATTGGTGTTGAGATTTACCCAATCCAAAGTATGCAATGATTAGAAACCTAGGGACAAACTAATGCCTAATGTATGCACCTAAAAATGATAAAGGGTGAAACCTATGGTAAAGAATGCAACTAATGGTTGAAAGTTTGAGCAATTTAAAAATTGGTTTTTGACAAACCCTTTGGAGACAGTGTTTGAAAAATGTTTGACAGGGTGTAAACTTTAGATTTGACTTTGTATGAATTTTTACTTGTGACAAAAGAATGTGTTGTTTTAGGTTGCGAATGCGTCATGGTTTTGCGAATGCGGCTCAGTTTGAGTGAATGCGGCTTGGGGACTAACAAATGCGATTTAGTTTTGTGGATGCTGCTCTGTAAGTTTCATATCCATCGTGATGTGTATAGATGTGACATTTTAGATGCCAATTGTGGTTTAGCAGATCAATTGTGTTTCATAAGATCGAATGCGGTGCAATAGATGCGACATAGTTTGTGAAAATTGAGTTTCTTGTCATTTTGATGGCAAATTTGATCTATTTGATGTTGAATGTTTTGTTTAGAACTGTAAATGTGATCAATCTAGAAAGCACTTGACAAGCATAGTGTTTTGAATGTATGCAATTGCACATAAGACAAGTAAAATCCTAAAGGGCCAATAGGCCAAGGGTTTGTATACTTGATACAGCCCACCGATATACCTCGGATTGGTGACAAACACCTTTCCTTCTCAAGAGCGGATAGCTTAGAATTTTGGTGGCATTGGCTCCCCTCCATGGCTCATTAACATCATTCGAGCACACCAAATTTGGATTCTTTGGGTAGTGACTTCCCAAGAATTGTTATATCTACTCAAGGGGATCAGTAGTGAGTGTCTTCGGGCATGATACTGTACCCTGCACTATATCAAGCAACGACCAATAGAACGGTTGAACACTAAAACAAGGGGTTTTTAATTCAGGCATTTTTTTCGTGGAGCATTATCCATGCAGTGAGAGTCCCCTTTTGGATCCATCTCATCGGAACCACACATGTGATTCTTGGGTTTTCCCCAAGAATCCACTTTTGTATACCGGCTGGAAGTCCCTCGGTGTCAGGGTGCTACCGGTCTAAGTCGTCCTGGGGTGAGTACTTTTTCCCACCAGAATAGGCCCAAATTCTAGATTCAGTAACTATTTCTCTTACACCCAGGATCGCACAAGTGTGCAAGGGGAGAGGATACTTTGATTACTAAATCATAAGGGTAAAAATAGACAAAAACGGGTCTAGTTTTTTGATCATCGAGTTTTCACAAGGTGAGAGCATACTCACCTACCATTTTGCAAACACACTCAGACATAGTAAAAACACAAGTTCATTTTAATTGCACCAAAAGGAAATGTGTATTATACTAAGAAAAAGAGAGGCACATTGTTTTGATGTTTATTCTTTGACATTCAAACCTGCAAGACCATGCATTAGTAGTTTGAATGCTTGTCTTTGACCCACAAAAAGTAACCACCAAATGCTGCAAATCTCGATTAGTAACACAAAACCTATGCTAGATAGAATGCAGAAAAATCAGAAACAAAATGACACAAAAAATAGTAAAAAAAGAAATCGAATGCAAATAAACATAAAAAGTTACCAGTCAAATGCATTGCTCCAGAGCGAATGCATTGATCCAGAGTGAATGTGTCGTTCTATATGTCAAATGCATCTCAGGAATTCAACTGCGGCACGACAAAGTGATTGCAGCATTTGGGTCGGCTAATGCATCGCGACGCCTCAGATGCATCATGATTTAAAAAAAATGACTGCATCACTCCATACCTATACTTGTAAAAATGACAGAAAACACAGAAAAATGTACAGAAATAATAGAAAAGAGGGTCGTGTTCACCAATGTAACTGAGGGTTAATTTTAGGATTAGATTAGAGTTATAAAATCAATATAAAAAATAAAACCTAAAGTAATTACAAAACACAATGGAAGTAAACAAAAGAATGATTATACCAGAAAACCGTCGAGACCTTCATGCTTCACTTTTGTAACACCTAACTTGTTGGTTGATGTGTTGCCCTCATATTTGACATGCGAGCAATCTGAAAATACAAGTCTAAGTCCTACACCAAGGTTTGAAGGATTTGATCAATGCCTAATGCCTATGACAATATGAATGAAGTGCTTATGCCTAAATATACTAGAATAATAATATAATTCATATGCGTCTAATGCATAATATCTCATGCGTCCTGCAAAAATAAGAGGAAAATGGCATTTTATAGAAAATACCATTTTGAATGCACAGATGAGATTGACTTTTGATGGAGACCCAAAATTAGAGGTCTAGATTACATTTGATAATCCCTAACTAGGGTTAGAGAAAAATCCTTAAGTGAGTGGTCGAGATGTCATCAAAGAAGATTGAATCGGCGGTGGAGAATAAATGAGTTAAATTAATTAGAAAATAAAGATTTTCAAAAATCAAGAAGATAAAGACTGCCTAATTTGTGAGATTCAAAAAATCAAGAAGATAAGAGTTGAACTGAAGATCAGATTCGAAAAATCAAGACTCTGCCCAATTACTTGATTTTTTAGAAGATTAGTTACCATTTTAAATTAAATTAATTCAAAAAATGGATTTGTAAAATAATAAATAATCTTTTTCAGATTATTTACCAAAATGAACTGTTAGTTAAGAATGTGATGACATTTTAAATAATTTTATTTATTTAAAATGAGAGGAATATTAATTTTGACAATTAAATAATTACAGATAGTTATTTAATTTAGCAGATAAGATTAATTAATTAAATAAATTAATCAATTCATTTAATTAAGACAATTAGTGACATATTAAATAAATAAATAAACTTATTTATAATTTAATAATCAGGAAGAAATGACTAAAGAAGGGTGATTAAATAAATCAAAAAATTTATTTAATTAAAGGAAGACTTAGACAATTAATGACATATTTAATAAATAAATAAAATTTATTTATTTAATAATCATGAAGAATAAAAGGACATGAATTAATTAAATAATTATGAATCATTTAATTAATAGTTGAATGTGGATGAAGGACATAATTAAGTGTCATAATTATGCTAGGATGAAAGTGGTAAAAATGAAGCTTGCAGGCCTAGGTCATTTTTAGGTGTCTACAAGCCTAAACTACAAAATGGCTATAAACTTCAACATGACGATACTCGAACACCGTGATGCTTAGAAACTTCTTGTTTGAGGCTATGGGATCGTGTTGTTCCCCTCTACAATTACCTCTCTCAGTTTTCACTTAGAAGGAAAATCAGTATGTCTAAGTCAAGAACAAGTCCACCATGCCCATGGTCAAGGAAAATGTCGAAGATGATGCTATGTGTATGCTTAATTTGTAATCTAATTGAAAACACAAACACAATTAACAGAACTTTAAACTAAAGAAATTTAAATAAAACTAGAATGCAAAGGAGAATTTCTTCAGAAACATTCTGTCTTTCTCTATCTCCAGAGATTTGTTTGAAGCTTGTGGCTCTTAGATTGTGTAAGCTCAGCTTCTCCAAATGGCAACCTGTAGAACGAGTATGCAAAAAGGAAATTCTATTCTATCCTGTATGCTAATGGAATGAAATTGCTAACGGATATGGACAGGGGCTGTGGATTATGCACAGGGGTTGTGAATGGAAGATGTCATGATTCTATGCTATATTATGCTATGATTCTATGCTATGAAAATACTGTGAATACTATGAATGCTACTACTTGCAATTTGACTATAATTATCCTGCTTAAAACTTCTATATCATTTGGAGCTCCCGACAGTCATATTTATAGATTTTCTCATGCAAAAATCCTGGCTGGCAAGAATCTATGGCTGTGAGATTGTCTGGTAGGTTTGAATGGTGAAAGATGAAGAAGTTGAGAAGAAGATGGAAGAGGTTGAGAGGTTGGAGAGAAGGATGGATTCTTGTCTTCAACCCACGGGAACAAACCTACATAGAAACAGAGAAAATTAAATTTTATGTTTTGACTGTTTGCTTCCCGGATGTTGAAGATAATCCCCAAATTAAATAAATAAATAAATAAATAAATAAATTTAATGAATTTTAATTTTTGATTTTAAAAACTATGGAAGATTTTAATTAAATATTTTGAGATATTTAATTATGATATGACTTTAGAAGAATATAAAATTTTTAGAAGAATTAATTAAATATTTTGGAATATTTAATTATGAATTGATATTAGAAGAATATATTTAGAAGAAAGGAATATTTTAATCTTTATTTGAATAAAATATTCAAACTAAGATTATATGATAATTAATATAAATAAACCATAATATTTATTTAATTAATTAAGAAATGAATATGAAAAGATGATTAAATAAACTTATTTATTTAATCGAAATGAAATAAAGAAGAATATAAATAAATTATTTAAATTTATTTATATGTAGATGGAATCAAAAGATTTTAATTAAACATTAAAAATATTTAATTAATTACCAGACAATGTGATGTAAACATTTTTAGGTGTATACATTTTGCCCCTCTTTGAAGTGATGTGTTTTACGCATTGCTTCAAAGAATTTTGAAATTTGCCCCAAATGTTGACTGTCAGGTTTATCGATAGGTATATGCCCCCGCAAACGATGAATCGATAATATTTTGAATTTTTGTGATTTTTTTTTTAATGGATTTTTGCAAAAAAATTCAATTTTTATGATTTTGAAGATGTCGATTCATCGTTTGAAACTAATGATATGAAGAAAATTGACCTGAAAAGATATGAAATGAAAAATTGATGAAGAAATTGCCCCTGCTATGTTAAAATATGATAAAATTCTAATTCTATTATAGGTTAAAAATGTTGGCTTCACGTCATTTTCAATGTTAACCTAGTAAAATTTACAAATTTTGAGGTCTAAGTTGATAATTATGGCACTTCCAGTTCACCAGCACCGTTTCGAGCGTATCCAACGACATCAGTGGCCAGCGCACTATGGACCTCCGGTATGTGTTCCGTAAATCTCCTTTCTTTCAAAAATTTTCCTTTTTGTGGCACATTTTTCCATGTTTCGACGTAAAAAAGTGTGTTTTAGTGCCCTTAAAGATTTTTGTAGCACATATAATATATTTCGTAACACATTTAATTCTGTAGTGCATATGATACATATCGTAGTGCAATTGAACATTTTCGTAGCGCGATTGATTCTATAGCGCATATGATAGTTTTGATAGCGCTTTTAATGGTTTTCATAGCGCATGAAATTTCGTAGCGCATTTGATAAATTTGATAGTGCTCTTAATGTTTTTCATAGCGCATACAATTCTGTAGCACCCGTAATCAAAAGCGTAGTGCTATTAATTAATTCTTTAGCGCCTAAGTTTCTTTAGCGCTGATGAGGAATTTTGTAGTGCCTATAAGTAGTTTTGTAGCGCTTTTGATTGTATGTTGTTGTGAATGATAAATTTGTTCCCAAAGTTGTTGGAAAACAAATATAAACTGATAGATTTTCTTTTAAAGTCATTAAAAACAAATAGGATAGATAAGTTTTCTCCTAAAGTTGTTAGAAAAAACTTGATGTTGATTATTTGCATTCCATGATGATGAAAAACAAATAGTTTGATTGATTCGTTTGCTTCTAAGGTTGTTAAAAACAAACATGATTTTGATATTATTCACATTTCATGATGATGATGAAAAACAAATAATTTGATATTCAGTTTTGGATTGATACGTTATGATGATTTGATATTGATGTTGCTTTGATAATATGTCAACAGGAGAGACTAGGTGTTTTGTAGTTATGAGAGACATTTCCGAGCACATGGACATTGATTCCACATTTGTTACTTTCAGATAGAGATGTGATTGATGCATGTGGGTTGAGTGCATTACTTGATATGCCTGAGGTTCGCCTCAATAGGGCTCTATTGACAGCACTTGCAGAGCGATGGCATAGTGACACCAACACTTTTCATTTACCGACGAGCAAGATTACAGTGACCCCCGAGGATGTATATCGCATCTTACGGATCCCAGTGATGGGAGAGATAGTTGTTTTTGATAGCCGAGAGGCTAGAGGCACTGATTCTTTGAGGAGGATTTTCTGAGATGATCAAATCGCTAGATACTTCGTCCCATGGGGCGAGATTACAGATACATACCCGCCGCTACCAGCTGTACTTGTAGGATTTATTGGAGGTGTGTTGTGCCCCGACCAAAGGTCGAAGGGGTTTGCGATCATATGGGGTCATGTTTTGGAGAGTATGGTGATGCAGGGGACACAGTATGCATGGGGTACATGCATGCTAGCCCTTTTATATGATGAGTTACATCATATTGTATATGGTAGAGGCCGGAGTTTTGCTGTTGGGTGCTCATTATTACAGATATGGGCATGGGAGCACTTTGCTATTTTATGTCCATTGACTCGAGGACAGCGACCAGCTGGTCGAGCATACAGATGGAGATATGCTCACATTATTGCTCAGTCGAGACTGGGAAAACTAGTGCATTGGCAGTGGTTATTAGATAGTCTAGATACAGTATGCTAGAGACCATATTTAGATTGTGAGCCATGGCTAGAGGATGCGAGGGAGATGCCATTTGTATGTACTTCCAGATTTTTGATTGGGCGGACTACATGGATCCTTGAGAGATTTCTTGCTGGGCGAGTATGTCGACAGTTTGGTCGGATTCAGGGTATGCCTGTGGGTTCTTTGATTTATGCACAGTGACAGCCAGAGCTTGCAGTGTGGGGTCCACATATTTCATATGAGACAGCGGTGGCAGAGTTTACTAGTCTGGGAGCACAGATATGGGATTATCGAGTGAATGTCCTTGATGCAGGGACAACACCAAAGTATTTCCAGTATGTCCTAGAGCATCCAGCACCACGTATGTCTGATCCTGATGAGGCTATTTCTCCTATTATTACACAGAGACAACGACAGAGGGACTCAGCATCAGAGGATGATGATTCAGAGGACAGTGATGATGATGAGAGTGGTGGAGATGACGACTCAGAGGGAGATGATGGTGGTGATGGTAGGGGTGGAGATAGAGGTGGCAGGAGAGGTGGCAGGAGAGGTGTCAGAGGTAGTAGAGGTGGCAGAGGTGGACCACAGATGAGACACACTGACCCATCCCCTTCAGTAGATCCAACAGTATCAGGCCAGATATCCTATTTACAGAGTATAGTACAAAGTTTGCAAGCTCAGCTATCATAGGCACAGGTCTTGATTTCACAGTTGTAGGGTCAGTTGACTTCGGCTACTGCTGAGAGGGATGCAGCTAGATAGTGGGGTGAGCAGGCCATTGCCTTGGTAGATAGCCTACAGAGAGTAGCAGCTAGCACCTTGACAAGTGACATGATGAGAGAGGTTACTAGAGCCAGCCAAGAGGCAGAGTTCTATCGGACTAGATATCATGATGCATTTCCACCTGAGCAGAGAGAGAGTTATGCTTAGTCACGGTCTACTCATGGTCGATCTTGTACTACCAATAGGGGTGTGACACAGCCATTACCTCCAGGAGGACCATCAGGAACAGGCGGAGCAGGTCCATCAGGGGCAGGTGGTGCAGGTCCTAGGCCAACTCCATTAGAGGATAGCAGTGCCTAGTGCATTGTATATGATATTTTCATGATATTCTGTGGAGGCATTTTGTATACACCTTGAGACGATCCCATTTTTTATGATATTATATCATTTGTAGTTGACATCCTTGTACATTTTGACATTCATTTTTGAGATATATGAAATGCAGTGATGATTTATGATGATATATGATGTGTCCATATGATGTGTATAATATGATGATTTCATGATTTATGATATTTATATACATGATTTTATGAGATGAAATTTATTTGATGAATGAATGCATGATGTATATGATGTATGCTTTAATTTTATGATTTTCTGATGCAAATATGAAAAATGTATGAAATGATGTTTTTGTGAATGTCAAAATATACTCAGTCATGTTTTCGAAAAGATATAACCATTTGACTCTTTGCCAGCTTTTTGGAAAATTTATGAATGCAAAATGCAGATTCTAACATGAATGCAAATCTATACTAACCATGCAGGACATTTATACAATATTGCCATTTGGAGAGCTTATTCATGCTTTTTTGTATCATCATAGAGCTTTGAAATGTTGAAAGTTAATACAAGCATCAAAGGGTATGTTAGCACCAGTGATGACCTGAGTATTTCTTTCATGATTTTTAATATAGCAAGTTAATACAAGCATCTAGGTATAATTGAACCGAGATGACCTGAGTATTGCTTGCATAAACAGACAAGAGTTAACCCATTTCCCATGCAAATTCTGAAATGTCATCCATGATACATAGTAGAACATGTCTCGCGACCAATTTGCATAGTACTAATGATTTCCTCGCAAACAGCAGACAAAAAAAATCATACTCCTTCCTTGCTCTTCTAGTTCAGTACATCATTGAATCACTCCAGAGATATGATAGAAAATCAAACAACCATTCAAATCTTGCTTAAAGTATTTCAAACATTTATTCAGATTAAGATCATCCAATTTTGGTTATCATCATTGATATTCTCATTTAAATAGTTGTTTGGATCATGTCGTTTCGATTTCCATTGGCATTGAATAAACATGTTGTGGTTGATTTGATACGACAATGTTTGTTGTGTTTTGCCAAATCTGTTTTATGTCTGTTTGTGATATTCGAAAAGCTTGTTGTCCTTCCCTTATTCAGTCTATGTTTATGCATTTTTTCCCTTAGTGTAAACACAACCTAAGGATAAAAGATATATACAAATTTCATCAAGCCATGATGAAACCTAAAGATTCCCACTGTATGATATGGATAATGAAAGATATATACAGATGATAGAAATGTATGGATGATGCCGAAAATGAAAACAAGACATAAACTAATAAATGGAGGAACCCATTTTAATCACAAGTAGTGCTTGTTTGCCAAGTTTTCACCACTTGTTTTTATTGCACTTTTTTTTTTTTCAGGACTTTTTATGATTTTTTTGTTTTATTTTTAGGACTTTTTTATGATTTTTTGATTTTTTCCAGGACTTTTTATGATTTTTTTTTATTTTTTTAGGACTTTTTAGACATAGAACTTCTTAAGATTAATACTATTGATTGGCTCTTCAAACAGGTCCCCCTCTGATGTGGATAACTGATATGCACTAGAACCGTATGCTGCTACGATGACAAATGGACCAAGCCAGTTAGGTTCAAATTTCCCTTTCTTTTCTCTGTCTTGCTGATTACGTGGATTTTCTCTCAAAACTAAGTCACCCACTTGAAATGCCCGTGGTTTAACTCTGTGATTATAGCTACGGGACATAACTTGGTGGTAACCTTTCAAATGATCAGCTGCATGTTGACGTCTTTCATCTAACAATTCTAGCTCTTGAAGACGAGAAACCCTGTAGTCTTCATCACTTATCAATCCCTTGAGTGAGACCCTAAGTGAAGGTATTTCGACTTCTAATGGTAAAATTGCTTCTACTCCATAGACTAAAGCATATGGTGTAGCTCATGTTGGTGTGCGAATACTGGTTCTGTATGCTCACAGAGCTGGGTTTAATTGGACATGCCAATCACGTCCAACGTCATTTACTGTCTTCTTTAATATCTTCAAGATAGTTTTGTTAGAAGCTTCTGCTTGACCATTACCCTATGGATAATAAGGTGTAGAGAACCTTTGTTGGACGTGAAATCTTTCACAAAGTTCATCCACATCTTGATTCTTAAAAGGCCTTCCATTATCAGTAACAATAGAATTAGGAATTCCATACCTACAAATAATGTAATTCAGGATAAATGAAGATATTTGTTTACCAGTCACTATTATTAGAGGAACAACTTCAATCCATTTTGTAAAATACTTTGTAGTTGTGATGATAAATTTATGACCATTTGATGATGAAGGATGTATTTTACCAACAAGATCTAATCCCCATTGAGAAAAAGGCCATGTTGAAATGAAAGGTTGCAGTTCTTATGCAGGTGCATGAATAAGATTCGATGGATCTAGCGGCTAGAACACTTCTTGACAAAGTAAAAGAATCTTTCTCCATAGTAGGCCAATAGTATCCCATTCTAACAAGTTTCTTGGCTAAGGTCAAACCACTTGAATGAGTTCCACAAATACCGCCATGAACCTCTTGTAAGGCTTTTTAAGATTCATCACGTTTAAGACATCTAAGGAGTGTACCATCAAGACCACGTCTATAAAGGATATTGGCAATTAAGGTATAATGGGATGATTGGTGAATGAAATTCCATTTTTGGCTGCGGGATAAATCTGAAGGTAAGATATTATCTTTGAGGTAAGTATAAGTCTTGCCATATAAAGGTGAATCAGAACTGGTCAAATGACATATAACTTGGGTTTCAGGATTATCATAGGCGGGAGAAAACAATTGTTCCACCAAGAATTCATATTTGGTTTGATCTTTAGATATTTGTAATAAGGAAGCAATGGTAGCCATTGCATTTGCAACTTTATTATCAATCCTTGATATTTGTGAAAACTTGATTGACACAAAATATTTCTTATAATCATCCACCATGTTCTTGTAAGGTAACAACTTATCATCTTTGGTTTGATAATCATCATTAATTTGATTAATGACAAGTTGTGAATCACCATGAACTTCCGACTCTAAAATCTGCCATTCCAAAGCTGTTTTAATCCTATAAAAAGGCTATATTTTTGTGCAGGAAATGTCAGCCGATATGATCGTTGAGAATGGTGTGTCCTTGGGGTTATAGCAAAGAGATCCATTTTGAGGCCATGTTGTGTAAAAGATCCATCAAAGTCAATTTCCATGAGTTCTTAATTATTGCTGTGAAGACATCTACATCAGGAAACTCAATGTGCATTGGATTTTCTTCTTGTAAAGGTGCCTCAGCCAATTGATCTGCAATGACCCTGTCCTTTAATAGATTTTCAATCTACATAGTGAATGTCAAACTCACTTAAGATCATTACCCATTTTGCAAGTCTTCCTGTTAAAGTAGCTCTACTTAATAGGTATTTTAATGGATCAATCTTTGTTATCAACTTAACTATAGCGAACCAACATATGAAATATGCATACACTTTTGAAAACAAACACTACTTTACCAGGGCAAAGCTTTTCAAATGGCGTAGTTTAACTCATGTTTTGTTAAGGTTCTGCTGATATAATATATGGCCCTTTCTTTACCTGTAGAGTCTTCTTGTGCTAGCAATGTTCCCAAAGATACTTCTGTTGCTGAAATATAGAGTATGAGTGGCTCTCCACGAAATGATTGGAATTAAAACTAGTGGATGCGTAAGATATTGCTTGATCTGATTGAATGTTGCTTCACATTTTTCATCCCATTTGAATGGGACATTTTTATGCAATAATTGTGTAAATGGTAAACTTTTATCTACCAGTTGAGCTACAAACCTTCGATGGGTATGATATTTGTACGTGATCCGAGTTAGTGATATTTCATGGTGGCGGCATGTCCATTATAGCTTGTACTTTTTCTAGATCAACCTCTATACCCTTTTCTGAAACAATGTATCCTAGGAGCTTTCCAGATGTAACGCCGAAGACACATTTCTTTGGATTTAGTCGAAAATTGAACTTCTCCATTCTGATAAAGATTTTTGATAAGATTTCCAGGTGTTCTTCTAGATTATTGTGAGATTTGTAGGTAAAATCATCAACATAATCTTCTCCATGAATGTATGCATTATATCATGAAAAATTGTTATCATTGCTCTTTGATAAGTGGCTCCAACATTATTTAACCAAATGGCATTACATTCTAGCAATAGGTACCCTAAGGGCATGTAAACATTGTTTTATCTTGATCCTCTGGTGCAATTTTTATCTAGTTGTATCCTGAAAATCCATCCATTAATGAATACATTGCATGACCAGCAGTTAAATCAACAATCATGTCTATGTTGGGCAAAGGAAAATCATCTTTAGGACAAGCTTTATTTAAATCTCTGAAATCTGTACAAACTCTGATCCTTCCATCTGGCTTTGAAATAGGTACAATATTGGAAATCCATTTTGCATAATCAATAGTTCGAATGAATCCAACATCCAAAAGCTTCTTTAATTCTTCTTTGACCAATAATGCAACATGTGGATGCATTTTTCTGAGTTTTTGCTTTACAGGCTTTGTCCCAGGTTTAATAGATAAATGATGCATTATTAAATTAGGATCTAACCCTGGCATATCAGCATATGACCAAGAAAAGTTAATTTGATTCTCCTTCAAGAATTGCATGAATTTCAGAACTTCTTCAACTGTTAATGATGCTGCAAGTTGCAAAACTTTTGGTTGCTCCGCTATACTTATGTTGATTGATTCTATTGGTTCGATCAAAATAGAAGATCTTTCATGATAATACTTAGGAAGAGTATCAAGTTTCTCATCCTTCAATGCCTTAGAATGGTTTTCACTGTCTGATTCACTCTTTATTTTTCTCTTGTTTTGATCTATCACTGCCATTTTTCAGTTTTCACCAATAGATCCATCTTTTATTTCATTTATTTTGCAGCTAAGAGACTTGACACCCTCCTTATCAAAATCATGAGTATGAGATTCTTGAATGAAACAATTGTTTTCTTCATTTGAGGAACAAAGGAAATTTATAATGTCCTCATCATCATTGAATGTGGGAATATGAATAGGTGCATTAATGTCCCAATCAATAAGTTCTGGATAAACTAAAGGCATAGGATCATTAGGTTGGGTAAGGTCTTGAATTGTCAAATTCATGATATGGTTATCATCCTCATGATAGACAAGGTCTATGATGGTATTCTCCTGTTGATTGTCAATCTCGTTAGAATCTGATTCATCCTCACTTGAGTCATGATTGCTTTGTAAAACATAATCAAGTGGAGACCTTGAGCCTTCTCCTTGTATAAGAACAGGAGCATACTTGTGTATGATATCAACTTGTTTATCCCTCCAAAATTCATCATTATAAATGGTATCCCATTCATATTCATTAGAATCAGTATCTAAACTATTTTGTAATTGGAAAACTGATTCATGAGGTTTATCTGACACTAATCCTCCTTCATGAGTTAATTGTGTTTGTTGTGAAGTAGAGTCTTCTTTATCTTTGCCATATCCAAGTCCTGTTTTATCACTTGAATGCTTTGAAATAGGTTGAATTGGTTCCACAATTCCTTCTCTTTGTTTCCCTATAGGACCATTTCCTTCATAGCCCATTTTCTGCATGATAGCGTACCCCTTACCATATTGTTCTTTAGGTAACTTAATGTGTAAGAGAGAGTCATCTTCATCTTTGTATAGCCAATTTAAGATGTCCCTATCTTCAGCTTCTTCTTCAGTGGTATTAGCTTTAATGAATTTTCCATCAAACTTTGTGATTGGCACAGAAGCTTGAGATGTAAAAGTTGTTGCAATCTTTTGATTTGATAAGGTAGGCTGCCCATGTGACCTCGGAGAAAGAGGTAAGGTAGAAAGAGATAGTGAATATTCACCTACCCCTTTGTCTTTAAACTTCAGCCTAGTATCAAGATTCTTTGTCAATTCTTGCAATTGGACTTGTAGATTGGAAGAAGAAACAGCAAGAGTTTCCCTATTGTGTGGCACAAAGACATCTTGAGTTACTCTAAGATTTGAACAAGTTTGGGTACTATTGTAATCAGCCTGTATAGTTATTTCCTGTCCATCATAAGGAAACTTGATACATTGATGATATGTTGATGGAACTGCTTGCATATCATGAATCCACTGACAACCCAAAAGTATGTTGTAAGAAAGATCTCGATCTATAACCTGAAAAAATGTATTCTTCACAACAGGTCCCACTCTGATAGGTAGCAATATTAATCCTTTAGAAGCTCTTTCTTCATCATCATATGCCTTGATAGTTATCTTCCTTCGTGGGTCAATTTCATTTTCTGATATTCCTAAGGCATTTATTAACTTTAAGGTACAAATATTCAAACCGGCTCCTCCATCTATTAAGACACGTCTAATTCGATGTTTATGAATCATGACTTCAAGATAGAGTGAGGAATTATGTGGATGTGTCATGGAAGCATCATCTTTATTAGAAAATGAAAGACAAGTGGGGGAGGATAAATGTCCCACCATGGCTTGAAATCTGTTTACATCTAAATCAGTATCAACAGTTGTGTTTACAAGGGCTTCTTCTAAAATATTCCTGTGTATGGGGGATATTTTGAGAAGTTCAAGGATAGATATTTGAGCTGATGTTTTTCTCAATTAATCAACAAGATTATACTGACTTGGAGGAGAAATAGTTGTTTTAGATGAACTTCCTTTTAGAACAACTTTTGCTTGACCTCTTGTTGTCACATTAACCTGTTGATATTCTTGTTTTTCCTTGATTTTGATAACATTAACCCGTTGATCATCTGCGTGTATGTGACATATTACATTTTTTTCAACATTATGTATGCTTTTGGCTTTAGTATCTGATGTTTCCCCCTTTTGATAGTTTGGTAAAGGATCTTTGAATGCTTGATGATCATCATTGGTATGATGCCCTTCGATTGTAATGGTACCATTGTCAATTAAATCTTGTACTAGATTTTTCAAAGCTTGACAATTGTTTGTTCTATGACCCTTACATTGATGATAATTACAATAATACGAGTCATTCCATGATGGTGGTTTGACTCGTGGTTCATAATCTCTTTGTGGAGGTAAGGTGATAACCTTATTATCAAGAAGCTCCTTGAGAGCAGACTCAAGAGATTGACCCAAAGCAGTAAAATTTCGTTGATTTGAAAAGAATGAAGGTCTGGATGGATTTGATGTTTGGGCATTGCCAAGATTACTATTGAAATTACCACGATTTTGATTGGTATTTTGATTGGTCATGTTTTCTTGTTTGGAAATTTGTTCTTGTTGATTGTTGTTTCCTTGTTGAGTTGTATTTCCTTGTGGATTGTTTCGTGGAGCACTTGATAGATTGAAAACAAATGTTCTTGTTCGTAAATTATTTGCATCCACTATACCATCATTAACAACATTTTTGTTTATGTTCCAAAACCTTGTTTTATCATTGTTGTTTTGATTTGATGTACTTGGATTATCAAGTTTTATTACTCCCCTTTTAACCAAGGCCCCTTCAATGGTGATTGTGTTTTCAATCAATTTTTCAAAGTTATGAGGACAATGAAGGTTAAGCCTATAGCTTAATTCTGGATCAAGGCTATTGATAAAGATATCCATTTTTTCCTTTTCAAGAATAGGACGAGAATATCGTGCAAATAACCTTCTCCACCTTTGTAAAAATGTAGTAAAAGGTTCTCCTACTTTTTGTTTCACTTTACAAAGATCAAGCATTGTTATCTGGTGTTGAATGTTGTAGGAGTATTGTGATATAAACTGATTTATTAACTCCTCAAAAGTTTTGATAGGTGGAGTGATTTTTGAAAGCCACTCCATGGATTGTACACCTAGACTTCATGGAAATAATCGCATCAAGTAAGTATCGTCATAGGCAAATTCTAGACTCATGTTTCAGAAATCCCTAACATGGTCAATGGTATCAGTTTTTCCATTATACCTATCATACTTAGGAATTTCGCAATGTTTTGGAAATGGGATCATTTGAAAACTCCTATCAAATGGATAAGGAGATATGTCTTCCAAAACATATTTCTTTGTTGTACCTCCTTGCATTTCCTTTATTTTCCCTTGTAATTCTTTTATTTGTTGATTAAGAGCACTAAAGTCATTAGGAGGAGTTTCAGGACTTTGTTTAATCCCTTCTATGTCAAAAGTGTGAGGTAACTTAGCTCCTTGATTAGCTAATGAAAGAAAATATTTTTCTTTGTTACGTTCTAGAATTCTTTCCATAAGAGTATGGAATTGGGGATCTTGTTCTGCTTCTTGAAGCTTTTCTTCTGTTAACTCATCAAGACTAAACGTTTCCTCTTCTTTTTCATTGCGGTCACCCATTTTACTTGTAGTGGTTTCTCCCTCGTCTTTTTCCATTTGTTTTTGAGATCTCGTGAAGACAGGCATAGGTTTTGTTCCAAATTCTACTTGCTTTTGATCAAAAGAGTGAAATAGTGCAATTTATGTGATATATATGAAAGTCAGGATAGAATGAAAATTCTATGACTTACACAAAATTTCTAACCTTTTAGCTTGTGTTGTTCCCTAAGTGAAAGGATGAAAATCATGTTTAGCGGGAATGTAAGCAAAAGATCAAGAAAAGGATGATTTTGTACTTTATGAAGTTTTGACAATAGCTTTGTAAAAAGATGGATTTTGTGATGGATGCCTAATGTATTCTAAATTCTCTATTGCAAAATTTGATTGGGACGAGTAGAATATTCGATTGCGGGTTGGGGAATATAACTGAAACGAATGCGTTGACTATGGTTATGCCTTTGAGAAAGTGCTCTTCTTTGAAAGTAAGCTTGTGAATACAAAGGTTCTATGGCATAATCCTCTGAAAGACCTCTAACACAATCATGATACCTATGAAGAAAGGTTCTATATTTGAGTAAAACTTTTCGGCTTTGATACAAGAATCGTTGCTTCTTCAATAGTTTCTTGTGATTGAGGGGTTTCTTTGGCTTCTTAATCCTTTTGAAAATGGATTTCTTTACAAACTTTGTGGATTTCCAATCTCGTAACATGAGATTAATCAATGTGATAATGAGTGTTTTAGATGATCTTATTTGAATTAATGTATTGAAAACACATCAAACAAGTTGTAAAATGGTTGTCTTAGGTCCTATGCTAAACATCAAGTGTATAATCAAAATGTTGTTCAAAAAGTGTTTTAACGGGTTTTACACATGATAAGCACTTCAAACAGACTCACTCTTAATTCTCAAATAGGTCATTATAGTAATCAACAGCCCACATCTTAAAATTGTGTCGACTCACACAGCCATGTCACCCCCGAAAGGGCGCCCATGTTTTTGTCTTTTCTAGGTGCGTACTTAGAGTGACGGAAGTGGATACTAGATCCCTTGAGCAAACAATCCTTGGCAGTTATATGGTGAGTATCTTGGGGGTAGATTCTTCCCTCCCCTGCACTGTGATTAATATAATGTTTGGGAACTGACTCGGTAAGATACTACACTAAGTTCTTAGTAAGGGTTTCCGTTCGGTGCGGCAAATGATAGACTCCCTCGAGAGACCTCCCTACCTTTAGAACAAAGGCTTTGGGGATGGTTATCAATGCACACTACCGTCGAATGGGATTTTCATCAACCATCCGCATTTGATTATAGTGGGTTGGAAAACTTGGCTTTAGTTGTTCCCACTTAGGTCGTTCCCATAGGGTGAGTACTTTTTCCCACTATGGCAGACCTTCTAAGAAGTATTAATAAAACAGGAAATTTGCATGAAGGAAATAGGCGAGTTTGGCATTTTGATCACCCAGTTAAGGGGAGAGCATAGGCCTATCACCAAAAACAAAGCAATCACTAATGTATTTTAAGCCCCAAATGAATATTTTCTAAGCTAAGTGAAGATTTTGCTTCACACAAACAGAAAATTCTTTTTAGCCAAAAATAAAGTGTGAAATGCCTACCCTAGGATTGCTTCATTTTACCTTTAATGCCTACCCTAGGATTGCTTCATTTGAAATTAAGTGTCTACCCTAGGATTGGTTCATTTTATCTTTACGTATCTATGCTAGGATTGGTTCGTTTTATCTTTAACAATTTACTAACTGTCCGCGGTCGCGTTGGAGTCAGTTAGACTGTTTTAAACTTACAAATTACAAAGTACATGAATGCGCTATAATAGAGGTTAAGGGCGCTGCAAAATCTATTAAAGGCGCTGCAATACTAATTAATAGCGCTGCAATACATATTAAGAGCGCTGCAATACATATTATGGGTGCTGCAAAATATCTTATAGGTGCTACAAAGGACCTCACGGGCGCTGCAAAATCTATTATGGGCGCTACAAAATCTATTATGGGCGCTGTAAAATATCTCATGGGCGCTGCAAAAATCTTCAATTGCGCTAAACTGGGTGTTGAAGTTTCGAAGACGTGTTTCCTGCGCTATTCCGCTGTTTTTGCCTGTAACCTGTCAAAAGAAACTACAAAAAAGAATGAGAAACAGGGTCAAAGGCCCCACGGTGGGTGCCAAAAATGTGTGTATGCTTAATTTGTAATCTAATTGAAAACACAAACATAATTAACAGAACTTTAAACTAAAGAAATTTAAATAAAACTAGAATGTAAAGGAGAATTTCTTCAAAAACGTTTTGTCTTTCTCTATCTCCAGAGATTTGTTTGGAGGTTGTGGCTCTCAGATTGTGTAAGCTCAGCTTCTCCAAATGGAAACCTATAGAATGAGTATGCAAAAAGGAAATTCTATTCTATCCTGTATGCTAATGGAATGAAATTGCTGACGGATATGGACAGGGGCTGTGGATTATGCACAAGGGCTGTGAATGGAAGATGTCATGATTCTATGCTATATTATGCTATGATTTTATGCTATGAAAATATTGTGAATACTATGAATGCTACTACTTGCAATTTGACTATAATTATCCTGCTTAAAACTTCTATATCATTTGGAGCTCCCGGCAGTCATATTTATAGATTTTCTTAGGCAAAAATCCTAGCTGGCAAGAATCTACAGCTGTGAGATTGTCTAGTAGGTTTGAATGGTGAAAGATGAAGAAGTTGAGAAGAAGATGGAAGAAGTTGAGAGGTTGGAGAGAAGGATGGATTCATGTCTTCAACCCACGGGAACAAACCTGCATAGAAACAGAGAAAATTAATTTTTTTGTTTTGACCGTTTGCTTCCCGGATGTTGAAGATAATCCCCAAATTAATTAAATAAATAAATTTATTTAATTTCATTTAATGAATTTTAATTTTTGATTTTAAAAACTATGGAAGATTTTAATTAAATATTTTGAGATATTTAATTATGATATGACTTTAGAAGAATATAAAATTTTTAGAAGAATTAATTAAATATTTTGGAATATTTAATTATGAATTGATATTGGAAGAATATATTTAGAAGAAAGGAATATTTTAATCTTTATTTGAATAAAATATTCAAACTAAGATTATATGATAATTAATATAAATAAACCATAATATTTATTTAATTAATTAAAGTGAATATTGAAGATGATTAAAATGAAACTTATTTATTTAGTAGAAATGAAATAAAGAAGAATATAAATAAATTATTTAAATTTATTTATACGTAGATGGAATCAAAAGATTTTAATTAAACATTAAAAATATTTAATTAATTACAAGACAATGTGATGTAACCATTTTTAGGTGTATACAACAACCTTATACAAAAACAAGGTAGGTACTCCGCCTTTCCTTTTAAGTTTAAGAATTTATGGCAAGAACCTGCATAACTTTTTATTAGACTCGGGGGCTTCAGGAAATGTCATGCCATTTTGCATATGCAAGAAGTTAGGATTAAACCCCATTCAAACCAATAAGAAGGTCATTCAACTTGACAAGACAGAGGTTAATGTGGTAGGAGAATTAAGAGACATACACATTCAAGTAGGATCAGATCCCAGGATCCTAACCAACATAGATATTCAAGTGGTAGATATTCCCGAGACCTATGGTATGCTGCTAAGCTGAGATTTGATGAAAAATTTAGGGGGATATCTTGCCCTTGACTTTTCACATATGTGGCTATCATGGAAAGGGATTCCTAATTAGATTAGGATTGAAAGTGAGCCTCGCCTCAAGCATATTATCACTGAGTATGATTGTCTCAATGAGGTGGCTTACTTTGAGACTAAGATGGGGGTTTATAAACAAGAGGAAATCCTAACCTTCTCAATTCTCAGTGTTAAAGACATGTAAAAAAAAAAAAACCCTAACCCCACCATTGATGAAAATCAACAGGCCTTGGTTAGAAAGCTGCAACAAGACCAACTGGTCTTAGGGGCAGATATAGATCTGGAAAGTCTCTTGCTCCCTAACTGGTGCAGGGTACATTATCAAAGTCATTCTGAATTGACTTGTCAACCTTGCAGGGACATTTAAAATCATGTTTCCCAAGCTGAGGAAGCTGGCACAAGTCGCCCTGAGACCATTGCAGACTGCTTCTCATTTGAGGCCAAGGAAGCAACCATGTTAACCAGGGATACAATACCTTCAAAAGAAATCCCTTCTCAGATCAAACCTACTCTAGACACATGCCCAAATCAGCATACTGATGAGGACAACCCCAAGATCTGCTTAATACCCCTGCACTCACAAATGAAATGAAACCCAAGGAACCAACCAAAGGGACAAGTGACTGCCAAGAAGATAACCATAGGTCAGATGATACAACTGAGCTAGAATTGCAAAGTATACCTAAACAACCTGTAGAGAATCCTTTCCTTATGTCGGATGCAAAAGATCAAGGAGCCCCACCTCTAGTTAATCCTATTCAAATACCTACAAAAGCTATAAAGGCCCCTGCTCATGATCAGTTGTGGATACAGCAGTGGGTCCAAGTCAAAACAGTTGGATGTTATTTGGAATTGTACTAACCGGCCCGAAGGAAAGTTTTCTTTAGCACTATACAGTGCAATTTGGAATGCTAATAATAATGGTGAATGTAGAGATACAACTCGAGGGTGATGTTTGCACACAAGAAGAAGTTCAACGCCTTGATGGTCAAGGGAGATTTAGAAATAGTTATCAGGCAAGTGTGCAGCCAATACACATGTCACAACAAAAGGCTGGCAGCTTACAAAAATTGGGTATGGAACCTGATTGAGGACTTTGATGCTTTTGGGATTAGCTTAATCCCTAGAGAAGAAAATCAGGTAGCTGATTCACTGGCTGTTGCTGCAAGCACCTTGGAACCTATGCAAGGCTCCAAATTCAAAAGATTCTTAGTGGAACTGATGTCTACCTCAGCTGTTCCTGACAATGTTAATAATTTTCAAGTTTTCGATGATGACCGACATATCCTTGCTTTCCTAGCAAGTTCTGATGTTTTTGAAGGGAAAATCATTGATGATTCCAATAGGGATCAAGGAGATTGGAACCCTGGAGATTGTGATACAGAAGGAGTCCTTAATCTGAAAACTAATAACATTCCCAAGGGAATGGTTGCTCTAGAAATAATTTTTGACTCAGATCCAAGGGCTCGAGAGAAAATATCAGCTGAAGAGAAGGGAGGTGAATATGAAACAGTTAACTTGGTCGATGCTGGCCCTGAAAGGAATGTATACATAGGAAAGGCTTGCCCTAAAGCAATTAGAGAAGACATATTGAGGGTGCTTAAAAAGGATATTGTTGTGATTTCCTAGGGGTATGAAGACCTCTGGACATTTGATGCTTCTATTATGACTCACACTATCCCCTTGAAACCTAAGGCTAAAACTTTCCGACAAAAGTAGCGTCCTGTCAACGCCCTGATTGAGCCATTGATCTATAAAGAAGTACAGAAGCTATTGTCTGCAAGGATAATATTTCCTATGCACCATTCAACATGGGTATCCAACTTAGTTCCAGTCCATAAGAAGAATGGGGAGATCAGACTATGCATGGACTTCAAAAATCTGAATAGAGCTTCAGAAAAGGATAACTACCCACTTCCCTCACTAGACGAGGTCTTGCAGACTGTCAATGGGGCTCAGATGATGTCATTCTTGGACGGTTACTCTAGGTACAATCAAGTAATGGTCAACTTTGAAGATAGGATGAAAACTGCTTTCACTACAAAGTGGGGGATGTTTGCATACAGAAGAATGCCATTCAGTCTGATAAACAATGGAGCCACTTTCCAGCGTGTCATGGACATTGATTTCAAGGATCTAATTGGAAAATGTATCATTTTCTATATGGACGACCTGACAGTGTTCTCCAAGGACCAACTGAATCATGCTGCAGACTTAGCCAAAGTTCTCGAGAGATGCATCCAATATGGCGTCTCCCTGAATCCCAACAAATGTGTGTTTGGAGTCTCAGAAGGCAAGCTTTTAGGGCACATAATTTCTGAAAGAGGGATTTCAATCTGTTGGTGTAATTAATTAATTAATTATTACACTAGCATAAGTTAACTTAGGTCTTGCATTTAATCATTTAGTCCTAGGTTGCAATCATTTAATAAATGGCATAATATTCCCTTTCCTAGTTTGTGGGATAAGATTCCTTCTAGAACTTATCTCATCATTTAATGATCATCTACATAGGGTTCACATGTTGTCACATGTTGTTAGATTTTAACACTTGGCAACATCTCATGCATATTAGGGTTTTACCTCTTGCCTATATAATCAGGCATCTTGTTCATTTGTAACATATCATATCAATATCATATCAATCATATTATCAATAGAATCTTTAATCAACATTCCATTGTTGCAACACTTCTCTTTGTGGTTGATTATCTTTCATGGCTAAAGTCCTTCATTGAAGATTCTGAAGCTTCAGGGGCTATGCAATTAATTAATTAATTATTACACTAGCATAAGTTAACTTAGGTCTTGCATTTAATATATGACTTTCTTGAAAGTGTGTTATTTATGATGGATTTATAATGATAACGAATTAATGATGGTTTTATTTACATGATATTTTTATAAATGTTTTAAAGGGATTTAATAGGTGGAATTTGTAATTGCAGGAGAAGCAGATTGCGATGCAAAGTTCAGGTATGGACGGTCGGGCGAATTTGAATCACAGATAGAATCATATCCAGATCGGGTTGCATATTCCATGAAGTTATATGTGGAGGAGCTTGAGTTCATCAGAATGCTGGGGTTTCTAGTATTACACATATGGAAAAACAAAGCACCAACCTCCACGTAAGTTTATTCCCTAGAGTAGAAAGCTCGACGTAGAACAAAACTGTAGGAATAGGATGATAAACCAATCATTCTAAATATATGGGAAAGTTCCTGCATGCTATCCTAATTCAAGTTATTATTCTAGCGATAATCAGAAGATGAAAAACCTGAAGGACATCAACGTGTAGATGAGGGTTGACTTTCATTGACCTCATTTGCAATTCTCTTACCAGTCACCACATTCCACATCCCTTGATGTGATTTTTCCCTTGGATTTCCTCTCATGTATTTGTCTTATCTTATCTATGTAGATTCCTTCTATAAAAGGCCAAGAGATAATTCTTTTAAGTTAAGTTCAAAATTTGTGGATGTCGAAAGAGCCAAAACTTCTCTAAGTTTTGTTCTTTTTTCTTGTTTTCTGAATCATTCCGGATTAGAAACTTGTATGCACATAGAACTTAATCAATATAGAAGCTAAATTGATAGCTACATATCTCATGTATTTTTGAAGCTGGTTTGTTAGTTCACCAAACAAAGTATTGTGTCATTTAAGTGTGCATCAAAACCTACTCAGTGTCCAAACTAAAGCCCCCTCTTTAAAATCTCACACTATTTTATGCCTAGCTATGAAGCAATCTAGTGAAGTATAGAGTTGTTTTCTTTGATTTGATTAAATCTCGGGGCATGCATGGAGAATACTTGGGAGCAATTTTATTTTTTAATATTTTGATGCTTTATTTTAGCTTAGATGTTTAAATTTCTGAAAATGTTCCAAAAAATAGATGAATGTATCAAAATTTATTACAAATATTTCATTTCTATGAAATTATTGAATGCTTAAAGCTAAATCTACTTAAGTGATAGAAAAATTGTTTGATGTTCGTGAAAAATTAATGCAAATCTATTGATTTCATTAGATTATTTTATGATCGAATTGAAAATCTTGTATCTGATGCTTATGATTCTTCAAGAAATGGGAGATAACCATAAACCCGTTGAGATTAACAACAATATCACATCATAGCCTGAAGCCAATTTAATATGGCCAAGACTTGACTATCAAAGCCTTGGGATTAAGCCAAGTCAACCTTTTCCTATTATTTGGACACCTTAGGTTTCCCTGGTTCAGTCTTTCAATTAAAGATAGTTCTTCAAAATTTTCTTGTGAGGATTTTATCTACACTATTGTTGCGAGTAACATCGTCATCAATAGTCATGAAGGGAGTTGTAGAGGTTTTCTAGGGGTGATCTTGAACCCTTTATCTATGATATTTTTGAAGATTACTTCGTTAAGACATACTTCTCCCTCTACCAAGTTTTAGGGCTTGACAACAAGATTCAAATTCCTATCAAGCTAATGGTCCTTATAGTTCACAACAATAGTAGGGATGTCAACAAGCCATACAAATTTTTAGGGTATGTTGTAGATGAGTTTGAGAAGTTCCTATGCTCTCCAAAGAAGGATTCAAGTATAGTGCACTTCAATCACTACTCACTTTTTTTTGTGCACATAATCCTATAGTGCAAGTGTGGTATCCCAAACTATAGGTTATGCCATCTGATGGGAAGAAAAGGATACTACCTAGTTGAGAGTGGACATATATATAAGATAAGGAATATGACTTGAGTCTAACTATTTTATTTTAAAAAAATATTTTACGAGGACCTTACTACAAGGATTGGGCTTCCCTATGGATTAGAGCCTATCAGAAGAAGTAAGGAGGTTTTGGAGGCCAAAGGAGATCACCCATAAGAAATGGATGGATCACAATTGGGGTGATTGGTTCTTCTATGTTGATGCTACCTTGATCAAAGTCTATGGAACATCTAAAGCACCCCATGTGCTACCAAAGAATATGCCTGATAGAAATTCCTTTTTGGGAATAATGTGGCAATTAAATGACTCTAATATGACCCATTTTAAAAACAAGAAGAATTCCCTATTTCTAGGAAAATTTAAATTCTTTCACTTCACAATCACATGAAGGGAGGGCATGGAATCAATATATGGCAATTTTTTATCATACATGAGAAAGGTGGAATCAATATATGGTAAATTTTTATCCTACCACAATGAATTTGACAATGTGGAGGATATGAGTAGGAATTTCTCTTATGAGAGACTGGCTAAAGAGAGAAGGACCTTATGGGTCAAAATTCAAATTGTAGAGAACAAGAGGAAGAAGGTTGATCCTTCTTTCCAAGGAACATTTTTGAATATCAGGGACTACATAGTTTGAATGATGGCTATGTTGGACAATAACAATCAATTATTGGAAAATGTTCCTACAACTGCTCCAAGAACATTATGTGCTTCTACCTCTAGAGAAGGTATACCACTAAGTCCTTAGCTAGTCACACCACTACAATAGATAGATCTAATGGTAGGACCTATGGTGGACTACTTAATTGTTCTAGATGATCTTGATGGAGAATCTCTCATGGTGAAGGAGATGCAACCCCTCCAAGGGTGTTAATCGAAAGACCCACAAATGACAAATTCCTCATCAATTTGGAGATAGGTGAGGAAGTTGTGAATAATATAAGAGATCAGAATATTACAAGGAATTCTTGCAAGATGACCAATTTATTGCCACACAAGAGTTTAAGGAATTTTTTCCTTAAAAATAAAGGAGGGAGCCACAAAAAAAAATCTTTGATGACAACCTCTCTAGGAGGGAGAAAATTGAAATAATTAAATATTTTTGGAGGAATTTCAATATGAAATGCAAGCCATTACTCCTTAGCAAGGTAGGGAGATAGTTAAGAATACAAGGTGTATGTTGTTTTCAAGTTGGGATATGTCTTCTGCTATTACATTTGATGCAATCAAAATATATAGTGGTGATAATCCAATTTTGAATTCAAAATTGTAAGCAAAATCCTTATACTTTGGCTCAAAATTTCACCTAGGGCATGAGACCCTAGAAATTTGGTTAATTTTCCTAGAGACAAATAAGATCAGATTTATTAAATACCCCAATGAGCTCACAGGGATTCTTATTGTAAGGATAGTGTGGGATACAAGTGCAACATAGGAAACCTCATCAACAGTGAAAGTAACTCTCTTCATTGAGGTGATTGTCAAGAAGTTGCATAGATATTTAGATAAGGAAAATGCTTTAAACAAAAGGTTGTAGCACCAACTAAATATAGTTACAAGGTTATTTCCACCTCCCCATCAAATAAGTGAGGCTCAAGCCTCACAATATAATAATAATTTTATCCTTGAGATCAAATGGTTGAAGGAAGAGTTGAAGAAAAGAAAAAAAGAAGCTAGAGAAACAAATGAAGGAGTTGTGAAGAAGATGTCTAACCTAATTGAAAACATTTTGGATTATAGGTTGTCAAGAATTATTTCCTTATTAGACAAGGTATAGGATAGTTACACCACACTAATAAATTCATTCTCTTGCCACAATCAAGCATGGATGAGGTTGAGGTGCTTCTAGGTTAGTTTGTCCCATGGGGCGGAATTATTGAAAATTATTGTCAAGGACCCCAATTTTGATAATAGCCTAATATCTGACATTTTGGGAAATTTAGATCTATTGGATGATATAATAAGCCACCATGCTAGATATAGAGACCTCATAAGAAGGGATTTGAATACTTTTGAGGGTTTTGAGGAGTTCTTTATGCCTCCAATTTTGGATGAGGAGGGTGAGATTTTACCTTGTAGGGAGTGGAAGTCAAAGCTTGCAAATCTTCTCACTCTCATGTATAGTAATATCGATAAAGAAGGTGAAGTAGATTTAAATTAGTTGAACCTATGCATTAAAGCACTTACAAAATTGGAATACAATTTAAGCGGCTCATAAGGGAACTTTAGAATTTGGTGCCAAGTCTTTAACATCATTTCTCCTTGTATCACACAATTCCAAAATCCATGATCCCTCCTAGATCCTAATTTATTTCTAGTTGTGATCATTGATCCATCCCTCACTGTCCCTAGTGTTTATTCCCTTCTAGGATTCACACTCTGATATCCCATCTCCACCTTCTTCAAACTTTGGAATCCTATGTATATTTTAACCCCTTACACTTAGAATTTTTTTTTTTTGATAGGTCCCTTACATTAATATGTTAATATTGGTTCCAAGTTCTCTTCTACCACTAATCCTTGTAACATACATTATTCTATTATGTGTACACATTCTTACTCCACTTTCGCATCTTAACCCCAATGCTTCTTCCTCTAAATTGTCTAGTTAGTTATGAGACCTACCTCTCAATTTTCCTTCCTATATGTCCACAAGTTCCTTTTGGATCCAATGCTTCACTACATACTTTTACAACTAGAAGTCTCATGAGGACCCTATTCCAAATACTTTCCTACAAAACATAGACTTCTCATGTACCAAGTTAGTGAAATATGAACTTATCAATGCTATTTATATATATTTCATGGTATTTTTCCTTATGTGATATATCTTTAATCCAATTATGATTACTATGGAGACATTTATATGTCCCTATATGATAATCCTCCATGCCTTTTTGGTATATTTAGGAACATTGGGGCATGATTTTAGGAATAAATCAATGAGATAAAGCATCCATAAGGTATGAGGTCTTCTATAGCGTATACAAAAAAATACAAATGAGTTTTTTAATGATTTTCACACCCCTTTTTGGATGATAGTGATCTATTGAAGGGATATTTCAAGTAAAAATTGTAATTTTTGAGGAGATTAGCAAAAGGGGAAAACAAAGGAAGCATAAGAAAAGGTAAAAAATTTCCTAGTAGAACCATGGGGTTCTCGATTTTCTTATATTGGTAAGAGAATCCTAATACTACAATGATCTAGGTTCATCCTTAATTTTTATAATATTTTTTAATCTATAAGAAGTGAATAATTAAAAATGAAATCAGCCTTAACAAAGTGTCTCCTTCTAAATAGTGTGCATTGCTAGAGAAATATCCAAAAGGCTGTAAAATCTTCACAAAGCTTTTGTGAACTATCATTCTAGAGAAATAAAATAAATGGATTGGTATGTTCATGAATTAATAAATATACTTATCTAATATTTTATGAATACCTTATATTTGTAAATGTATGTTTAGGAACTAGTTTTGATTTACCTTCATGGACAACATAGTCTTTTATTATTCCCTCATTAAGGTATCATCATTAACTAGTTGTATTTGTTGAATTTTTGTATGAACATAGTGAATTTGTTTCCCAACTATATATAGGCACTAGTCTTATATTGTCTTCATATCTTTATCATCTCAATGCATTATAAATAAATTAGTGCAAACATATTTCATTTTTTGGATTTAAATATCCCTACTCACTACAATGACTAAATATATAACATTAATTTAAGGACAACTATAATTCATATGTCAAACATATCTTATTATAGATTTATCTACTTACATAAGCTACTTGACCTTGAGTATCATATAAATCACCATATAGGAATGGAGTGACAATCAAAATAGGGGCAAACCATGTAATGCATATGTTTTGTGTTAGGTTAAGTGGTTAATTTTTATGATGATATATAATGTAACACTTTGTATAAGCCCAATTATTTTGGTAGAGATAAAAGTGGAGGTTTCTCCTACCTCAAAAATTAGTCCAAAGTTTCCCTACATGATCATAAGGATAAATCTTTTTCCTTGAGTTTTATATCCCCAGTGGTTAGGAAGAGGCCTATATTTAGGGATTTTGGACTAATAATGTTGATCACCAACATGCTCAAGATCTAATATATTTGGATGTATGTGGACGTGTTAGATAGAACAATGACTCCTTTGGGGTACAAATTTCAAAATCCCTTAAATTATCCCCTATAAAATTGGATAGTTCAGCTCATTCTTTAGGGTGATGACATCCCTAAGTATGTTCCCTAAAAAGAAAATAAATTACCAATTATTTTTTAACAATAAGATCACCCTAGGGTGTGAGTGAACAACATACACAAGTGCTAATTTTGAATAAAAGGACTGATTAATTTTAAAATCAAAATATAAATGTGGATAATTTTAATCCTCAAATTCATATATGATCAAGCAAGAAAATAGACAAACGATCTTCTCTCAATGTTCTTCAAAAACCACATGTTAGTACTTTTTGTGAAATATCTATGTCAAATAAATCTATATGTTAGTAACAAGATATTCAATATAATATAAATCACAAGATGAAAATAAGAGCCAAAATTACCCAAAACTAATGCTAGAAAGAAAAAGAAATAACATGCATACCTATATATAGGTCATAGATGCTACAAAGTAGGAATACATACACTATGAAAGAGCTAGAAATAACATAAACTAAGGAAGAGGTGCCAAAACTTATCCACAAGTGCGAGGTACATACATATGTGTGATAACTATGTATTTTCATCTTTGAATGAGCCATAAACCTACAAAGTTCATAAATGTTAGCTTTCAAATTGAATTTAAAACCCACAAAACATAGGTTATAAAATGTCATAATACAAATCACAAGTGAGAGAACATTAGAAAAACATAGGTGAAGCCAAATGATAAATAAATTCTAATAATAGATTCATAAAAATCTAAAAAAAGATCAACACAATAATAATGAAGCAGCAACCACCTAACAAAGAAACCCTAGAAATAGAAAAAGAAATAATTTTCAAGAAAAATTTAAAATCCCAAAATCCTACATGGAAACCATGTTATGGTCAAGAAAATGAGAGAAAAGGAAAAAGTGTTAAGGGATAGGGAATAGGCACCACATATTAGGCATAAACACCACATAGTAGGCACAAGCACTATGCAACATGTAGTCTATGCTAAGAGATAGATATGATTGTGATAAACCTATAAGAACTCACAAAACACTTAAGGGAAAGAGAATAGGGAAACTACATCATGGATATAGAATACATCTAAGAATGTGATAAACGTATAAGAACTCACAAAAAACTCAAAGGAAATAATTATTAGTGTTGGTACAAGGGTCCCATTGGGCATGTCGAGATGTGAACCCCCTGTTTGAGTTGTAAATAATGCATTGGATACAAACAATGAAACAAAATAATTCAATAGAAAATCACACTCAACAAAGAGAAATAATGGAAGAAAGCAACAAACAACACAAAGCAGATCACAAAAGCTATGTATCAAACCTCCATTCAATTATTTTGAATATGGTCCAAGATGAAGGATGCTATTATGTGGATGTTATAAGCTTTAAAATTACTTAATTTTATTATTGAATATCATTTCAAAATATTTTTCACATATGAGTGTCAACATGATACTATTACAAGCTCTAGAGAGAACTTAGTGAAGACTAATACAATCTCTTTATAAGAAAACACACTATAATTCACCTATGAAATTCTAAGAATCACTATTTAAAAATCCACATCCACATTAGAAGTCAACTATGGAAGAGAAAAAGGGTCACAATCTAGAATTCCACATTAGATGTCTCTTTGGGGATTTGAACTTAGGTCTCCATTATCAAAATCCAAAATATTAACTAATTAAGCTCAAACCCTCAAACTAAAATTACTTAATTTAACAACATAAGATTACTCTATTATCCATATATTGTTAAGGGAGCAAGCCTCTCTTAAAAAAAAATTTAGAAGGAGAGAGTGGAGGGATAATATTAAAAGATGAATCAATGGCCAAGATTGGTTGCATAATCAAGGTATTTAGCTTTTGGGAAAGTGTTCTGGAAGAGGACAAAAGATGTTTTGGCCAATGAGTGGTGAAATGAGATTAGAGAAAGTGTTCTCATAGGGAAGTGGAGAAGAGACGTGTATCCCTTCACATCTATGAGAGATTAGAGGTGATGATTATTATTTTTAAATTGGAAAGTTGAGATTATAAGTCAAAGTATTTTACCAACTAATGAGAAATTTGAAAATTAGAAGAAATGTTAGAAAGGGATTATTTAGCTTAACCAATTAATTAAGTATTAATTAATTGATTAGTTGAAAGAATTGATATTTTTGTCCAATCTTAAGTTCTAGGAATATGTTAAGGAGGAAAAACTTGTTCTAATCAATTAATTAAGCAAGCATTAATTAATTACTTTTGTTGAAGGAAACAAAAGGTAATTTTAAATGATTTAATTATACATTAGGTGAATAAAGAGGAGATAATTAGTGATTAGTGGATGGAGAATGGTTTATAGTGGGAAATTCATAAGTGAATTTGGAGTGTCTACAATTAGTAATCAATATTTATTGTTCTTCATGTTCAAGCATATCATTCATAAAAATAATAATTTGTATTATTGTTTTGGGAGATGGAGAAAAATATAAGAAAAATGGTTTAAAAATTATGATAAAAAATAAAAAAATATGATTTTTGAAAGACCATCTATTTATAGCAAACATGTCCACTTACTAAAATTATTCATCTTAAGAATGGTCTACCAATCCAAATAGCTTTATCAAAATTGTTTCTTGATTATTTATGTTAGATATAAAATCTTCTTCTTCCTCATTATAAATCACATAGTGTGGTTTGAAATATTGATACAAAAAATTCACTCATTTTTGTCCAAAAATATTTTAATTCATTCCCAATAGTACATAGAAACACAATGTCTTTGAAACGAATATATTTCTTAAAAATATTCAGTTGTAGATTTTTTGTTTAACTATTAAATATTTTATGTGAAATATAAGAATTAATTATAATAAGATTTGTGATTATTAAAAAACAGTGAAATTATTTAAATTACATAAAATTTGTTTTTTCAAAAGTAATAACATTTAATTATATATTTTTATTTAACTACTAAAATTTTAATTAAACTTTCAAAATTTATTTTAAAGTAACTAAAAATATGAATTGAACTCTTTGTATAATAAATCATATCTCCAAATCTTAATTCTAGAAAGGCAAGATTCCTTTAGTGAACGCCCAGTTGTACAGGCCGACTATTTCTCTGATTAAAAACGTTATTGCATAATAATAGTTGTAAAAGCTTTGACAATTTCCACTGGAATTGGTCGAAGACTGAAGATAAACGATAGGATTATTGACTTTCATCATACTCCTGGTCAAGTTTTTATTTTCTAATTTTAATTTACGGGAAAGTAGTGAAGGGATAACAATTCGACTAAGAATTGGTTGACAAAATTTTTATTTTCTAATTTTAATTATCGAAGACGCGATATTTGTTGACAAAACGACACACGAGTGTTGAATAGAATTTTAATCAAACCTCTACTCGGTACGCGGCATCCATTCAAATCACTCTTAGAAAAAATCATTTTCATACACAATATCGGTCATTCAATATAAGTAACTGCATCGAATGCAAATACTTCACAAAATACTTATTTACGAAAGGAACTAGATTAGTTTATGAGGATGGAGATAGTATTCTTTGTAATTTCATGCCTGCTGATGTTTACAAATTATCGCCATCAATTCTTTTCAGAAGCAGTAACATCTAATCTGGGTCGGCTGGGCATAAACAGCGCACATTAAGCTTTGACTGTTTAGGTGGCTGTGGGCCCATTCCTTTCGCTGACATCCATTCCCATCCGTTTTTAATTTGAACACTCTTTCTGCGTTTACAAAAGGATGGAAAAAGGCGCTGTTGTCTGGCAACATCTATCCAGCCATCAGACTCTATATTTGACTGTATTTATTAATTAATTGAAAACACAAATTACATTGAATTCTTATTTTTAATAAATTAATAAACACGATCAAATGTACAGTCTGATGACTACATAGACAACGGCCTGTCATCTACCTCGCTGCTGAGGTATTTTCATGCGTTTTTGCAGCACACACAAGACATGGCTGTCCTCACGATGCAATCGATGCAACAAACAGATTTGCATCCCGATCAGTTTTATTTGCCAGCGTATTTCCCGCGTGTGCCAAAATGGGAGCTTTGGAACAGGGTATGGAGATCCATCAAAGTATAATGGAAGAGCGATTATTAGCAAATATCACAGTTGGAAATGTTCTGGCAGACATGTATGCAAAATGTGGAAGCATAGACAACTCACATGAACTGTTTGATCAGATGCCTCAGAGAAATCTGGTCTCATGGATGCTATGATTGCAGGATATGCACAAAATACGTTTGTTGAAAAGGATTTACAAACTTTCAGCCAAGTGTGGTTGGCTGGTGTAAAGCCAGACTCCGCAACCTTTGCCAGGATCCTCCCAGCCTGTGCGAAAATGGGAGCTTTCGAACAGGGTATGGACGGACATCAACCAAAAGATAAACGGTAGAGGAGTATTGTCAGATGATGTAGCTGCAACTCCCCTGGTAGACATGTATGCAAAATGTGTAAGATTAGACAAGGCATGTGAACTGTTTGACAGGATGGCTACAAGAATTGTTTGACAAAATTCCATGATTGCAGAATATGCAAAATTTGGAAGCATAGGCAAGGCACATGAACTGTTTGACAGAGTGCCTCAAAGAAATATGTTCTCATGGAAGGTGCATTTAGGGTTTAGATAATCTTCCATGATTTGTAGAGTCAACAGAAAGTTATTCAAACCCAAACATATCACTATTTTACATTTTATGGAATCATTATACTCAAGTCATTTGGGAAAGATAAAAAATATATCCAATTTCTTTACTATTTTTCTTGAACTTGACCTTTGGTTGTCCATGTGAATGTTCCATTCTTAGGTGTTAGATCTGTATTCATCTAGATAAAGGAACTAAAATCAATTTGTGACTGAGTGACCTTTGTTATACCTCCCTATTTGTCATTTGAGGTTAATATTGTAGTAAAATATTCACATATCATGTATAATGAATTTATGATGGGCTTTATGATGCATTTTTATGATGTAATAAATTATCTCCCATAGTTATCTCCTAAGGGTGAGGCAATTAAGTTCATATATGGTAAAAATAAAATCTTATAGTTTGGAGACAGTGATATTTACCTAAAAGAGTTTCCAATTGGTTATTTGGTTTACCCTATCTACTTTGATAAAAATTTAAAACCACTAGAGGTGCCTTTTGCTTTGATAGATGAGACGTTCATTCATGCTAATGTTGTGATCACTTATTTTCCTCTTTAGAATTGATTTTAGTTTTTGTAAAAGTATGATGTCTAGTTTCTATATATCTAACAAATGCTTCACTAAATGGAGTTTTGATTTAGTCATGGTCAAACATGGTTCCAATTAAGGACTATTCAACCATCTTAACTAACAAATTAAAATACACACATGACACAAAAATCTCATAAAAAAAAATATTCTTATTTATTTAAGTTTACACAAATTATCACCATGATTACAATTTCTCACTTTTTTGTAATGGTCTCTCATACATGCTAGGTCATAGCCATTTCAATACACTTACTGGTAGGACAATTCAAACATAGATTAGACTAATAAATAAAGCCTCATAATTACACACTATTATAATTAGCTCCACTTTGTTGTATTATGTAATGTCCCCTTCTCGCTCCTGAGTAGTATTGAGACTCAATTAGCCTATTCTAGAGTCCTCATGGACTACTTGATGTGGTTAGGGGACTTAGTTGCCAGCATTGATGTCAGTTTGGGGTCATTTTGGAGGGGTTACTATTTATAGCAGTGGTCAGTTTCAGTGTGGTCATCTTTAGTTGGTCACGTTGTTCCTAGTGGTTTTCAGTTTCACTCAATTCTGAGCTCTTGGCATCTACATACTATTTATAGCAATGTTATTTTTAGTAAATCACCATTGGAGGAAATTTAGTTCTAGGCTTGGTCAGTGGTAGCAACATTATAATCCAGTTTAGTTGGGGAGCCTAAGGTTGTGGATTAATATTTATTTTATTTGTCCCCCTTGGCATTTAAATTAAGTTGAAAATAGAAAGTTAAGTCATAACTTAAGCTGAGGGGTAAGAGGGTCATCAGGAGGACCAAGACACCTAGAGTAATGACATTAAGTTGTTTTAAAGTGAATTTAAAATATTATATTTTCCTTTTGAGTGGGATGTCTTTGTGAAGGGGTAAATTATTTAAAAGTTTAATATTTTTTTGGTGACTTCTAAATGGGATGCCAAAAAGGTCATGAGAGTTTAAGAATGTTAAATATTTTTTAAAAAAATGAAATGTGAAGATGGGCGCCCATTCTCTAGAGAGAAATTAAAACTTTTTGGAGTCCAAAACCCCTAAACCTTTAAACATGAAGTTGGCTCTCATTTTGGTTTATGCAGACTTGACAACTTACTAAAATGCTATACTAAAATGCTATTGGATTTTCATCTGGTGCTTGGGAAACTTTGAGAGGATGAAAACCCTCCATTGTTGGGCTGATTTCGGTGGTGAAATATCCACCCTATTCAGATATTGGTGCTGGTTACAAATCTATTTCATCAGGAGCTTCACAGATTGATCTACAGAAGAGAAAACATGAAGATTTTTCAATACTTTTAGGAGTTTTTTTATGTGTGTTGGTTTAGTTCTAGTTTTGGTGTGATTTTAGGAGATTTTGGAGTGATATCTTGTAGTTTCTGGAGGTTTGCAGCCATGGGTCTGAACGTAGTTTTTGTACACAACTTTTAATCCCTTAAGGTTTTTTGTTCTGGGTATTGGATTGATGAAAAACCTATCAAAGGCTGATTCTAAAGAGTGCTTACTTGTAATTTTTTATGGAGACTATGATTTTATAGAGCCAGTCAACCTACTCGAGGGAAGCGCCACCTTCAGGAGTCTTCACTAGCTGGGACAGCTACCTTAGGGAGTGATTTTGGCTGCCATAAGAAGCTTGGAGGAGAGACGCCACCCCTAGAACAATTGCAGATTGGATTTTGTCACTCTCCAGTGAAGCACGTAGTCAACCAAAGGGATGAGCTTGATGTTCAAAGAGCTGCAAACAGGTCAGAGAATGAAAATATTTTTTTTTGTTAAATTTGTATAAAAATCAGACTTCCCTTGAGCTGAAAGTTAAGTAAACAGTTAGTTTAAAGAATCTTCTATTGTGTACTTGTTTATCTTATGTTATCTTGAAAATATCATGTCATGAACCTTCTCAATGATGAATGCAAATACGAAACAATAAGCAAACAAACTTAGAAACAGTAAATCAGCAATTGAAAAAACAAAAAAAACAGGGTTGTGTTGTTACATATTAGTATTTCTCTTTGGATTGCACTCCACTTCATACTCCTTGTTCTCTATTCACAATCTTTATCAAAGACCTTATAGTCTCACCTTGCTTTTTTCTTACCTCTCAACTTCTTCCCTTACCTCTTCATGTACCTTTCTTTGATCCAAAACTTTTATATATATAACATCCAAATTTTTTGATAATGATCTATGTTGGCCACAAGATGGAACAAATTCCAATACCACATGTAACATGTCATCAATTATAAATAAATAAATAAAAATATAAATTTAAGTATTTAAATGGTGGAAAAACGTCCTCATGGTGCTCAACACTTATTGTCAATGGTTCAATACATCCTTAAACAAAAATTCTATTGTTGGTGCAAACTCTAAATTAACTTGCCACACATGACAACAATCCTAATTTTTCACGACTATCCACTTGGTAGACACTATTCTACCAATTTACTATCTTTTTTCTCATCTAATTATTGTTAGACAATAACATGAAACTCAAAAATAACCAATTTGACTAATCCCAAAACATTGAAAGAATATTTCAAGTTATAATTAAATATAATAACTTTCTTCATCAGAAACTACTATAAATAATAAAGAAACAAATAACTAAACTAAACCAATTTTCTAGAATTTTGCAAGATTACCACACTGCCTAGGGATGTCCTACATGTCACACTAAGAGTTGATAAAAAATGAGCCTCATTTTGTAATACAAGCTACCCCTACCTAGGAATTATAACTTGCTACTTCGTCAACTCATTCTCTCCACATCTTCAAGTATACCTCAAGCAATCCACCTTATACACTAATCTCTATAGTAGTATTTGACACTCAATTGTATCAATAACCTTCTATATTATTTTTCTTTTTATTTTATTTTATCACAATCTTCTTTATTATTAGCCTACTTTTTGGTTGCACATACTCTTATATTATTGCATTCTTTACTATTGCATGTTCCTCAATAAAACTCATTATCATATTATTTGTCTACCATGTCCTTTGGTTGAAACTTATATCCTCACATTCCCTTATGTATGGTACTTATTTTGCATTTGTAGTGTTTCTCGGTCATTCAACAATACCACATATCCTTGGAATCAATGCATATCACTCCTCTCCAACAAACACCCTTGCATTGTTATAGAATTATCCCTCACTTACCCTTTGGAACATCAACTCATATCATTAGACATATTTTTGTATTGTGTAGATTTTAGTCCTCTCATCATACACCTACACCATACATGACACAAATTCATCAATGCAGTGTTACATAAAACCTCATCATAATATGCTCCTATGTTGCACCAAATACATTTTTATAGTATACACCTTATATCACTATTGCAACCATCCTATCTTATATGTGTGTGACTATTTAATTCACCTTAGCCCAAAATTTTCTACTATTTCTATAGACACCAAATTATCCATACTCACTACTCCTTGTTCTATACTCACAATCTCCATCCCAAACCACATAGTCTCACTCTTCTTTTTTTCTACCTCTTTTGTTCTTCCTTTAAATCTTTGCTTACCTTCATTCAATCCAAAACATAGTATATAGCATAAAATAAATTCTAATTTGATCAATACTAGCTATAACATAGCACAAGGCTTAATACGACATGTAATGTTCCATCAACCAAAAATAATATACAATTTACAAATTCAAAGGATTAAATAATGAAGAAAAATCCATGTGATGCTCAACACTTGTCCTTAAGGGTTCAATAAATCTTTATCTTGTATTAGTAAAAAAAATTAAATCACTTTCCACACATGAAAGTAATCCTAAATATGCACATTTTTCCACGCAATAGATGTTGTCAAACTAGTTTACGATCTCTTTCTCATTAAATTATTCTCAAATTTTAATATGACACTCAAAAATAATAATTTAAACTATTCCCAAAGATATAATTTAATAAAATTTCAAGTTCAATGAAATGTGGTAGCTTTCTTCATCATAGACCACTAACTACAACTAACAAACTAACTAACAAATAAACAATTGAACTCAACTAAAAAAATATACTTTTTCATAATGATTAAAGATTACCATATTTCTTAGGCATGCTCTTGAATTAATTTTCTTAGGGGCATTGAGGCCCATAACATTCCACGTTAATATTATCATTGTAGTGGTGAGGGTGCTTCTCCCTACTTTGATCTTTGTTTATCAAAATTCAATGTAGATTGAGAACTAGATTTGATCTCTTCAATTGTGACTTCTTGATCTATCTTATTGTAGTGTAGGAAAATGCATACCCTTGCATTTTAACACTTTTTTGGGCCTGCCTTGCTTTATTTATCCCTATTTATGTCTTAATTGGTCCTATTTTGCATCCACAAGCCTAATAAATTATATCTTTTTATGGCTAATCCTGACAAACCTCAAAGGGGAAATGATAATTTAATGATTTTGGTTGTGTGTCCCTGATTTTTGGACTAGAACTAAGATGCCACCTAGGGTGTCTTTTTTCCCCAAAGGTCTTGGGACCTTGATTTCAAAGGCACCTTAAATGGGCCCCTTTTTGGATTATGTGCCCCAAGTTTGATGCCTCGGGACTAAGATGCCACCTAGGGCATCTTAGTCCCCCTTAAGGTATTTTCAAGATTTAATTTCAAATCTTGGAAATATTTTACCTCATTTAATTAATGAATTCATATGTCGGATTTTTGTGGTGTAATTTCGGGATACTAAGCATAGATAAGTATAAATACAATGTTCTTTCACTCATATTTACACCTAGAAATCTAACAAGCAATCTAAACATATTTAGGAGAGCATTCAAGAGAAATTCATCAAGCTTCTAGATCCATCATCAAGATTTAAGCATCATATCAAGGATATTCTTGCATCATGTCTATTTTTGAGCTAACATTTGTGATGTAGAGTTTTGGATTCAAGCAAGCATTTCAAGTCAAGATCTATTAAGCATTCCTTTGAGCCAAGATCTAAATTCAAGCTAGCCACTTCAGACAAGTTTGCAGACTTCATAACAAGGGTTTGGTGAGTTGTAACATTCCATGTTGTTCATTCATAATTTCCCTTCATTATTCTATTTCATTCAAAGGTTTAATTACCAACAAGGGGTTTGACCAAGGAAAACCCCAATTTGCTAACAATCAACAAGTTTCCCCTCTCTTGCATATTTGTGTTTGCAAGTTTAGGTTGAAGAATTGAAGATCATTTGAAGTGCAAAGTTTCAAAGTTGTAAAGTTGCATTGCAAAGTTTTCATCTTCATGGAAACTCACCTATAGGCTAGATCTAGAAGTTTCAAGAGCTATGACCCGAGAAGAAGGAAGTGAAGACATTGAGCCTCAAGATCACATTCAGAGATTTCAGAAATTCAAATCAGGACTAAGCCAATAGCAAGGGAATCTTAGTCCTCTTGGAGGTATTTGGTATTTCACAGATATTCTTTTGGATCCTATTCCGACATCCAAAGATTTTTCATTTCCCCCAAAAAATAGCAACAGGACTAAGACAATAGTAAGGGCATCTTAATCTTTCTGGCAATTTTGACAACATTTTTGCATTTCCAGAATCCTCATTACATTTCTAGACTTCTCATGTACACATGTACCCTAACTTTCTATTCCTTAATTTCATTATTTTCACTCATCATTTGGCTTACATTACTAGGTTTTATGAGTTGAATACTATGTTATCTTTTCCAAGCTCTTGCTTGGTGGTGAACCCCTCAAAGCTTAAAGAACCCCCTCCTAGGTCTTGGTTGTTGAGAATTGAATCACCCTGTGGGTTGATAGTCAATCCAATTTGGCATCCTAGGACATATTTTAGTGACAATTGGAGAATAGTGGTGTTTTATGACCTAGGCTATAAAGCAACTCCACCATTTTTCACTATTGTTCACTTACAACCCATTCTTATTATGGGGTTGTAGTTAGCTTTGACCTTTTCTATCTCATATTATGTTATTGATAAAAAATCCATTGAGACTAATATTTTGGCCTCTTCATCTTGTACATTTAGGTCTTCCTCATATACTTCTAAGCCATTTCACTTGTTTTCTAATGATTTGGATTTTAGTTCAAGAACAATTTCCTTAATTTTTCCACCAAACTAGGAGAGAAAGTCACCTTATTGGAAATGGATCAAATAATTTCAATAAGGTAGTTTAATATTGTCATTTCCTTTAATATTCTGTTGGGAGTTTTTATATAGGGATTCCTTAGGCTCAACCAATATTTTCTAATCCATTTCATAATATTTTGTGGGATATTCTATCTATAATTGTTGTGTAATAGATTTTTTAATTTATAATACCTACAAAAGATTAGATTAATCTCAATTCTTATTTATAATGCCTACAATGAGATCTTTATTGTACACCATAGTGGATTTAATCTTATGTCTTCCCATGGGAATTTTTCATTGGATTTCTTTTGGCCTAATCTTATTGAACCTATTAAACCTCATGAAGATTATTTTTAAAATCCTATTAAAATTTTAAGGAAAAACGCATAAAAAAATTATACCTTCGAAACATGACTCAACCCATTATTAAGCCTCCTATCCTTGACAAAACCATGATTGAATCAAATTCCCTTCCATGTAACAAAGACCAACCCAAGACAAAACCTTTTCCTATCTCCTACAAACAACCAAGAGAAAACCAAAACAATCTCGATATGCCTCCTAAGATAAAACAAGTTTACAAAGCTAAAGAGAAAGTGGTTGAACAACCTCCCATGGTTCCTTTCGTTCCTACTCTAAGGCAGTGAAATAAACCTATGGTTGATAAACCTATTTCTACACAATCACAAATTGAAAATCATACTAAAAGAAATAGAAATGCTAGAGAGCATAGGTGTAGATGTTGTGCTATTGCTCAAGGTTAAACAAAGAGAACAATGAACAAAATCAACATCCAAACTCAAGTGAAGCAATACACGATGAGTCTCCCTCTTCACCACAACAAAAAGATCCTATATCACAACAACAGGGACTAGCACCTTCTATAGAAATTATCATTTGACCTCCCATTGTAATTACCTTGGATGATGATGATGAGATTGCTAAAATTGATGAGGAAGTGCATAATGAATTGAATTTATTATTTTCCTCTCCCATGAGCTTATACAATGACAATCATGATGATCCTCCTAAAAAGAGTGACTTGCCACATGTTGAACTTGGTGATACTCCTAGTACCACACTTGTTGTTGTCTCTTTAGCTAGTTGTCTACCTTTTGTATATGATGAAAAATATTAGGACGTGGATGACTTGCTATAGGTTGACTTGCATGTGCTTTACTAGTCTTGTATGTTTTCTTTTCTTTTTCATGTTATGTGTGTGATTGCATGTGTGTAATGTTACCTCTCATACCATTCTATTTGATGTATCTCTCTCTTTGTGACATTCCTCATACCCTTTTTTCATGATGTAGCTTTATTTGGAAACATATGACTTGGCATAGGGCTTTACAAATAATCTATCATATCTTGTTAGTAGTTATCATTTGCTACTTTAAATTAATTGCTCACAACATGGTGTTTAGAAATTCCTTTAAAAAGGGGCATTCATTGGCATTATTCCTTTACATTTTACAACTCATGTGTTTCATTGTGTGGTATAATAACTTCATGCGATGCATTTTTCTCTTGGTGATGGCATTGGGTGTGATGTCCTTCAAGAGCATGATCCCTCTTAGTATATTATGTTCCTCTTAGTGGAAATGCCAAGTGGTGTGCATTCCCTAAGTTATGAATCTTCTATTCTTTGATTGGTCCTCTCTTGGAGACATTAGGCATGATGTTCCCTAGGTTGAGACCTTACATGAACTAAGTAAAACCCATTTGAATGTACCTTAGACTATTTCACATTTACAGCCGTTATATGGCCACCTTTCATAAGACACATTGCTTTCCTGTGGATCCATCCTATTTTTTCATGGGTGTTAGCATACAAAGTTTTCCTTGCCTCATGAATCCTATTGTTCATGTTGTGTGGCACCTTATCAAATTTTTTAGGAGGTATAGCTTTAGTATGGTTAGTATGTATGGGAGTTAAACATAGGCATGACTTTCACATAGCCACTTGCTTGTCCGTGTGGGTGCATACCATCTGTGTGCGTGTGTGTCTCACCTCTCTAGGGCTCACCTAGTTGATACTAGATTCCACTAGCTTGTGCGAGCATGCATTATTTTTGCATAGTGGACATTGTGTTCCACTTTTGAACATTTTTTTGGAAAAACAACTTAGACTTGGTCCACATCATGTTGGACAGACTATCGAGGCTTAATCCACTCTCTTTTTCCTTTTCTTTCTTATTTATATCTTTGGCAATGTATGCTTGTATCTTGTTGTTGCTCCATACATCATTCACATGTTTGTTCATTTGTACATATGTTGGTTTACCATAGGATGTCAATCATCGGGGTTTGATTCTCCCTCTTGATCATTGTCATCCTATCTCATTAGCATTGGTACGCTTGGACCCTTCTTGATGTGAATTTTTCTACTTTAGTATGATTTTGATGCAAGGTCATTCTCTCACTAAAGTGGGGGCTAAATGTAGTGTATAAAAATGTATCCCTAAGTTACATTTTCACACTCTTTTTGGTCCTCCCTATTAAAATCTAGTTTATTTATGCCTTAATTGGTCCTATTTTGCATTCACAATCCTAGTTAAATTCATTTTTATAAGGATAATCCCAACATATCATAAATGAAAATCATAATTTAATGTTTTTGGCTATGTGTTCTAGATTCAAGGATCTGGGACTCATATGCCCCTTTGGGCATATGGGTCCTCCCTAGGTCTCGGGCCCTAATTTGAAATGTCACATTGAACACAACACTTCTCAAAGTCTATTTCTCAAGTTTAAGCCTCTGGGACTCATCTGACCAACCTAGCATATGAGTCTTGTTTTAACCTACGACCTATTTTAATTCAAATTTTTGGTGGTATTTTATTATCTTTAGATTCAATTTTTGAATATTAGCTTGTAGTGTTGTACTTTTAGGAAATTGGACATAAACAAGTATAAATACAAGGTTATTTCAGATAATTTCTCCTAGAAAGTTTTCAAGTCATTCCTATGGAAAGTTGATGAGATCAAGAGCATTCAAGAGAAAATCATAAAGCATTTGGAGCAACATTCAAGATTCAAGCATCACATCAAAGTCCTCATGCATCATGTGTGTATGTGAGCTAACATTTGTGATGTAGGTTTCATGATTCAAGCAAGCATTCAAGACAAAGTTTCAAGCATTCAATCAAGAGTCAAGATCCACATCCATTCAAGCCAATTCACAGAAGTTTGCAACCTCCAGTTCAAGGGTTTGATCTAGGTGAATTGGAGCTTGAAGATCCTTAGAAGACAAAGTTGCAAAAGTTCTCAAAGTTGTCAAAAAGTTGTCATCTTCATGGAAACTCACCTATAGACTAGAATTCAAACTTTTGGACTTGAAGATCACATAAGAAGGAAGCTATAGAAGATCACTAGAGGCTACAAATGTACAATTCAAACCCTAATAATAGGACTAAATTTACCTACCTAGCATAATAGTCCCAGTACACCCATCTTGCCACCTTTCTAAAGATCTTGCCCAGTCATCAGAAGATTCCAGATTCTGCCTATAGACTCTGTAGCAGGACTAAATCACCCAACTTGGCATATCAATCCCAATATACTTAAAAAAGTATATTTTCAAAGTTTTAGACCTTTCTTTGACTCCATCATTCTTCCAAGTTCTTTAATTTTTTATTTCAATTTATATATTTTGTTTCATGCCTTCAAATTCCTAGGTCATATAGTGAATTTGAATAGTGCATTCAATTTCTTCTTTTAAAGCATTTTTTAATGGTGAACCCACATCCTATTATCCAAGGAAATCACTATCCATTCCTCAATTAAGCCACTTGGTTGAGGGATCTAGCTTTCCTAATGAACTAAAGTGTGAAATAGGTCCAATTCCATCTCCAAAAAGGTGGAACACCCATTTCCCTTGTGTTGAATATTATTCAAAAATCACAAAGATTACAATATACATGTAGAGAAAGCTTCTCATAGTCCGAGTATCACCAACTAGAGATACAGAGGGTGACCCGACTACTGTCAGACTCTCAAAATACATCACAATACACAGTCGTAATACAATACCCTCATAAAATAGTGTTTCCTTCTAGGGAAAGTCAAGCTAATAAAATATTGGCTTTCAAATATGAGACATAATGATGAACGGTCTAGATTTACAATAATAAAATATAAATAAATTTTCCTTTCAAGGGAGCTACCTCCGAGCCCCTACAAGGGCATGCTACCCCCAAACCCTTTGTAGGATGGGAGTCCCCCACACTCCCCCATCATCATCGTATGAACAATAACTTATGTAATTGCAAGGTTGAGACACATGTTTTCAATAGGGGGGCCTTCCTCTTTTGGGGATCTCTTTGTACATGGGTACCTCATCAAGCTTCATTTATAAACACACATCTTTTCATCCACCTAAGCTACACTTAAGGGGAGTGTTAGTGTAATTTTTTAATTTTCCTTATGTTAGATGTATGTATTTTTTCCTACACATATTATTTAGTCTTTCTTACATTTATTAGATGTGGTTAATTTATGATTACATGTGGAAAAATATTTTATCGCTATGTGTCACTCTCTCACACATGCGTATGAGTTACACACCCTCTTTTGGCTTGTGCCACCTCTCATAACAACTATTTTTTCTTTACCTAAGTCTAGGTTATAGGGTAGTTGGGTTACATACCCTCTTTGGATTTATGTGCCACCTCTCATAACCTCTATTATGTCACTTGTGTTGGAATTTACCAAGTAGGTAAAATCTCACACCTTTTAAGGGTAGTAGGAGTTAATGCACCTCTTGGATGTATATTCCCTTACTTTTCCATATATACACCGCTCTCCTATTAGTTTGACTAGTTCAATGAATCGTTTAGTGAGAGTGATGGGACTATTCTATAACTCTCTTACATTTTTTATGTTTTTATCTCTTTTAGGATTATATCTCAACTCTGTTATTTTCACCTTTGATCGTCTAGTGATTGGATTCATGTGATCTATGACCGACATCAAATCTTGGCTTGATTCTCACTTCTTTAAGGATCTAAGATAGGGGGAAAAGATCCTAACTCATGCAAAAACACTATTGAAATGTACATGTGTTATATGTGTGTGTTTTCTACTTTGAATAGGCTACATTTCTTTAAAAATAATTTTCTCTCAAAATGACTTATCACCCCCAAAAAAATAGGCTAGAGAAGGTTATAATACAACAAATGAAAAAATGATCATTAGAAAAAGCTAGATGAAGCCAAATGATAAATAAAATAATAAAGAAGATTCACAAAAACCATAGAAAAATATCAATAAAATAATAATGAAGAAATAACCTCCTAACAAAGGAACCCTAGAAATAAAAAAGGAACAATGTTGGAGGAACCATAAAATCTGAAAAGCCTTAAAAAAAACCATGTGAGGGATAAAAATGAGGGAAAAACAACAAGTTTCATGAGCTAGGGCACAAGAACCACATAACAAGCACAAACACAACACAATAGACACAAGCACCACACAACATGTTATTTATGCTAAAAGATAGAAATGAGACTTTTTCGTATGCCATTATATGGAGAAATTTTTCCACAAACCTAGAACATGTCTAAGAATTTCAATAACCTATAAGAAAAAAGAAAACTAGAGGAAAAAAATGATTGGTGTTAGTACAATGGTCCCACTAGGTATGCCAAAGATGTGGACCAACTATTTAACATGCATAAAATGGATTGGATTCAAACAATAAACCCAAAGAATCAAATAGCAAAGAAAATTAAAGATAGAAAAATAAAAGAATAAAGAAACAAATAATGCAAAACCATGACAAAAACCATACACAAAACCTTCATTAGATTATATTGAATATACTCAAAGATGAAGGATGTTGGTATCTGGGTGCTTTAAGACTAAGATTTCTCTCTCTCTCTCTCTCTCTCTCTCTATATATATATATATATATATATATGTATATATATATATGTATATATATATATATATATTTATTGAATATCATTAAAAAATATTATACACATATGAGCATCGACATAAGACCATTACAAGTTCTACATAAAACTTAGTAGAGACTTATACAAGCTCTTTCTAAGAAGACATACTAGAAATTATCTATGGAAGATCAGTTACAAATTAGAATTCAACATTATATGTCCCTTTGTGATTTGAACTTGGGTCTCCAGAATAAGAACCCAACATCTTAACTAATTAATCTTAACCCCTTAGACTATGTTTACTTATTTTGACAACATAAGACTATTCTATGAAAATAGAAAGAATATCTTTAATAGATTGCATAAGAGGAGAATGCATAGATAATGTTAAAAGATTGATTAAGGGTTGAGATTGGTTACATGACATAGGTATTTAGACTTTGGACAAGTGTCCTAAGAAGGTGAAAGATGTTTTGGTCAACTAGAGGTGAAATGAGATGAGTTCAAGTGTTCTCATAGGGAAGTGGAGAAGAGATATGAGCCTCCCTTCACATCTATGAGAGATTGGAGGTTGATGATTTTTATTTTTTAAATTGGAGAGTTGAGATTAAAATAAAAACTATTTTTCTCACTAATGAGGAATTTAAAAAGTAGAAGAAATGTTAGGGATGTAGTCAACCTAGTCAATCAATTAAGAAATTATTAATTAATTGAATAGCTGAATGGATTGAGAATTTTATCTAATATCAAATTGTAGGAAAATGTTAAAGGAAAATAAATTGGTCAAATTGGCTAATCATGTAGGTATTAATTAATTGATTAGTTAAGGAAATGGAAGGTAAGTTTAGTTGATTTAACTAGCTTTAGGGGAATGAAGAGAAAATAATTGGTGATTAATTAGCTGATGGAGAATGGTTAATCAAGGGAAATTGGTAAGTAAGTTTGGAGTGACTTTAGTTAGTAATTATGATTTCTTATTCTTCTCGTCCAAGAATATCACATTTAAAAATAATAATTTATAGTATTGTTTTGGGAGTTGAAAAATAATTAGAAGAAAAATGATTTAAAAAATTGTGAAAAAAATAAAAAATATGATTCTTGAATGACTGTCTATTTATAGTTAGGATGTCAACTTATTAAAAATGTTCATCTTAAGAGTGACATATCAACCCAAACAACTTTATTAAAAAAAATTCATGGTTTTTATGTTGGATATAAATTCTTACTCTTTCTCAAGATGTATCACATAGTGTGATCTACAACAATAATACAAAAAAAAAAAAAATTAAATCACTTTTTAAAAAAAAAAATATTTTAACTCATTTACAATAAAGTATGGAAACATAATGTCTTTGACAAGAATATATTTCTAAAATATATTAAATGGTATTTTGTGTTTAATTATTGAGTGCTTTATGTGAAATATAAAGATCAGTTATAATAAGATTTATGATTACTAAAATATTTTGAAATCATTTAAATTTACATATAAATTGTTTTTCATTGACAATAGTAATAACAAACTATATTTATATTCAACTATTAAAAATTCTAATAAAATTTGGTCAAACTTCAAAAATTTATTTAAAAACACCCCTCACAAAACATATTGATATGCTATTCATATCTCTGAATCTTAATTCTAGAAGAAAATATAGTTTTAAAGGGCGACAATTTATCTGTTTAAATATCTTATTGTAACAAGACAATTTACAGGAATCTGAGGTTTGACAATTTTTCACGTGCCCTTTACTAGACTTGGTCAAAGACTGTAGAAGACCAAACTCTTATAGAAGACAGGCGGAACTTTGGAAAGTCGGGATTTTGTTGACAAAACCTCCAACAACGGCTGATTCAATTAAATATCACTAAATATCTCAGACCCAATATCTGTCATTCGTACATCTAATCTATAAATAACTACATCAAATGCAAATACTTCACAATATATTTATTCAGAAGAGGAATTAGATTGGTTAATCAGTATGGAGATAGTATTCTTTGTAATTTCATGTCTGATGATGCTTACAAATCATCACCATCAATTCTATTCAGAAGCAGCAGCCTCTAATCTGGGTCGGTACAAATTTTCAAACTTCTATTTGGAATCAATATGTTTTTTTTGTTTTTTTAAGCGAGGTTCATATGTAGTTGTGTTTTAGCCTAGGAATAGTATGTGAAATTGATGTGTAATGCTCTGTGCTTGATGCTTGCAGAATACCCATATCCATTTATGACAGCAGATGCTCAAAAGGCAGCTGCAAGGTCATATGATTACATTGTAGTTGGAGGAGGTGCAGCGGGGTGTCCTCTGGCAGCAACACTGTCACAGCACTACTCGGTTTTGCTATTGGAGAGGGGAGATTCTCCTTACGGAAATCCCGACGTTGAGGACTTCAAAAGCTCTTACAAGATTTCCGGGGATCCCTCAACCTATCCCTATGTAGTGGAAGGGTTTGTCTCAGAAGATGGAGTGCAGTTGGCAAGGGGGAGAGTTCTAGGAGGCTCAACAGCTATCAACAGCGGATTCTACAGCAGAGCGAGCTCGGAATATATTCGGAAAATGAATTGGGATGAGAAAGTTGTGAATGAATCGTATGAATGGGTAGAAAAGTTGAATGCCTTCAAACAGTACAAGCTTTTTACTTGGAATTCTGCTTTCAAGGATGGGCTTCTTGAAGCAGGAGTTGTTCCTTACAATGGATATACTTTGGAACATTTGGAGGGCACCAAGATCAGTGCTTCAATTTTTGACAAGAATGGAAAGAGACATACAGCCGCAGATCTCCTCCAGTATGCAAATCCAGAAAATATTGTAGTTCTTCTGAATGCTACTGCAAACAAAATCCTCTTCAATGTGGCATCAGGTAAGCATAGATGTTTTATTTTCAGAATTCCCCTACTTTAATTGTGATCTTTCATCTCCATATATATGTCTACGTGTATGTGTGTAATATTATTGAGAACCTATTTTGCAGGAAAGCTTAAGGCTAATGGAGTCGACTTCACAAGTAGTAATGATGGCCTATTTTATCAAGTATCACTTAACCAATTGTCAATCAATAGTGAGGTGATTTTGTCAGCAGGAACCATAGGTAGCACTCAACTTCTTCTCTTAAGTGGAATTGGTCCAACAAAACAACTTAAGAACCTGAATATTACTGTCCTTTTAGATTTACCTTCAGTAGGGAAAGAAGTACAAGATAATCCTCGCGCAACCTTTATTATAGAATCCCCAAAACCACTTGAATTTTCTTATGCACAAGTAGTAGGCATTCTAGACAATTCACAACTCTACTTTGAGGCTGCTAGCTTTATCCAACAAAATAATGCCACAAGTACACAAGATTTAGGTCGTCTTGCAAGTAAGTTGGCATTTCCCTTATCAAGGGGTGAGCTTTGGCTTAAAAGCATAGACCCTCAAGATAATCCCTATGTTCGTTACAATTACTACTCACACCCTTTTGATTTACGAAAATGTATGTTTAGTATGAAAGTAATGGTTAATCTAAGTATGACATCTTCTATTCAAGAGTTTGCATTTGCCGATAATGGACATTCCAAAACACTTCGATTCCTTGGAGTGGAATTACCCAAGAATCAATCAAATGATGATGCCTTGGCCAAGCTTTGCAAAGATGCACTAGGGACATTTTACCATTACCATGGAGGTTGTCAAGTTGGTTTGGTGGTTGATAAAAAATATCTTGTGAAAGGTGTTGATAATCTAAGGGTTGTAGATGGTTCAATTTATAAGGATTCCCCTGGTACAAATCCACAAGCCACTACCATGATGCTCGGAAGGTATTTACTTTTATTAATAATTAATCTACATTATTTATTTTTCAAGGTGCTCAAGTTATAGCACTAATAAAATGTTTTGATTATGCACATATGCAGGTATATGGGAGTTCATATCCTTCAAGAGCGTAAAAACACCTAAAATATTCCATGATCATAGTGAAATCATTTTCACATTTATTGTATTTCCTTTTAATGATCAGAGAACTCAATAATACCAATTATGATAATGTAATTGATCACATTTAGAGTTATCATTTCCATCTTAGCTCTTCTTTGACATGAAAATAAATATATTTCAAGATAATGCATTGTAATAAAATTTACAAGAATAATAAAATTTTGTTGATTAAGTTTCATATATTAAAGTGCATTTTATGTATAAATTTAATTGATATTATAAAAAATAATTCTTGTTCCAAGCTTTTATTGATGAATAGCTACATAAGTTTGTGTATAAATTTGTTGTTGTATGATAATGTAAATGTAAAAGTGTTTAATTTTTCAATTATCTTTGTCAAGCAACATATAGTACGTAGTTTCCTTATTTTGTTGGTTTATTTATCTTTTAGGGTGAGATGTCTATTTGTAAAATAAATAATATATTTATTATATAAAAGAATTTGACAAAATTAAAATGTGAAAACAATAAAACTCTTAAAATTATTGGTGTAAATAGATGTTTTACCTATCTAGGTCTTATTTACATGTTAATTCCACTTAGATCATATGAGAGAATCTTTATAGATAGTGTTAGTTGTCACTAGCTCTTATCTTATATTTTGGCATTTAATTCTTGTGTCCTAAGTCATTAGTGTTAATAATTAATCTATTCACTATGCTTAAGTGTACTTCGGTTGATGAGGTTAGACAACTTCTTGTTTAACCAAATGTGCAACATTTTAAACCTCAAGAGGTTACTAAGATATTTGGTTAACCTCATGTACACATCTTTTGAGGTTGGAATACTTTCCATCTCACCTCAAAGGTCACTCAACACTTGCCACACAAGGTTGATGACTTGGTCATAGAGGTTGTTGGTTTGCACATTCCAAGTGTTCATAAGGTTCACACCTATAGGACACTTGTCTACTCTTTTGAGCCACTTCATGGAGCACATGTCAATTCACCTCGTTGGTGGATTACCTCATCCTTTCCTATATAAACAATTCTTTCTACTTAATGTAACTTGGGTCAACTAAATACAATATTGCATGTTATTCATTATGTTTGACATTTCATCTCCTAGATCCTCCTAGTTTCTTGTATAAAGTGCATATCAAGATTTTTTCTAATCCTATCTCACACCTTGCCTTTATAAGCAAGACATCACTTTTACATCATTAACAATTCATCTGAGTAAGTCCAATATATCACTATAATATGGAGTATTGCATATTGGCCATAATATTTCATCCATTATTGTAAATCTATGTTCCTGACTTTACCTCTTGTAAAAGGTTATTTTCAGTTTTTGCAAGTGATCTTGAAGGCTTGAGTCCTTGAGTGACTCTAACATGGTATATGAAAGCTTCAAATTGCAAACCCTTCTCAAATATGAGGATGATTCAATATTGAGCTTTTGTTGGTAAAAAAGCAAAACAAACTTCACGGTTCTGTTCAAAATGCCAAAAAACCCTTATTTTGATATAAAATACTTGTTATTTGGGAAAAATCCTTTTTCAGACCATTTTTTTTTTATGAATAGGCATTAATCTCTATTAATTCAAAGAGTAAAATACATATTCACAAAAAAGTGGATGGTAAGAAGGCACACCCCGAGTCATATGGGCAATGCCTAGAAAGCCAAAAAAAACAACCAGTCACATGGACCTAGCCCAAAAGTCCATGATTACAAACATAACATAAAAAAACCATTAAGCGGCCAAAGCAGTGTTAGTAGAGCCAGGAGGGTCTCTGTCATCCAATTTATTCCCATACATCAGCAAGGTCCGAGGACATCAAGCAGGACCCCTAACCATCATCATCAATTCTTTTTTGTATTTATCTTCTTTATCTTCTCCTTTGTCTCGAGGCAAGATTGCAAGTGCAAACCATGGAAAGCTTTTACCAAAGTCTAGAAAAGGATAGCCAAAGGTAAGAGTGTCATCAGAGGGCCACTTGGAACCACCACCACTGCTCCCTGAAGCATTTCCAGAAGGCCACCCCTGGCTAGCCTGATGTGGAGGTTGAGATCCTCGCTGAAGAGGAGGATGAGAGTGGGGTTGCACATAGCCACTTCCCTATCATCCCCGAGAGGGAAAACATCCTTGAGAGGAGGTGGGTGAAGCAAGAACCCGAGCAACAATACACGGGGCATTGCCCCAGTGGTCCAAAATCACTTGCAGGTGAACAACTTCAACTACAACTGTATTCGCCTGCACTTGAATCTGTAAGAGCACATTAGAAAAAATAATAGCTTTAGAATATAAAGAAAAAAAATTATCAATTTGAGTGTGAGAAAATATGTAGACATTTATGTCTTTCCAAATATTGAAGAGGATTTTGACCCTAAAAGTGTGCCAAAGTTGGGTATACTTAGTAGGAAGTCTGGGCAAGTCTCCCAGTAGAACCATATTCCAGGAGAAGGGCTCGAGTTAGAAAAAGCTAAAAGAATTCATCAATCCAAGTCCAAAACTATTGGACTCTAGGACAAAACAAAAGAGATGCTTAAAAGACTCAGCTTGCACACAAAAAGGGCAATGAGGGTCTTGGACCCCTAGGTGAACAAGCCAAGAACCCACATGCAAGCCTTGGAAAAGAATACACCAAGCAAAGTTGGAAAGTTTTGGCTCAACACATGTAGACCAAGTGGCAAGAAATCTTTTACGCTATCTACATGAGTGGGAGATTGAAGAAGCCACCTCTAGTTTAGACCATGAATCATAGTCCTAAAAATGTGGTGAGAGCCACCTATAACCAAGCCTAGGCTTGCAATTCGTAAAAGGGGTGTTTGGGTACCACTTCCATTCCTTCCACTAAAGCTTGGACCCACAAATACCCATCTTATGAAGCATTTATGCAGGAATAGCATTCACCAGACCATCATAAGCTGCATGGTCCTAGTTTTGAGGCTTGTACAAGGCATGAAAGTCCTCCCATGACATAATATGCATTGTGGGTCTATGAAATATCTATTGTAAGGTCTGAATACCTTTATTGTGGAATTTGAGTGCCTTAAGCCAAGGTGATTTAGCTAGAGGCTAACCATTGCTAGCAAAAAGAGGAGACCACCAAACATTCTATTGGTTGAGCGAAAGCTCATCACGGAAACCAGAACCAGCCTAATGGATCTAGGGTTTAACTACCTCCTAGGCTCTCCAAATGCTTTTAGCAACAAAAGACCCCAGAATTTGAACTAGTTCCTCCATGACCAGAAGGGTTTGAAAGCCAATCCCCTTCTGGGTGGGTTTGTGTGCAAGAAAGGCTGATTGAATACAATACCTAAGGAGAATTTTCTAGGCCTCATCTCCCATAAGGGCTTGGATTATCCACTTCACACACAAGGCAGTGCCTTGTCATTGAGTGGAGAGTAGCCCAAGTCCTCCAGAGTCTCTAGGAAGGCAACAAAATTCCCAGGCAACATAGTGAAACCCTATATGTGATTCAGCAGAAGCCCAAAGGAAGTCTTGTTGCAACTTTTCAAGCTTGCCATAGAAAGCTTTAGAAGGCTCCCAATAGGAACAATAATAAACATGAGTGGTCGTGAGAACTTTGGAGCACACCTAAAATTTCCCCGCCAAAGAGAGGGGCTTAGTAATCCAGTAAGCGAGCTTATGCTCAACTCTAGAAAGAACAACTTTCCATAGTTCAGCCGGAGATGCCTGGAAGGCGAAGGGAATGCCAAAGAATCTAAAAATTTCTCTTGGACCAATCCACTTCCAACCATACTACTGAAACCAAGGTGGAGTGGGAAAAATAGACTATATGTAGCACAAAGTTTTGTGCCATTGAATGGAAGAACCGAAAGCGAAGCAAAAAATATTGAGACATTCCAAGGCTGCTTTGATATTATCTTCATCCTCAAGAAGAGTGAGGAAAGAGTCATCAGTAAAATGGCCATTAACCAGTTGGGCGTAAGAGTTGGGCAGTGAAATTCCTTTGACCGTGTTGGCCAAAAGGTAACCAAACCCTTCAGTGGCGAGCACATACAAAGAGGGGGCAAGTGGGAATCCTTGTCGGATGGATCGAAAGAGCCCAAAGGTAGAGGATTTGTTGCCATTAATGGTGATAAAAGCAAAAGCATCCACAAATAGCATGCGAACAACCTAAATGAAATTGGGCCCAAACCCCAAAGCTTGCATCATAGCAAGAATAAAAGGTCATTCAATGTAGCCATAGGCTTTAGCAAAATAAATTTTGAGAAAAATAGCCTTTTGGTTTGATCGTCTGGCCCACTCCATACCTTCCCACATGACAATAATATTATCTAGAATGAACCTACATTTGATAAATCATGTTTTCTATAGTCGAACAATCTGAGGTAAAAGATGGCAGATTTTCAGAGTCAAAGCTTTGGTGATGATTTTGTAGGAGACATTGAGAAGTGTAATAGGCCTCCAGTTACAAATATCCTCGAGATCTCCAGACTTAGGTATGAATTTAATATTTCATTTTTTAATTAAATTATCAGTGCCTTAAGAAATCCTCTAAATAGAAGCATGATCTGAGATCTTTCCCAACACAATCCCAAAGGGTCTTGTAAAACTCACAGAGATCCATCAATCTCTAGGGCTTTGTCATTAGTCATGGAATGAACAACTTCCTTTAGATCATCTAGTGTTAAAAATTGATCACAAAAATTTATCTGCGCTGAGGAAAGCCTATTTGGCACAATAGCAATGCAATCTTAGAGGGCTTGTTGATGCATAGGCATGGAGTCTTGAGCAATGAAAACCTACTCATAATGGCGCACAAAGGCCTAGAGAAAACCTACCATACAAAACCTTCCATTTAGATTATGTGAATATGCCTAGAGATGAAGGATGTTGAGTATTTAGATTGCTTTAAGACTAGGATTTCTCTTTATATATATATGTATGTATGTATATATATATATATGTATATATATATATATATATTTATTGAATATCATTAAAAAATATTATACACATATGAGCATCGACATAAGACCATTACAAGTTCTACAGAAAACTTAGTAGAGACTTATACAAGCTCTTTCTAAGAAGACATACTAGAAATTATCTATGGAAGATCAGTTACAAATTAGAATTCAACATTATATGTCCCTTTGTGATTTGAACTTGGGTCTCCAGAATAAGAACCCAACATCTTAACTAATTAATCTTAACCCCTTAGACTATGTTTACTTATTTTGACAACATAAGACTATTCTATGAAAATAGAAAGAATATCTTTAATAGATTGCATAAGAGGAGAATGCATAGATAATGTTAAAAGATGGATTAAGGGTTGAGATTGGTTACATGACATAGGTATTTAGACTTTGGACAAGTGTCCTAAGAAGGTGAAAGATGTTTTGGTCAACTAGAGGTGAAATGAGATGAGTTCAAGTGTTCTCATAGGGAAGTGGAGAAGAGATATGAGCCTCCCTTCACATACATGAGAGATTGGAGGTTGATGATTTTTATTTTTTAAATTGGAGAGTTGAGATTAAAATAAAAACTAACTTTCCCACTAATGAGGAATTTAAAAACTAGAAGAAATGTTAGGGATGTAGTCAGCCTAGTCAATCAATTGAGAAATTATTAATTAACTCAATAGCTGTATAGATTGAGAATTTTATCTAATATCAAATTGTAGGAAAATGTTAAAGGAAAATAAATTGGTCAAATTGACTAATCATGTAGGTATTAATTAATTGATTAGTTAAGGAAATGGAAGGTAAGTTTAGTTGATTTAACTAGCTTTAGGGGAATAAAGAGAAAATAATTGGTGATTAATTAGCTGATGGAGAATGGTTAATCATGGGAAATTGGTAAGTTTGGAGTGACTTTAGCTAGTAATTATGATTTCTTATTCTTCTTGTCCAAGAATATCACATTTAAAAATAATAACTTATAGTATTGTTTTGGGAGTTGAAAAATAATTATAAGAAAAATGATTTAAAAAATTGTGAAAAAAATAAAAAATATGATTCTTGAATGACTGTCTATTTATAGTTAGGATGTCAACTTATTAAAAATGTTCATCTTAAGAGTGACATATCAACCCAAACAACTTTATTAAAATTGTTTCATGGTTTTTGTGTTGGATATAAATGCTTACTCTTTCTCAAGATATATCACATAGTGTGATCTACAACAATAATACCAAAAAAAAAAAAAAATCACCCTTTTTTTCAAAAATATTTTAACTCGTTTACAATAAAATATGGAAACATAATGTCTTTGACAAGAATATATTCTAAAATATATTAAATGGTATTTTGTGTTTAATTATTGTATACTTTATGTGAAATATAAAGATGGGTTATAATAAGATTTATGATTATTAAAATATTTTGAAATTGTTTAAATTTACATATAAATTGTTTTTCATTGACAACAGTAATAACAAATTATATTTATATTCAACTACTAAAAATTCTAATAAAATTCTGGTCAAACTTCAAAAATTTATTTAAAAACACTCCTCACCAAACATATTGATATGCTATTCATATCTCTAAATCTTAATTCTAGAAGAATAAGACTATATATATAGATATATCCAAATCTTAATTCTATAAAAATAAAACTATATAGATATATCCAAATCTTAATTCTAGAAGAATAATACTATATGTATACGTATATGTATATGTATATGTCGCTGAAAAACCCTATTGTTATGGGATGGTGTACCTGCTCTCCAAGCTGTCGTGAATGAAGCCTAGTTTTAAAGGGCGACAATTTATCTGTTTAAATATCTTATTGTAACAAGACAATTTACAGGAATCCGAGGTTTGACAATTTTTCACGTGCCCTTTACTAGACTTGGTCAAAGACTGGAGAAGACCAAACTCTTATAGAAGACAGGTGGAACTTTGGAAAGTCGGGATTTTGTTGACAAAACCTCCAACAACGGCTGATTCAATTAAATATCACTAAATATCTCAGACCCAATATCTGTCATTCGTACATCTCATCTATAAATAACTACATCAAATGCAAATACTTCACAATATATTTATTCAGAAAGAGGAATTAGATTGGTTAATCAGTATGGAGATAGTATTCTTTGTAATTTCATGTCTGGTGATGCTTACAAATCATCACCATCAATTCTATTCAGAAGCAGCAGCCTCTAATCTGGGTCGGTACAAATTTTCAAACTTCTATTTGGAATCAATATGTTTTTTTTTTTTTTTTAAAGCGAGGTTCATATGTAGTTGTGTTTTAGCCTAGGAATAGTATGTGAAATTGATGTGTAATGCTCTGTGCTTGATGCTTGCAGAATACCCATATCCATTTATGACAGCAGATGCTCAAAAGGCAGCTGCAAGGTCATATGATTACATTGTAGTTGGAGGAGGTGCAGCGGGGTGTCCTCTGGCAGCAACACTGTCACAGCACTACTCGGTTTTGCTATTGGAGAGGGGAGATTCTCCTTACGGAAATCCCGACGTTGAGGACTTCAAAAGCTCTTACAAGATTTCCGGGGATCCCTCAACCTATCCCTATGTAGTGGAAGGGTTTGTCTCAGAAGATGGAGTGCAGTTGGCAAGGGGGAGAGTTCTAGGAGGCTCAACAGCTATCAACAGCGGATTCTACAGCAGAGCGAGCTCGGAATATATTCGGAAAATGAATTGGGATGAGAAAGTTGTGAATGAATCGTATGAATGGGTAGAAAAGTTGAATGCCTTCAAACAGTACAAGCTTTTTACTTGGAATTCTGCTTTCAAGGATGGGCTTCTTGAAGCAGGAGTTGTTCCTTACAATGGATATACTTTGGAACATTTGGAGGGCACCAAGATCAGTGCTTCAATTTTTGACAAGAATGGAAAGAGACATACAGCCGCAGATCTCCTCCAGTATGCAAATCCAGAAAATATTGTAGTTCTTCTGAATGCTACTGCAAACAAAATCCTCTTCAATGTGGCATCAGGTAAGCATAGATGTTTTATTTTCAGAATTCCCCTACTTTAATTGTGATCTTTCATCTCCATATATATGTCTACGTGTATGTGTGTAATATTATTGAGAACCTATTTTGCAGGAAAGCTTAAGGCTAATGGAGTCGACTTCACAAGTAGTAATGATGGCCTATTTTATCAAGTATCACTTAACCAATTGTCAATCAATAGTGAGGTGATTTTGTCAGCAGGAACCATAGGTAGCACTCAACTTCTTCTCTTAAGTGGAATTGGTCCAACAAAACAACTTAAGAACCTGAATATTACTGTCCTTTTAGATTTACCTTCAGTAGGGAAAGAAGTACAAGATAATCCCCGCGCAAGCTTTATTATAGAATCCCCAAAACCACTTGAATTTTCTTATGCACAAGTAGTAGGCATTCTAGACAATTCACAACTCTACTTTGAGGCTGCTAGCTTTATCCAACAAAATAATGCCACAAGTACACAAGATTTAGGTCGTCTTGCAAGTAAGTTGGCATTTCCCTTATCAAGGGGTGAGCTTTGGCTTAAAAGCATAGACCCTCAAGATAATCCCTATGTTCGTTACAATTACTACTCACACCCTTTTGATTTACGAAAATGTATGTTTGGTATGAAAGTAATGGTTAATCTAAGTATGACATCTTCTATTCAAGAGTTTGCATTTGCCGATAATGGACATTCCAAAACACTTCGATTCCTTGGAGTGGAATTACCCAAGAATCAATCAAATGATGATGCCTTGGCCAAGCTTTGCAAAGATGCACTAGGGACATTTTACCATTACCATGGAGGTTGTCAAGTTGGTTTGGTGGTTGATAAAAAATATCTTGTGAAAGGTATTTATAATCTAAGGGTTGTGGATGGTTCAATTTATAAGGATTCCCCTGGTACAAATCCACAAGCCACTACCATGATGCTCGGAAGGTATTTACTTTTATTAATAATTAATCTACATTATTTATTTTTCAAAGCGCTCAAGATATAACACTAATAAAATGTTTTGATTATGCACATATGCAGGTATATGGGAGTTCATATCCTTCAAGAGCGTACAAACCCCTAAAATATTCCATGATCATAGTGAAATCATTTTCACATTTATTGTATTTCCTTTTAATGATCAGAGAACTCAATAATACCAATTATGATAATGTAATTGATCACATTTAGAGTTATCATTTCCATCTTAGCTCTTCTTTGACATGAAAATAAATATATTTCAAGATAATGCATTGTAATAAAATTTACAAGAATAATAAAATTTTGTTGATTAAGTTTCATATATTAAAGTGCATTTTATGTATAAATTTAATTGATATTATAAAAAATAATTCTTGTTCCAAGCTTTTATTGATGAATAGCTACATAAGTTTGTGTATAAATTTGTTGTTGTATGATAATGTAAATGTAAAAGTGTTTAATTTTTCAATTATCTTTGTCAAGCAACATATAGTACGTAGTTTCCTTAT
>VDFB02252616.1:190750067-190772761 GCA_007258455.2 Sequoia sempervirens | reverse complement strand
AAGGAAGCTATTCATTCCATGGATGATGACAAAGCCCTGGGGATCAATGGATTCTTGTGATTTTTACAAGGTCCTTTGGGATTGTGTTGGGAAAGATCTATATCATGTTTACTTAGAGGCTTTTCATGCTAATTCTTTGGGAAATTTAATAAACAAAGGAAATATTAAATTCATAACTAAGTCTGGAGATCTCGAGGATATTTGTAACTGGAGGCCTATTACACTTCTCAATGTCTCCTACAAAATCATCACCAAAGCTTTGACTCTGAAAATCTGCCATCTTTTACCTCAGATTGTTCGACTATAGAAAACATGATTTATCAAATGTAGGTTCATTCTAGATAATATTATTGTCATGTGGGAAGGTATGGAGTGGGCCAGACGATCAAACCAAAAGGCTATTTTTCTCAAAATTTATTTTGCTAAAGCCTATGGCTACATTGAATGACCTTTTATTCTTGCTATGATGCAAGCTTTGGGGTTTGGGCCCAATTTCATTTAGGTTGTTCGCATGCTATTTGTGGATGCTTTTGCTTTTATCACCATTAATGGCAACAAATCCTCTACCTTTGGGCTCTTTCGATCCATCCGACAAGGATTCCCACTTGCCCCCTCTTTGTACGTGCTCGCCGCTGAAGGGTTTGGTTACCTTTTGGCCAAACACAGTTTCTCAACATCGCGTCAAGGGAATTTCACTGCCTAACTCTCAGGCCCAGTTGGTTAATGATCATTCTTCTGATGACCCCTTCCTCACTCTTCTTGAGGACAAAGATAATATCAAAAGCAACCTTGAATGTCTCAATATTTGCTTCAGCTGCTCCTCAAGATTCAATGGTACAAAAACTTTTGTGCTACATATAGTCTATTTTGCCTTACTCCACCTTGGTTTCCTTTAGTATGGTTGAAGTGGATTGGTCCAAGAGAAATTTTAGGATTCTTTGGCATTCCTTTCGCTTTCCGTATGCCTTCCGCTATGAAAGCAAAGTTCTTTTCTAGAGTTGAGCATAAGCTCGCCATCGGATTACTAAGCCCCTCTTTAAGGGAAATTTTAGGTGTGATCCAAAGTTCTCAGCCTACCACTAAGGTTTATTATTATTGTTCCTATTGAGCCTTCTAAAGCTTCCTATGGCAAGCTTGAAAAGTTGCTTCGAGACTTCCTTTGGGCTTCTGCTGAATCACATAGAGGGTTTCACCATGTCGCCTGGGAATTTTGTTTCCTTCCTAGAGACTCTGGAGGACTTGGGCTACTCTCCACTCAATGACAAGGCACTGCCTTGTGTGTGAAGTGGATAATCCAAGCCCTTATGGGAGATGAGGCCTAGAAAATTCTCCTTAGGTATTGTATTCAATCAGCCTTTCTTGCACACAAACCCACCCAGAAGGGGATTGGCTTTCAAACCCTTCTGGTCATGGAGGAACTAGTTCAAATTCTGGGGTCTTTTGTTGCTAAAAGCATTTGGAGAGCCTAGGAGGTAGTTAAACCCTAGATCCATTAGGCTGGTTCTGGTTTCCGTGATGAGCTTTCGCTCAACCAATAGAATGTTTGGTGGTCTCCTCTTTTTGCTAGCAATGGTTAGCCTCTAGCTAAATCACCTTGGCTTAAGGCACTCAAATTCCACAATAAAGGTATTCAGACCTTACAATAGATATTTCATAGACCCACAATGCATATTATGTCATGGGAGGACTTTCATGCCTTGTACAAGCCTCAAAACTAGGACCATGCAGCTTATGATGGTCTGGTGAATGCTATTCCTGCATAAATGCTTCATAAGATGGGTATTTGTGGGTCCAAGCTTTAGTGGAAGGAATGGAAGTGGTACCCAAACACCCCTTTTACGAATTGCAAGCCTAGGCTTGGTTATAGTGGCTCTCACCACATTTTCAAGATTCATGATTCATGGTCTAAACCAGAGGTGGCTTCTTCAATCTCCCACCTCATGCAGATGAACTTAAAAAGACGAGCCAAGCCACTTGGTCTACATGTGTTGAGCCAAAACTTTCCAACTTTGCTTGGTGTATCTTTTCCAAGGCTTGCATGTGGGTTCTTGGCTTGTTCACTGGGTCCAAGACCCTCATTCCCTTTTGTGTGCAAGCCGAAGTCTTTTAAGCATCTCTTTTGGTTTTGTCCTTAGAGTCCAATAGTTTTGGACTTGATTGATGAATTCTTTTAGCTTTTTTCAACTGAGCCCTTCTCCTGGAATATGGTTCTACTGGGAGACTTGCCCAGACTTCCTACTAAGTATACCCAACTTTGGCACACTTTTAGGGTCAAAATCCTCTTCAATATTTGGAAAGACATAAATGTCTACATATTTTCTCACACTCAAATTGATAATTTTTTTTCTTTATATTCTAAAGCTATTATTTTTTCTAATGTGCTCTTACAGATTCAAGTGCAGGCGAATACAGTTGTAGTTGAAGTTGTTCACCTGCAAGTGATTTTGGACCACTGGGGCAATGCCCCGTGTATTGTTGCTCGGGTTCTTGCTTCACCCACCTCCTCTCAAGGATGTTTTCCCTCTCGGGGATGATAGGGAAGTGGCTATGTGCAACCCCACTCTCATCCTCCTCTTCAGCGAGGATCTCAACCTCCACATCAGGCTAGCCAGGGGTGGCCTTCTGGAAATGCTTCAAGGAGCAGTGGTGGTGGTTCCAAGTGGCCCTCTGATGACTCTCTTACCTTTGGCTATAGTTTTCTAGACTCTGGTTAAAGCTTTCCATGGTTTGCGCTTGCAATCTTGCCTCGAGACAAGGAAGATAAAGATAAATACAAAAAAATTGATGATGGTTGGGGTCCTCCTCTTGATGTCACTCCAGACCTTGCTGATGTATGGGGAATAACTGGATGATAGAGACCCCTCCTAGCTCTACTAACACCTTGGCCGCTTATCGGTTTTTATTGTTATAGTTTTGTAATCATGGATCTCCCTTTTGGGTCATTGTGGGTCCATGTGGATCGGGTTGTTTTTTGGCTTTCTGCATGCCCATGACTTTCGGTATTTCTGTTTCATCCACTTTTTTAGTGAATATGTATTTTAATCTTTTAATTACTAGAGATTAATGCCTATTCATTGTCTGAAAAGGATTTTTCCCAATGACAAGTATTTTATATATAAAAATAGGGATTTTTTGGCATTTTGAACATAACCGCGGAAGTTTGTTTTGGCCCCAATTTGCACCTCCAACAAAAAGCTCAATATTGAATCATCCTCATATTTGAGAAGGGGTTTTGCAATTTTGAAGCTTTGATACCATGTTAGAGTCACTGAAGAACTCAAGCCTCCAAAATCACTTACAAAAACCAAAAATAACATTCTACAAGAGGGAAAAGCAAGAACATAGATTTACAATAATGGATGAAATATTATGGCCAATATGCAATACTCCATATTATAGTGATATATTGGACTTACTCAGATGAATTGTTAATGATGTAAAAGTGATGTCTTGCTTATAAAGGCAAGGTGTGAGATAGGATTAGAAAAAATCTTGATATGCACTTTATACAAGAAACTAGGAGGATCTAGGAGATGAAATGTCAAACATAATGAATAACATGCAATATTGTATTTAGTTGACCCAAGTTACATTAAGTAGAAAGAATTGTTTATATAGGAAAGGATGAGGTAATCCACCAACGAGGTGAATTGACATGTGCTCCATGAAGTGGCTCAAAAGAGTAGACAAGTGTCCTATAGGTGTGAACCTTATGAACACTTGGAATGTGCAAACCAACAACCTCTATGACCAAGTCATCAACCTTGTGTGGCAAGTGTTGAGTGACCTTTGAGGTGAGATGGAAAGTATTCCAACCTCAATATATGTGTACATGAGGTTAACAAAATATCTTAGTAACCTCTTGAGGTTTAAAATGTTGCACATTTGGTTAGACAAGAAGTTGTCTAACCTCATCAACCTAAGTACACTTAAGTATAGTGAATAGATTAATTATTAACACTAATGACTTAGGACACAAGAATTAAATGCCAAAATATAAGATAAGATCTAGTGACAACTAACACTATCTATGAAGATTCTCTCATATGATCTAAGTGGAATTAACATGTAAATAAGACCTAGATAGGTAAAACATCTATTTACACCAACAATTTTAAGAGTTTTATCGTTTTCACATTTTAATTTTGTCAAATTCTTTTATATAATAAATATATTATTTATTTACAAATAGGATACCCCACCCTAAAAGATAAATAAACCAAATTTAATAAGGAAACTATTTGACTCATATGTTGCTGGACAAAGATAATTGAAAATTAAACACTTTTGCATTTACACCATCATTTAAACAAACTTTTTTAGCTATTCATTCATAAAATCTTGGAACAAGTATTATTTTTTATAATATTAATTAAATTCAAATAGCATTTGTTCTTTGATATGAAATTTAATGAAAATTTGAATTTTATTATTTTTGTAAATTTCATTACAATGCATTATCTTGAAATATATTTATATTCATGTGAAAGAAGATATAAGATAGAAATGAGAATTCCACATGTTATCAGTTACATTATCATAAATGGTATTATTTAGTTCTATGACCATTTAAAGCAAATACAATGTGTGCAACTGATTTCAACATGATCTTGGAATATTTTAGGGGTTTGTACGCTCTTGAAGGATATGAATTCCCATATACCTGCATATGTTGCATAATCAAAATCTTTTATTAGTGTTATAACTTGAGAACCTTGAAAAATAAATAATTTAGATTAATTATTAGTAAAAATAAATACCTTCCGAGCATCATGGTAGTTGCTTGTGGATTGGTACCGGGGGAATCCTTAAAGGTTGAACCATCCACAATCCTTAGATTATCAACACCTTTCACAAGATACCTTTTATCAACCACCAAACCAGTTTGACAACCTCCATGGTAATGGTAAAATGTCCCTCGTACATCTTTGCAAAGCTTGGCCAAGGATTCATCATTTGATTGATTCTTTGGTAATTCCACTCCAAGGAATTGGAGTGTTTTGGAATGTCCATTGTCACTAAATGCAAACTCTTGAATAGAAGATGTCATACTTATATTAACCATTACTTTCATACCAAACACACATTTTTGTAAATCAAAAGGGTGTGAGTAGTAATTGTAACGAACATAGGGGTTTTCTTGAGGGTCTATGCTTTTAAGCCAAAGCTCACCCCTTGATAAAGGAAATGCCACCTTACTTACAAGAAGACCTAAATATTGTGTAGTTGTGGCATTATTTTGTCGAATAAAGCTACCAGCCTCGAAGTAGAGTTGCGAATTGTCTACAATGCCCACTACTTGTGCATAAGAAAATTCAAGTGGTTTTGGGGATTCTATAGTAAAGCTTGAACTAGGATTATCTTGTACTTCTTTCCCTACAGAAGCTAAATCTAAGAGAACGGTAATATTCAATTTTTTAAGTTGTTTTGTTGGACCAATTCCACTTAAGAGAAGAAGTTGAGTGCTACCTATGCTTCCAGCTGACAAAATCACCTCACTATGGGTTGATAATTGGTTAAGTGATACTTGATAAAGTAGGCCATCATTATTGCTTGTGAATTCCACTCCACTAGCCTTAAGTTTTCCTACAATATAGATTCACAATAATATTACACATACACGACATATATATGGAGATGAAAGATCACAATGAAAAAGTAGGAATTCCTGAAAATAAACATCTATGCTTACCTGATGCCACATTGAAGAGGATTTCCTTGTTTTGGTAGCAGTATTCAGAAGAACTACAATATTTCTTTCTTGGATTTGCATACTGGAGGAGATCTGCGGCTGCATGTCTCTCTTTCCATTCTTGTCAAAAATTGAAGCACTGGATCTTGGTGCCTCCAAATGTTCCAAAGTATATCCATTGTAGGAATGTAACTCCTGCTTCACAGCTTCCATCCTTGAAAGCAGAATTCCAAGTAAAAGCTTTGTACTCGTTTGAAGGTATTCAACTTTTTCTACCCATTCATAGCCGATTCACTCACAACTTTCTCATCCCAATTCATTTTCCGAATATATTCCCGAGCCTGCTCTGCTGTGAATCCGCTGTTGGATAGCTGTTGAGCCTCCTGTGAATCCCTCCCCTTGCCAACTGCACCCATCTTCTGAGACAAACCCCTTCCACTACATAGATAGGCTGAGGGATCCCCGGAAATCTTGTAAAGAGCTTTTGAAGTCCTCCTCGATTTCCGTAAGAGAATCTCTCCAATAGCAAAACCAGAGTAGTGCTGTGACAGTGTTGCTGCCAGAGGACACCCCCGCTGCACCTCCTCCAACTACAATGTAATCATAGATGACCTTGCAGCCGCCTTCTTTGAGCATCTGCTGTCATAAATGGATATGGGTATTCCTGCAAGCATCAAGCACAGAGCATTACACATCAATTTCACATACTATTCCTAGGCTAAAACACAACTACATATGAACCTCGCTTAAAAAAAAAAAAAAACATATTGATTCCAAATAGAAGTTTGAAAATTTGTACCGACCCAGATTAGATGCTGCTGCTTCTGAATAGAATTGATGGTGATGATTTGTAAGCATCATCAGACATGAAATTACAAAGAATACTATCTCCATACTGATTAACCAATCTAATTCCTCTTCTGAATAAATATATTGTGAAGTATTTGCATTTGATGTAGTTATTTATAGATGAGAAAATAAAGACTTAACAATAATCTTCCACCTGTCTTCTAGAAGAGTTTGATCTTCTCCAGTCTTTGACCAAGTCTAGTAAAGGGCACGTGAAAAATTGTCAAACTAAAGATTCCTGTAAATTGTCTTGTTACAATAAGATATTTAAACAGATAAATTGTCGCCCTTTAAAACTAGGCTTCATTCACGACAGCTTGGAGAGCAGGTACACCATCCCATAACAATAGGGTTTTTCAGCGACATATACATATACATATACGTATACATATAGTATTATTCTTCTAGAATTAAGATTTGGATATATCTATATAGTTTTATTTTTATAGAATTAAGATTTGGATATATCTATATATATAGTCTTATTCTTCTAGAATTAAGATTTAGAGATATGAATAGCATATCAATATGTTTGGTGAGGAGTGTTTTTAAATAAATTTTTGAAGTTTGACCAGAATTTTATTAGAATTTTTAGTAGTTGAATATAAATATAATTTGTTATTACTGTTGTCAATGAAAAACAATTTATATGTAAATTTAAACAATTTCAAAATATTTTAATAATCATAAATCTTATTATAACCCATCTTTATATTTCACATAAAGTACTCAATAATTAAACACAAAATACCATTTAATATATTTTAGAATATATTCTTGTCAAAGACATTATGTTTCCATATTTTATTGTAAACGAGTTAAAATATTTTTGAAAAAAAGTGATTTTTTTTTTTTTTTGTATTATTGTTGTAGATCACACTATGTGATATATCTTGAGAAAGAGTAAGCATTTATATCCAACACAAAAACCATGAAACAATTTTAATAAAGTTGTTTGGGTTGATATGTCACTCTTAAGATGAACATTTTTAATAAGTTGACATCCTAACTATAAATAGACAGTCATTCAAGAATCATATTTTTTATTTTTTTCACAATTTTTTAAATCATTTTTCTTATAATTATTTTTCAACTCCCAAAACAATACTATAAGTTATTATTTTTAAATGTGATATTCTTGGACAAGAAGAATAAGAAATCATAATTACTAGCTAAAGTCACTCCAAACTTACCAATTTCCCATGATTAACCATTCTCCATCAGCTAATTAATCACCAATTATTTTCTCTTTATTCCCCTAAAGCTAGTTAAATCAACTAAACTTACCTTCCATTTCCTTAACTAATCAATTAATTAATACCTACATGATTAGTCAATTTGACCAATTTATTTTCCTTTAACATTTTCCTACAATTTGATATTAGATAAAATTCTCAATCTATACAGCTATTGAGTTAATTAATAATTTCTCAATTGATTGACTAGGCTGACTACATCCCTAACATTTCTTCTAGTTTTTAAATTCCTCATTAGTGGGAAAGTTAGTTTTTATTTTAATCTCAACTCTCCAATTTAAAAAATAAAAATCATCAACCTCCAATCTCTCATATATGTGAAGGGAGGCTCATATCTCTTCTCCACTTCCCTATGAGAACACTTGAACTCATCTCATTTCACCTCTAGTTGACCAAAACATCTTTCACCTTCTTAGGACACTTGTCCAAAGTCTAAATACCTATGTCATGTAACCAATCTCAACCCTTAATCAATCTTTTAACATTATCTATGCATTCTCCTCTTATGCAATCTATTAAAGATATTCTTTCTATTTTCATAGAATAGTCTTATGTTGTCAAAATAAGTAAACATAGTCTAAGGGGTTAAGATTAATTAGTTAAGATGTTGGGTTCTTATTCTGGAGACCCAAGTTCAAATCACAAAGGGACATATAATGTTGAATTCTAATTTGTAACTGATCTTCCATAGATAATTTCTAGTATGTCTTCTTAGAAAGAGCTTGTATAAGTCTCTACTAAGTTTTATGTAGAACTTGTAATGGTCTTATGTCGATGCTCATATGTGTATAATATTTTTTAATGATATTCAATAAATATATATATATATATATACATATATATATATACATATATATATATATATATATATATAGAGAGAGAGAGAGAGAGAGAGAGAGAAATCTTAGTCTTAAAGCACCCAGATACCAACATCCTTCATCTTTGAGTATATTCAATATAATCTAATGAAGGTTTTGTGTATGGTTTTTGTCATGGTTTTGCATTATTTGTTTCTTTATTCTTTTATTTTTCTATCTTTAATTTTCTTTGCTATTTGATTCTTTGGGTTTATTGTTTGAATCCAATCCATTTTATGCATGTTAAATAGTTGGTCCACATCTTTGGCATACCTAGTGGGACCATTGTACTAACACCAATCATTTTTTTCCTCTAGTTTTCTTTTTTCTTATAGGTTATTGAAATTCTTAGACATGTTCTAGGTTTGTGGAAAAATTTCTCCATATAATGGCATACGAAAAAGTCTCATTTCTATCTTTTAGCATAAATAACATGTTGTGTGGTGCTTGTGTCTATTGTGTTGTGTTTGTGCTTGTTATGTGGTTCTTGTGCCCTAGCTCATGAAACTTGTTGTTTTTCCCTCATTTTTATCCCTCACATGGTTTTTTTTAAGGCTTTTCAGATTTTATGGTTCCTCCAACATTGTTCCTTTTTTATTTCTAGGGTTCCTTTGTTAGGAGGTTATTTCTTCATTATTATTTTATTGATATTTTTCTATGGTTTTTGTGAATCTTCTTTATTATTTTATTTATCATTTGGCTTCATCTAGCTTTTTCTAATGATCATTTTTTCATTTGTTGTATTATAACCTTCTCTAGCCTATTTTTTTGGGGGTGATAAGTCATTTTGAGAGAAAATTATTTTTAAAGAAATGTAGCCTATTCAAAGTAGAAAACACACACATATAACACATGTACATTTCAATAGTGTTTTTGCATGAGTTAGGATCTTTTCCCCCTATCTTAGATCCTTAAAGAAGTGAGAATCAAGCCAAGATTTGATGTCGGTCATAGATCACATGAATCCAATCACTAGACGATCAAAGGTGAAAATAACAGAGTTGAGATATAATCCTAAAAGAGATAAAAACATAAAAAATGTAAGAGAGTTATAGAATAGTCCCATCACTCTCACTAAACGATTCATTGAACTAGTCAAACTAATAGGAGAGCGGTGTATATATGGAAAAGTAAGGGAATATACATCCAAGAGGTGCATTAACTCCTACTACCCTTAAAAGGTGTGAGATTTTACCTACTTGGTAAATTCCAACACAAGTGACATAATAGAGGTTATGAGAGGTGGCACATAAATCCAAAGAGGGTATGTAACCCAACTACCCTATAACCTAGACTTAGGTAAAGAAAAAATAGTTGTTATGAGAGGTGGCACAAGCCAAAAGAGGGTGTGTAACTCATACGCATGTGTGAGAGAGTGACACATAGCGATAAAATATTTTTCCACATGTAATCATAAATTAACCACATCTAATAAATGTAAGAAAGACTAAATAATATGTGTAGGAAAAAATACATACATCTAACATAAGGAAAATTAAAAAATTACACTAACACTCCCCTTAAGTGTAGCTTAGGTGGATGAAAAGATGTGTGTTTATAAATGAAGCTTGATGAGGTACCCATGTACAAAGAGATCCCCAAAAGAGGAAGGCCCCCCTATTGAAAACATGTGTCTCAACCTTGCAATTACATAAGTTATTGTTCATACGATGATGATGGGGGAGTGTGGGGGACTCCCATCCTACAAAGGGTTTGGGGGTAGCATGCCCTTGTAGGGGCTCGGAGGTAGCTCCCTTGAAAGGAAAATTTATTTATATTTTATTATTGTAAATCTAGACCGTTCATCATTATGTCTCATATTTGAAAGCCAATATTTTATTAGCTTGACTTTCCCTAGAAGGAAACACTATTTTATGAGGGTATTGTATTACGACTGTGTATTGTGATGTATTTTGAGAGTCTGAGAGTAGTCGAGTCACCCTCTGTATCTCTAGTTGGTGATACTCAGACTATGAGAAGCTTTCTCTACATGTATATTGTAATCTTTGTGATTTTTGAATAATATTGAACATAAGGGAAATGGGTGTTCCACCTTTTTGGAGATGGAATTGGACCTATTTCACACTTTAGTTCATTAGGAAAGCTAGATCCCTCAACCAAGTGGCTTAATTGAGGAATGGATAGTGATTTCCTTGGATAATAGGATGTGGGTTCACCATTAAAAAATGCTTTAAAAGAAGAAATTGAATGCACTATTCAAATTCACTATATGACCTAGGAATTTGAAGGCATGAATCAAAATATATAAATTAAAATAAAAAATTAAAGAACTTGGAAGAATGATGGAGTCAAAGAAAGGTCTAAAACTTTGAAAATATACTTTTTTAAGTACATTGGGATTGATATGCCAAGTTGGGTGATTTAATCCTGCTACAGAGTCTATAGGCAGAATCTGGAATCTTCTGATGACTGGGCAAGATCTTTAGAAAGGTGGAAAGATGGGTGTAATGGGACTATTATGCTAGGTAGGTAAATTTAGTCCTATTATTAGGGTTTGAATTGTACATTTGTAGCCTCTAGTGATCTTCTATAGCTTCCTTCTTATGTGATCTTCAAGTCCAAAAGTTTGAATTCTAGTCTATAGGTGAGTTTCCATGAAGATGACAACTTTTTGACAACTTTGAGAACTTTTGCAACTTTGTCTTCTAAGGATCTTCAAGCTCCAATTCACCTAGATCAAACCCTTGAACTGGAGGTTGCAAACTTCTGTGAATTGGCTTGAATGGATGTGGATCTTGACTCTTGATTGAATGCTTGAAACTTTGTCTTGAATGCTTGCTTGAATCATGAAACCTACATCACAAATGTTAGCTCACATACACACATGATGCATGAGGACTTTGATGTGATGCTTGAATCTTGAATGTTGCTCCAAATGCTTTATGATTTTCTCTTGAATGCTCTTGATCTCATCAACTTTCCATAGGAATGACTTGAAAACTTTCTAGGAGAAATTATCTGAAATAACCTTGTATTTATACTTGTTTATGTCCAATTTCCTAAAAGTACAACACTACAAGCTAATATTCAAAAATTGAATCTAAAGATAATAAAATACCACCAAAAATTTGAATTAAAATAGGTCGTAGGTTAAAACAAGACTCATATGCTAGGTTGGTCAGATGAGTCCCAGAGGCTTAAACTTGAGAAATAGACTTTGAGAAGTGTTGTGTTCAATGTGACATTTCAAATTAGGGCCCGAGACCTAGGGAGGACCCATATGCCCAAAGGGGCATATGAGTCCCAGATCCTTGAATCTAGAACACATAGCCAAAAACATTAAATTATGATTTTCATTTATGATATGTTGGGATTATCCTTATAAAAATGAATTTAACTAGGATTGTGAATGCAAAATAGGACCAATTAAGGCATAAATAAACTAGATTTTAATAGGGAGGACCAAAAAGAGTGTGAAAATGTAACTTAGGGATACATTTTTATACACTACATTTAGCCCCCACTTTAGTGAGAGAATGACCTTGCATCAAAATCATACTAAAGTAGAAAAATTCACATCAAGAAGGGTCCAAGCGTACCAATGCTAATGAGATAGGATGACAACGATCAAGAGGGAGAATCAAACCCCGATGATTGACATCCTATGGTAAACCAACATATGTACAAATGAACACACATGTGAATGATGTATGGAGCAACAATAAGATACAAGCATACATTACGAAAGATATAAATAAGAAAGAAAAGGAAAAAGAGAGTGGATTAAGCCTTGATAGTCTGTCCAACATGATGTGGACCAAGTCTAAGTTGTTTTTCCAAAAAAATGTTCAAAAGTGGAACACAATGTCCACTATGCAAAAATAATGCATGCTCGCACAAGCTAGTGGAATCTAGTATCAACTAGGTGAGCCCTAGAGAGGTGAGACACACACGCACACAGATGGTATGCACCCACACGGACAAGCAAGTGGCTATGTGAAAGTCATGCCTATGTTTAACTCCCATACATACTAACCATACTAAAGCTATACCTCCTAAAAAATTTGATAAGGTGCCACACAACATGAACAATAGGATTCATGAGGCAAGGAAAACTTTGTATGCTAACACCCATGAAAAAATAGGATGGATCCACAGGAAAGCAATGTGTCTTATGAAAGGTGGCCATATAACGGCTGTAAATGTGAAATAGTCTAAGGTACATTCAAATGGGTTTTACTTAGTTCATGTAAGGTCTCAACCTAGGGAACATCATGCCTAATGTCTCCAAGAGAGGACCAATCAAAGAATAGAAGATTCATAACTTAGGGAATGCACACCACTTGGCATTTCCACTAAGAGGAACATAATATACTAAGAGGGATCATGCTCTTGAAGAACATCACACCCAATGCCATCACCAAGAGAAAAATGCATCGCATGAAGCTATTATACCACACAATGAAACACATGAGTTGTAAAATGTAAAGGAATAATGCCAATGAATGCCCCTTTTTAAAGGAATTTCTAAACACCATGTTGTGAGCAATTAATTTAAAGTAGAAAATGATAACTACTAACAAGATATGATAGATTATTTGTAAAGCCCTATGCCAAGTCATATGTTTCCAAATAAAGCTACATCATGAAAAAGGGTTATGAGGAATGTCACAAAGAGAGAGATACATCAAATAGAATGGTATGAGAGGTAACATTACACACATGCAATCACACACATAACATGAAAAAGAAAAGAAAACATACAAGACTAGTAAAGCACATGCAAGTCAACCTATAGCAAGTCATCCACGTCCTAATATTTTTCATCATATACAAAAGGTAGACAACTAGCTAAAGAGACAACAACAAGTGTGGTACTAGGAGTATCACCAAGTTCAACATGTGGCAAGTCACTCTTTTTAGGAGGATCATCATGATTGTCATTGTATAAGCTCATGGGAGAGGAAAATAATAAATTCAATTCATTATGCACTTCCTCATCAATTTTAGCAATCTCATCATCATCATCCAAGGTAATTACAATGGGAGGTCAAATGATAATTTCTATAGAAGGTGCTAGTCCCTGTTGTTGTGATATAGGATCTTTTTGTTGTGGTGAAGAGGGAGACTCATCGTGTATTGCTTCACTTGAGTTTGGATGTTGATTTTGTTCATTGTTCTCTTTGTTTAACCTTGAGCAATAGCACAACATCTACACCTATGCTCTCTAGCATTTCTATTTCTTTTAGTATGATTTTCAATTTGTGATTGTGTAGAAATAGGTTTATCAACCATAGGTTTATTTTACTGCCTTAGAGTAGGAACGAAAGGAACCATGGGAGGTTGTTCAACCACTTACTCTTTAGCTTTGTAAACTTGTTTTATCTTAGGAGGCATAGCGAGATTGTTTTGGTTTTCTCTTGGTTGTTTGTAGGAGATAGGAAAAGGATTTGTCTTGGGTTGGTCTTTGTTACATGGAAGGGAATTTGATTCAATCATGGTTTTGTCAAGGATAGGAGGCTTAATAATGGGTTGAGTCATGTTTTGAAGGTATAATTTTTTTATGCGTTTTTCCTTAAAATTTTAATAGGATTTTAAAAATAATCTTCATGAGGTTTAATAGGTTCAATAAGATTAGGCCAAAAGAAATCCAATGAAAAATTCCCATGGGAAGACATAAGATTAAATCCACTATGGTGTACAATAAAGATCTCATTGTAGGCATTATAAATAAGAATTGAGATTAATCTAATCTTTTGTAGGTATTATAAATTAAAAAATCTATTACACAACAATTATAGATAGAATATCCCACAAAATATTATGAAATGGATTAGAAAATATTGGTTGAGCCTAAGGAATCCCTATATAAAAACTCCCAACAGAATATTAAAGGAAATGACAATATTAAACTACCTTATTGAAATTATTTGATCCATTTCCAATAAGGTGACTTTCTCTCCTAGTTTGGTGGAAAAATTAAGGAAATTGTTCTTGAACTAAAATCCAAATCATTAGAAAACAAGTGAAATGGCTTAGAAGTATATGAGGAAGACCTAAATGTACAAGATGAAGAGGCCAAAATATTAGTCTCAATGGATTTTTTATCAATAACATAATATGAGATAGAAAAGGTCAAAGCTAACTACAACCCCATAATAAGAATGGGTTGTAAGTGAACAATAGTGAAAAATGGTGGAGTTGCTTTATAGCCTAGGTCATAAAACACCACTATTCTCCAATTGTCACTAAAATATGTCCTAGGATGCCAAATTGGATTGACTATCAACCCACAGGGTGATTCAATTCTCAACAACCAAGACCTAGGAGGGGGTTCTTTAAGCTTTGAGGGGTTCACCACCAAGCAAGAGCTTGGAAAAGATAACATAGTATTCAACTCATAAAACCTAGTAATGTAAGCCAAATGATGAGTGAAAATAATGAAATTAAGGAATAGAAAGTTAGGGTACATGTGTACATGAGAAGTCTAGAAATGTAATGAGGATTCTGGAAATGCAAAAATGTTGTCAAAATTGCCAGAAAGATTAAGATGCCCTTACTATTGTCTTAGTCCTGTTGCTATTTTTTGGGGGAAATGAAAAATCTTTGGATGTCGGAATAGGATCCAAAAGAATATCTGTGAAATACCAAATACCTCCAAGAGGACTAAGATTCCCTTGCTATTGGCTTAGTCCTGATTTGAATTTCTGAAATCTCTGAATGTGATCTTGAGGCTCAATGTCTTCACTTCCTTCTTCTCGGGTCATAGCTCTTGAAACTTCTAGATCTAGCCTATAGGTGAGTTTCCATGAAGATGAAAACTTTGCAATGCAACTTTACAACTTTGAAACTTTGCACTTCAAATGATCTTCAATTCTTCAACCTAAACTTGCAAACACAAATATGCAAGAGAGGGGAAACTTGTTGATTGTTAGCAAATTGGGGTTTTCCTTGGTCAAACCCCTTGTTGGTAATTAAACCTTTGAATGAAATAGAATAATGAAGGGAAATTATGAATGAACAACATGGAATGTTACAACTCACCAAACCCTTGTTATGAAGTCTGCAAACTTGTCTGAAGTGGCTAGCTTGAATTTAGATCTTGGCTCAAAGGAATGCTTAATAGATCTTGACTTGAAATGCTTGCTTGAATCCAAAACTCTACATCACAAATGTTAGCTCAAAAATAGACATGATGCAAGAATATCCTTGATATGATGCTTAAATCTTGATGATGGATCTAGAAGCTTGATGAATTTCTCTTGAATGCTCTCCTAAATATGTTTAGATTGCTTGTTAGATTTCTAGGTGTAAATATGAGTGAAAGAACATTGTATTTATACTTATCTATGCTTAGTATCCCGAAATTACACCACAAAAATCCGACATATGAATTCATTAATTAAATGAGGTAAAATATTTCCAAGATTTGAAATTAAATCTTGAAAATACCTTAAGGGGGACTAAGATGCCCTAGGTGGCATCTTAGTCCCGAGGCATCAAACTTGGGGCACATAATCCAAAAAGGGGCCCATTTAAGGTGCCTTTGAAATCAAGGTCCCAAGACCTTTGGGGAAAAAAGACACCCTAGGTGGCATCTTAGTTCTAGTCCAAAAATCAGGGACACACAACCAAAATCATTAAATTATCATTTCCCCTTTGAGGTTTGTCAGGATTAGCCATAAAAAGATATAATTTATTAGGCTTGTGGATGCAAAATAGGACCAATTAAGACATAAATAGGGATAAATAAAGCAAGGCAGGCCCAAAAAAGTGTTAAAATGCAAGGGTATGCATTTTCCTACACTACAATAAGATAGATCAAGAAGTCACAATTGAAGAGATCAAATCTAGTTCTCAATCTACATTGAATTTTGATAAACAAAGATCAAAGTAGGGAGAAGCACCCTCACCACTACAATGATAATATTAACGTGGAATGTTATGGGCCTCAATGCCCCTAAGAAAATTAATTCAAGAGCATGCCTAAGAAATATGGTAATCTTTAATCATTATGAAAAAGTATATTTTTTTAGTTGAGTTCAATTGTTTATTTGTTAGTTAGTTTGTTAGTTGTAGTTAGTGGTCTATGATGAAGAAAGCTACCACATTTCATTGAACTTGAAATTTTATTAAATTATATCTTTGGGAATAGTTTAAATTATTATTTTTGAGTGTCATATTAAAATTTGAGAATAATTTAATGAGAAAGAGATCGTAAACTAGTTTGACAACATCTATTGCGTGGAAAAATGTGCATATTTAGGATTACTTTCATGTGTGGAAAGTGATTTAATTTTTTTTACTAATACAAGATAAAGATTTATTGAACCCTTAAGGACAAGTGTTGAGCATCACATGGATTTTTCTTCATTATTTAATCCTTTGAATTTGTAAATTGTATATTATTTTTGGTTGATGGAACATTACATGTCGTATTAAGCCTTGTGCTATGTTATAGCTAGTATTGATCAAATTAGAATTTATTTTATGCTATATACTATGTTTTGGATTGAATGAAGGTAAGCAAAGATTTAAAGGAAGAACAAAAGAGGTAGAAAAAAAGAAGAGTGAGACTATGTGGTTTGGGATGGAGATTGTGAGTATAGAACAAGGAGTAGTGAGTATGGATAATTTGGTGTCTATAGAAATAGTAGAAAATTTTGGGCTAAGGTGAATTAAATAGTCACACACATATAAGATAGGATGGTTGCAATAGTGATATAAGGTGTATACTATAAAAATGTATTTGGTGCAACATAGGAGCATATTATGATGAGGTTTTATGTAACACTGCATTGATGAATTTGTGTCATGTATGGTGTAGGTGTATGATGAGAGGACTAAAATCTACACAATACAAAAATATGTCTAATGATATGAGTTGATGTTCCAAAGGGTAAGTGAGGGATAATTCTATAACAATGCAAGGGTGTTTGTTGGAGAGGAGTGATATGCATTGATTCCAAGGATATGTGGTATTGTTGAATGACCGAGAAACACTACAAATGCAAAATAAGTACCATACATAAGGGAATGTGAGGATATAAGTTTCAACCAAAGGACATGGTAGACAAATAATATGATAATGAGTTTTATTGAGGAACATGCAATAGTAAAGAATGCAATAATATAAGAGTATGTGCAACCAAAAAGTAGGCTAATAATAAAGAAGATTGTGATAAAATAAAATAAAAAGAAAAATAATATAGAAGGTTATTGATACAATTGAGTGTCAAATACTACTATAGAGATTAGTGTATAAGGTGGATTGCTTGAGGTATACTTGAAGATGTGGAGAGAATGAGTTGACGAAGTAGCAAGTTATAATTCCTAGGTAGGGGTAGCTTGTATTACAAAATGAGGCTCATTTTTTATCAACTCTTAGTGTGACATGTAGGACATCCCTAGGCAGTGTGGTAATCTTGCAAAATTCTAGAAAATTGGTTTAGTTTAGTTATTTGTTTCTTTATTATTTATAGTAGTTTCTGATGAAGAAAGTTATTATATTTAATTATAACTTGAAATATTCTTTCAATGTTTTGGGATTAGTCAAATTGGTTATTTTTGAGTTTCATGTTATTGTCTAACAATAATTAGATGAGAAAAAAGATAGTAAATTGGTAGAATAGTGTCTACCAAGTGGATAGTCGTGAAAAATTAGGATTGTTGTCATGTGTGGCAAGTTAATTTAGAGTTTGCACCAACAATAGAATTTTTGTTTAAGGATGTATTGAACCATTGACAATAAGTGTTGAGCACCATGAGGACGTTTTTCCACCATTTAAATACTTAAATTTATATTTTTATTTATTTATTTATAATTGATGACATGTTACATGTGGTATTGGAATTTGTTCCATCTTGTGGCCAACATAGATCATTATCAAAAAATTTGGATGTTATATATATAAAAGTTTTGGATCAAAGAAAGGTACATGAAGAGGTAAGGGAAGAAGTTGAGAGGTAAGAAAAAAGCAAGGTGAGACTATAAGGTCTTTGATAAAGATTGTGAATAGAGAACAAGGAGTATGAAGTGGAGTGCAATCCAAAGAGAAATACTAATATGTAACAACACAACCCTGTTTTTTTTGTTTTTTCAATTGCTGATTTACTGTTTCTAAGTTTGTTTGCTTATTGTTTCGTATTTGCATTCATCATTGAGAAGGTTCATGACATGATATTTTCAAGATAACATAAGATAAACAAGTACACAATAGAAGATTCTTTAAACTAACTGTTTACTTAACTTTCAGCTCAAGGGAAGTCTGATTTTTATACAAATTTAACAAAAAAAAATATTTTCATTCTCTGACCTGTTTGCAGCTCTTTGAACATCAAGCTCATCCCTTTGGTTGACTACGTGCTTCACTGGAGAGTGACAAAATCCAATCTGCAATTGTTCTAGGGGTGGCGTCTCTCCTCCAAGCTTCTTATGGCAGCCAAAATCACTCCCTAAGGTAGCTGTCCCAGCTAGTGAAGACTCCTGAAGGTGGCGCTTCCCTCGAGTAGGTTGACTGGCTCTATAAAATCATAGTCTCCATAAAAAATTACAAGTAAGCACTCTTTAGAATCAGCCTTTGATAGGTTTTTCATCAATCCAATACCCAGAACAAAAAACCTTAAGGGATTAAAAGTTGTGTACAAAAACTACGTTCAGACCCATGGCTGCAAACCTCCAGAAACTACAAGATATCACTCCAAAATCTCCTAAAATCACACCAAAACTAGAACTAAACCAACACACATCAAAAAACTCCTAAAAGTATTGAAAAATCTTCATGTTTTCTCTTCTGTAGATCAATCTGTGAAGCTCCTGATGAAATAGATTTGTAACCAGCACCAATATCTGAATAGGGTGGATATTTCACCACCGAAATCAGCCCAACAATGGAGGGTTTTCATCCTCTCAAAGTTTCCCAAGCACCAGATGAAAATCCAATAGCATTTTAGTATAGCATTTTAGTAAGTTGTCAAGTCTGCATAAACCAAAATGAGAGCCAACTTCATGCTTAAAGGTTTAGGGGTTTTGGACTCAAAAAGTTTTAATTTCTCTCTAGAGAATGGGCGCCCATCTTCACCTTTCATTTTTTTAAAAAATATTTAACATTCTTAAACTCTCATGACCTTTTTGGCATCCCATTTAGAAGTCACCAAAAAAATATTAAACTTTTAAATAATTTACCCCTTCACAAAGACATCCCACTCAAAAGGAAAATATAATATTTTAAATTCACTTTAAAACAACTTAATGTCATTACTCTAGGTGTCTTGGTCCTCCTGATGACCCTCTTACCCCTCAGCTTAAGTTATGACTTAACTTTCTATTTTCAACTTAATTTAAATGCCAAGGGGGACAAATAAAATAAATATTAATCCACAACCTTAGGCTCCCCAACTAAACTGGATTATAATGTTGCTACCACTGACCAAGCCTAGAACTAAATTTCCTCCAATGGTGATTTACTAAAAATAACATTGCTATAAATAGTATGTAGATGCCAAGAGCTCAGAATTGAGTGAAACTGAAAACCACTAGGAACAACGTGACCAACTAAAGATGACCACACTGAAACTGACCACTGCTATAAATAGTAACCCCTCCAAAATGACCCCAAACTGACATCAATGCTGGCAACTAAGTCCCCTAACCACATCAAGTAGTCCATGAGGACTCTAGAATAGGCTAATTGAGTCTCAATACTACTCAGGAGCGAGAAGGGGACATTACATAATACAACAAAGTGGAGCTAATTATAATAGTGTGTAATTATGAGGCTTTATTTATTAGTCTAATCTATGTTTGAATTGTCCTACCAGTAAGTGTATTGAAATGGCTATGACCTAGCATGTATGAGAGACCATTACAAAAAAGTGAGAAATTGTAATCATGGTGATAATTTGTGTAAACTTAAATAAATAAGAATATTTTTTTTTATGAGATTTTTGTGTCATGTGTGTATTTTAATTTGTTAGTTAAGATGGTTGAATAGTCCTTAATTGGAACCATGTTTGACCATGACTAAATCAAAACTCCATTTAGTGAAGCATTTGTTAGATATATAGAAACTAGACATCATACTTTTACAAAAACTAAAATCAATTCTAAAGAGGAAAATAAGTGATCACAACATTAGCATGAATGAACGTCTCATCTATCAAAGCAAAAGGTGCCTCTAGTGGTTTTAAATTTTTATCAAAGTAGATAGGGTAAACCAAATAACCAATTGAAAACTCTTTTAGGTAAATATCATTGTCTCCAAACTATAAGATTTTATTTTTACCATATATGAGCTTAATTGCCCCACCCTTAGGAGATAACTTTGGGAGATAATTTATTACATCATAAAAATGCATCATAAAGCCCATCATAAATTCATTATACATGACATGTGAATATTTTACTACAATATTAACCTCAAATGACAAATAGGGAGGTATAACAAGGGTCACTCGGTCACAAATTGATTTTAGTTCCTTTATCTAGATGAATACAGATTTAACACCTAAGAATGGAACACTCACATGGACAACCAAAGGCCAGGTTCAAGAAAATTAGTAAAGAGATTGGATATATTTTTTATCTTTCCCAAATGACTTGAGTATAATGATTCCATAAAATGTAAAATAGTGATATGTTTGGGTTTAAATAACTTTCTGTTGACTTTACAAATCATGGAAGATCATCTAAACCCCAAATGCACCTTCCATGAGAACATATTTCTTCGAGGCACTCTGTCAAACAGTTCATGTGCCTTGCCTATGCTTCCAAATTTTGTATATCCTGCAATCATGGAATTTTGTCAAACAATTCTTGTAGCCATCCTGTCAAACAGTTCACATGCCTTGTCTAATCTTACACATTTTGCATACATGTCTACCAGGGGAGTTGCAGCTACATCATCTGACAATACTCCTCTACCGTTTATCTTTTGGTTGATGTCCGTCCATACCCTGTTCGAAAGCTCCCATTTTCGCACAGGCTGGGAGGATCCTGGCAAAGGTTGCGGAGTCTGGCTTTACACCAGCCAACCACACTTGGCTGAAAGTTTGTAAATCCTTTTCAACAAACGTATTTTGTGCATATCCTGCAATCATAGCATCCATGAGACCAGATTTCTCTGAGGCATCTGATCAAACAGTTCATGTGAGTTGTCTATGCTTCCACATTTTGCATACATGTCTGCCAGAACATTTCCAACTGTGATATCTGCCGATAATCGCTCTTCCATTATACTTTGATGGATCTCCATACCCTGTTCCAAAGCTCCCATTTTGGCACACGCGGGAAATACGCTGGCAAATAAAACTGATCGGGATGCAAATCTGTTTGTTGCATCGATTGCATCGTGAGGACAGCCATGTCTTGTGTTTGCTGCAAAAACCCATGAAAATACCTCAGTGGCGAGGTAGACGACATGCCACTGTCTATGTAGTCATCAGACTGTACATTTGATCGTGTTTATTAATTTATTAAAAATAAGAATTCAATGCAATTTGTGTTTTCAATTAATTAATAAATACAGTCAAATATAGAATCTGATGGCTGGATAGATGTTGCCAGACAACAATGCCTTTTTCCATCCTTTTGTAAACGTGGAAAGAGTGTTCAAATTCAAAACGGATGGGAATGGATGTCAGCGAAAGGAATGGGCCCACAACCACCTAAACAGTCAAAGCTTAGTGTGCGCTGTTTATGCCCAGCCGACCCAGATTAGATGTTACTGCTTCTGAAAAGAATTGATGGCGATAATTTGTAAACATCACCAGGCATGAAATTACAGATTACTATCTCCATCCTCATAAACTAATCTAGTTCCTTTCGTAAATAAGTATTTTGTGAAGTATTTGCATTCGATGCAGTTACTTATATTGAATGACCGATATTGTGTATGAAAATGATTTTTTCTTAGAGTGATTTGAATGGATGCCGCGTACCGAGTAGAGGTTTGATTAAAATTCTATTCAACACTCGTGTGTCGTTTTGTCAACAAATATCCCGTCTTCGATAATCAAAATTAGAAAATAAAAACTTTGTCAACCAATTCTTAGTCGAATTGTTATCCCTTCACTCCTTTC
>VDFB02252616.1:190628520-190749967 GCA_007258455.2 Sequoia sempervirens | reverse complement strand
TTAATTTATTGTCTTATAAAACATTATCAAAAAATTCAACATGGAAAATCAAAGTAGGCATTTAATGTTTTCCCCCTGACACTTTGGATCCCTCAAAATCAAAAATCCAATCTAGGTTTCCCTACGCCCTAGACTACCTATTTTGTCTCCAAATTTAAGTATGTTAATGTTAATAATTTAATATTTGAAATTCAAATTTTAATTATCAACTATTCGGATTCAATTTTTGGGAAATTAGATTAATTACATATAAATATATAGTATTTTCACAAATTTAATAAACTTGAGAAAAATAAGAAGAAAGCTATTGAGAAAAATACTTCAAAAATAATTCAAGAGTATTCAAGAGAAAAAATTTCAAGATCATTACAAGATTTTTTCATTCAAGCATCACTTCAAGTTTTATGTGAGTTTTGTTCATTTTTGTGTACGCATTCTATTTTTTAACACTAACACTTATAGGTCTTGAAATCAAATAAATTCAAGCAACAATAAATCCTTGAATGTGATGAGGGTGACTTCAATCCATCAATGAGATTAGATCTGAGTGGAGAGTTACAACAAATTGTCAATTCATTACTTGTTTTATCATTAGCCTCTATCCATCAAATGATAATCTCTCTTTTCTCATCAATTTTTCCATTATGGAGGTATGAATACCAACATAGGGTTTGACTTAGGCAATCCCCTATATGAAAGAACCCTTACCCTCTTCTCATGTGTGCAGTTTATAGATCTAAAGTGAATTGGAGGAAAATTGAAGACAATTTGTTCATTCTTGCACTTAAAACCTACAAGTTGTCAAGTCACAAAATATACATTTTCTCATCAATAGATGGAGTTCCAACAACAAATCTAATAAGATAGAAGCTATAGACAAGTGGCCTCAGGCCTATGAAATCATTTTTTTAGAAATCAGGAGCTTAGGTTGGGACACACTACACCATAGATGGGCTAAATCTTATACATTTCTGGATTTAAATTTTTCTATTTTACTTTTAGTTTCTCATAATTAGTAACATAAAACTACATTTTCACATTAGATATAGTTACATCATTGCATCATATCAAAATAATTTTTTGGAAACCATCAAAATAATTTAGATCCAAGATTGATTGACTCATGTTTTAGGTTGCAAGTCAATCTCACACCCTTGGTGATGTGAATTGTAATGTTTAGTGGAAAGGTCTTGATCCTAGTGATCTAGAAATTAGACCTAGGACCTCATTTTTCCTACAATGTAAGTAATAACTAAAACCATTGAAACAATTTTAACAAGAAAACTAATTTAAATATTGGCATCTTTTATTTAAATTATCTATAACAATTTAATTTCTCCTCCATATAAAATAATAATAGATACTTCTCAAATATTTTTACAAATCAAAATTTACTAGTGTGTGAAAATAACCACGCTAACATGCCACCTTATATTCAAATTATGATATTTGAGTTTTTCTTAAACCATAACACTTCCTAAGGGAAGGATTAAAGTATTCTACCAATTGTTGTCATGCCTAAAATATTTCAAACATGAACTTGTAGCAATAAAATTTGGTAACAATATTTGTAACTGTAGATACATTTAATGGACTATTTAAATACATAATAATAGAGCCCTAATTGAAGGTGAAGATGAAGAAAGAGATGGTTGATGAAATGGGTAAGTCATAGGCATCTTACACAGTGGATAATTTATGTTTCTCTCTAACCATCAACAAATACACTTAGGGTGGAAAATATGAGTATTGTGATAGAACGCTTGGTAGGCATCTTCCCCTATGTTAAAAACTCAATCATATAAACTTCATAGAGTAGAGAATTAGTGATCAACATGAAGAAGAGAGGTTGTGCTTAAACAAAAAATTTGTAACATGAGAACATTGATAATGAGTTTGATCTATGTGTGGGTTGTTGATGGATAACTAGATAGGAGAAATAGTTTTTAAAAATTAAATTTTATTGTATGTTGAAGCGCGATGGGAAATACAATGGTAGAGTGAGAATAAACAAAAGTTGAAGGGCCCCACATTACCACGTCCATCAATCAATGCTTAGACTGTGTAGCTTAAGTCCAATCAATGAGGAGAGACACCTAGATAATAGAAATAGGGTTATAGGTTGTATAATGTTAGATGTAAAATGTATAGAATTTTAAGGTTACAAATTATCATTTTAGGTTATAGGATGAAACTATTTACGGTTAGATATTAATAGTTTATATTCTAGTGTGACAAATTATTTTAGGTATTGATATTTTAGAGGGTGGAATAAAAAAATTAAAAGAAGCAATGAAAAATATAGAGTATAATTGAAATAGGTTTAGGTATAATTATGTTGTATACAAGTCATTTTCTAAATAAAATTTGTTTTTTTTTAACATAAATTGTGTTAAAAGTGTTCAATTCCTAGACCCTCTATGTTAAATATAAGGGTAAGATTTAACATTAATAATGGTTATTCAAAAGTATTGGAATCACTTAGGTCTTCAATAAGTTATAACTAGAAGAAAGATAGGAAAATATTTTAATAATATATGATATTTCAATGTTCAATTATTAGGGATCCCATCATTAAGTTTTGGTCTAATCTTTAGAAAGTCATTTTTAGGACATTTTTCATTAGACATGCTAATTTGACAAGTTATGTGATGAGTCACACCTCGAAACCTTAGTTGTAGATAAATAAGAGTCAATGAATTTGAATTGTTTATTTATTAAAAAATTTAAAATGTTGAAACAAAATTTACTTACTATTTAAAAATTTATACACAAAATCTTCTCCCATATTACTATGAAAAAAAATATTACAAATTAGTTTCATTAAATAATTAGCATCCTTGAAGATATGGTGGGATTGAATCGTAAAGGCAAGTTTGTGGGAAATTCTAGGTGTAGAGATCAAAACTTTGGGTTAGCTCCCTCATTTTCGGCTGCTGCCTTAAGGTTCAACTCGTGATCTGCTGTAATATGGATGAGGGTTCATTGCACATCCCTCAAGAGATTATAAAAGTCTCGCCTTGTAAAGAAATAAGCTCTAGATCCGTGAACTAAACTGTTAATTCCTCTTGATTAATATATATATATATATATATATAAATAAAAGCTCGCCAAACGGTATTTGAAATTAAAAACTCGGCAGGATTTGAAATCTCTAGCAGTGAGCTGGCTGAGATTGATTACTGGAGCACATCCAGACTGGACAAAAGACATAGAGTCACTCGGCTGAGATTTGTTCCTTGGGCAGACGACACTCCACCGGTATGTGAGGCTTAACATGAAAATGCCCCTTTTTTCGCATACCATGAAACAGTCCACTTGATATTTCAATTGTATTTTCCTCACTTTAATCGAGGATTCCATCATATTTTCACAGGTCTTTTGCAGTGAAAACCCGACTGAGTATCGTGTTGCGTCAAATGCTCTGCGCATTGGTAATAGAGCTCACGTTCGGCCCTACCCGTCTTTGTTAAGTTGGAAATATACGCTGACTGATGGTAATAGACCCAACCTCCACTGTGAACCCTTGCGTTGCAAAGAACTACTATCAATTCACACACATACAGTCATGGCAGGAGGAGCAGCAGAAACCGTTGTGAAAGTGACGAGAATGTGTATGGTAAAACCGGCCATCCCACCCCCAACGCAGACGATGTTCCTCTCTAACCTTGATATTTTTTGGATACGGGTCGACAACGTTCCAAGCCTTCTCTTCTACAAACTCTCTCCTTTAATCGAATACGCTTCATTGATACAAGGTCTCAAGGAAAGCCTCTCCTCAATTCTGGTGTATTTCTATCCTCTAGCTGGTCGGTTAAAAAAAGGAGAATCGGGCAGAACAGAAATTGACTTGACTGACGGAGGAGTGGAATTTAAGGAGGCATCGATCAGTGCACAGTTCGAAGACTTGGAAAAAGATGGGTTTCAGCGTAAGCCCTTTTTCCAAAACCTTGTCCCCGAGGTCGATCTCTCTGCGAATGAAAACTACAGTAGACCGCTTCTGTCAATACAGGTATGTCAATAACTCCTACATTTTTTAGTGACTGGAAAATCAATATCAAATTATTCTGCTAAAGAAAATTGGTTATTTTAGGTCACAGCATTTGGGGGAGCCGGGATGTGCATCGGAACCACCCTTCACCACGTTATAGCAGATGGAAATTCTTTTTTCCATTTCATGAATTCGTGGGCAGAATGTAGCAGAGGCCTTCCCATTTCCAAACCTCCTCAGCACGACAGGATAATTTTCAAACGAGAAAACAAGAGCTCCCCGTCAGTTTCCTACAAAGCCAGCGATATTAAAAGCGTTGGCATAAAAGGGGCCAAAATTTTCAAGTTTGTGCCTGACGATGCACAGTCAGAGCACAAAGAAACAACTGGTGCCGAGAACGAGGAAAAAGGCGAAGACTCTCGTCTGAAAAGGACCGATCTGATATATTCGACGTTTTGTTTTACAGAAGAGATAATACAAGAGCTGAAACAACAAAGCGGAGCTTCGAGCTCTTTTGTTGCAGTGGCTGCTCAGTTTTGGAGATGTGTAATGAGAGCTCGTGAGGTACCGCATGAAGAGGCCGTTTATATCTCGATGTTGGCTGATTGCAGGGGACGTGTTAAGCCACCTCTTCTGTCAACTTATTTTGGAAACTGCATATCTGCGGGTGTGGCGCAGACTACAGCCGGCACACTCATCAATGCCCCCATCTCCTTCGCTGCGGATGTTATCCAGCAACTCATTATTTCCTGCACCGAGGAATCGCAGATCAACCATCTGATTGACTGGGTTGAATTCTGTAACAGAGATAATCTTAGAGAAGTCGGTTGGGAATACGGAACTAGGACCGTGGGCTCTCCAAGATTTCAATTGTACGACATAGACTATGGATGGGGTATGCCTGCGGACGTGCAGCTAGCAGACCTTTACGATATTGGAAGCATGGTGTTATCATGTCCAAAGGATGGAGGGAAAAGCATCATGGTCTCAACCTCCCTTCCTCAACACCAGATGGACCTCTTACATCGCCTCCTCTTTTCAGGTACGTTGTAAATTTACACTTGAATAAAGTCTCATTTTGCTCTATAATAGAGTATCTTCAAATGATTTCATTTTTTAATGTTCGCTTTCCTTTCAATTGAATGATTTCATTTTATGAAGACGGTCGCATTGGGCTTCCCTCGAGCGTTGACAAAGTGGCCTTAATATTAACCGTCAATGATTTATCAGTAATGTCATCGGAAGCATAAACATTAACGCTTAGAGTAGTTATAACTTAATTTAGACGTGCTATTGAGCATAAAATTTAACATCTTTTATCTTATCTAATCATTTCAATTGTAAATTAATTAATATTTTTTTCTTTATACATGAATCTAATTTTTTAATAGATTATTGTATTTTTTAACTCTAGAAAAATTCACTGCCATGACAAATTCACCTTAAGGAAAATTCACCTCCAACAATTCCCTTCTGCAAAAAATTCATCATTAAGGAAAATTCACCTCGAGTAATTCACTTCTGCAGAAAATTCATCACATTAAAAGTTTGCGATTAATTTTTTTCCAGTGAATTGTTAGTGGTGAATTTTCCTTGAGGTGACTTTGTCATGGTGTGAATTTTCCTGTGGTGAAATGTTGGCCGTGAATTTTTGGACGGTGAATAATTGGCGGTGAATTTTTTAAGAGAATAACTCTCATTTATCTCTTATTTCAAAAGATGTAATCTATTGTCAATCAATAGAAAAAGAGAGATGATGTGTGCAAAAGTGTTTATTTTTTTCGATATAAGTTTAGTCCATTTTTAATAAAATAGTGTTTGTTTTTTTGTGAATAGAGTTGTTGAAATAATAAGTGATAATTATTGAATTGTATGTAGGCATGGAGCAACATGAGGTATCATAGCACAGAACATTTAGTGGTTTACAAAGGGTGGAAAAATCACATCTCATTATCTTGTTTTGTGAAATTTTCAAAGCATAAACTATAAGGTCCATTTGTGTTTGATCTTTGTTATATTCTAATTTCTTATTAATGTTTATGCTACACCATATTTATAGGGTTTCAGTGATAAATAGACTAGCTAGGTAGTGTTTCAAAAACTAATTATGCTTGGTGTTTTGAGCAAAGTCATATATATATATGATTATGTGGATTTGATGATATAGTGCATTATCATGTTTTACAATGTTGTTATCTTATCATGATCAATGTGATGGTGACATGACTACATATCTATGTGGCATGTGCTATTATATTATGACTAAGCCAATACAACTTATTCCTCTTAACTATTTTGATTAATTATGTGATGCTAGTTGGTTAGTATTTATATGAGGTTTAGCTACACAACTTTATATTATCTTTGATCATATTAGAATTTATTCATTAATATTTGGATGTGGTTATATCATGTGAATCTCTAAATATATCTATGTGGATTTATTTAATATTTTTCTTTAGCTATTATTATTTTTTTGTGTAGATATATTTAAATTTTAATTAAGTGTGCAAAAATAGGTTAAAACTACATTCTAATGGTGGTAATTTCAAAGGTGATCACATTGAGCGTGTCCAAGTTGGATAAATTTTTTTAATTAATTTAGGGTAAATTTTTTGTCAGGTGTTCAACCAATCAGTGACCTATTTGAATCACTTTAGGATTATTCTTTTGTTATGTTAATGTGAATGCAACTTTTTACCTGTGCTAAACATGAATAAACACACAACTTGGATTAGTCATATTAGCACATAAAAATCACATTCCCTGTGAAATACTTGAAAATACAAAGAAATAAAGAAAATGCACACAAAAGCATAAGATATCAAACAAAGCATGCATGAAAACCTATCTAAATACTTCAAACCTCCATCCCATAAGGGGATTGGTACCAATTTGATTTGCAAAGTGGTTCTTTCCCAATCGCTTGTTGAATAATCTTCAAGATTTGTTGTCCAAAGTGATGAACTCAAGCTAAAATGATGAAGAAAGCATGTGATTGTGGATGAAAATGTGTAGCATAACCTTGCATGAGATGATGGATCCATTCTTCATAGAGAAGACCTCTAATTATAGCACTAAAAGGTTGGAGCAAGAGGTGAAATTAGGCAATGTGGGACTAAAATGAGGATCAACAGCCTTGTGACAAGTGTCACAAGGCTAATGAAAGCAATAGGGATATGTTCTCACACATGTGTGAGCACATTTTGGGAAGAAGGATGTGAGAAGAAGTTAATGCATAGGTGGCTTGTGTAAGAGGGTTGTAAGATAGAATTTGAATTGTGGAGAAATGGGTATGGTGCTATCGTATGGTTTTAGGACATAGAGCACACCCACTTTCCAATTTCATTCAAGGATAACCCTAGAGATCTCAATGCGAAGGAGAAAGAGATCTGACAATAGGTTTGTCCTAGGAGCCAATTGTAAAATAATAAGAGGTTCACCACCAAGTTAAGACTTGGAAATACAAATGCAATGCAAAGTATAATGCAAGATGAAATGAAAAACACTAGTATGATGCAAAGCTTTACTAAATGACCTAGAAATGCAAATGAAACAAAACATAAAACTACATAATGGAATGTATGCACCTCAAAATCTGGAGATGGTTGAATGGAGCTCTGAAACATTGGAAATTATGATTTTAATGCTAAGTGGGACTCATTCTCCAAGTTAGGCAAATCAATCCAAAATCTAAGTTTCTATGTGGGAACAAGAATCTGCCAAATGGGTATCTGAATTTGCAAAAATTTGAATTTTGACCAAAACTAGGACTCATTTGTTAGAAGTGGAAAATCAATCTTGTTAGGGTTTTCTGAAACTTCAAGATCTGAATCTTCTCTTCTCAGTCTGCTCAATTTGCTTCTTCAAGTTTTTGGATCAAAATCTCTATAAATCAACCTGTAGGTGCTCTCTAATGTTCTCCAAGGCTTGATGACAAATTTGACAACTTTATGCACTTTGATAACTTCTTCCAATCTTTCTCTTTGATGTTTCTTGAACCTAAACCTGCAAATCACACACAAAAAAGGGGAAAATGTTGTTTTGTTAGTGGATAGGGGTTTTCCTTGATCAAACCTCGTTTTGGTAATCAAACCTTGAAACAAAATGAAATAGGAATGGAGAATAATGAATGAACAAAATAAGATGTTGCAACTCACCAAACCCTATCAATGAATTGTTGCAAACATGTGTGAGATGGCTCCAATGGATGTATATCTTGACTCTTGCTTGAAGGTGATAGATCTTGAATGGAATGCTAGCTTGAATCATGAAACCCTACATCACAATTGTTAGCTCAAAAAAAAACATGATGCATGAAATCTTTGACATGATGCTTGATGCTTGAATGATGCTCTAAAATGCTTGATAATCTTCCCTTGAATGCTCTTGAATTCTCTTGTGAACTCAAACTTGCATAAGGATGAATACATGAATGCTTGGGGTGAAAATGAGTAAAAGAAACTTGTACTTATACTCAATTATAAAAGAATTCCTTAAAATGCAATACTACAAGCTAACATTAGATCTAGGAGGATAAAATCTCCTCAAAATTTTGAATTAATTTTGATTTTGGGCCACACGGGACTCATTCACCCAAGGTGGTGAATGAGTCCCATCAGCTATAATTTTTGGGACCATTTTTAAAAATGCTTAGAAAGGTGTGAAACCAAGTTTGGGACCCAAAAATCTAGGTGGGACTCATTCGCTCAAGGTGGAAAATGAGTTCCAGATCACTAAATATGTGCCACACAAGCTGAAAACACCTGAAATATAATTGGGTATTGAGTTGCGTCAAAATTATCCTTGAAAAGATGCATTAAATGGAACTTGTGGATGCAAAATAAGGCCAATTAAAGCATAAAGAATTCCAATTATTAAATAAAACCCTAGAAAAGTATGAAAGTGTGTTATAAAACTCGACAACACTCTAAATAAGGTACCAATAAGCTCATTTAATTCACAAGGACCTAAGACCTAATGTAAATATGTTAGACATATTACAACACTAAATCAAGGCCAAGTTAAGGGGACCTTTTTTCTGTCATTACATCTAACTCAGGCCACTTTAGTGAGAGGAGGAACTTGCTTCCAACTCACATTAAAGTAGACCAAATGCACCAATGCTAGTAAGATAGGACGAAAATGATCAAGAGGGGTTCAAATGCACCAATGTTGGTAAGATAGGGCGACTATGATCAAGAGGTTTGTGCAAGCCCCCAAGACCAAGATCTTATGGAAAACCAAGATAAGCACAAAAGAAAACACATGAAAATAATATAAAGAGCAACAACAAGGAACAAGCACATGCATAGTCAGAGACAAAAGAAAATGAAACAACATGAAAAGGAAAAGGGGTAGATCAAGCTTCAACCATTTTTCCAACACGATGTTTATCAGATCTAGGTTGTTTGTCTAAAAAAAATGCATAATCACTCTAAGGTAATGGAACTTTAGGCTGTCCACTGGGTGAGAATTCCAAGAAGGTGAGACACATACACTCATGGCCAGTATGCGCTCACACACATAGGAAAGTGGCTAAGGGAAATTCATTCCCTTATCGACTTCCCATCAAAACCATACCAAAGTTATACCTCCTTATAACTTTGATAAGGCGCCACACAATAAATGGTTCTCAAGCTTCATGAGACAAGCAAAACTTTGTATGCTTGGAGATCATGAACAAACAAGATGGCTCCACAAGCATGCAAGTTGTGTTATACAACAACAATAAGGAATGTTCAAGGGATTCTTGCTTAGTTCATGAGAGGTCTTAACTTAGGGAACATTTTTCCTAATGTCTCCAAGAGAGGACCAATCAAAGAATAAAAAATTCACAACTTAGGGAATGCAGTGTGTCGCATCAAGCCATTAAAAGGAATGTAATACGCTAAGATAGATCATGCTCTTGAAGGACATTATACCCAATGTAATCCACCAAGTGAAAAACATATCATATAAAGTAAAAATATTGCACCATGAACCATGAAATAAATGCAAAAGAATAATGCTAATGTATGCCCCCACTTTAAAGAAATTGCTAAACACCATATTGTGAGCAATTACTTTAAAGTAGTAAATGATAAATGCAAACAATAAAGAAGACATGAGAGCCAACTTGGAAATCCCTATGCCAAGTCATATTTTTCCAAGTAAAGCTATGTCAAGTGAAAAAGAAAAGGAAAAGATAGGGGTTGCCCCCAAAAATGAAAATCCAAACACATAAGGGATCTATGGATTTGGAGTTAGTATGTTCTTTTCTACAATTATTTTAGAGAGCTTAGAACTGTTATCATTCCCCAAATATGCATAGAACTAGAAGAATGACACAAAAAGAGCGAAGTTAAAGAAAAATCTTTTGGGTCAACATGGAAGAGACATGAATGTCTCAACACCTTGCATCATCCCCAGAAGGAAAACACAAGACAAATGAAAAAGATAAAAAAGAAAAGGAAAAGCTTCCGGGTGAACATGGAAGAGACATGAATGTCTCGATGCCTTGGGTCATCCCCAAAAAGGAAAACACAAGACAAAAAGATAAATGAAATAAAGGAAAAACATAAATATTTACGACATAGAGAAGTGAAAGAACCGATAGATCACAAAGATAGAAAATAGGCACAGTTAGTGCATAAGCTCCTCCTCATCATATTAGATAGTAAAGGGTCTCCTTACAAAGGAGAAATATCCAAGAATGAGAAATATCTCAGTATGAGGAAAATATCTAGAAAATATCTAGCAAGGAAAAATATCAGGAGATATTTAACTTGCACAATAAATGCCATGCCTATGTAGGCTTAGGTCAACATGTGGATAGCAAGCATTAAATGTAAACACTGACACCCCCCCTTAAGCATAACTTAGGTTGGCATGAATAAAATGGGTCCTGGATACTAGCCATGTTAGGTACCCATGCACAAAGTAATCCCTCGTGAAGTGGAGAAAAGTAGAAAACCCTATGGGAAAAAACTACCCTCTAAAAGAGAGAAAAGATGCATGAAAATTATACACATGAAGAAGTACTACTTCTTTCACTAAGTACAATATATGATTTCCTCCATAAAAGAGAAAATAATAGAAGCTATATGAGAAAAATAGATGCCTCCAAAATGCCTCCACTCATGCCTTGACCAAACATAATCCAAAACTCCACATTTATTAGATAGTCAAGGGTCTCCTTATAAAGGAGAAATATCCAAGCATGAGGAGAAATATCCAAGTATGATAAATATCTCAGTATGAGGAAAATATCTTCAAAATATCTAGAAAGGAAAAATATCAAGAGATATTTAACCTGCACAATTACAATAAATGCCATGCCTAAGTAGGCTTAGGTAAATATGTGGATAGCAAGCATTAAATGTAAACATTGACACTCCCCCTTAAGCATAACTTAGGTGGGCATGGATAAAATGGGTCCCATCTACTACCCATGTTAGGTACCCATGCACAAAGTAATCTCTCGTGAAGTGGAGAAAAGTACAAAACCCTATGGGAAAAAACTACCCTCTAAAAGAGAGAAAAGATGCATGAAAATTATACACATGAAGTACTACTTCTTTCACTAAGTACAATATATGATTTCCTCCATAACAGAGAAAATAATAGAAGGTCTATGAGAACCCCCCATAATACATGTCCTCATACATTAAATTTGGATAGTTGAAAGAGGATGCAGATGAAGTTCCAAGAACGCTTCACAATGTTCCTTCCCTTGGGAAGAAATGAAACCAACTGAAGATGCAAGATATCTTCCCATGTGAGAAGATGTATGTATTATCTTGAATAGAGTTGAAGCTTATCCAAGAATGATGATGAAGGTGCCCTTGATGTCTTCAAAGTGTGCTCATGTGTTCCCATGTCGATGCTGAAGGATGTCATAATCAAATCAAATGCATGCCTAATAAATGAAGATGATGAAAATCCAAAACCATGTGAAGATAGATGTAGAGCATGAATATCCAAAGAGACCAATGGTGATGTAGCTTCATTGAAATTTTCATCAAATAGAAGACTGATGTCCTCAATGTGTGCTTCCAAGTCAGCAATTTGGGACTCTCCGAAAAGACATGAAATGTCGAGTAGATATGCATCCCAATCAGAAATGCTAGGAAGACTAATATCTTGTTACAAAGAAGTATTGGAAGTCATCGAAGAAACGACTTTGAAATCCGGTGAAGCAACAGGAGGAGGTGGAGGAATGACGATTTCCTCTATGTCAACTGGATGCTCTATATATGAATCATAATGCAGGATGGGAGTTGTGATCATAGCAAGATCATGCAGGAAGGGAGAAACATTTGAGTCCCCATATATTTCCCAGATTTTGATCCATAATGCATGTGGATATTTAATATCCATGATGACATACAAAGAGTCATCTAGAATATGTAAACCAATTAATCCATGAATATGATCATGAATATTAAACCATTTATCCTTTTGAGTTTGTTTACCTAATTTTGGGATACTTCCATACAAATATGGCATGAGATTGCGATACCTAAGATGTTTTAGGATGCCTTCACACCAAGACTTATAGTTTCCCTTGTTTAGCTTGATTACAGAAGAATGAGTTTTATATCCCATGATTACAAGTAGGTTAAGTCCTTAAGACAATCAACACATAAAGAACCCCTCCAATTTTGATGACTCCCCTCCTTTTTTTTTTTAATATTTTTTATTTTCCCTTTGTTTGGCACTTTATTCTAGTGCATATATTTGCATACAAGAATGATGATTAAAAAGGGCACTTTATATTTAGTGCGCAATCACCATCATTGAATAGAGTTTGAAAATATAATTTCACTCTATTGCAAATTTACACCAATAAAAGTTTGCATTTACAAAATTGAGAAAATAAAATATTTTAAAAGAAAGCTAGAGAGAGGACTTTAGAGGAAAACTAAGCTCTCATGGCTGGAAAGAATTAGGAGCTAAACACTCTAGATGACCCATTTTTCCAAACTTATTGCAAAAGATTGAATTTTCTTTTACAAATTTTTACCTAAGGCAAAATGTAAAAAGTCACCCCCTTAAATTACAAACTCTTGTGGTTGATCAAAACCACTATGTTAATGTGGATATTTTAACTAAACTATGAAAGTTAAATAACCACTAGTGGCTAGTACAAAAGCTTGATTTCTTTACAAATGAAAGAAAGGGAAAAAGTGGGCATTAGACCTTTTCACTTGGTCATAGAGGATATAACTCCTTCAAGAAAAGAACTTCATGCCTCCACCAATGTACACCAAATTCCAACATAGCTATGAGTTAGAATAAGTAAAGGGGGTTTGGAGAGTTCTCTTCCTCCACTGATGACATCAGCTCTAGGGCCTTTAAGGGCCTCATGGAAAAATAGGGATGAATTGTGTGCCCCCCTACAGAATGATTTTGACACCCATCCCATAGTTGGTTGCTTCCCACGAGGATCTCTTGATTCACCACAAAGAAAATAGCGACGTCTTGTGTAGGGCCCTCAACACTTGACTACCTCCCTTATCAGATTGTAGTCAGGATCAAAGAGAATATAAACCTAACAAAGCCACTACAAACATGGATTCCTCACATCCTGGGAGATATGGTGTGGTCCTGGGAGGTTAGTCACCCCTTCAATACAAATCAGGTCTCAACCTATTTGAAATCGGCTTCCTTCAGATGGTTGGCGTAGCCTTCAACAATATGTATGTGGCGGACCTCCTCTACTTTTCAAAGGTCAAAAAATCTCATGCTAGGCACAGCTTGAATTGAAATCAACGTGGGTTACATAAATTGCAAACTGTGGCATCCAACCAAAGCACAAGTCTAAGAAAAATAGACGCCTCCAAAATGCCTCCACTTGTCTCTTGACAAGACATAATCGCACCTCTGTAGAACATAATCATGCCTCCTTTCTTCAAAACGTCTCTAAAGTCAACATTTATTTGGAGCGGGGTCTGCACATAAGGCCAACCATTGGATGCAACAGACACCACCAATTGGGCAGCAAACCCTCACACTCCTAAGGCACCTTGCCTGGCAGCACAAACACCCTTGCAAAGTCCTACTTTGATGCCTAAAATGCCTATTATTTCTTGTATAAAGAAAAAGGCATTTACGCCCTTGGCAGGGTATGTAGGAGGAAGCAGTTTATGGTGCTGGAGATCAAGCAGCCTCCAACTTAGGAACAGTCTGCAAGCTGCTCTCCAAGGACATTCACCTATGGCCTGAAAACTTCTTTGGAAGGCTCTGATACCATGAAAGAACCTATAGATCACAAAGATAGAAAACAAGCACAGATAATGCATAAGCTCCTCCTCATCATATTAGATAGTCAAGGGTCTCCTTATAAAGGAGAAATATCCAAGAATGAGAAATATCTCAGTATGAGGAAAATATCCAACAAGGAAAAATATCAAAAGAAAACTAGGAACATGTGAGTTAGCCTAAAGCAGGTCCTTTGCATCGTAGGCATATTCATTGTATACCAAAGGAAAAAAACTAGCCAAAGGGACAATAGCAAGTGTCAAACTAGGGCCATCACTAGGTTCAGCACTCTTCTTAGGAGAATTTTCATTTAAGCTCATGGAAGAGGAAAATAATGTATTCAATTCATTGTGCACCTCTTTGTCAATTTTTGTAATCTCTTCATCATCATCTAAATTTATCACAAGAAGAAGTCGAATGATAGTGTCTAAGGAAGGGCTCAACTCATGTTGTGGTTGTATTATAGGATCTTTTTGTTTCGACGAAGGGGGATGCTTGCCATGCATTGCTTCAGTCAAGTTTGGATTTTGATTTTCTTTGTTTATTTCTTTATGTAACCTACGAGCAAGGGCACAACATCCACGCATATGCTCTCTAGCACCTTTGTTTCTTTTAGTTCTATTTTCAAGTTGTGTTTTTGTAGGAGCAGCTCAATCAACCATAGATTTAATTTCTTCCCTAAGGCGAGGAACGGAAGAAATCACGAGAGGTTGTTCAACCACTTTCTCTTTGACTTTGTAAACTTTTTTTTATTCTAGGAGGCATAACAAGATTGCTTCTATTATTGAAACATAGATTTTTGGGACCCTATGGACTACTCCTTCACTTCTAGGGTTTTTTACCTAAAAGGAGAGAGATAGGGTCAAAAATGCTAATGATTCATTCAAATTAGGATGTGTGTGATGTCATGTGATGTAAATGAAGTTAACTAAATGAAATTGACTAATCTAGGTTATTGAAAATGAATGTAAAAGTATAATTACAACTATGTATGAAAACACATTGTGATATGCAAACAACTATGTAAATGAAGAAATTATGCAGAATAGAAAGAGATGGGATGAAACAGAGTGCACCAGGGAAAAGTGTGATTATTTTGGGATGTTCTAGATGCTAATGAAATTCATTGATTTCTCACAGTGGGACTCATTCGCCTAGGGTGGCAAATCAGTCCACCTACTAGTGAAAACCTATCAAGATCTGGTTTTTGTCTGTCAAGATCTAAAATCTAACAAAACTCAAGTTTCCAGTCCTAAGGTGGGACTCATTCACCACAGGTGGTGAATCATTCCTCCCCCAAATTCCTAAAAAATTGGGAGGCAATTCTATAACACCAGATCTGAGAATGTTTGTCTGTCGGGTTTTCAAAGTCAAATCTGCAGAAAATGGACAAATAAGTCTCTCCAAGCTTGATTTTGACTTAAGTTGACTTGAAAATCACTCTTCAACACCTAATAACCTATCAAATCTATAAACAAAGGTCTACAAACAAACAAGCAAAAGGGGAAAAATGATTAGGGGTTAGTGAATACGGGTTTGCCTAGGTCAAACCCCACTTTTGGTAATTAAACCCTTGAAAAGATAATGAAATGAAAGAGAAAGATAAAATAATCACATGCAAATTCTATCAACTTTCCTAACTCTTTGATAATACAAATTTGAAGTAATGTCAATGGTTGCTTCAAAGTGCTTGAATAATGCTAGAAAAGATTATGTAAAGTGCTTGAATGAGTGAGAAGATTGTAGGAGATTGCTTGGATGAATTAGGAGATGTAAAATGAAGTGAAAAATGCCTATTTATACAATTCTTGTTCTAAGTATCCGTTCATACCTCATCACAAGCTGACATCAAGTGAAATTTAATAAAATCTCAAAAGGAAAATTGAAATATTTTGAATTTGGGGCTAGGGGGGACTCATTTTCCACCCATGCCGAATGGGTCCCACCTAGGACCTAAAAACATGTGTCAGGAAAAATGTTGTGTTTAATGTTATTTTTTGGGATAATATGCAAAAAACCACTTAATTAAGTCATATGAGGGCATAAAGAGACAAAATAAAGCATGAGAAGGGTGTAAATAGTGAAGATGTGCCTAGAAAAGCATGAAAGCTTGTTACAAGACTTTACAACACTTCAAAATAGGACTTGTTGATGAGTGAAAAGGCGGCTTTTAGGTGAATTGCATTAAATAGAGTCTAGAAGAATGGAAAAATGTCTTACAACACTTCACAACACCTTCACAAGATGTCATTCTTTGATTTTTATTACCTAAATAAGCATGTTCAAGCCATGATACAACATAAAATCAAAGCAACATAGTTCCAACACCATGAAACAATACCTAAAAGGCCATGAAAATGACAAGGGGCCATTTTTTTATGGCACATTTAGCCCCCACTTTAGTGAGAGGATGAACTTGCTTCAAACTCACACTAAATTAGCCATGAACATCGAGGAGAGGGTTCAAATGCACTTACATTATCAAGATGGAATGACAATGATTAAGAGGGATGATCAATCCCCTAGGATGAAGATCCCATGGAAAACTACACATAAGAACAAAGGAACACACAAGTGTTGAAATGAATTGGATGAATCTTTGATCATCAATCCAACTAGTTGTGAAAAGAGATCTAGGCTGATTATTTGAAAAAGAGAATGTGTACTCACTATGGGGCCACTGAATTTGTTTTCTGTGAGGTGAAAAAGCCCAAAAAGGTAAGATACATACGCTAGTTGGTATGCACTCACAAAACAAAAAGGTGGCTATGGGGAAAAGTCATGCCACTAGTTGGGCTTCCTGCTCAACCATGTCAAAGTTATATTGCCTAATAACTTTGACAAGGCACCACAATGAAACAAATGCTAATGAAAAAAAGGACAAAGTACCACAGTCATGCAAGTTGCATTATGAAAGGTGGCAAAAAAAATGCAAAAATGTAAAGGAAGTTCAAAGGAGTCTTGTTCATTTTATGCAAGGTCAGTCACTCAGGGAACATTTTGCTTAATGTCTCCAAGAGAGGACCAATCAAATAATAGTGTATTCACAACTTAGGGGATGTAGTGTGTTGCATCAAGCCACCAAGAGGAATGTAATATGTTGAGATAGATCACAATTATGAAGGACATCACACCCAATGTCATCCACAAAGTGATGAACGCATCACACAAACGACAAGGCTACACTAGGAACTAGGAATGCAAATGAATTAATGGTAATGTATGCCACCCACTTTAAAGTAATTGCTACACATCGTGTTGTGTAGCAATTCCTTTAAATTAGAGAAAAAAAAGAAAAGGTAAAAAGGAAAACAAAACATGAGAGCTAACCTAGAAAGCCCTATGCCAAGTCATATGTTTCGAAGTTAGGCTGTGTCATGTCAAGAAAAATGAAAAATAAAGAAAAAGGGAGTTGCCCCCTAGAAAATAAAGTACACCAAACACATAAGGGATCTATGGATTTGGGGTCAATATGTTCATTGTTGCAATGTTTTTGTATGAAAGAGCTCGGAACTGTCATCATTCTCTAAATACATAGAACGAGAAGAATTACACAAAGAGATCAAAAACAAAGGGAAAAAAAATCTGTTTTGGGTCAACATCGAAGAGACATTGTGGTCTTGACACTTTGCATTGTCCCCAAAAGGAAAACACAAGCGAAAAGAAAGAAAATGAAGAGGCAAAAGAAAATGAAAAATCTTTTGGGTCAACATGAAGGAGAGATTTTGGTCTCAATGCCTTGCGTCATCCCCAAAAGGAAAACACAAAACAAAAAGAGAAAAAGAAAAGGACCATTTGGGTCAACATGGAAGAGACATAGGGTGTCTCTATGCTTTGCGTCATCCCCAAAAGGAAAATACAGAACAAAAAGAGAAAAAGAAAAAGAATGACGAATAGAAGAATAGAGATACAATTAGAAGAAGTGTACAAAGAGAGAGCATCGAACGCACGATATAGGGGAACACAATACACACATGAAAAAAAGAAGTAAAAAGTAATGAAAATAGAAGTCAACCATTAACTAATTTATTGGTTTCTCAATCTTAAAGGGATAAACGGAAAAGGAATAACATAGTTAAGAGAAAAAGATAAGTGTGCATTACAAGGACAAGGCTAACAATGTCTTGCCTTCCACAAAATGTAAAGGCAAGAATGAGCCGAGGTGGTTGATGTGAAAGGATCATGCAATAGTGAGAATAGGGAATTCTACAACTATGGCATGAGGATGGGATATGGTTGGTTTAAGGTATGATGGGGAAATAGTCGGTATCAATGAAGTGATACTTATCCAATATATCCTTTAATGTCTGATATTCTTCTATGTGGTGTCTAAGGATGCGATGATATTTACAAAATGGGATGTTAGAGTCTTTAGGATGAATAAACAACCTACTCACAGGTGGTAAAAGTATAAGACCTTTGTTTAACAGGAGTTGAAGTCTCTGTTCACATTCAAGTGGAGGATGTGTAGGAAATTTGATCTTTTTGAGTTTGTAAGGTCATTTTCACTTGCTGTATTCTCCTTGTTCATGAATAGAAGGAAGAGAAGGACCCATCAAGATCCTAAAATCCTTATCATTAGAAGGAAGTAAAGTTTTTTTCTCACGAAAGAAGAATATTTAGGTTAGGTGGAGCATTCAAGATCACCGTTCCAACATCTAGAACTCTCCTAGGTTGAAGAGGATGTCTATCAGGATGAGCAGGATCATGATATCCAAGGCCTATTGTGTTTGCTTCAGTTGATTGTTAAAAATGTTGATAGATGTCATGTTCATGTTTTGTGTCACAACCTTGTTTATTTAAGATAGTAAATCCTTTACCATAAGTCTCTTCAAGGTTGATAGGAATGTTTGTGATTGTGTTCTCATAGAATGGTTGGGATTGAGAGGAACTAGGTCCACTTGAGGGAGGAACCTTAGGTCCTATATTGACCTCGGGATGTAAACATGCAAAGTGATCAGGAGGTGCAATAGTGGGAATGTCTTGTGATCTCATTGATGGGTAAAAGGTTGCATTGGCTTCTAGGTTTTCAAGGCAGTTAGTGTAGAACTTGTGCATGCTATCATCATCTTCTCCAATGATGTCTGCATCATGATGAGGACAATCATTAGGAGTTGAAGGAGCATATGTGAGTTCAAGGTCATTAGGGACACAACCAAAGGAACTGTTGGACATGTCTACCAATGACTTTAAGAAATTCCAAAATTTATTGAAATAAAATGTCATGATGTAAATGAACTAAGATGCAATAAATGAAGAAAACAGGTAATTTGTGAATGACAACATAATGCAATAACAGAAAGGTGTAATGCAGAAAAATCAAAAAGATTGTAGAAATGTTGTTTCAAAAGTGCAAAGGGACTGATTCGCCCTAGGTGGCGAATGAGTCCCAGTATGAAGTTTTTTAATGTTTTTCAGAAATTTTAAGATGATTTAAATGCTCTATAATATGCAATTTTCAAATGAAAAATGCAGATTTTTATTGTTTTCAATTAGATTTAATGCAAAAAATGAAATCCTATAAAGTCCTTCACTAATGCAAAATGAAAAGTCCTAGAATGCAATAACAAATCAATGTCTTAATTGAATGCTAATGCAAATGGCACTACAACAAATCCCTGTGATTTGCTCCATTTTTTGCTTCCACCCACTTTTTTAATGTATTTTTTCCCAATTCTTTGAAAAAGTCAGTGCTATTTATCAGAATGGCGCTATTTTTGGCTTTTATTTGCACCGATCAGAACAAGTCGGCACTAATTTTGTTGCTCCTTTGTGCCAACATTAGCACCACCTTTAGCACCGATATTGGCTTCGAGTGTGGCAACATCGTTAGCATCGCATTTGGCTATGAGTTTAGCTTTGAGTTTAGCACCACTTTTTAGCTCTGACTTTAGCTTCAAGTTTAGCTTTGGGTTTAGCGTCAATTTTGACACCCCTATGTCAAAGAGACTTATTTATATGTCTCATCGACAAGTAAAATAGTGAAATGTCAACAAGATATGGGTATATCAAGGAGAGAATCACTTATGTCACATCAACAAGGTATATCTACAAGTGCTCGGTGAAACACAACTCTTGGATATAATGAAGTAATGTCGATGAGACATTGAGATATCAGTAACAAAAATAAGATTATCTCATCGACACCTACATGACATAGTTACACCGATATATAATGAAAAATCACCGAAGGAAAATATCAATGAGACAGTGGCATATAGGAAAGAGATATTAACTTGTCTCTTCGACACCAGCAACCAATATCAGAGGAACATAAGATCTAATTTTGATGAGACATTGAGATATCAGTAAGAAAAATAAGATTATCTCATCAACACTCTTCAAGCAATGATCAAAAGCATACACCGCTATACCATCGGGAAGGTGAGAAACATATGCAGTAGAGCGGTATACACCACAACCCCACAACAAGAAGCCTTGAGCAAGGTGGTAGTGTGGTAAACAGCATAAGGGAAGGGAAAAACACCACCATACCGCAATGGGTATAATAAGAGATGGTTGTAGTACGTTAATCATGGCATCATTACAATTTACAACACTAAATACAACAAATCACGTTAGTCACAATCCATTTGAATATAGCCCACCAAAATACTCTAAAATTCTAATAAACATATTCTAAAAAATTTGTCGAAATCTTATTTTCAGGCATAGCCTGCCATAATGGAGTTTTCATTTTAATAAACATACAATAAAACCTTTGTTGAAACCTTATTTTCAGGCATAGCTCGCCAAAATGGAGAAGTGTTTTAGTAAAGAATGACAGAGAATAGTAAGGAGATGTGCATGATAGGAGGCATAGGATTCATTGTTGTTTATCTCATTCCTACTCTGATCAACAAGGGTTACAATGTTCACGCTACTATTTTTAATCCAGGTATTTAATTGACATATGTTTGCATAATCTCAAATTCCTTCAGATGCTTTTGAAGTATCAATGTATCCTATATAGGGTTTAGGATGACTTCTTTTAATTTAAAAAAATAAATCTGATGCTTTTAAAGTATCAATGTGTCCTATATAGGGTTTAGAATAATTTATTTTAATTTTAAAATTTAATAAATAAATGATGTATTTTCCTATATTTAGATAATGTGGAGATCTCCTAAATCTACCCTAGCACATTGTCCTCTTTCACACTGTGTTCATTACTCCAGCTGGTAGGGTTTTGCATTTGAAATATTTAATATCTTCATGATAGTGACTTTTAAATAGATCTCAGTCTTTGCTTTAAACTTTATATGTAACCTGTGAGTTCCATAATCCACCTTCAATCTCTTCTAAGAACATTTTCTTAAGCTAGACTGCATAGTATGCATATAAAGCAACTCCTTCATACCTGCCATTGTTCCAAACCACCACTCACCGCCTTGCTTAAAATGATGCCTCCATAAGCATAATAGCATGTTTTAAAATCATGGTTGCCAGTGATTGACCATTAAGGTCACTACTTTCATCAAGATACAATGATATTTTTGTCTTCAAAATTAAGGCATTAAGAAAGATAACATTCTGAATTGTTTGTTGTGTACAATTTTATTTTTCTTGCACATTTACTGCTTTACTAATTTCTTTTAACACTGGGGTGATCCCACAATAGTGGTTTACAATTTTTGGCCAAACTGAACACTAAAATAATTTTTTTTAACTAAATCTTCACATTCGAGCACCTATAACAGCTAAATCGTAAGGAATTTGAAGATGATGCAAACTAGAGTTTCATGAAATTTTGTCTGTAGATTCTAAATATATTTTTTTCAAAATTTTTGGAATCAGATTGCACTTCTTTTTCCATCTCCCTCGAAAATTAGTTTTTTTTAGAAAACAATATTTTTAAAAAGTGACGCTCATCGTATAACGCATAACTTTTTTTCCATGAAGGATAAAATTCTAATTCTTTCAAATTTAGATTTGTAACTCCGATATCTAGTGATTCCACTTGGTTAGATAGTTTTTATTGAATATTTTTTCTTTAATCAAGTTTTGAAGTCAAACCAATTACAATTCAGACATAGCACGACCATATAACACATAACTTTTTTTGTATGTATCGAAATTCAATTTTAGTTTTTTTGTTACATCAAAGACTTCAATATCTGGTGCACTCATATTTAAAAAAAAAATTGATAATCTACTATTTTTCCACATGTGCATAATAGAGAGCTTGATTTTTGGTGAAAAACCTATATTCACAAGAAATAAAAAATAAATATAATATTAAAATTAAATTTATTTAAAATTATACTTTTTGGGAAGCTTATAATAAGGACTACATACAAAAAATAAATTTTAAATTAATTCATTTGATCCCCCAAAAGGTAAATCAAAAGTGGTTTTTTATCAGCATTTTGATAGGTGTAAAGGAGACTTCGTTAAAGGTATGGTTTAAAACTAGCGAGGTTCTATCCAAGGGGGTTTGACCTAAGGTAGTTTGATCAAACCCTCTTTAATTGGAATAATTTAAATGGAATGTTTTAAGGCTTAAATCATTATATTTTCTAAAAATATGTGATTTCAGCAAAAATCAGAATCTCCTAGAAATTGTAAACCAGCTTTGTGGGATCACTCACTAGATATTGAACCATCAGCTACAATCTCAAACAACTCACTCACTGTCATTTGAAGATTCCTTTCATGAGCATCCTTGTATAAAATCAAACTATGCCCTATAGACTACCTACTTACTTACTAATATAGGGGACTCATTGTTTCATGGTATTTTGAGTTTTATTTAGAAGGGATTAATATGTGGCATTTTCATGTGCAGGAAGAATAGATTGTGATGCAACGTTTGGGTATGGACGGTTCAGGAAAAATTGGATTGCTATCGGTGTCATAACCAGGTTGGATTGTACCTTGAGCTGGTGCGAAACACTTCTAGGTGTTTTCGCTCGGGAGTAGAACCTGAGTGTAGGAATTTCCAAATATATGACAGAGGAAGTTCCTACATTCTAAAGATAAAATCATAAATCTTCTTATCCGGTTTCTAATCCAACCTGACATCTTTAATATCCAATAGAAAAATTTTGTACATTCTAAGATAAAATCATAAATTTGTTTGTCTTTGTACAATCACTCATTTGAATTTGTACAATCACTTGTTTGTACAGTTTTAAGGCCACGTCCACATACATATCTTCTTCTTTTGCTAGTTGAATGCTCAAGCTCTACATTTGCTCCAATCTCCATCTAAAATAATCAACAACATGCATTAATTTATAATTGCACCTTGAGCCAGTGTGAAACACTTCTGGGTGTTTTTGTTCCGAAGCAGAACTTGTGTGTAGGAATTTCCAAATATCCGACAGAGGAAATTCCTACATTCTAAAGATATATTCTATGAAACATTCCTTATTTTCTACGAAACCATGTATATATTCTTGTACTTGTAAATATTCTTTTATTGTTATGTCTATTAAAGAAAACAGAGTTTGAATAAAAAATGCTTCACCCTTTTTTGTAAGTGAGTATGTGAATTATTGTTTAAGGAAAAATCTTACAGTGTTTACATTTTCAATTTACTAGTTTCAAATCTTCATTTGCTATGTATATAAAATTATATGTGCTCTTTATCTCTAATGACATAAAACAGTAATGTCATCAGAATTAGGGTTTTCAATTTCAGTACCATCATTGTCCACACTTTTCATATATCCTATTCACTTTTAAGTACAATCATCAAAATTTTATTTTTATTTCTTGTCCCAGTTAATCTTGATTCCTTTTAGCACAACACAATAGGTTGCATGTTAAATTTCAAACATTTTCTTTGCATTTTTTTGTATATGTTATTTTCTCATTGCATCATTATGTAACAATTTCACTTCTGAGATATACAATAAAAATAAATGAAAGCACATGTTTTCTTTGTCAAGGGAAATGTATGGTGAATACCCTATGTCTTTTAGATAAGTGTTCAAGTGAAATAAGACATAACTAATTGAATCTAATTTTCTACTATAAAATTGTTTTTTTATGCGGAGGCTACACCATCTTATCATGGATTAGTTTTGGCTAAGAAACAAGGTGTTTCTAAACTATGGCTAGAGGGGGACTCTCTTAATATGATTAATTGTCTCATGATGAAATGTCCTCCTTTGTGGTCAATTTCCAATTTTATTAATGACTCGATATCTATTATTAAGTCTTTTGAGGAGATCAAAATCACACATATTTTTTGTGAAGAAAACATGATGGCTGATGGGGTTGCCAACGTGGGAGTGGTTCAGAGATCTGAGTGGGATTATTTTGAATCACTACCTCACATGTCCCCCATGCAATTGCTTAGCTTGTTTTGGCTAGCAGCCACTGCTTATTTTGAATAGCAGCCACTACTTAGCTAGCGGCCCCATGCACAGTTAATTTTGCTACTTATTTTTAAGCAATCAACATAAATTTGTATTTATAATAATTAATGATAATTTGTGCAACTAAAAATTAAAAATAAAAAATAAAAATAGAGATTAAAAAGGAGGGAAAGAAATTAGTGGAGCCATGTGGCATTTTTGATATTATGCAGTTGCTACTTATTTCTAGCCCCCTTTGTTTTCAACTTATTTTCAATTCTCAAGCAGTAGTTACTTAAAAAATTCCAAATTATCCTTTCTTGTGATAATTTTTTTTGCATGGGAACACTCCAGCTGCTTATACTGCTTAAATTTAAGCAGAAAACATACTTAAGCAGCTGCATGGGGACAGGGGGTTAATCTAAAATGTATTTCTAATGATGACCAGCTGACTTGTTTCTAGGCAAGATGTTCTCAGGGAAAGGTTTTTCATTATGATTTTAAGTTGGGTTTTCCACGTCAGCCCTTTACTCTTTTCTTGGTTTCCATAGAAGGATGGACTGGCAGTTTTAGCAGGGTTACTTGGAATGATAAGCCCACACATATTTGTTGGTGTTTTTTGTATTGTTTTGAGTAGCACCAGGTTCATTTTACTTTTTCATTTCTTCCAGGTATTCTTGGGTTTTCGTTTGTTGCTTGTCACTATGGGTGGTGACTGTTGCAGAATTGAGTCGAGTTCCTATGAAGAGTTTCATAAAAATGCTACTGTGTAGGAGCACTTGGAATTGGAGGGGTTACTCAATTTATGCATAGAATTCAAGGCTTGGACCCTGATGTAATAAATTTATTTGTGAAAGGATGGAATGGGAGGTCTTTGCATTACCAAGGAATTGAGTTTCAAATTGAAGAGGATTTTATTGCAGAGGTAACTGGTTTTTCAGTTGTTGGGAGAAAGCTTTTCAGAGAAAGGGGAGCGGCTAAGAAGGCTTTTGTGAATTTCTTTAAACATGATGAGAGGAAGAAGGTTAAGGAAATTGGAAGTGGAGGTTATGCTAGGAAGTCCCTAAAGCTTCTTTGGAGGGACTTTGTGTTGGCCATTATGCACTACTTCACCCTTGAAGGTAGATTCTTTGTGGTTTACACTCCCTATTTTATGCTCTTAAATCATTTTAGGCATAATGTTTCAGTATCATTTCCTTTTTACCTGTTACATTCTATGGAGAAGAGTATTGAAGACCACAGAAAGAACCCTAAGAAGGTGGTTCTTCATCAAGGGATTTTGTGTTTGATTTTTGCTCATATCAAGCTAAAGTTGATCTCGGTCTCCCCTGAAACTCCTGGCAAGAAGGAAGTTAAAAATGATGGGTATGAAATAGGGTACTTTGTCGGTGAATGGATTGGTAGTTCAGAGGAGATAGAGTCAAAACATGAGGATATGTCTATTGATGAAGGAGGATCTGAGGAAAGGGGTGAGGAATTGGAAGAATGGGGTAACAGCTATGAGATTGATGTGGAGTTGCAGGAGACTATGGCTAATTCTGTTAGAAAATATTTGAAAGGGAAAACCAAAGGCATGAAGAAATTCAAAGCTTCCACCAAAATGAAAACTGAGGTGGTTGCCCCTGGTTCGAATGTGAATCCCATGGTGTCCTCTAGAAAAGAGGGTTTAAAGGGTTGTCATCCTATGGGTGATGAGGGTTTGAAGGGTTGTCATCTTGTGGGTGATGTGGATCCTTCAAATTTTGATTGTGTTCAGAATGCTTTGTTGGGGAGCCATGTTACTGGTAAGGATAGTTTGCTAGAGAGCTCCCCAATGCAAGGGATCAAGGTGTCGATTAATTTGGGTGGTCAGTTGAGTGGCCCTGCTGATATGGGAAACTCTATGATGGAGGTGAAGCCTAATGAGAGTGCCTTTGTGGATATGCAGGGGATTGATGCAGTTAATTATTCTCAGGATTTTTCTGTTGTGGAGAAGGAAGTGAAGAAGGAACATCTGGATGCATTAGCTTATTTGGAGAATCTTCCAGATAAGGAGAGGATAAAGGTGGATGTTGTGGATGTCGAGGATTCCCTAGCCAAAGAAGAGGATGAACAGAATAGGGATTTTTTTGATGCCCCTGTTGACTTGGAGCAGAAGGGTCAGACTCCCGTTAACTAGGATGAAATTGACATGAATATGTTTTGTAGAATGGCCAAAGATGGGATGAGAAACCTACATTCCCTAGTTAAGTGATTATTTTCTGAGGTTAAGGAGCTCAATCTTCAGATGAAAATTTGGCAGGATGTTTGTGTTGCTATGCTAAGAGGTAACAAAAAGGAGAGGGAAATAAAAGGCAAAGTGAAATCAATGCATATTAAGCTTGATAAGCTACTGGTCAGTGCTAATCATTTGGGGGTTTCTCATGAGGAAAGAATTTTCTCTTTGGAAGTTATTGTTAATAAAGTTTTAGAGGACAAAGTAGCAAGTCCGGAGGATAAAATGGGAAAGATGTCGGAGGACTTGAAAATAGTGGTAATTATCATCAAAAACTCTTTAAAGACCATTGTTATGGGTCTTTCTATTCTGAATGAGAAAGCGTTGAATTGGACCAGAAAACCACTTGACTTTGGTAATATAGAGGAAATGATTGAAGAGATTAGTGGCTATCACCTAGTGGAGAAAGTGGAAGCTTCTACTCCTATGCTAGAGAAGGGCATGTAGGTGGGTTTGTGCCTTAGGACAAGGAGCAAGATGAAAAAGAGGGTTGTTGTTGTTGAGGAGTTGAAGGATGTTATCAATATCCATGAGGAGGTCATCAAGGAGAACATGGCCTCAGCTAATGTTTTAGATAATTTTTTGTAGTTGGTGTTTCCTCTTTTGGTTTAGCAGGTTTGCTGATGTTTTTTGCCTTTAGGTTTGCTGACGGGTTGCTAATGTTCCATCTTATGTCAGCCTCTTCATTTTTTGGGCTGTTGGGCTTAGTGGTTTAATTTCTCTTGCAACTTGAAGTCATTGTAAAGGGTTTTGGGGCCCCTTCAAAACCTATTTTTCCTTATCAAAAATTGATTCAATCTAATTTTCTATTGTATAATTGTTTTTTATGTGCTTTTTACTTTTTGCATGTGGATTATCCTCAGAGAGAGACTACTTATCTTTTCTTAAATGAAGCCTTTACATTTCATGTCTATGAAAGGAATTTACAGCTTGACAACAGGTTCATGAACTTCATACAAATTAAAATTGGTGTAAAAGGCCATCCCCACAAATGTTGTTTGGTCTAGAATTATAATGGAAAATAAAAAAAATTGCTAGGAGAATTAAACAGGTTTTCAATTGTCCAAGTACAACATAATATTACTGAAGCATTTCAAAGTTTAGGCATTTAAGATTCATGGATCTCCTTGGAAGTCACCCACCTAATATAATAATAGTAAATTAGTATGAACCTTTAGTCATAAATTAAAATGCAATATAATATCTCTATGTCTCTCACACATGAAAGTTTCATATAACCACATACCTTGTAAATGCTAAGAATCAAATTATGGCATTCCTTAAATCAACTGTGAGACAGGAATCCCCCCTAATTGTTGCTATCAAACACATTTATGAAAATTAATAACATTCAATTTTCACAGTCCATGATAGTTATGTAAAAAAATTCACATAGTTTATCCAGAAATCTTACTCACATAACATTTATGAAAAGGTCATTAATAATTTTTTCTCACACAAAAAAATATCAAAATAAATTTAGTGCTTAATCAATGTTGTCTCATCTATTTCCAACCACTTTCCTCTCAATGGTTTAGTATTTTTACACTATCCACGTCCTCTCTCCATGGCCTCCTCTATGAATAAAAATGATGCCACAGAAGCTTTCACCGCACTACTGCCGAGAAGGAAGAAGCAACTTGCAGCACCATGGTAAAAACTGCTCTACCGCACTAAGTTGATGAAGGAGTCGTGGGACAGCAATGGTGACAACACTACCATCAAGAAGGATGAAGCACCTTGTGGGAATGTAGTAAAAACTGCTCTACCACATCAAGCTAATGAAGGAGCCACGGGACAGCGGTGGTCACAAAAACAAGGCAGGAGTTTGGGCAAAGCAACACTTTGATTTTCCATTACCCAATTCTATATCTTTTCCTTTCACATAAAACAATGCAAATCACTTGTTTGAACACTCCAACTGAAAGCATCTCTTTTCTTTTATGCAACTCTTTAATGTTGTAGTGAAAATTTGATAACAATTATTTTACATTCATTTACTTGCATTTGTAAGCATTCATATACATCTACACACACTTCACATCCATTTCATATAACTATGTTTGGAATTTTTTTGTGAGTAAATGGTGAAATAACATTGTATCCTAATCCACATTTTATAATTTATGCTGATTTTTGTTCATTGCAAAATAATATAATTGATTTCACATGAATTATCAAAATAACTACTTGATAGAAAATAAAGAATTAACATTCATGCTAGTGATGTCGAGAAATATTTCCATTGTTTGGTCAATGTAATCGAATTGAGGATGGGAACTTTGAGTCACAAGACTAGGAAAAATATACAATGATAGGAACTCAATTAGGCACACTTGGCGCTGTCTTAGGCAGCCCAAACTGATTACATTAACGGAAAAAAGTCGGCACTCAAGTTGGCGTTAAGGAAGAAATCACACAACAAAAAAGGGAAAAAAGGGAAAAATGCCACGCGAAGGAAGAAATAAAAATTTAAAATTTTAAAATTTCACATGTGAAGGAAGAAATCAGACAAAATAAAAGGGAAAAACGTCAGGCAAAGAGAGCAGGGCACATGAAGAGAGAACGAAGCCAAGATGCACAAAGGAAGTCTAGTGAGGAGAGTATGCAGGTATTTGAATTTTCTCATAAGATTATATCAAATTTATTAAATGATATTTAAATTTTTTTCTTCAATCGGTGATAATATTTTTATTTCAAAATATACAAAGCTCCAAATAAAAAGTTCTTCCAACACCATCACATCATGTGTATTAAAATAGAATAATAACCTATAGATCAAAAAGCCCTACCACAACCATCTAAAAACTATCCATCTAACTACTACCCAAACACCAACTATTTACAGTATTGAAACCAAAAACAGAGCTTAACCCTTAAACTTATACATCAATATCTAGCTTAAACACAGTAAACTAGTTTACACGAAAGTTCCAAAAGCATTGCCCAGATGCAATGGGCACATTTCCGCGAGTGGCTTCACCTTCTTTCTCAGACGCAAACCCTTCTTCTCACATAGCTCCTCTCTGTCGATGGCTTTGATTCTTGCTATTATCTCCTCAGTCTCCATTAATTCGACACATAGTTTCAAAGCTTGCCACCCCCGTTCTGTGCCCTCTCTCCACATGGCTTTGGTTCTTCCTTCTATCCACCTAATGAAAGGGTGATTTATCTCTGCTACTTTTGGGTCCACACCTTCCACGCCTTCGCTTACCAAGCCTTTTCCTGGTATAGCCCTTTCTAGGATACTCTCCATGTTCACTAAGAAATCCCCATGCACTAATGCTTTCATCACTTTCCTTACAACCTCTACCGACTCTCCTAAGTCCAGTCTCTACACCATGATCAAAGAGTATATATCCATATTAGTCTGATATTTTTGCTTCAAATCTTCAAAGCCATTACCTAGAATGATTTGCATAGATTGTGCCACCTTCACATCCTTGTATAGGAACAAGCCACACAGTCTCTTCATCGTCATGTTGCCATCAAAAGGATCCAATTTCCTCCTTGCTTTCAGAGTGAAGTTGGCCTCCATTTTTTCTCTAGTACATTAGCCACCAGACTACTTCACACCGCCATCCTAACACTCTCCTTACTCCCACAAACCAAGAAGCATCAAAGGAAATGCAAGAAAAAACTTCATTTAATAGAAAATTGTTGGCCATCAACATTAATGTCAAATGTACATCCAATGTCGGCAAAAAGAGCTAATTCTTCAATAATTTCAAAAAACATTCCTTCAATAATTTGTAAGTATATTTAATATGTTAAATGATTTTTATTTTTATTTCCTTGGAAAAAGTAAATGATATTAATTAGTTTAAAAGTAATAGTCTTCAATAAATTTATTTGGATAATTAGTAATAGTCTTCAAAATTGGCCACCAGTTCAAGTTCATTATGCTTTCATAATATTTTATATCCATGAAAACCAAGCTCTCTAAATGGTATACCAAACTCTAGTTCAAAATATTTTAGATGAAGTTGCTCCTATAGCTCTCTTACTCACTTGACAAATCCTTTAAACTCTGACTTCTTAACATTCAAAAGATAAATGGAATGTCCTCAACACCCAATAGAGCTATCCAAAAAAGCTAACTAAAAGCTAGCCCAATTTTTTAGTTGAATAATTTAATTATAAAGTTTAAAATTTGAATATTAATTTTTTTATGTATTATTGGCTTATTGCAGGCTGCAACATTGTTTAATATTTATATCTATAAATTTTCTCTATCACATTAATAGTGTGTCAAAATGGAAAGGAACTTGTTGGAAGTAGCATGCTCTCAATTTCCAATACTTAGTGAATCTAGATCCATAGTTAGTAATGTCAAAACAAAAATTGTCCCAATAGCCATAGGGAAATATGCATGGGGGAAGGCTTAGGTAATCAGCTGATAGTATGATAGCCTCCTACATGGCCCATTGATTATTACCCATTAACTTTTCCCATTTCCCTATAGCTGGTGGGACAAGTTTTGTTTGGACATTAGTAACTATGGATCTAGATTCACTAAGTATTGGAAATTTAGAGCATACTACTTCCAACAAGTTCCTTTCTAAATGTGAATGTGATAGAGAAAATTTATAGTTATAGATATACTTAGTATTGGAAATTTGGAGCTTAACACTTCCACATTTCTTTGATCAATTTGGAGCATAAGACCAAGACTACTCAAATGACATTGCAACCAGGTACAAATTTATTAAGGGCATAATAGTAGTATACTTGTGTATGTGCATTTCCTTTAGCTAAAATTTGTGTTTATTCTCAAGTGACTGATGTATACTTGTGTATGTGATCAAATTTTCTTCTATTTAATGATATTATTGTGTATTTAAGGTCTATTTAATAAAGGGTGCATGAAACAAGTTTTAAATCCTTAAAAAACTTTATATTTCTAGGGTTTTTTCATTTTTTCGAGTCTATGTTGAGTCCTTGAGCCCCCAAGTTGAGTCACCCTAACCGAGTATGAGGCAATTCTGAGTCTCGTTACTATGGTTGTGATACAAACAAAAGGTGCTTACACATTGGCTAAATATATCCTCATCAAAATGACCAGAAAGAAATTTTAAATTTGTAAGTAAACTCTAATAGTCAAGAAAAACAGTCATAAAAATTGGAAGTAAACTTTGGCTGACATGTAGGTGTAGACATGCAAATTTTACATTATGCATTCGATCGGATTCAGTCAAATTAGCTCTTACATTAGGCAAATTCATCACTTTAAACCATTCATCAAATAATCTTATAAACATTATCATTCAACCTTCATCTTGCATCATCCATTTAATTGAATAAATCAGGACTTCATTTAAATTAAATCCTAAATCATATTCCATCATTTTCTGGATTTAAATAAATCAGAATATCAAAGTCTTGAAAGTCAAATCAGCTAATCAGCATTAAATCAGCATAATCTTCATCTAATCCTAATCTAATACTAATCACATCCCACTTGCATTATCTAGACCCAGTTACTTGCACAATAAATCAATTTTATTGATTTATTAAAAAACACTCATTTTCTCAACATGACAAGTCAAACAGCATTTATTGCTTTTCTTCTTTCTTGTCCCCCTCTCAAAATTTATTGCAAATTTGAATTCAAAATTTCCCCCTCTTGGGCACTCTTCCCAAATCTTGCACACACATCAACTAATCACATGATGACAAGTGTCCTCAACTCATTGGCTTGTTTTTGATCCCACATTGGTCCCTCTTCAACACTTGGCATTTTGAAAATCTTTAAATAGGTGCATCATCCTCAAGCAAATCCTTCACAATCTTCACAATCTATTGCAAGGTTACTCTCTTCATTTGAGATTTGATCTTGTTTATCATCACTCACCATATCCATTTGCATTTTATCATCTTAGCTTTGATCAAGGATTGGGAAAGGGTCACTAGCACATGTGACACCAATCCAACTATGGAATAGGTAACTTGTGATTGCTTTCATGATGCTTGTAGCTTTCTTTCATCCTTTTGTTGCATGTTTTAAGCATTTTACAAGGTATTTCATAGAGGTATTTTGTTAAATTTGTGAAGTACTAACCCCTATATGAGTTTAGTTTTTTGTTGAATTTATGCCTCTTGGTAGACATCAAAATCTCCCCTCCTAAAGTTTGGACCACATCCATTACCTCCACATAAAACTAGACATCCTTGGTCTTCTTGGTTCCCACGCCATGATATGGTTATGCAAATGAAAATGAAGCAAAGTAATCATCTCCTTCTCCACTGGCTGGAAGAATGCATGATTAATGTTTTGATACATGATATCAGCTCTCTCTTCTTCTCTCATGGTTGAATATCAAAATCCATTATGGTGGGCCTCCAAAATTTGAGTCATCCTTCGTCAAGTCTTCCACCAAATGTTGGCCTGATCCACACGTCTACCAACCTAACTAGCTTTGTTTTTGAGAGTTGAAGTTTCTCCTGAGTCACCAGTGTAGCTCTCTCTACCTTTTCAAACTCTTTCATTGCTATAGATCATCTCTGGGATTTAATCATTTGTACCACATGGTTGATGTGCTTTGAATCCTTGCATCTAAAAAAAAATTCCTTAACATAGATATTGCTAGGGAATTCCAATGTTGCCATTGTAGTTGAATTAAAGTCGGTACCTGCAACATTGAAAATTATCCATATATAAGAATTCCCTCCATCTTGTTGGCTTGTAACACTCTTGATGGTGACTACATGAAATCTGATTTTGATTCCTCTTCTACATCAGAGGGTTCATAGCCTTGATCTGACTCTTTTGAAATATCAGAATCAGAATCACTAGCTTCCATATTCAAAATTCCCAACCACCATCTTTAATAAATTTATCTAGATCATCAATAATACTCTTCAAAATTGGCCGCTAGTTCAAGTTCATTATGCTTTCATAATACTTTATATCCATGGAGTTCAGCCATTCTTTGATGTCATCAAGTGAAGATTGAGGAATGGCGTCAATGTGGAGTACATCCCGCTTGAAGTCTTTGAAAACAATAGCCATATCAAATGCCTTTCTTCCAACTCCTACTCTCTCAAGGTTAACAATCTCAATCTCACTAATAGGGATTACTAAGAAAGGTAATTCCACCAACTCTACCAAATAGTTTACCATAGGAACAATAAAAGTAGAGGCTTTAAAAGGAACTCCATGAAAACCAAGATCTCTAAATGGTATATCAAACTCTAGTTCAAAATATTTTAGATGAGGTTGCTTCCATAGCTCTCTTACTTAACAAATCCTTGAAACTCTGTATTGATTTTATTTTTCTTGTCCCTCTCTTGTTGTTCTTCCTCAATTTCATCAGGATCATACATTGACCTTCTTGCCCCTCCTAAAGTTTGGGCCACATCCATTACCTCCACATAAAACTTGGCATCCTTGCTCTTCTTGGTTCTCATGCAAATGAAAATGAAGCAAAGTAATCATCTCCTTCTCTGCTAGCTAGAAGCATGCCTGCTTAATGTTTTGATACATGATATCAACTCTTTCTTCTACTCTCATGGTTGAATATTACTAAAATCCATTATGGTGGGCCTCCAGAGTTCTGGTCATCTTTCTTCCCCTTCCACCAAATGTTGGCCTGATCCACAAGTCTATGAGCCTAATTGGCTTTGTTTTTGAAAGCTGAAGTTTCTCCTAACTCACCAATATTAGATGTAACTTTTTTGAAATTTTATTATGGTATGTGCACTTTGATATGATGTAATATGATTATGGTTTCATCTCATATGTTGTAATATTATATATATAATAGAAAATTAAATTATTGCATGAAATAAATAATAACTTTTCATTTTAAATGTTGTTTTTTGCAGAACATGGGTCTTCTAGAAGATCAAGATGATCCTCAACATGATATAGATCCACAAAATATTGGTTCTACTAGTACAGATCACATGGTAGAGGATGATGATGACGCAGATATGGAAGACACCAAGGCCGATGACAATGATGATGACAATGACGATGATGATGATGATCACGATGGTGATGATGATGATGAGACAGTTGGTGATAGTAACCAATGACATTCATGATCATATAGACTACATCATAGATCATTGTTGATATATCATTATGATGACTCTTTTAATGGTTACTATCATATGTATCATTTTCACAACCTACAGTACTATATTGCTGAGTTGTATCATATTGACATGTATCAAGGTAAACCCACAAAAGTGGTTTACAATTCGAATGAGGAAGAAAAACTTGTAAAAAATGATCCCATGCCAAAAAATTTCATTCTAGGGGTTCGAATGAACTCATTGGTTCGAACGAACCAAAAAAGGGTTTGCTCGAACCAGGGTTTCAACGAACCTATTTAATGCATGCACGAACAAAAAACAAATGAAAACCCCTTTTGGGAAGGGGGTTCAAATGAACCCTAGTTTGCTAGAACCCCTGGGGGTTTGCTAGGACCCCTGTTCTAGTGAACCCCTTTTCCTGATTTCCTAATCTTGCTTAGAAAAAAAACCTAAATTTTTACTCTTCAAAGCCTAAGTTCAACATGAAAATGAAGAAATCTTCATTAAACCCAATTGGAATCGAGATTCCTCAAAATGAGCTATCCAACAAATATAATTTTAATATGTTTTGGTTTTATTATGTATTTGTTTTTAGTTTTATTAAACATAGGTTCTTCATTGAAAATGAAGGTCTATGTTCTACACATGTGGAAAAATAGCAAATTATCAAAAATAAAATTGAAAAATATGAGTGCACCAGATATTGAAGTCCTTGATCCAACAAAAAAAAAAAATTGAATTTGATATATACAAAAAAAATTGTGTTTTATACCGCTATGAATTGTAATTGGTTTGACTTCGAAACTTGATTAAAGAAAAAAATATTTAATAAAAACTATCTAACAAAGTGGAAGCACTAGATAATCAGAGTTGCCAAATCTAAATTTGAAAGAATTAGAATTTTATCCCTTCATGGAAAAAAGTTATATGTTATACAGGGTATCACTTTTAAAAATGTTGTTTTCTCAAAACCGCCATGGGAGATGGAAAAAGAAGTGCAATCTAATTCCAAAAATTTTGAAAAAAATATTTTTAGAATCTATAGACAAAATGCGATGAGACTCTAGTTGCATCATCTTCAAATTTCTCACAGTTTAGCCACTATAGGTGCCCAATTGTGAAGATTTAGTTAAAAAAATTAATTTCAGTGTCCAGTTTGGCCAAAAATTGTAAACCACTATTGTGGGATCACCCATCATTTTCACTATATCATTTGGACATGTATCATCTTGAATTGTATCAATTTGAGTTACATAATTTATCAATTTTATTTATATCATTTTTACATGTATCATTTTCACTTATGTCGACTGTTGGACATGTATCATTTTGACATATTTTTGATGTACTGGCATATTTGACTTTCACTTGTTTTAGTTATATATGATGATGATCTTATTAGTATTGACTTGTCAATTTATATATATTAAAAGTGGTTAATGATTATTGGATGGATATTTATTAAGTATGATGATTTTAATTTACTGCTCATGATGGATGTTGTCAAATTCAATTGAATTATAGATATTTGACTCACTTGTTTTAATTATAGATGATGATCATGTTACAATAATTATATTGTTATTTAGTCATATGAGTTAAATAATTAAATTACTTACTCTATAATCATATGAGTTATTTAAGAGGAACAATATATTTAACTAATTAAATTGAAATAAAACATATTAAATGAATAAATGGAAGCAAAAAAAGAAGCAAAACAAGAAGCATTTTTAGAAGAAAAAAAGGAAGCAAAACAAGAAGCATTTTTAAAAGAAAAAAAGGAAATAAAACAAGAAGCATTTTTAGAAGCAAAAAAAGAAGCATTTTTAGAAGCAACAATGGAAGCCAAATTAGAAGCAATCTTGGAAGAAAAATTGAAAGTAAAATCAGAAGAAAACGTGGAAGCAAAATTGGAAGCACAATTGGAAGCAAACTTGGAAGCAAAAGGCAAAGCAAAACCAGAAGCAAAATTGGAAGCAAAACTAGCAATAAAATCATAAGCAAAACCAGAAGCAAACCTAGAAGCAAAACCGGAAACCTAATTGGGCGCTAATTTAGGTGCTATTTCTAACATTATTTCTCGGCGTTATTTCAGGCGTTAACAAAGGTGTTATTTTTGGCGCTATTTTTCAACGCTAATGGGGACGCTATGATTTTCCGACGTTATGTCTAGTGCAAAATTTAGTTAAAAGTTGGCATCAAGATGATTATGCTTGTTAGCGCTGAGTTTAGCACTGGCCAGCTCGCCCAATTCGTGGACTGAAATACACTGAAATCTTGCTCTATTTTAGGCGTTATTTGTCTATTCTACTGTAGTGTGGAAATGAAGATGCACAATATGTGAATACAATTAGAAATTCAATGTGTTCAAAAGTCAAGTTCACCAAAATGAAACATAGATTTTTGGTACCCTATGGACTACTTTTGCACTTCTAGGGTTTTTCACCTAAAAGGAGAGAGATAGGGTCAAAAATGCTAACATGATTCATTCATATTAGGATGTGTGTGAGGTGATGTGATGTAAATGAAGTTAACCAAATGCAATTGACTAATCTAGGTGATTGAAAATGAATGAAAAAGTGTAATTACAACTATGTTTGAAAACACATTATGATATGCAAACAACTATGTAAATGAAGAAATTATACATAACAAAAAGAGATGGGATGAAACAGAGTGCACCTGGGCAAAGTGTGATGATTCTGGAATGTTCTAGATGTTGATTAAATTCACTATTTTTTTAGAGTGGGACTCATTCACCCAGGGTGGCGAATCAGTCCACCTACTGGTGAAAAACTGTCGAGAGTTGGTTTCTATCTGTCAAGATCTAAAATTTGACAAAACTCAAGTTTCCAATCCTAAGGTGGGACTCATTCGCCATAGGTGGTGAATCAGTCCTCCCCCAAATTCCTGAAAAACTAGGAGGAAATTTTGTAACACCAGATCTGAGAATGTTTTCCTATCGAGTTGTCAAAGTCAAATCTACAAAAAATGGACAAATAAGTCTCTCTAAGCTTGATTTTGACTTAAGTTGACTTGAAGCACCTAGCTGACTTGAAAATAACTCTTCAACACCTAATAACCTATCAAATCTACAAACAAAGGGCTGCAAACAAACAAGCAAAAGGAGAAAATGATTAGGGGTTAGTGAATAGGGGTTTGCCTTGGTCAAACCCCACTTTTGGTAATTAAACCCTTGAAAAGATAATGAAATGAAAGAGAAAGATAAACTAATAACATGCAAATGCTATCAACTCACCTAACTCTTTGACAATGCAAATCTAAAGTAATGTCAATGGTTGCTTCAAAATGGTTGAATAGTGCTTGAAAAGATGATGTAAAGTGCTTGAATGAGTGAGAATATTGTAGGAGATTGCTTGAATGAATTAGGAGATGTAAAATGAAGTGAAAAATGCATATTTCTACAATTCTTGTGCCTTAGTATCCATTCATACCTCATCACAGGCCAACGTCAAGTGATTTTTAATAAAATCCCGAAAGAAAATTTGAAATATTTTGAATTTGGGGCCAAGCAGGACTCATTCAACACTCATGGCGAATGGGTCCCACCTAGGACCTAAAAAAGTGTCAGGAAAAATGTTGTGTTTAATGTTATTTGTCAGGATAATATGCAAAAATCCACTTAATTAAGTCATATGATGGCATAAAGAGAAAAAATAAAGCATGAGAAGGGTGTAAATAGTGAAGATGTTCCTAGAAAAGTGTGAAAGCTTGTTACAAGACTTTACAACACTTCAAAATAGGACTTGTTTATGAGTGAAAAGGTGATTTTTAGGTGAATTACATTAAATAGAGTCTAGAATAATGTAGAAATGTCTTACAACACTTCACAACACCTTCACAAGATGTTGTTCTTTGAGTTTTAATACCTAAATAAGCATGTTCAAGCCATGATACAACATAAAATAAAAACAACATAGTTCCAACACCATGAAACGAGACCTAAAAGGCCATGAAAATGACAAGAGACCATTTTTCTACGGCATAGTTATCTCTTGGTATTTTATAGGAAGTAGATCAAGGTTCTATCTTAGGTTGGTCTTGGTTGTTTGGAATTTCTTTAGGCTCAATCATGGTTTTTTCAAGGATGGTAGGTTCGATGGTAGGTTGAGGCATGTTTCAAAGGGATAATTCTACTATTTTCTTTGCCTTGAAATTTTTGATAGGATAGGAAAAAGAAGTCTTCTCATGGTCTAATAGGTTCTATAGGCTCAGGCCAAAAGAAAGCTAAGGAAAAGTTACCTTTGGAGGATAACGGGTTAAAGCCACTATGATGGATGGTGAAAACTTCATTATCAAAGGAATTTAACTTTAAGAATTTATGCACAATCGAACGCATATTTTTCATGGAGTGAAGCCATGGATAGCCTAGCTTCACATGAAATTGGTCTGACTAGGGGATGATGGAGAATGAGATATCTAATGTTTTTAGTCCTATTTGTAAAGGAAGAGTGATTGATACCATCGTAGGGCAAGCAAAACCATTATGCATCTTAATCCATGTTTTTGGTTTATCATATATATCTTGATAAAGTTCATGTAGGAGTAAGAATTCCTCGGTGATCACATTCTCTCCATAGACATGATCTATTAGTATCTCATTAGTGGGCTTGTCATAGATTCGTTTGGCTACGTAAAGAGGACTATTAGGTGCATGTTTAAGTATATCCTTAGAGGAGAAAGCAATGTCAAGAGGGTTTTTAGTTCGTCCCTTACAAGGAATGTCATATATCACTCCTACCATGTCATCCATACAATCATTATATATAGAATCATGTTGAACAGTATCATTATTATCATCATCCGTATCGACATTCATCACATCATTCTTTGTAGTTTCACTAGCTTTGAAAAATGAAAATTTATGATTAGGTATAGGGTTGGTAAAAATTTGTAAGTTTTCATTAGGAGGGGCAACCGATTTATTTCCTTGGTCTCCAATGGAAAGACGATCGAAATCAATAAGTTCTTGCACAAGATGTTTAAAAAACTTGCAATTTTTGGTATCATGTCTATTTTTTCAGTAATAATGGTAGTAAGAATTTGGTTTGTAGCTTGCAGGTAATGGTTTACTATGATCGGGTTATTTAATAGGAGGTAGAGTAATCATATTTTGTTCTAAAATTTGTGTCATTGTATTATGAAGGGTATCAGGTAAGGGAGTGAATTGTCTTTTTGGGTCCCCATAGCTAAAGGGTATCGTGGATTTAACAATAGCTACTCGGTTATTGGTATTTTGATTTTTTGTTGAGGCGGATTGAATTGGAGGAAACCTTTATTCTATTTTTTAAAAGGTTGGGAATTGTTTTGGTTTGCAGACTCGGACTTCTCAATTTGGTTAGAAGTGGAATTTGCATCATGATTACTAACTAAATTTTGATAATCATGGAGCACAGTACACAAATGCATAAAGGAGAGAAATTTCATCATGGTAAGCTTGTCTTGTATCTTACTTTACAAGTTTTCTATGAACATATTTTGAAGGTGAGGGTTGGGAACTTTGACATCAATTTGGGAATAAAGTGATTGGTAGTGTGAGATAAAGTCAGTTATCTTTTCTTCTTTTTTCTTGCATCTCATCAAATCTGCCAAGGTCATCTTATGGGTCATATACACATGGAAATGGTTGAGAAATTCCTCAGCAAGTTCATTGAATGAATGAATTGAGTTGTTCGGTAAAGAGAAAAACCACTCTAAGGAAGTATCTTTCAAGGACCTAGGGAAAAGCTTAGCCAAGAGTTTAACATCAAGGACAAAGTCACTACATAAGGTGGTATAAGCATTAACATGGTTAGAAGGATCTCCCTTTCCTCCATATTTCTCGAATCTAGGCACCTCTACACCTTGTGGCATCAATGTTCACAATATATCCAAGGACAATGGACTACTTTTGACATATTATGTAGGTGGGCCATTTTGATTTTGGTTGATGGTGGAAACTTGCTTTGGAAGGGATGAAACAGTTTGCAAAAATTTGATTGATGAGTGGGTCATTGCTTGTGTTATGAGATGGAGGTGAAAAAGGCGAGGGGGTGTATGTGTTTGAAGGACAAGTGAATGGAATACTTATAGGTGGTAAAGTGGTAGGAGATATGGCATGTGATGCTACAAAGGTACTAGGGATGCTAGTGGAAATACCCAAGGAAGGAATCACATTACTAGTCAGTTACATTGTTTTTGTGACTTGAGGTTTTGTATAGGTAGGGATTGAGGAAATTGTTGTGAGAAGAGGAATTTGAGTTCCTCCTTGGCTTGTGACATTGCTTGTAGGTAAAGGACAACTAGTGGCTAAGGCACGAGGTGTTTTCCAAAGATTTGAACTATGATTTTCACAAGGTCAAGTCCATCTTCACTTTCAAGCATGTGGTGAATGTTATCTATAGTAGGGATGGGAATAGTTGAAATATTGTCATTTTGCACTCAATTTTGTAGGTTTGCTAAGTCTTCATGAATTTGAATGATGTTGTCTTGTGGGACACTAGCAACCAATGTTTCAACATGTGTCACACTACTTGAAGTTAAAGAGTTGTTAAGGGTATGGTTCATACCTAGTGTACTAGTGTCAATACTAGGAGTGAAAGAGCTAGATAACCCAAGATCCACAATGATTGTGTTATTTTAGGATGACATGAGTCTCGAACTTCATCTCACTAAAGTATTAGCAATAGGACACCAAATACTCATATAAGGGCTGCTAAATGCAATATGAATGCAAACGTTATATAAGCTAACAACAATGAAATGCTTATAATAGAAATTTTGGAAACTGAAACAAAAAGCTATAAATAGAAAATAGAAGCTCAGAAATAGTGCTTTAAATGCCAAAAAATGTAGTGCAGAATCTGCACTGGGAAGTTGATTTGCCCAAGGTGGTGAATGAGTCACAATAGGGATTTTTTTTTAATTTTTCAAAAAAAATTAATTGCTTTGTATGCTTTTTATGTTGTATGATTTGTATACTAAGTACAAATGTAGATTTTTTTATGATTTTCAATTATATGAGATGCAAAAATGCAAGCTATATGAACTTTCACTAATGCAAAATTAGAAACCTTGGAATGTTAGTTAACCAATGCAAACCAAATCTATGATGATGATGCAATCCAAATCAGAATTTTAATGTTCTAAATGTAGGTTCACCAAAATGAAATGTGGTGAAATGGGTACAATGTTATCATATGGTTTTAGGACATAGAGCACACCCACTTTCCAATTTCATTCAAGCATAACCCTAGAGATCTCAATGTGAAGGAGAAAGAGATCTAGTAATAGGGTTTTCCTAGGGGTTGATTGTAAACTAATAAGGGATTCACCACCAAGTTAAGACAAATGAAATGCAAATAATAATGCAAGATGAAATGCAAAACCCTAGTATGATGCAAAGCTTCACCAAATGACCTAGAAATGCAAATGAAACAAAACAAAAAACTACATAATGGAATGTATGCACCTAGAAATATGGAAATGGTTGAATGGAGCTCTATAATGTTGGAAATTTTGATTTTAATGCTGTGAGTGGGACTCATTTTCCAAGTTGGGTGAATCAATCCAAAATCTAGGTTTTTGTGCATGAACAAGAATTTGCCAAATGAGTATCTGAATTTGTAAAAATATAAAGGGTTTAAGGGGTGAGATTTGAAGGATTAGGGTATAACATATATAGGGTTGAGGGATTAAGGACCTATAAGGGGTGAAGATTTAAGGTTTGATGGTTGAAGGATTAGGGTTTAACGTATAGGATTGAGGAATTAGGTTTGAGGTTTTAATGTATAAGGTAGAGAGTTGAGGGTTGAGGGATTAAGGATTTAATGTTTGAGGGTTTAAGGTTTGAGGGTTGAGGATTGAAGGTTTAAGGGTTGAGGGTTGAGGTATTAGGGCTTAAGGTTTGAGTTTTTAAGGTTTGGGGGTTGAGGGATTAAGGTTTAAGATATAGGTTTGAGAAATTAGGGTGGAGGGTTTAATTGATAGGGTAGAGGGTTGAAGGTTGAGGGTTGAGGTATTAGGGTTTAAGATTTGATGGTTTAAGTGTTGAGGGTTGGAGGTTGAGAGTTTAAGCATTTAGGGTTTAGGGTTAAGGGTTTAAAGTATAGGTTGAGGGTTTAATGTATAGAGTAGAGGGTATAGGGTAGAGTGTTGAGGGTTGAGGGTTGAGGTATTATAGTTTAAGGGTTGAGGGTTTGAGGTTTGAGGTTTGAGGGATTAGGGTTTAAGGTATAGAGTTGAGAGAATAGGGTTGAGGGTTTAATGTATAGGGTAGAGGGTTGAGGGTTGAGGGCTGAGGGCTGAGGGTTGAGGTATTACATTTTAAGGGTTGGGGGTTGAGGTATTACAATTTAAGGGTTGAGGGTTTAAGGTTTGAGGTTTGAGCGATTATTGTTTAAGGTATAGGGTTGAGAATTAGATTTGATGGTCTAATGTATAGGGTAGAGGGTTGAGGGTTGAGGGTTGAGGTATTATAGTTTAAGGGTTGATGATTGAGGTATTACGGTTTTAGGGTTGAGGATTGAGGGATAAAGGTTTAAGGGATAGTGATGAGGGATTAGGGTTGAGGGTTTATTGTATAGAGTAGAGGGTTGAGGGTTTAGGGTTTAAGGTATAGCATTGAGGGATTAGATTTGAAGGTTTAATGCATAGGGTATAGGGTCGATGGATTAGGGTTTAAGGGTTGATGGATTAGGGTTTAAGGGTTGAGGGTTGAGGGTTGAGGGATTAAACCCTCAACCATTATCCCTCAACCCTATACATTAATCCCTCAACCATAATCCCTCAACCCTATACCTTAAACCCTAATCCCTCAACCCTCAACCCTTAAACCCTAATTCCTCAACCTTCTACCCTATATATTAAACCCTCGACCCTAATCCCTCAACCCTTTACCTTAAACCCTAAACCCTCTATCTTATATATATTAAACCCTCAACCCTAAACCCTCAACATTATCTCTTAAACTTTAATCTCTCAACCATCAACCCTTAAACTATAGTACCTCAACCCTCAATCCTTAAACCATAATACCTCAACCCTCTACCCACTACCCTCTGTTGTGTAGTTTTCGCACACACGCCCCACTGAAAATAGGGACCCCCTTTTTTTCTCTATTTTTTTATGCTTTGGCCCTTTGGTTTTGAGGATTTACTTACTTCAACATGTGCTTGAATGTTTATCTTGCTTGCATTGATGATCCCTTTATGTTATTTATTGAAAATCTTAAGTTTTAAGCTATTTTTAGGTTTTCCTTTGATTTCGGGATTTTTCTCCTCTGACGAAATTCTCCGGTTTCCTTGAAAACCTAATGAGGAGGAGCTTACGTTGTGATTCGAAGATTCTGGTCCTTCATGGAACTCCGTGTCGACCAGATTTTTTTGAAATTCTTGCACCTCGTTGAATTCCTGGGTCTCGGTTTGGGTTGTCTTCTCAATGGCATTAATGCTTGATTGTACGATTTTTGTGGCATGTATTTAGTTGATTTTGGGGAATCATTGTTCCATTGAGGTTTTGTCATTCATCTTCTATTGATCTAAGGGGTTTGATCTTGAGCACTTGGCTTCATTTGACATTTGGACTTATGGATTCTTGAATTTGGTGGTGAATTTCCTAGGCATGATCATTGTTGTTGCTATTTGCTAGGACATCAAATCTTGCTACCAGTCGTTGAATTTAATAGAATTCACTTCATCAATGGTATGTATTTGTTTCCTTACTTTTGATTGTTGAATGTGAATGATTCTTTGGCAGCTTGAGTATGCGTGGAGTCTGGATTTTACATGTTTGGCATCGAGCATTTTAAAGCTAGGGTCGTGCAAATGTTTTCATAATTTCTGGAAGTCTAGAAGATGCACCCATTGGTTAATATTTTTAGTTTGACAATGCTAACTTCATCTTTGAACTCAACCAGGCATGTATGATTGCTTCAGCTTGATTTGATTTTAGGGTTTTCGAGCTTGATTGATTGATGGCCAGGAGTGAAGTTTAAACGTGTGATTTTGGTTCCATGCAAGTGAAACTCACTTAGGTCTATTTCAAACAACCCATTTTTATGATTAATAAGACAAGCAATCTAAATCTAAGCTAACTCCCCTACGTTAATGGTGAATTTTAGGGTTTTAAGCTTAAGAAATCGATGGTTAAATTTAGGGCATCACCAATCTTCACCAATTCACCTCTAGGATGTTGAGAACAAATGGAAAACTGATGAGAGACTCAAAGTAAATTAGATTCGAGCCCAAGGACCTCAAATTCTTGATTGGTTGATTATTATAGGAAAAATCGTGGGATGCATTAGTTTTCAGGACTTCAAGGCCTTCATAGAATTCCCGCACCCTTAGAATTTCCTTATTTCTTCTATGCCTCCTTGTTTTCCTGAATGTGTGTAAAGCCTAGAATTTTACATACCTCGCGGATTTCCTTCTGAGGCAGATTTTCCCAAAATAGTCTCACAGTATGGAGGATTTGAAAGTTAATGAATGCAATGTTATGGGTTTAGCATCTCATGCTTGATTTGAATCATTTAAAAGGGTTTTACATACTTTTCCTTCATCTTGTGATGATTAATTTTTGAATAACCATGTTTTATCGTTAAAATCCGCTTAGTAGGGAATTTCCTAGATTTTCTCCCTGGCTTGATTTCCCCAGATGGCTCAAAATCCCAGATTTCTTAGTAATTGTGCCTTATGTTAATTTAAGAGATTTTAATCATAGATTTGGGTTGATTGATTATAATTATATTGTTTATGGTTGGCTAACCATGATATGGGCATTATAAAGGAGAATTTATTGTGGTTTCTTGTTGGATGTAGGTTGAATCAAGTAGAGTGGTGGCCAGCAAGACAATGGGAAAGCAGACAGATCTAAGTGTTGAAGGATCCTCCATCTCTAAAGTAGAGAGAATAAAGATGGACATAAAGAGTAAGGTTCTTGAGTCTAAGCTTTCCTCCATCTAGTTTGAATTTGGTGATACCAATGTAGGCAGATGGGATTATGAGGAATTCAAAGCAAGAATGGCAGCACAAAACCTTCCCCTGTTGGCTACAAGGATATTGGATTTAGGATTGGCTCATGTGGTTGGGTTCCCTCCCATGGTCCAGTGTTATGAGTTGGTGCTTGAGTGTGCTATACATTGTGACAGAGATACACAAAGAGTGATTGGCCCTCAAGGCAGGGTGTTGGCCAACTTTTCTCCTATATTTATGGCACAGACCTTTGACATGCCTAGAAAACCTCATGTGGTGGGTCTAGACTTGAATATTGCCAAGAAGTGTTATGAGGATGATACCAACAAGGCTCTATAGAAGATCAATTCTTGGTTGGAAAAACCTAAGCCCCACATCTCAAAATTGCCAAAATAATTATTCAGGGTAAAATTCAAGTCAGAATATTATGATGCAATTACACTCCTTAGTAGGGTAATGGGTTTGAAGAGTGTTGGGATTTTTGAGAATTGGATGTTTTATGCCATAGTGAGGATGGAGCAGAATATTGATTATCACTAGGAAGGCATCATAAGTGCCATGATACATGATCAATTATGCAATGTGTTGCAGAAAAAGAGCTTCACCATGGCTTCATACCTAGTTTATGCACTTGCAAGGTTCCACCCTTACAAGGGACTGAGAACAAAAGGAACCTTTGGGCAGTATGTAATATATGAAGTCTATCCACAACTACACCTAGGCAGCTCAAGCTATAGGAGGGTGAATGATGCATTCACCATGTACATCACTAGGCTGCTTCAAGGTGGAGAGCATGTTAGAATATCCAATGAGGCTAAGGAGTTGATCAAGAAGTATGGGGCTTGGTTTATACAGTTCTCCACCTTTTCTTACATAAGGATAGATGGTTGCTAGAGAGCCCCTTATAGACTTCCCAAGTATCCTATCGACCACCTCATACTCTTGGAAGTCACAAGGTAGATATGTGACTTCAATGCCATAGTCAAGAAAGAGAAGCACAAAGCAGGGTTTGGCAATAACTTTCCCCTCAGGATAGATAATAATGAGGCTTGCCCCTCCATAAATAAAATGCATTTCTCTAAGGAGGAGATGAACACTCTGGGACTATCTTTCCATTCTAAAAGGTCTATATTTGATATAACTGGTGAAGCCCAAAAGAGAGCCAGTAGGGAGTACAGCCACAAGGATGACATAGAAGACTATTAGGCCAACTGCAAAGATGAGTTTGAGATCAAAAAAAAAAGAAATTATCTAGGTTGCTAGTCAATTTTATTAGATAGTACAATGTTAAGGTCATCCTAGATCAGATAGATGATGATGGGAATGTGATTCAAAGCCATGATTATGAAGTTGTGAAGGATAAATTAATTGGTGAAATTGACTGGTTAGAGGAGGAAAAGACAGAACTGGAACAAGTCATGGCCCCAATGATTAAATACACAAATTTATGGCTTAAGCACAAGATTTGGGAATTGGAGAGTGAAGGTGTGCAATGCACCTATGACCTAATGGGAGACTTAGAGTCTCATTCTACCTCTGAAAAGTCAGTTGAGCAGGACCCTAAGGGTAAGGCTAAGGTGAGCTCTCCTTTCAAGATAAAGATTAAGGATGCTCAAGCAGAAGAAGGAGAGAAGCAAAGGAGACATATTGCCAAGAAAATAAAACATACTTCAAAGGTAAGGAAATCTGCAAAGGAGGAACCTGAGGAAGAGGGAGACAAAGGTAGTGCTTTGTGCCTAAGAGAAGAAGAATAGTGAGATTGTCTCAAAAGAGGAAGGAATCTTCCAAGGTAGAGGATGAAACTTTCCCACCAATAGTGAATGTGGAGAGTTCGAGAGAGAAAACGTAGGTATACACAAGAAGATCAAGAACTCCTCCCAAGGATAGTGTGCCAAAGAAGGATGTTCCCTTAGCTGCCCCTACCATAGAACAACATGATGATGCCCCTCCTTCTCATGAACCTCATGATGCACCAAGCGAATCTAAGGATGCAGAGGATCACCAAAATCAAGGAGAGGAAGGATTCCAAGAAGGTGATCTCTACAGTGTGGAGGTAGAAATAGAAAAGATATTGTAGTCTCCTTTGGTGACTTATGAGGACTCACCCATTGACCATGGGAAATATAAATCTCCAAAGAGGGAGCAAGTTCCAATCAAGACTCCTTCACTAGAACATGTAGAAAAGGAGCATGATGAAGAAAAGAGTAGGAATCCAGAGGGTGACAAGGAAGATAGGACTGCAGAGACTCCTGATAAGCAAAATCTAAATGAGGATTCCTCTAGGGGTCAACAGGATGAGGTTGAGCAAGGTAATTTCCAATCAGGATCCATTGTGTTTGCTTGGTTGGACAAAGAATTGAAGAGTAAACAGATTGTATTGGATGACACTCTCCCGAATTGTTGGATAAAATTGGGAAAGGTAAAACAAAGAAGAAGGCTAGGGTCATTTCAAAGATTGAGAGAGATGAAGCAAATAATAGAGTGATCCACATTGCTACTCATGCTCCTAATAAGAATAAGGATGATGTGACTGGTAGTGATTACAGTATGCAAACTATCAACATAGGGCCTACCTCCATGGAATAGGAGATCAAAGAATATGAGGGCTCTAGTGCTGCAATCTTGGGTAGATTGAGGAAAGAAGTGCAGACCAAGCGAGAGTTGAAGAAGGAGAATGAGAAATTAAAGAAGTATATGCAGGATTTGATGAAACCCTTGTAATCTATCAACTAAATCAATTCTTCATCATCTGTAGCAAATCTCTTGCCAAAGGAAACCATAACTGAGTTGGAAAAGATGAAAACTACTACTCATGCCACACTAAACTGGTTGCAAGGGGTAGGAACCAAGGGTGATGATGCAATCAAGGACATTTTGTCAACTGGTGGGGATGCCATTAGATCTATGGAGTGGTTGAAAAGTGTGTTAGCTCAAGATAAAGACGATGTAGACCTCCTACTATAGAAAACTAGGACTATCATGCAGTACACTAAGGAAAAGGTAGCTAGTGATGGAATCCTTCCTTCTTCAAAAGCCGTAGAACCCTAGGAATGGCATGAGGCCCTGCAAATTAGGCAGAAGGTGTTGAAGAAGGTGCATAAGCAAGGAAAGTAAATAGGAGGCACCTTGACAGATATTTACGATAAATGTATCTCTTTCTTTGAGATCATGATAGAAAGGAAAAGGTTTGCACCAAAACACTTGAATCTAGAGCAACTCAGGAAATGGTGGCATGATGTATATTCTCCAGTCAATGATGGCCCAATTACCGAACACCAGCTAGATGATGCAGCCCCTTATGTTGCAGTTATGGATAAATATCAATCCCTAAGGACAGATTGGGATAAAACCATTAATCACTTAAGGGATGATATTAAATCCATTGAGAGGAGAATTAAGGTGTTGGTTGTTCCACCTTTGGCCGACCTAGAGAAAGTATTTTCAATAGTGAAAAATAAAATGGGGTGAGACAAGGACAAAGGGGAAAGCATTTAATGCAATATCACATCCAAATTTTTTATTCCCCATTATTTCCTCTTCATCCTTCACATGCAGTGGACTAAACTACATCAGAGAACCTAGGCCGACCTGGATGAGTCTCAAGCATTTAATGCTATTTTATTTTCTTCTAGAACTTCTTGGTCTGACTTGTTTTGTGGTTGTTTATTATTGTAACCTAATTGGGCTGACATATCTTGGGGGGTTTCTATAAATATGGCATGCTACCTCATTTGTAAGGGCTAGATAGTTTTACATTGGAGTGAATTAAGCATTAGAGCAAGGAGTTAGGGATTAGGTTAGTTTCAAGCAAGTGTTGTAACAGAAGACTGGAATTGTTGCTGCTTTGGATGATTTAATGCAAGTAAAGGCATTATGATTTGGTGTCCTTATGTTAGTTTTATCTGGCATGGTTCTTGTGATTCTATCTTTTGAAATTGCTTAAGGTTATTTGATATATTATAGATCAGGGTTAAATGATTCAATGGTTTTAACGGTTTAATGCTTGAAGTGTTTGTAGCAATCCCTGGTCCATACTTTTTGCAGCTGGTTGATTGTGAGTTGGTTTGCAAAGTTAGCCTAGACTTTAATGTTCATTGTGCTTAGTTCAATTGTGAATGTTTGTTCATTTCAATTGCAATAGGGTTGTTTTGGATGAATTTTCATGAGATCTGAAAATATTTAATGCCTTAGAATATTGCACTATTTCTATAAGATTGCAGGTTTATCTGGGTTAAACAGGAATTAGTTTCTGAGGGATTGGTTCATTTCAAGTATTTTATCATTTGCATTGTTAATATTAGAATTAGTGTTAATTTTAGAAATCTTTTTGAAACCCTTTATCTTTTGCTTCTTTATCATTTGGTTAGATTTAGGATTTGAAGTATCATCAAATTGCAAAATTTGATAAGATTCAGTATTTGTTTGTAGTAAGGTCCCTTTGTGATTGCCAATATTTTCACATTTATCACTGAGTTGTCTATGCATTGTCAAGACCTGACATTAGAGACCTTGGAGTTATCTCTTGAGGCTAGCTGATAGAGATTTACCTTTCAAGAGAGATAGGATATCATATTCTATCTGAGTTGTTGTGCAGAAAACACCATCAACACCCTCTACCCTTTACATTAAACCCTCAACCCTAAGTGGGAAAGACCTGCGAGAGAGAGAGAGAGAGAGAGAGATGAGAGGGAGAGACAAAGATAAACACCTAAGAGAGTTGGAGTGAGAGAGAGAGACATGAGAGGGAGAGAGAGAGAGAGAGAGAAAGAGAGAGAGGGGGTTGGAGTGAGAGATATTTTTCTAGGTAGGGTTGGAGGGAGTGAGACCTAAGAGAGAGAGACTTGAGAGGGAGAGAGAGGGTTATCTAGTTAGGGTGGGAGGGAGAGACCTAAGAGAGGGAGAGGGGCTAGGAGGGATATTTTAAGGGAGAGACCTGAGAGAGGGGGAGAGAGAGAGTGAGTGGGAGTGGGAGAGACTTGAGAGAGAGGAAGAGACTTGGGAGGGAGAGACAGAGTGGGAATGGGAGAGACCTGACAAAGAGAAACATCAGAGGGAGAGAGAATAATCTAGTTAGGGTGGGAGGGAGAGACCTGAGAGAGGGTGAGGGGGTGTGAGAGATCCAAGAGAGAGAGGTGGGAGGGATAGAGGGAGGGAGAGACTTGAGAGAGAGGGGTGGGAGGGATAGATGAAGGGAGAGACCTAAGAGAGAGGGGGAGTTATCCTATGCATTAAAATATCAACCCTCTATCTTATAGATAAACCCTCAACCCTATACCTTAGAGAGTGTAGGAGAGACCTGGGAATGTATTGGTTAAGAGGGGGTATTGGGAGAAAAAGTTGGTAGTCAACCTTTAAAATGCTTGCTTGAATCCTCTAACCTTCAATTTCTTAAAAAGAGGCCTTGATAACTGATCATATCTCATGGCAGATAGGGAATGGAAGATTGGTGAAATTCTGGACTGATTCATGGAATGGCCTCCTATCACTTAACTCATTATTTAATGAAAATAATTGGATTGTGGTTGTGTCCCATATTCATCGGAGTAGAGTGGTGGACTATGTTTGGGATGGAGGTGATCTAGAGATAGGATGGATTAACAACAATGAGTTCCACATCTTGGTTGAAGAAAAAATCAAACTGAAAACCATTCTAAGTGAATGAAAAGTTTTGTTAACACAAGAGGCGGACAAGATAATATGGTGTGGGTCACAGTCAGGGGAATTTTCAGTGAAACTAGGCCATGAGATTCAGCATGTACAGGGTTCACAAGATGGATGGCCATCCTGGCTATGTTGGAATTCATTTCTACTTCTGAATGTTGGTGCCTTCTTGTGGGCTGCACTACATAAAAAGATATTAACTGGAGAAAGGCTGGCGAGAATGGAATTTATGGTCCCTCGGTCTACACACTTTGTTGGGTTGCAGAGGAAACTATGGACCACTTGCTTCTTACTTACCCCTTTGTCGTGACCTATTGGGATTCACTAATGTAGTCCTTGAGTTGGTTTGCTCCAAGACAACAGGATTTAAAGGACTTCCTGAAGAGCTGGCCTAGGCCTTTTGGTTGTGATTTGTGGAGAGATCTCTAGTCGATTGCTCCCTCTATGTTTGTCTAGAACTTGTGAAAGGAATAGAACCACATAGTGTTCAACGATATGAGTCTTGAGGCTCCTCAATTGGGTAATTGGTTGGAAGCTAGCATCTGTGAAGTAACGAATTGCAAATGCCACTCAAGGAAAGATTCAAAGTTTATAGCCTAGGATAGTGCGTTGAGAAAGAAATGGGAGCTTCTAAAGCCACCCACGATGCTAGGAGCTAGAAATGCTAGGAAAAGAGGTGAAGAACGATGGATGACTCTGAGGCCTGGTAGAGTAAAATTGAATTTTGATGCTGCATTGAAAGGGAACCCAGGATCGGCGGGGTGTGCTACCATCATTAGGAATGAAAATGGGGAATGTTTGTGGGTGATTGCTAAAGGAATTGGGGAAGCCACTAACAACACAGTAGAGTTTGAAGCACCATCCTATGGTACTTCCCTATGCATTGAGAAAGGGTTTCACAAGATTGAAATTGAAGGAAACTCCATGATCTGCATCAACACTATCAAAAAAAACATGGTATTGGATTGCAAACTAAAGGGTATTCTCTCCAAGATACAGTAGAGTTTAGCCAAACTGGAAGACTATACAATCACCCATGTATACCATGAAGCAAAAATGGATGTCGATGCACTGGCTAATATTGGTGTTTCCTTGGGAATTTTTTAAGTTGTCTATGGGGATAAGGTGCTTCCAGACAATCTCCTAGAGGCCATAAGAATGGACTTGAACAAAAATTTCAGTCAGGACTTATGTATATGCATTGCCTCCTGCTTGCCTATCAACTGTTGTACTTATATTGGTGTTTCTCGTTCACTGGAAAAATGTTTACTCTTGTTCACACATGTTATTCAAGCCACGGTTGGGTCTCTGTACAGTCTCGATGAATGCTTTCAAGCTGGTTGTAATTTGTTTTATTATCAATAAATTGGGAGTTTCCCCCTTAAGTAGCATTTACCTATATATATACATATATATACATATATATATAAGAATTATTAGAATTTTCCCTCAATAATAGCAACCCCTATTTTTTTAATTTTAAGATTCAAGTAGTTGTATTTGGGATGGGGCTAAAAATTGCCCCCCGATCTTCAATTTTCTTTCTACCACTCATCCATCATGTAAGGTTTTAAAATTCTTACCAATTAATTTTTTTATTATTTTATATTTATTTATTCTATTGAATTAAATATGTAAAATAATTAATTCACGAGACCACAAACTTCAACTTCAACTTTTAAGCCTAAACTACACTACAAAATTCATAGGACCACTTATTTAAAATATAGGTGGAGGAAAACACTAGAAACTATAGTAGCATGAAAGGAAAGAGAGGCAAGCAATTGTGCCTTATGGTCATGGTTTAGGGCATAAATTGGTTTGGAAGGTAGAAGACAAAGTGAGTGAACCCTAGTGACTGTGTAGATCGCTTGCTTGTCATGGGTTTTTTAATGTTTTCCAATTCTATGACCCTCCTATTTTGGTGGCTAAGAGAAGAGAGTATAATGAAGAGTTGTTATAGATGCAGCTAAATTCTAAATCCTGGCTTGCAAAGCTTCATTTATCAATAGAATCGAACAAAGAATTGGAAAAACTAGAGGATAACCCTAATGTGGGAAATGGAATGATTGATCAAACGGCTAAGGAAAACAACTCCCCTATTCAAAATGGAAAAGAAAAATAAATTCAAGAGCCAAAAAATACATAACAAAGTAAGACTTTAGAGTTTCACTTTCCTGATGGAGTTGTAGATCTCATAGCTGAAAATCAAACCAAAACTGTTATTTTATTCTTTTTGAGAGGAATCCCTACAGAGTTATATTTTTATAAATGGGAAAAAATAAACTAGGAAAATAGGGGATGGGAGATTGAAACAATAAGAGGGTCAGAAAAAGGATATGTTTCTTGCATGTTTAAGTCTATTGAGAACGCTCAGGTAGTTTTGTCGTATGGAACATGGGTGATTTGTGGGAAGATTTGTTATCTTCAAGCTTGGTCATTTGACTTTCATCCTAAAGTTCCTTCTCACTCACATTACCCCATGTGGATAGAATTTCCATTTTTAAACCTAGCTTTCAGACCATATCTCAAAGATATTGTAGCCTAGCTTGGTAAAGTCATCTAGTGGAAACAAATTTAAGATAATCTTTTTAGTTTAAAAGTACACCCAAGTATCTATGGAAGTGGATTTAAATAAACCTTTTCCAAAGAATATAAAACTAAATGGTCCTAGTTTTGAAATAGAATATTCAATAGTCTATTTAAACAAGCCCAATACTTATTTTTTCTATTGACAAGAGGGTCATTTGATTCATGATTGTTCAATCAAGAGAAATAGGTTTTTTCTTTCTCACTCTATAGTGGCTCCATTTAATTATGTCATAGAATCTGCTCTCAATCCCTATTTTGTCATTAAATTCCCTTCACCTCCCTCTCCAAATAACACTATTCATCCTTCCCTTGAAGACCATTATCCTTCTAAATCACATCCTTCAAGCCCTTCTTATAAAGAGTTGACTATGTATAATGAATGGAGAATTGTTAGGAAGAGGAAAGAACCCTCTCCCTCTTCCTCCTAGCCTCGTTCTACAACCAATGAGAAATCTCTCCTTCCTTCTCAAGGCTTGTTGAAGTCCTTCAATAGGTATGTCTCTCGTGTTAGGGTTAGAAAGATAGATATCTAACAATTAAATTTAGATTTAATTAATAAACAGAGAAACTAAAACACACAGAATAAATCATAACACAAAAATTTAATGTGGTTCACCCAATCCAAGCTACATCCACCAAACAGCAGTCATCCAATACTTTTATTATCGAGTGCAAAAACTTATTACAATCTTGCGAATAATCGTGTTTTTCATCATACTATAATACCCATCCGAACCCCTTTTTAACAAGCTTAGAAACTTCTAGATTTTTGGGTTCTACAAAATAGGATTTTTCTTTTTTCATTGATTTTTCCCTTTTTCGGTGATGATGCGAAAAAGTAGGAGGAAATTTTTTCTCGGGGGTTGCCACCCTCAAACCCCGGCAAGGATACATGTCGGGGTGTACAGTACACCATGGGCTATACAGTATAGCATGATCAGTCACCACATACCAACAATCTCCCACTTGGAGATTGATCAGGCTCCACCAACACAATCTCCCACTTGGAGACTGATCCTGGACGACACTGCTGCAATTACAGCTCCCACTAGAAATAAGTACCTTAGACCCTACTACTCTGTTATACTTGAATTCAACCTTGAAGGCCAACTAAAGCTGAAGAGGAGCTCATCTTCTCCCTTGTCACCACCTTCGTAAAAATATATGCTAGATTGATATTTGTATGTATCTTGTCCAGCTTGACCTGTCCATCCTCCAACACCGATCAAATGAAATGATATCTCAACTATATGTGTTTTGTTTTAGAATGCAAGGCAGAATTATTTGCAAGATGTATAGCACTCTGGCTGTCTGTAAACAAGTAATTTCTAGCCTGTTGTTTTCCCAACTCATCCATGAAAAGTTGCAGCCATATCATCTCCTTTGCTGCCTCTGTTGCAGCAACATACTCTGCCTCTATAGTGGATAAAGCAACCACCTTTTGCAATCAAGAAATCCAACTCATTGTTGTCCCACCAACTGTAAAAACATAACTTGTGGTACTCCACATGGTATCTATATCCCCTACCAAATCTAAGTCAACATAGCCTTTCAAATCAATATTAGAGCCCCAAAAACATAAAAATTTATTGGATGTACCTCTCAAGTACCTAAGAATCCATTTTACTGCATTCCAATGCTCAACTTTGGGATGACTCAAATACCTGCTAACAACTCCTATGACATGTGCAATATCCGGTCTCGTGCATACCATGGCGTACATTAAACTTCCTACAGCTGAAGCATATGGTACCTTGGACATTTTTTTTTCCTCCTCTTATGTCTTTGGTCACATATCCTTAGTCAATTTAACATGACTAGGAAAAGGTGTGCTGACAGCTTTTGCATTCTCCATATGAAATATCTACAACACCTTTTCAACATAATTAGCTTGAGATAAAAACAATTTTCATTTTTTCCTATTTCTACAAATTTTCATAACAAGGATTTGCTTTGTTGCCTCCAAATCCTTCATAGCAAAATATTTTGCTAACTGTTGTTTTAGCTCACTTGTGTGATCCATGTTAGACCCTGCTACAAGTATGTCATCAACATATAAACATAAAATAATATAGTTGTTATTATTCAACCTCTTAAAATAAACACAACGGTCAGAATTACACTGACTGTAGCCTTGCTTAGCCATAAAACTATCAAATTTCAAGTACCACTGTCGAGGTGCTTGCTTCAAGCCATATAAACTTTTCTTCAATCTGCACACTAGTTTCTCCTTACCTTTGACCTCAAATCCTTGTGGCTGGTCCATATATATTTCCTCTTCCAAATCACCATCGAGAAAGGTTGTTTTAACATCAAGCCATTCTAAATGCAAATCTTCAGTAGCCACAATACTTAAAACAATACGAATAGAAGTCATTTTTACAACTAGAGAAAAAATCTCATCAATATCAATAACCTTTTTTTGTGCAAATCCCTTTACAACTAATCTCATTTTAAATCTTTTCTTACCTCCATCCTCCTCTTTTAGCGTATAAACCCATTTTTTCGGTAAAGCCTTTTTACTTGTAGGCAACTCACATAATTCCCAATTCTGGTTTTTCAGCAAGGAGTCCATTTCTTTTTCTATTCCATGCTTCCACTAAACCTTGGTATCCACCTGCATAGCTTCATCATAATATTCTAGTTCACCAGCATCAGTTAACAAAATAGTATACAAAGAGGGAGAGAATCTTTCTGGAGGTCTACTTATCCTTGAAGATCATCTAACAAGAGTTTGTGGTATTTGTTGTTGTTGTTGTTGCCCAGCATGAGGAACCACTAAAACATCATTGTTTGGAATATCATCCAACACTGCATAATCATTTTTTTTCTTCTCATGCTACAGCAAGAAATCTTTGTACAACACTTTCTCATTGAATATGACATCCCTACTTCTCACAATTTTTTGATTTTCAAAATCCCAAAGCCTATAACCAAATTCATCAATACCATATCCAACAAATACACATTTCTTTGATTTTGTATCAAGCTTGGTTCTATTTTCAGAATCTACATGTTCAAATGCTTCACAACCAAAGGTTGTGAGAAAAGAATAACTCACCTTCTTACCTTTTTATGCTTCCTCTGGAATACCACAACCCAAATGATTAGAGGGACCTCTATTAATTAAATAAATAGCATTGTTTATAGTCTTTTCCCACATTTTTAAAGGAAATCTAGCATGCAATCTCATAGTCTGTGCATGCTCCATTATTGTTCTATTCATGTGCTCAGCCACTCCATTTTCCTGTGGAGTCCTTGAAACCGTTTTTTGCTTATTAATACCATTAGAAGAAAAATAATCTTCAAACTCTTTGCTGCAATACTCACCACCATTATCAGATCTGAGATATTTTATCTTTTTACCCATCTCTTTCTCAACCAAACTTCTCCATTTTTTTAAAGTTTCAAATACATTAGATTCTTCCTAACGAAATAAATCCATACCTTCCTAGTTGCGTCATCAATGAATGTAGCATAATACAAAGAGCCACCGAAAGAAGATACCTAAGCTAGTCCCCATACATCCATATGCACAAGCTCCAATTTCTCATCTTTCTTTTGCTTCCCATCCTTGAGAAAACTTACTCTCTTTTATTTTCCATACACACAACTTTCACAGAAATCCATATTAACACATTTTAGACCTAGTAAAACATTATTTGAATGAAGTACTTTCATACCTTTTGCACTCATATGCCCAAGTCTATTATGCCACACTGCTGATTCAAAGTCCATAGCAACTATATGATCTTCTACTTGCTAAACTGCAACAATTGTTCTTGAACATTGATCTTTTTCTGTAACAATTAAAGTAGAAGGAACAGTATGACCTGTACAAATATATAAGGTGCCTACTTTCACACCTTTTTCTACCACTAAGGCACCCTTTGTGACCTTCCATTTTTTGTCACTAAATATAACAACACAACCTTCATCATCTAGTTGCCCTGCTGAAATTAAATTTTTGTCTAACTTTGGAACATGCCTTACCTCATGTAGTAGCCAATGATTCTCATTCTGCAACTTAATCTTGATTCTTCCCTTTCCAACAATTTGATAGGGTTCATTATCTCCTAAATAAACTAGACCAAAATCCCCTTGGACATAATCAAGAAAATAACTTCTATGGGGGGTAGTATGAAATGAAGCCCCTGAATCTAACACCCAATAATCATCAGCCTTATCAAGGGAAAAAATCAAAACATCCTCATCAAATTTATTACTTACCACATTTTCCTCTTTACTTCCTTCCTTTTTATCTCCTTTATTTTTCTGAGACAAGCAATCTTTCTTCAAATGACCTAGCTTACCATAGTACCAACAATCCCTTTTATCTCTAGATTGGGACCTTTTGTCCTTTGATTTTCCTCGTGACTTCCCACAATTTCCAGAATTGTTTTCTCTCTTTTGTTCTTCCCCTACTTTCTGCATTCAAAACATTGCCTGATGTGGATGTTCCACCTGAGCTTTTCCTATGGATTTTCTCGCTCAAAATAACACCAACAACATCATCAAATTTCAATGTATTCGAACCAAAAACATAATTGCTAATAGCCATTACCAAGCTATTCCAGCTTTTAGGTAAAGAACACAGAATCAAAAAAGCCCTAACTTCTTCATCAAAGTTTACTTTTATAGAAGTTAATTGACTGGTGACCATATTAAACTCATTTAAATGATCAATAACCGACCCACCTTCTACCATTTTCATATTAAATAAATGCTTCATAAGAAATACCTTATTCGAAGTGGAAGGCTTTTCATATAACTTCGCTAGGGTTTCCATCAACTCTTGAGTTGTCTTTGCTTTTGTAATATTGAATGCCACCGATTGTGCTAGGCATAAATGAATACTACCAAGAGTCTTTCTATCCAAAATCTCTTAGTCCTCATCAAACATTGCTTGGGGTTTCTTGGTTTTCCCTTCCAATGGCCGCCATAAATCTTTCTGATAAAGATAGTCCTCCATCTACATCTTCCATAACTGATAGTTCTTCCCATTAAACTTCTCAACCTTCTTACCCTCGTCTTCCATTGCTCCCACTCAACCGTGAGACTCCCACTCAGTTGCGAGACCTTCCTACAGATGATAATCGAAACACAACCCGCTTTGATACCACTTGTTAGGGTTAGAATGATAGATATCTAACAATTAAATGCAGATTTAATTAATAAACAAAGAAACCAAAACACACACAGAATAAATCATAACACAAAAATTTAACATAGTTCACCCAATCTGGGCTACATCCACCAAACCGTAGCCATCCAATACTTTTATTATCTAGTGTAAAAAATTATTACAATCTTGCGAATAATCATGTTTTTCATCATACTATAATACCCATCTGAACCCCTTTTTAACAAGCTTAGAAGCTTCCTGATTTTTGGGTTCTACAAAATCGGATTTTTCCCTTTTGCGGTGATGATGCAAAAAAGTACGAGAAAAATTTTTCTTGGGGGCTGCCGCCTCTGAACCTCCACCCGAGGCCCGGCCCGGCCCTAGACCCCGGCAAGGATATATGTCGGGGTGTACAATATACCATGGGCTATACAGTATAGCATGATCAGTCACCACATACCAACATCTCCCTCTCCTAAATTTAGACATAGGTGAAGGTCTCCACCTGTTTCAAATGAAAGATCAAGTGATGAACAAACAACTTCCCTCTCTAACAACTTTGGTGTCTTGCCACAAGAAGATTTTAATAACCTTTCTAGTTAATTATGAATTACAATATTTTATCATGGAATGTGAGAGGGATTTTTCACCCTCAAAGAAAGTTTTAAGTTAAAGACACCATTCTAAAATTGGGACCAATTTTTTTATTCTTACTGTAGTGTTGAAAAATATTTTTAGTAGCATTTTCACACTTGTTTGGGCCCTCGTAAAATTGAGCTTAATGTCTTGACTTAGTGTTGTAATGTGTTTAACACACTCACATTAGGTCTTGGGCCCTTGTGAATTAAATAAACCTAATTCTACCTTATTTAGAGTGTTGTGGAGTATTGTAACACACTTTCACACTTTTCTAAGGTTATTATTAAAAATTAGACATCTTTATGTTTCAAATAGACTTATTTTGCATCCACAAGCCTCATTTAATGCATATTTTTGAGGATGATCCCAACACAAATCAACATCCAATCATAATTCAAGTATTTTTAGGTTGTGTGACCCATATTAAGTGGTTTAGGACTCATTCGCCACTTTGGGCATAGGAGTCCCACCTAGAATTTGGGGTCTCGATCTTGGTTTTACACCTTTCTAAAAAATTTGAATTTGGTCTCATAAATTATGCCTAATTGGACTCATTTTCCACCTTGGGTGAATGAGTCCCGTGTGGACCAAAATTAAAATTAATTCAAATTTTTGGTGGGATTTTATCCTCCTAGACCTGATGTCAGCTTGTAGTGTTGTAATTTCGAGAATTCTTGCATAATTAAGTATAATTACAAGTTTATTTCACTCATTTTACACCTAGTAAGTTGAATGAGCATCATTATAGAAAAGTTGAGTTCACAAGAGCATTCAAGAGTCTTCAAGAGTAGATTATCAAGCATTCTAGAGAATTATTCAAGCATCAAACATCATGTCAAAGTCTTCATGCATCATTTTTTTTTTGAGCTAACAATTGTGATGTAGGGTTTTATGATTCAAGCTATCATTTCATTCAAGATCTATTACATTCAAGCAAGATTCAAGATCTACATCCAATGGATCCATTTCATACATGTTTGCAGCATTTCATTGTTGGGGTTTGGTGAGTTGCAACATCTTATTTTGTTGATTCATCATTCTCCATTTCTATTCTATTGTATTTCAAGATTTGATTACCAAAATGGGGTTTGACAAAGGCAAACCCCTTTCCAATAACAAAACATTTTTCCCTCTCTTTAGTGTGTGATTTGCAGGCTTAGGTTGAAGACACATTGAGGAGCAAGTTTGGAGAAATTTTTCAAAGTATCTAAAGTTTTCAAAGATGTAACCTTGCATTGGAGATACTTGGAAGACTTCTACAAGTTAGGGTTTTAGATCTGGAAATCAATCAAGAAGTGCAAAGCAAACCTTGAAGACCATATTCAGACTTTGAAGCTTTAGAAAACCCTAACTAGAATGATTTGCCAATTATGGCATATGAATCCCAATTTAGGTCAAAATTGAAATATTTATAGATTCAAATACCTATTTGCTAGATTCATGTTCCTACACAGAAACCTAGATTTGGGACTAATTCGCCTAGCCTAGCGTATGATTCTCAATCAACATTAAATTCAGAGTTTCCAACATGTCAAAGCCTCATTCAATTTCCTTTAGGTTTTCAGGTGCACACATTTCATCATGTAACTTTTTGTTTTGTTTTACATGTACTTTTCTAGGTCATTTAGTGAAGCATTGTGATGGCACCTTCAAAATTTTAAAAATTTGAAGGCCCATGTTGAAAAAAAATTCTTTTGCACACTCAGAAGTGTGCCTACAAAATCTGTCCAAGTGACCTACTTTGGAGGGTCACAATTCAGAGCCAATTGATTGTCATGCTGAAAGGATTATTTCTCTCCATTCTCCCCACATTAATGTACTCCCCAATTTGATTTCAAAGCCCCATGATCAGATTTGCTATTTTTATCAAGTCAAAAGCAAATGTAGTTTGCTCTATTTTAATACTTGCATTTTCAAAACTTTTCAAGATTGTCAACTTTGACCCTCAATATCTTGTAAAAAATGGTGATTCAAGGAAAGCCATCTTGCAGACATACTTAGTGTACCTAGATGATCTTATTTTTCCAATGGTAGTCCCCTAGAAGTTGTTTTGATATTTTTTCAAAGTGGTGACTTTGAGAGCCCTGGTTGGTTTCTGACAGGTGAAATTGTAGAAAAGTCCAAGTAGGCCACTTTGGCATTTAATATCTTTCACCTCAGGAAGAATTTTTCCATGTTTTTTATTGGAATGAAATCTTGGGTCAAATGGTAACATATATACTTAGTTTCAATCTACCAGGATAAGTTATGATTGGTTAACTAATCATTTTCTGACTGCAACATGGCCAAAAATGGTGTCCCAAAAAATTTCAAATTTTCAAAATCTAAGGATGAACCCATTTCCTTTTTTGGTCCAAAACCTCTAAAACTCCATTTTCATCAAGATATAATGTCATTTGATACATTATTTTAATGTATGTCTATTGCAGCAAACACGTCCCTAGGACCAGTTTACAAAGGAGGTACATGATTTTTGATAGTTGGGAAAAATTTGACCAAATAGGTTTTCTCTAAATAATTGATTATGGCCACACGCAAAAAATCTCGACTCGAGGGGTCATCGTTTGTGCGCAATGAAATTTTTCTATTTGGGTTACAGGTGTAATTAAAATTTCTATTTTTTCTAAAGTTTCAAATGCTTATATTTAAAATATTTTTGAATATTTAAACATTATACAAATATGAAAAATGTAATAAGGGAAAAAACAAGATACATTTCAAATGTTCATAAGGGAAAGCAAGTTTAGTTCTTGCTTTTGATTGGCTGAAAAGCGGCACACGGCTTCAAGAGAACTCATCACCCATCGTTGGTTTTAGGTCTCCCTTCCATTTCAAATCAGCGATCAGTGATGGTTGTGTTCTCTCATCACCCATCGTGCATTCGAGGGATTTTTCTTTTTGTACATTGTCAATGGAGAGATGCTCTGAGCTTCTCATCGCTCATCGCCCGATTTCAACTTGATTTTCATTTTAAATGAGCGATGGAGGATATGGCTATTCTGGGGCAGATTTTGGATGATTTTTGTGTTTGCAGCAAAGATTTGACATCTATTGATCTCAATGGAGGTTTCTTCTAGAGCATTTTGGGCAGATTCAAGCAAGTATTATTGAAGGATAAACAACTCTCACGTTTTTGGCTTTACGGCAAGATTTTGGGGGCTTTTATTTGCTCAAAATTGTTGTTCCATGCTCTGAAATAACCTAGTGACCATTCATAATGCCTGGGTAGGAATTTTAAACATGTTTGTGATGATTTTTTGTTGCCAGCAGCTGCGAAAACGCCCCTGCATCAAGAAAAACGACCTGCACATTTTCTTTGGCTATGGTTGTCAAGATTCATGGTGCAATAGTTGAATGTGAAGAACAGCCAAGTTGTGGAGTTCCTCTTATCACGTATCTTTGTTTTTCCCCTTCTTCTCCATACTACATTAGTGATAGGCAAGGTGCTTTGTTTCCATCATGAATGCAAACCTCCATTCCCTAATGCATCCACGAGGTGTGATGGCTACATAGTTTTATCGGGCATCACTAATTGATTTTAACTTTCCCAAATGTAGGAGCGATGCACGATATGTTCAAAGGGAAGGACTTTGATGGGCCCGTGAATCAATTAAATTGCACGGGTAAAGCTTTTAAGATCATATTAAATATTCAAAAGCCCTCACAAAGGATAATTCGAGTATGAGGTAAAAATTCAAGCACGGGCAAAGGGGTAAAAAGGGTAAATGTTTTTATTGATCAGGTGAAATTGGAGGCATTGATAAGTGATGTTTCAAATGCTTGATTAAATAAATGTAAAAACTCTTGTGCTAGCAAATATTTTAAGATATAATATGTAAAGTAAAGGTGAAATCAAATGCACTAGATAAAATATTTTGCCCACGAAAAAGAAGGCATGAAGTAACATTTTTATAAAGTGAATAAAATATTCACTATGCAATGTTTTCTTTGTTGGGGAAGAGTTTTTCACAGAGAAGTATTGTTTTCACGCAACAAGTGAAAAATGGGTCTTTTGCAAGACAAAGGTATTTTACAATAGTCAAACAAAGGGGAATGATGAGTTTTCGAGGAGGAATATTTTTCTGTTGAGGGACAGTGGAGTGAGGAGCAAGAAAACAGAGAGCAGGTTGAAGATTATTATGCAAGCAAAGGCAGTTGAAGATAAGTGAACCTAAAGATGCCAAGTGTCTTTTCTTATGAACATTTAGGGTTTTTGTGTTTCCTTAAATGTTGTCTTTCTACTTCATTCTGGAGAGGTTGTTTTTGTAATTTAACAAAGAACATTGTAGTTTGAATACAAAGCATTTTAGAGTTAAGTTTTAGGATCTAAGTCTATCAATTTTTATGTAATTTTGATTACAATACTGGCAAGATAATGCTGAATGTTTCAAGTTTGAGACTATTTTACTCTCCTATGCACTAGTTTTATAATTTATGAATAACATAATCAAAATTATTTTATTCGTCTCCATTGAATTCCAGTGGATGTTTAGTTTTATTCTTGCTTGTTCATTCAAAGAATGTATGTAAATGCTTGAGTGAAGCTACTGGTTTATGTTAGGCTGAGTGCCAGGATGTTAGTAAGAAGTAAAGGTTATGACATAATGTTGAAATGATGTAATGCAACATTTTAGAGCTTCATATATTGTCAGGTGTGAAAATTGTCATCAGATTATGTATGTGTTTGAGTTGACTTTGTCTCAAAGGATGAGGCACTAATCTAAGTGTGTTATTCATGTTACATGTGTTAGTTAATACAACAGTTGATCATCTATTAAATAAAATGTCATTCTTAGTTTGTTTGTGTGAGGATTTTAATGAGTTACATCTCTCATGTTTAAATTAGGCATTACTATAGAGGTTAGCCAAGCCTTTACAATATTGTGTCTATTAAGCATCTAAAGAAGAAACATATGTTTACAGTGTATTTGGTACTTCAACACACAAGTATCTATAAATATATTGTTGGGATAACCCTCCTAGGTTTAACAGAGCCTAAAGTGTAGGGGAGAAAGGGATATTTTATTCACTCTCTCATTCATTGGCCATCTCAACCTATTGAGTCTGAATATGAGAGAGTGGCTACTTGTTAACTATGGGATTTTTGCACCCTGTTGAATGAAATTCAACAATCCAGTGTAACATGGGAAAACCTCTAAGTTGTGAACTACTTATATGTAGAGGTTAACCTATGGAGAAGACTGGCTTCCTATGTTGTCAGCTAATCTATTGACTGATGAGGAAAAGGGAAGAAAGATATACATAAAATAAAGATAATCTATTCCTATGGTGATGCACCTAATTGAAAACAAGACTATGAAATTCAAAACTTCAACACTTTTCTTATAATGACTGAAAATTTTTAAAAGAGTGGATTCCACAACTTATTCTTGTATGTCATTGCATAATATTTCATAATAAGGTCATAATGCTCAGACTTTTAGAAGGGAAATGAATTCGCAGCCATAAGCCATCTGCAAATTTTGACACAAACTATGACCTGCATTAACAATACTTTGTATAAAGGTGTTGAATAAGAAATAAAGCTATAAGGAAATGATATTACCTTACAAATAACTTTGATGAAATCTTATTGATGCACACAATATAGCAAAGAAAGAAAAGCTAAAATCTAAAGAAAGCATTGATGTTCAAAGGTCTCCATTGAATTCCATATCCAAGAGAAAAACTAAGTTACAAAATTTTGCCAATCTAAGAAAGGATTTGCAAAAAATCACTATCTCTCAAAACTACCAAGTAAGAACTGACTCACAATGAATAGAAAAATGTGAATAAGTAGTTAACATCCAAGTTTCTTCCACAATACAAGGTTCTAGAAAGCCTTGGGTCGGATGCAACAATAAGGCCTAAAATCTAGCCTTCAAATCCACTCCAAAAGAGCTCATGTTGGATAAAAAAGTCATGTAAGACTTAATCCAACCATAACTACTCCTAAAAATGCTCTAAATGGAAACAAAAGGCCTATATTCCCTCAATAAAGTGATGAATCACCCTATCTCTTCTCCACATGTTTGCAAACAAAACTTAACTTCCCTAAATGCCCTCCATAATCATAAAGATTTCAACAAAACTCATAAAAGCATAAAAGGTATTTATCCTATTTTGCATTATAATAGTCACATAACTTTATGATTTATAATATCATCATAAAAGTTAATGTGCTTTACATTTAACTCAAATGCAAAAAAGAAAAAAACAAGGGTATAGTTTGACCTCTATATGCAAAAAGGTGAAAATGCAAGTTAAGAGTTTTGTTGTGGCACATGTAATGCATAAGGAAAAGTCTAAGCCATGGGGAATATTAATTTGTTAGCATTTTTGATAAATAAAGTGATTAAAAATGACTTCATTCCAATCGATGGAAAAAAAGGGTTTTCAACCCTAATCCAAAAGCAACGAATACTTCATTTTTTCCACATTACCATTTTGAAGCTTCTAAATGAAGCACAAGCTGCCGCCATGAGGGTTTGATCTGGAGCAGAATAATGAAATTTTCTGGCAAATTCTTCAACAAAAAGAATGGCTTCGATAGCTGGATAAACATTCTCAAAGGTATTTTGAATTTTATATCATATTATGTAGATAAAAGTGCTCGAAATCGAGCCTTTCTTTGCATAAAGATGAAAAAAATCTTCTTTTTGAACTTTCTCCCCATTTTCCTCAGTCATTGTCGTGCTTAAACTCTACCTTTTTCCTCATGGTCGCAGGCTATGTAAACCTCCTTGTGTATTTCTATGTTCCCCTGCATCTTTGTTGTGTATGGCCATGGATTTCTCTTGCAACTTTTGTTCATAAGTACTTCATTTTTACTTGCTCTATCATTTCAATTCATATGCACATCTATGGCTCGACCCTGATAATTCTTTGTATTTTCACTTCATTTTGTAGAAAATACGCTTTATTATACAGAAAAAAGTGAAAATGTTTCAATTTTTGTATTCCCCTTTACTATAGATGATGAAACTTGGAAGAAAAAAGTATACAAGTCGTGCTTTCATTTTTATTTTTATTTTTGTGTTGATGATATTGCATCATATCATTGTTATTATGATTCTTCCATAATCTGTCTGTCATTGGAAAACCATCATGTCGCTGCCTCATTTCTAGACTGTCAATTTGTCCTTGCTATTTATGTGGCTATCAATCTTCAGCAATGAATACAAATTCTCATTTTTTCCTTGGAAATGGCAGCAACTTAGAATAAGTACTAGAAGCGCAGGGATATATGAGTAAGAGCTATACCAAATGCTCGACCATTCATTATAATTATCACTGTTCTGTAGCTCACTATGTTGTTAACTATGAAAATTAGTGTATTCAAATCCATTATGCATTGGTCATCATTATACTTCATATTGCAGTCATACATATAACATCTAGCCCGAATATGTTTCTCCAGGGTTTCAAACTTCAGCCAGTTCTTGACCCACAAGTATCTCTTCTTTTTGAAGGTCTTTAATGGCCATCTATTCTTGATGTATGCAGCTTTTAGGCAGACCAATAATTTTTTCATTCATGATAATTCTCTATCCCTGGTATAGATGAATGTTTTATATGTTCAAACATAATGTTGTTCTTAAAAAACATTGTGCATCTTAGATACACATGCCTTCAATCCCTTTATATTACTGTCCACTTCTTCTATACTGGGTAATTGTTTTGATATATAACAATGAATGGGGATAAGCATGATAACCTCCATGACAATCTGATTGGACAACAAGCTGCATTGGATAACAAGTTGCCCCTTTATGAAAATACATATTGTATTGTTAGGCATTTGACTGCCCAACACTATTCTTTGCAAGTTTAAAATAAACCGTTAAGTTACTTTGTACAGAATACCCAAGAAGATTGGTCTTGCATAAAAGTATTAATCTTTGTCTTTTAACAAAGATTATTAGAAGCTTGTAATGTAGATGAGACTATTCTGGCAAAAAAAAAATGCAAACCCTGGGCCGTCATTGTACCATAGTCAGCATCATTGTACCTTGATAACTTTTATGCAATTTATGCTCTTACACATGTATGCATAGCTTCTATTAATTGTTAAAGATTCACTCCATTATTAGAACTATTGTATTGCCATGCTCACAAATGCTTAGTTCTGAGAATAAAACAATAATCTTCATTTTCTGTCTTTAGCACATGAACATAAATCATACTGGCAAACCATTTAGTTCATTTTCTCCAATGTGTATCACTCCTAAGATATTGAATATAATGTGCTTCTTTAATAAGCTGATAAAACCATGATTCATAATGAAGATTTGTTGATTCTTCTTCACCATGATTGTGAAGTGATCATAATTGAAAATAACTGTCTTGCAATATAATTCTAAATACACTTAGAATGATTCACAAGAAAGGTTGTGCAAAGATTAAAATAATGTAATCATTGGCATGAGCTAAGCTCAACCCTTGAGGGAGCCACATTTATCACCACTCATTTAATCTGAAAATAACTGCACCTGTATCTGCACATGGAACAAACAAATTAGAAAAAAATTGACTGTCTTTTGTGTGTATGTTGACCAAATGGTTTTCCTAGACAGGTCTGAGGCATTCATTGATCTTCTGATTTACATGGAGACAAATTAATGCATTGATAGGTGGACAATATAAATGATCATGTACAGTTATGAATTTTCATTGCTTAGAGTATAACTCTAACACATTGCTTGACTGCTACAAGAACAGGAGCACATGGAAACTAGGAAGGAACAAGCGACGAGGACAACATCAGAGCAAGACAAACCTCAACCAATCATTCAAGAAATGACTGGTCATCCCTTCTGCATGCTTATTTATTTCCTTCATCTATTCATGTATTGATTTATCTTTATTTGAATCAAAGAAAAGTCAGTCTCACTGCTTACTGTGTGAGACACATGTACCTTATCACACTCAATAAAGATTACATTTTCAGAAATATGTGAATCTCTTTGTATTGCATGCATATGTATGAATGTAATAGTCTATAGTTGCAATCTCTTCAGATTTTCCATTTATACATTTGAATGTGATGAAGAAGGAAAATAAAATGAAACATACTCTCTCCAATTTAACAAATTCTACCCTTTTGAACTAATGAGTGAAAAATGGGTAACACTACTCTTTAGGACTCATTGCACCTGTTGATTTGGGAACCAACAGATTGGCGACTATACTAGGGAGAACTTTGAATCTCCAATTGCAGACTGTCTTATCACTTGAAGTCATATTATTTGTTGATATGTAGTTTCGGTTCTGAATGATCCAAGGACCCGCATACTTGAAGGAGATTGTTGTAATGTTTTTGATGTATTATTGAAGTTTGGTGCTCTGTTGGTGGAGAGAACTCGGAAATACCTAGATCTTGGAAGAAGCTTTCGGTTGCTTGAAGATCTTTTACTCTTTCAAAGAGGTGGTGACTCTACATAAGTTTATGCATCATCAGAAGAGTTGGTTGTAGCAGTTATCAGGTATTTTTCTATTGTAATATATCTATGTATGAAGGTTTTCTACAAAAAGTTCCAGAAAATATTGCCCCTTATTCAGTATTTCAAGATACTAGTAGAAAAGGGAAATGAGAAAGTAAGATATTCTAAAAAGATATCTTGAGAAGAAATTAGTTGTAGAGGGAACATAAATTTTATTTTCAAATATGTATTGTTGTCTGAGTTATCCCTGTACAAGCTATAATATTATGCCTAGAACAAAGCCATATCCTCAAAGAAAGGTTTTCACTAGTGAAAGATATGACCCTTTGTATTTCAGTCAAATCCAAGGTTACCCACATTCTATACCAAGAAGAATTAATGAATATTTTCCTAAGTTTAGAGGAGGTTTTGAAGAATCAGCATCACAACATGTACAATGTTTTCTTGATGTAATGGAAGACTGTCAAATAGTAGAAGAAGATGCTATCATGAAATTTTTTGTTAAAACTTTAGAAAATGATGTTGAATATTGGTTTTCTAGTTTACCAATGCATTCCATAGATTCATGGCATAAGCTCATAATGCATTTCATTGATTATTTTGAAGAAGAGTCAATAGACAATGAATGCTTGATTGAAGAAAGAATTTTGCATACACAAGAAGAATATGAAGAGAAATTTGAATATAAGGTTGAACCTGTGTCACTTATTGATGCATTATATGATGTAAAAAGATTTGAGGGCGAATCCCCTTATTACTTTCATGATAGACTCATGAAGATTTTGTTTGCTATACCAGCATTAAATAGACCTAATGAATCAATGTGTATTGATGTTTTTTGTGAAAGACTTGAGTCAGATTTAAGTACTATGCCAACTCACTTGAAGCCCCCTAGTCTTAAATGTTTATATCAATGGCTTTCAATAATTGAGGAAATGATAGATAAATATGGAAGTAATCTCCTAACTCAATTGTGTGAGGGTACTTTTGCAAGACTCGGTCCAATAGATGTAGATGGTATAGTAGAAGACAAGAATGATGCATCATTTGCTGATGAGGAAGTTGTTTTTGAACAACCTACAGAAGAAATAAACCCAAATGAAGATTGCAGCCATAATGGTCATGAAGAGATAGATGAAACATCTAAATTTTCTTCTATTCACTCTGAAAATACAAAAATAGAGAGCAGATTATTTATATTAGATGAATGCTAAAGGCTACAATGATGCAAATGATACTGAAAGTATTTTCTCTTCTATGGACTTTGAATATATAGTTGAAGATCATGTTGATTTTGAAGTTTCATGTCTTCATAATTTGAGAACAATGGTGTTGTAGATGAAAGTTTGCAACTAGCTGAAAATCATTCTTGTTTGAATAACATTTTTGAAATCTTACAAGAACAAGATGATGGATATGAATTGAATATTTTGTTTGAAGAAGACATGTGTGATCAGCAATGTTATGATATCATTAGTCCTACTTCTTCTATAAGTAGTGAGTGTAGCATTAATGAAAGCTTTCATGATGGTGATATAGAGGAGCCTGCTAATTTGAAGAGTACTTTTGAGAATGTTAGCATATCAAATGAAAGCCATAGAGTATGCAATAATTTTTAATTAGAGAAATCATGTGTGAGAAGTTGCAATGAAGAAACCATTTATGGTTTTCAATTTGACGGTGAAGAAGGTAGTCTTGTTGATTGTAGCAGAATTACAAACAAATAAGGAGATATGTATGCAAGAGATTCATTGGATGAATCAGTTCAAGTGGTTGGTTATGAGGAGCATGCATATGTTGATAATGATAAACAAGGAACTCATATTTTGTTTGATTCTTTACCTTCTACTTCTTTTGTTGACTTTGAAGTTATCACTGAATGTTTGCATGAGGATAGCATTGATGTAGTTGTACATGAAAGTAAAAATGTAGAGATAAATGTTAGTACAACTAATGATGCTCTTTATGATGAGTTTACACTTAAAGAATGTCATTGTTTCAATCACATGGATGCATATGAGGATCTTTGTTCTGGATCTGCAATTCATAATTTTTCTCATGAGCAATATATTTCAGATTGTCATGTTGATTTAACAAGAGGTGATGTTGAATATGATACTTCTTGCAACAATGAATGTGTTTTGAACACTCACTATGATGAATTTGTTAATCCTGAGTCATCTGAACTTGCACTTGAGGTTTCTTTTTGTGATAACAATACTAATGTTGGTAGTCTTTTCTATGAGCTTGAAGTGGGAAACACTATTTGGGATGTTGATGCATTGTTTGAATGCTATGATTTGAATGCAAATGAAGGTATTATGAGTTTTGGTGAATCTTGTTTTCAGGACATTGAGACATATGGTAATATCACTAGGTTGTGTTGTTGGGATGATGATACACTTGGTAGTGATGCAAATGAATTCAAGGAATTTCAAATGTGTGAGCACTCTTTGCTTGACACATAGAAGGATTGAACAATGTTTCTTAAGGATGATGTCTTCTCTAAGCCTGATCATTGTAAGGGAATCGGTAAATGGGATGGGGTTGTGTTTTAAAATGGTCTTGATCACTATCCTCACATCTTCTCACTTGGAATAGAATCAAAAAATGAAATGAGTGGTAGTGATGCAGCCTATGTCATTTGGTTGCCATGTGATAGTAAAGTTAAATTTAAAGGCAGCCTAACACTTGTCTTTGTAAGGATCAAGTTACTAATGTTATTGTGGTATGACAAAGGCAAGTATGGATTAAAAGAGATCAGCTCTTTTAAAAGATTGGTGTTTGACAAAGGTAAGAATTTACTGTCCTTTTTTTCATTTGGTGGCCTGGAGCCATCAAGTGAATTTAAAAAGTTAAAAAATAAAGACTTTGTCACCCAATGTTTTTGGCACTTAGTCTGCTCTCTCAAAAGATTTTGAATTCTTGTTATGTCTATAGGGTCATACATCTCCAAAAAGAGCCACTGATGGCACCTTCAAAATTTAAAAATTTTGAAGGCCCATGTTGAAAAAATTTTCCTTTGCACACTCAGAAGTGCACCTTTAAAATCTGTCCAAGTGACCTACTTTGGAGGGTCACAATTCGGAGCCAATTGATTGTCATGCTGAAAGGATTGTTTCTCTCCATTCTCCACACATTAATGTACTCCCTGGTTCGATTTCAAAGCCGCATGATCAGATTTTCTATTTTTATCAAGTCAAAAGCAAATGCAATTTGCTCTATTTTCACCTGCATTTTTCAAAACTTTTCAAGATGGTCAACTTTGACCCTCAATATCTTACAAAGAATGGTGATTCAAGAAAATCCCTCTTGCACACATACTTAGTGTGCCTAGATGAGATTATGTTTCTAGTGGCAGCACCCTAGAAGTCATTTTGATATTTTTTCAAAGTGGTGACTTTGAGAGCCCTAGTTGGTTTCAGACAGGTGAAATTGCAAAAAAGTCCAAGTAGGCCACTTTGGCATTTAATATCTTTCACCTCAGGAAGAATTTTGTCATGTTTTTTGTTAAAATGAATTATTGGGTCAAATGGTAACATGCCTACTCATTTTTAGGCTCCCAAGATAAGTTCGGATTGGTTAACTAATCCTTTTCTAACTGCAACATACCCAAAAAATTGTGTCCCGAAAAGTTTCAAATTTTCAAAATCTAAGGACAACCTATTTCTTTTTTTGGTCTAAAACCTCTACAACTCTATTTTCATCAAGATCGAAGGTCATTTGATACATTATTTTAATGTATTTTTATTGCGGCAAACACTTTCCGAGGGCTAGTTTACAAAGGAGGTACCTAATTTTTGATGGCTAGGAAAAATTTGACCAAATGGGTTTTCCCTAAATAATTGATTCTAGTCGCACACAAAAAATCTTGGCTCCAAGGGTCATTGTTTGTGCACAATGAAATTTTTCTATTTGAGTCGCACGTGTAATTAAAATTTGCATTTTTTCAAATGTTTCAAATGCTTATGTTTAAAATATTTTTGAATATTTAAACATTATGAAAATATGAAAAGTGAAATTAGGGAAAAAATAAGATACATTTCAAATGTTCATAAGGGAAAGCAATTTTAATTCTTACTTCTGATTGACTAAAAAGCGGCACTTTACATGGCTTCATTAGGTCTCCCTTCCATTTCAAATCAGTAATCAACGATGGTTGTGTCCTCTCGTCGCCTATTGCAGATTTGAGGGGTTTTTCCTTTTGCACATTGGCAATGGAGTGATGCTCTGAGCTTCTCATCGCTGATTTCAACTTGATTTTCATTTTAAATGAGCCATGGGGTGATATGGTTGTTCTGGGGCAGATTTTGGATGATTTTTGTGTTTGCATCAAAGATTTGACATCTATTGATCTTAATGGAGGTTTCTTCTAGAGCATTTTGGGCAGATTCAACCAAGTATTATTGCAGGTTGAATAGCTCTCACATTTTTGGTTTTACGGCAAGATTTTGGGGGCTTTTATTTGCTCAAAATTGTTGTTCCATGGTTTGAAATCACCTACTGACCATTCATAATGCTTGGGTAGGAATTTTAAACATGTTTGTGATGATTTTTTGTTGCCAGCAGCTACAAAAATGCCCCTGCATCAAGAAAAACGACCTGCACATTTTCTCTGGCTATGGCTGCCAGGATTCATGGTGCAACAGTTGAACGTGAAGAACAACCAAGTTGTGGAGTTCCTCTGATCGCGTATCTTTGTTTTGTCCCTTCTTCTCCATACTACATCAGCAACAGGTGAGGTGCTTTGTTTCCATCATTAATAGAAACCTCCATTCCCCAATGCATCCGCGAGGTGCGATTGTTGCATAGTTTTATCAGGCATCGTTGATTGATTTTAACTTTCCCAAATGTATGAGCGATGCACGATATGTTCAAAGGGAAGGACTTTGGTGGGCCCATGAATCAATTAAATTGCACGGGTAAAGCTTTTAAGATCATATTAAATATTCAAAATCCCTCACAAAGGAGAATTTGAGTATGAGGTAAAAATTCAAGCACAAGCAAGGGGGTAAAAAGGGAAAATATTTTTATTGATCAGATGAAATTGGAGACATTGGTAAGTGATGTTTTAAATTCCTGATTAAATAAATGTAAAAACTTTTATGTTGGAAAATATTTTAAGATATAATATGTAAATTAAAGGTGAAATCAAATGTACAAGATAAAATATTTTGCCCACAAAAAAGAAGGCACGAAGTAATATTTTTATAAAGTGAATAAAATATTCACTATGCAATGTTTTCTTTGTTGGGGAAGAGTTTTTCACATAGGAGTATCGTTTTCATGCAACAGGTGAAAATGGGTCTTTTGCAAGACAAAGGTATTTTACAATAGTCAAACAAAGGGGAATGACGAGTTTTCAAGGAGGAATTTATTTTTCTGTTGAGGGACAGTGGAGTGACGAGCAAGAAAATAAAGAGTGGGTTGAAGATTGTTCTGCAAGCAAAGGAAGTTGAAGATAAGCAAACCTAGAGAGCCAAGTGTATTTTTCTAATGAACATTTAGGGTTTTTGTGTTTCCTTAAATGTTTTCTTTCTGCCTCATTCTAGAGAGGTTGTTTTTGTAATTTAACATAGAACATTGTAGTGTGAATATAGAGCATTTTAGAGTTAAGTTTTAGGATTTGAGTCTCAATTTTTATGTAATTTTGATTACAATACTGGCAAGATAATGTTGAATGTTTCAAGTTTGAGACTATTTTACTCTCCTATGTACTAATTTGATAAATTATGAATAACATAATCGAGAATTATTTTATTTATCTCCATTGAATTCCAATGGATGTTTAGTTTTATTCTTGCTTATCCATTAAAAGATTGTATGTAAATGCTTGAGTGAAGCTACTAGTTTATGTTAGGTTGAGTGTTAGGATGCTAGTAAGAAGTAAAGGTTAAGACATAATGTTGAAATGTTGTAATGCAACATTTCAAAGGTTCATATATTGTCAGGTGTGAAAATTTTCATCAAATTATGTATTTGTTTGAGTTGACTTCGTCCCAAAGGATGAGGCACTAATATAAGTGTGTTATTCATGTTACATGTGTTATTTAATATAGTAGTTGATCATCTGTTAAATCAAATGTCATTCTTAGTTTGTTTGTGTTAGGATTTTAATGAGTTACATCTCTCATGTTTAAATTAGGCATTACTGTAGAGGTCATCCAAGCCTTTATAGTATTGTGTCTATTAAGCATCTAAAGGAGAAACATTTGTTTACAGTGTATTTGGTACTTCAGCACACAAGTATCTATAAATATATTGTTGGGATCACCCTCCTAGGTTTAACAGAGCCTGAAGTGCAAGGAAGAAAGGGATATTTTATTCACTCTCCTGTTTGTTGGCCATCTCAACCCGTTGAGTCTGAATATGAAAGAGTGGCTACTCTTTAGGACTCATTGCATCTATTGATTTGGGAACCAACACATTGCATCAAATTAGTGTTAAGCATTATCTCTTACATAGCATTTGTCTTTCCAAGTTCTAACTTTCTGGTGAACCCCTCATTAGTTTATAATCATCCCCTAGGACAACCCTATTGCATGATCTCTTTCTCTTTTGCATTGAGATTTGTAGGGTGTGTTCTTGAATTAGAGAGAGTGTTGATTTTTATTCTATCTCCTAAGTATAGAAAGCAACAATTTTCCACCTTTCATTTTGGTGAACCTAGAACATTATGATTTTGATTTGGAGTGCATTACCATCCTATATCTTGCTTGCATTAACATTGCATTAGGGTTTGAATTTGTTAATTGGCATCCTAGGGTTTCTAATTTTGCATTAGTGAACATGCATATAGCTTGCATTTTTACATCTCAAATCATTGAAATTCAAACAAAATCTGCATTTGCACTTAAGTTACAGATCATACAACATAAAAAGCATAAAAATCAATTGAAAATTTTTGAAAATTTTGAAAAAAATCCCTACTAGGACTCATTCGCCACCTTGGTCGAATCAGTCCCAGTGCATATTCTATACTAAATTTTCTGACATTTAAAGCACTGTTTATGAGCTTCTATTTGTTGTTTATAGCTTTTTGTTTCAGTTTTCAAAATTTCTTTTATAATCATTTCATTGTTCTTAGCTTATATTGCATTTGCATTTATTTTGTATTTAGTAGCCCTTGCATGAGTATTTGGTGTCCTATTTCTAATACTGTAGTGAGATGAAGTTCGAGACTCATGTAATCTCGTAATAGCACAATCATTGTGGATCTTGGGTTATCTAGCTCTTTCACTCCTAGTATTGACACTAGTACACTAGGTATGAACCATACCCTTAACAGCTCTTTTCCTTCAAGTAGTGTGATGCATGTTGAAACAATGGTTGCAAGTGTCCCGTAAGAAAACATAATTCAAATTCATGAGGACTTGGCAAACCTACAAAATCAAGTGCAAAATGACAACATTTCAACTACCACTGGATCCCTACTATAGATTACATTCATCGCATGCTTGAAAGTGAAGATGGACTTGACCTTGTGGAAAACATATTTCAAATCTTTGGAAAACACCTCACCTCGACCACTAGTTTTCCTTTACCTACAAGCAATGTCACAATCCAAGGAGGAATTCAAATTCCTCCTCCCACAACAATTTCCTCAATACCTACCTATACCAACCCTCAAGTAACAACAACAATGCAACCAACTAGTAATGTGATTCCTTCCTCAGGGATTTCCACTAGCATCCCTAGTACCTTTGTGGCATCGCACGTCATATCTCCTACCACTTTACCACCTATAAGCATTCCATTTACTTTTCCTTCAAACACATACACACCTCCACCTTTTTCACCTCCCTCTCATAATACAAGTAATGATGACCCTCTCATAAATCAACTCTTCCAAACCATTTCATCCCTTCAAAAAAAAATTTCCACCATCAACCAAAACCAAAATGGCCCACCTACATATTATGTCAAAAGTAGTCCATTGTCCTTGGAGATATTGCAAACACCAATGCCACAAGGTGTAGAGGTGCCTAGATTTTAAAAATATGGAGGAAATGGAGATCCTTCTAACCATGTTAATGCTTATACCACCTTATGTAGTGACTTTGTCCTTGATGATAAACTTTTGGCTAAGTTTTTCCCTAGATCTTTGAAGGATACTGCCTTAGAATGGTTTTCTTCATTGTTGAACAACTCAATTCGTTCATTCAATGACCTTGTTGAGGCATTTTTCAACCATTTCCAAGTGCATATGACTCCTAAGATAACCTTGGCTGATTTGATGAGATGTAAGCAAAAAGAAGATGAAAAGATAATTGACTTTATCTCATGCTATCAATCGCTTTATTCCCAAATTGATGTCAAGGTTCTTGATCCTCACCTTCAAAAGATGTTCATAGAAAATTTTCAAAGTAAAATACAAGATGAACTTACCATGATTAAATTCCCATCCTTCATGCACTTGTGCACTACCCTTCGCAATTACCAAAATTTGGTTAGTAATCATGATGCAAAGTCCACTTCTAGCCGAACTGAGAAGTCCGACTCCACAAACCAAAACAATTACCAACCTTTTAGAAAGAAGAATAAAGGTTTCCTTCAACTTAATCCCCCTCACAAACAAATCAAAATACCAATAACCAAGTAGTTTCTATTAAAATCATGATACCCTTTAGTTATGGGGACCTGAAAAGACAATTCACTCCCCTACCCAACACCCTTCATAATACAATGTCCCAACTTTCAAAAAAAACAAATGATTACCTTGCCTCCTATTAAAAAACCCGATCCTAATAAGCCTCTACCTCTAACCTTTATATCAAATTCCTATTTCCATTATCACAGACAAAATGGACATGATACGGAACATTGTAAGCGTCTTAAACATCTTGTGCAAGACCTCATTGATTTCAGTCGTCTTTTTGTTGGAGGTGTTAGTGACCAAGGAAATAAGTCTTTTTCCCCTCCTAACCAAAATTTATAAATTTTTACCAACCCTATGCCTAATCATAACATTTCATTTGTCAAAGCTAGTGAAACTACAAAGACTGATGTGATGAATGTTGACACGAATGATGAGAACATGGATACAATTCAACAAATTCCTATGAATACTAATCAACAAGAACAAAATCATATCGATGGTTTCATTGCATTGGTCAAAACTCAACATTGTAAGGGCTACACTAAAAATCCTCTTGAGATTGCTTTCTCCTCACAAGATATACTTAAACATGCACCTGATAGTCCTCTTTACATTGTCGATCGTATCTATGATAATCCCACTAATGGGGTATTAATAGATCTTGTATGTGGAGAGAATGTGATCACCAAGGAATTATTTGAACTCTATCAAGTTATATATGATAAACCAAAATCATGGATCAAGACACATAACAGTTTTGCTTGCCCTACGATAGGATCAATCACCTTTCCTTTACAAATAGGACAGAAAAAATTAGATATCTCATTCTCCATCATCCCACAATCAAACCAATTTCATATGAAGCTAGGCTATCCATGGCTTTGCTCCTTCAATGAAGTCCCTTTAGTTGTACATAAATTCTTAAAGTTTCCTTTTGACAATGAAATATTCACCATCCACCATAGTGGCTTCAACCCATTGTCCTCCTGTAGAAAATTTTCATTAGATTTCTTTTGGCCCGAGCCTATAGAACCTATCAAAATACAAGAAGACTTCTTTTTCAAATCCTATCAAAAGTTTAAAGCAAAGAAAATATCAAAATTGTCCCTCTAAAACATTCCTCAGCCTACCACCAAGCCTACCATCCTAAATGAAACCATTATTGAACCTAAAGAAATTCCAAACAACCAAGACCAACCTAAGACAAAACCTTCACCTACTTCCTACAAAAGACCAAGAGACAATTAAAACAACCCCGTCACTCCTCCTAGAATAAAATAAGTTTACAAAGCCAAAGAGAAAGTGGTTGAACAACCTCTCGTGGTTCCTTTTGTTCCTCCCCTTAGGGAAGAAAAAAAACCTATGGTTGACCAACTCGCTCCTACACAAACACAACTTGAAAACAAAACGAAAAGAAACAGAGGTGCTAGATAGTGTAGGTGTAGACTATTAAATTTAGTGATCAGATTAAATGCACAGAAAATTATTTCAAATCAGACACAATAACACAGCAAATACCCTGGGAAAACCCTCCTCTTGAGGGAGAAAAACCCAGCAACAATATATCACATATATATTGAATCTCAACAAAGAAGGTCTCCTTTTACAATAGGCCAATATGAAGGCCAAATATAAGCACCAATGAATGATGCAACACAGCCAACTCAAGATAACAATTCGCTAATACAAAATTCAGTCTCAATGGATATCGAACTGCCTTAAAGAACTTGCACTTGATGAAGGATAAACAATATGCAATCTGGATTATTATAATCATAGCCTTGTGTAGAAACTTGATCTGCACTTCCCTAGAGAATAATACAACTCTTTGATGATAATATATCAGCCTTCTATAAGCTTCGATCTTCTCTTTGACCAATCGCACCTTTCTTGAGAACTTACACTTATGAATGAATGAAGGAATGTGTTGAATACCAAATGAACAAAACTCATCTCTATTATATACATGATGAAGAGAGAGGATGTGTCTCTTCAAGATAAGATGTCGACTTCAATGAAATGGTGTGTCTCCATAAAAGGTGGCGAGTGAGAGAAGTCGGTCTCAAATAATTGAACAATAATTAAATATTAAATATTCCCAAGTGAAGCGCCCTTTCACATACATATTGATCTCATGAGAAATCATGTCTCTTCATTAAATAAATATTAATCACCATTAATAAATGATTTAACCATCCATGAAGATCAATCTTAACAATTAAATAGCTGAAAGGCTATAATTTAATTGTTCACTTTATTCGATTTGGGTTGGAAGGATTGAGCCCGAAGCTACTAAACATCAGCATAGACGTCGTGCCCTTGCTTGAAAGTTAAATGAAGAAAACAACAAAGAAAATCAAGATCCAAACTCGACTGAAGCAATGCATGATGAGTCTATCCCCTCCCTGAAACAAAAAGACTCTATAATGCAGCCACAACAAAAGTTGAACCCCCCTTTGGACATTATCATTCGACTTCTTGTGATTAATTTAGATGACGATGAGCAAGTTTCTAAAATTGACGAAGAGGTGCATAATGAATTAAATGCATTGTTTTCCTCTTCTATGAGCTTAATGAGAATTCTCCTATGAATACTGTTGAACCTAGTGATGACCCTAGTTCAACACTTGCTATTTTCCCTCTAGCTAGTTTTTTGCCTTCTATATACGGCAAACATGATTTGGATGTGGACGACCTGCTCATAGGTTGACTCACATGTGTCTCATTAGTCTTTTGCATTAGTTCTTTTTCTTTTTATTTTTCTTTTTCTTTTGTGATTGCATATGTGTAATGTGATCCCCCATGATGTTTAGTTTGATGTATCTTTCACTCTTTGTGGCATTCCTCTATTTGTACCTTCATTATTCTCTATGTCATACATCTTTTCACTTTTCATTTTATCTTTTTCATTTGTCTTGTGTTTTCCTTTTGGGGATAACGCAAGGTGTCAAGACATTCATGTCTCTTCCATGTTGACCCAAAATCTTTTTCTTTTTCTTTTATCTTTTTCATTTGTCTTATTTTTTCCTTTTGGGGATGACGCAAGGCATCGAGACATTCATGTCTCATCCATGTTGACCTGGATTTTTTTCTCTATTTTCACTCTCTTTGTGTCATTCTTCCAGTTCTATGTGTATTTGGGGAATGATCTGACAGTTCTGAACTCTTAAAAATATTGTAGCAAGAACATACTAACCCCAAAGCCATAGATCCCTCATGTGTTTGGAGTTTCATTTTTGTGGGAAACCCCTCTCTTTTCCTTTCTTTTTGCATGATGTAGCATCATTTGGAAACATATGACTTGGCATAGGGCTTTCCAAGTAAGCTCTCATGTCTTCCTTATTGTTTGCATTTTTCATTTGCTACTTTAAAGTAATTGCTCGCAGTATGGTGTTTAGCAATTTTTGTAAAGTGGGGGCATAAATAGCATTATTATTTTGCATTTTCTTTTTCATGTTTCATGGTGCACTCTTCTTACTTTATGTTGTGTTTTTTTCTTTGTGGGTGACATTGGGTGTGATGTCCCTTAAGAGCGTGATCTATCTTAGCATGTTTCTCTTAGTGGCTTGATGCAACATGCTGCATCCCTTAAGTTGTGAATCTTCAATTCTTTGACTAGTCCTCTTTTGGAGACATTAGGCATAATTTTCCCTAAATTAAGACCTTGTATGAACTAAGAAAGCCTCCTTTGAACATTCCTTATTGTTGCATTTGCATTTTCAGTTATATGGCCACCTTGCATGCCTATAGAGCCATCTTGTTTGTTCATGAGTTCCAAGCATACAAAGTTTTGCTTGCCTCATGAAGCTCGAAGTTCATTGTTCATGAGATCCAAGCATACAAAGTTTTGCTTACCTCATGAAGCTTGAAAATCATTCTTGTGTGGCTCCTATTACAAAATTTTCACCTACATCTCAAATTGGTAGAGTTGAAACAATTTGTTATATTAAAGGTGAAAAGTACTCTAACATATTTTTGCCATGCTTAAACATTGAATATTTAAAGGTGATTGGAAAATATTGAATTCAATTTTTTTGTTCAATGTTTTACAACATAAAGGAAAGTACATAAAGAACACAAGATATTGCTTTCATTCAATTCTATAATGTTTCATTCATTTTGTAATGAAATATACAAAAGATTGCATAAGTGTTGTTTTTGTATACATTGCAAAGAAGAGAATGATCAAATTTCCCACACAAGTTGTGGGAGTAGCTAAACTAAACCAACACAAGAATAAACTATACATCTGAAGATGAAAGTAATAAAGGGAGCATATAAGAAAAAACATATCCATAGGAGTGAAAAGGTATTAGAAGTACACAGTTACAAGAGAATGAGTGGGCAACAATAAGGTAAAATTGACAAAGTCATAACATGAAAAACAAGGACTCGCCTTCAGCAATCTATGCAATATATGAAGATCATTATAAATTTGTATGCAAAGTTTGAAGGAAAACATGACTTTTGCTCAATTAGCAGAATTAGAATTGAAGCAAGATGAAAGAATGATATTCATATCACTGTTTCAACATCATGAAATCATTCATAAAAAGGGTTTGCAAGCATGTATTTTACATTTGAAGAGTCAAAGTTATGATAAGAGGTAGTGGGGTGCTGGCAAGAAGTTGAGTCCACTTTTTGGCTAAAAAGTGGAAGTGTTTTCCCTGATTTTCAGCATTTGACACATTTGACCTTAAAATTTGAAGCACTTAGAGATGGGATCTTCAAAAAAGTCACTAATCATAAAATGTAGTACTCGGAGTCTAGTTTTCAAATATGTAATTATTTCAATACCTAGATTGTACAAATTGAGTTTCAATAGGCGTTTCTAAAAACCACTATTTAAAAGTCATTTTTTTGTATACCATACCATGCACGTGTACAACATCCATATTTTGACCTAAATTATCGTATTTTTCCAAATCCTTTTGGGAAAAGATTTGTGACTCACTGAAGCTTGTTCTTGATATTTTTTGTAATTTTTTATTGAATTTTTTTCGTTAATTTTTTATTAGGCATATTTGTCGTTTTGAAAAATCATCGTGTACGACACGCATAAGATGACCTTAACTTTTAAAAAAAAAAATTGAAAGGAATTGTCTAAATTTTGTTCTCGTGCAATTCGTTCGTCAAAATGTTACGTTTATCAAAAGTTATTAAAATATTAAAAAACCCTGATATTTAAAGTTTATGGACTTGTTTCATCAAAAATTAATTGAAAAATAGAAAAAATAATCCAATTGTAAAAAAAATACATATTTGGAATCTGCATTGTCTCATCTAAAATTGGTTTTAATTTCATCAAAAAATTCTACAAAAAAGGTTGTCAGCCATATGTCCAAACTCGACATTTTTCTCTGACGTTGTTAGGACCTTCAACTTGCAGGTCAAACCAAGTTGAAGGCCTAGGTTTGGATTCCTAATGCTTTTCTCGAACCAAAACACAAACCAAAAACCCGTCCACAAAGTAAATCCAATTTCATTTTTTTAGAAACGAGATCCCGTTTTGTAAATTGGGATCTTGTTCCCAATATTAAATGTGATGGCCACTGATAGACAAATGGGATCCCACTTTATAAATGGGATCCCATTCCTTTGTTCATTTTTTAAAAAATAAATAGCATTACAAAACGGGATCCCTATTATTACAAAACGGGATCCCATTTCGTACTAATTGGGATCTCGTTTCGTACTAATCAAGATCTCGTTCTGCGTCTGTCGATTTGGGACCCTTTAATAAACAGGATCCCAATTTTTAAAAAACGGGATCCCATTTGGCATTTAGGCTCAGAATCTCGAAGCTAAACGGGATCCCAATTTTTAAAAATCGGAATCCCATTTATAAAAATCAAGATCTCGTTTTTGCAATGTCGATTTCATTTTTTTGGCTAAGGAAAAAATTCCACGTTTCGTGGACTCAACTTTGTGCACTTACCCAGTGTTTCATGCATCTTTTCAAAATGTAAAGTGAGCTACAGCCTATAGTGATGGAGCCCTCGTGACACTGTAGATGCATCTCACTTTCTAAATACAAACATTATAAAATAATATACAGTACGATGAATGGATGATTGACATTGTACCTGTGTAATGTTTACAAAGTGCTTGAATGGTGATAATAAGTTGACAAGAAAAGAATTTTCTAAGCAAGCAAGTAATGAGTAGACTGTGTGTGTGTGTGCATTAGAAAATAACGGTTGCCTCAACATAAGCAAGGTGCTCATTTTATCATCAAAGGGCTAAGTATGATAAAATATACAAAAAGAAGTGTATATGCTTTGTGAGAAAGGTTTAGAAGGTGGAGAGATAAACACAAAATGAAATAAAGATGCTTTTTATTTATGTTAAAAGAGTAAACAATGTTATCATCTATATACCATATTCTGAAGCAAAGAATTTGCATCTCTCAAAAGCATCATAATGGAGCTAGGGTTTCTACAGAAAATGGAAGAACACCCAGAATGTGCAATGGTCTCTAAGGTGGGGATTTCATAAAACATAACCAGAATGAAAAATTATCTTCTTTCTTTCAGGAAGAAATAATAATGGAGCCAGAGGTTTTGAAAAAACTCATATCATATTTACAATAACAATAAATGCAAGCCCAGTATGAAAGTCCTCAAGCCACGGCCTGGGTTATTATTTTTCCTTTTGCAAATAAGGAACCAAATTCATGAAGGTTTTGCAAATGAAGATATTTTTCATAAGGTTTAGAAAATGAAAGACAAATGTTTTGAAGGGTTGTGGCCTTTCATGGAAGAAGTAAACATGGGTTTTAGTTTATTTTATACTACGTCCAAGGGTTTTGAACCCGTGATACAAAGAAAGTGTGTATTCTGCAAGAACAAATGGAAATATGAAAGAGCCAAGTGTAAGAAAATAAAGAGAGAGCTCAGCCTATAGGCATTGCAAGAACCCAGAATTTCAAGAGGTTGTGGCCTTTCATACAAAAGTAATTTCTTTTTGTTCCTTTCAAAGAAATGAAAAACATTTCCCCTTTTTGTCACATTTAGAAAAATGGAGAAACCCTCAAGCTTGTTCAAGGGTAAGAAAATACCATAATTCCCTTATGAAGCTGCAACCATGAAAGTTCAAAGGGCCCTCATAAATGGAAAATGAAAAGTTAGGAATGTAGATATTCTCTACCTAGAATGCATAAGAAATGAAAATACACTCATTATCTTATTCTTATTGAGCTCGAATCGAGCTCCTGGGTGATAAAAAATAAAGAACAATGTAGGGTTCGAGGAATTACCCAAGCTTTCTATCGATTTCTCAAAAGAAAATACATTTAAATTCTTGTAGTGATAAGCTTCAGAGGTTCTTTGATGACAGCCTCAAGGCAGTGAAAGACATCGATAGAAGAAAGGCATGAGTAAAAGAGAAAAGCCCGTGGCTAAAAACCCTTGCTAGTGCATTCAAAATGAAGATAATGAAGGGATTTTTGCATATTTTGTAAAAAGATACTCACAATACAGATTCCAAGAGGAGGAAGTTCCATGAAGGCTACAAAGGAAGTCGGGCATTCAAAACCTAATTTCATGGTGGCAGCCAGGCAGAGCCAAGTTTTCCAAAAATCAAGTGCAAAAAATGAATGAGAGAAATGAGGAGTTTGAATGGTTTTGTGTTAAGGTTTCATGTTGCCCTAAGTAGACTTTAGTCTTTTTTCCACATTGATTTTAATTAAAATGCCTTCACTAATACCTTTGTTGTATTAAGTTTGTCTTTGCATATGTGAGTATGTGTAGGATCATCATGGAAAAAATAGGCCCTTAAGTGGCAAAAAATTCAGAAAAATAAAAGTTAGGCAACTTGACGTAAAAATTTGAATAAGTTATCTATATTATTTAAAAAATGTGTAAGAATAGAATCTGTAGTAAATTGAATGTAGTTTTTAAACTACTAGGTTTTTTCTTTTTTTAAATCTATTTGGTAAAAATTTGAAATTTCAATCAAGTAATACTTAAATTTCAAGGAAAAAATAATTAGGTGTCTGTCTGACCACCCTAACCACAATAAAATGATAATATTTTATTATAAAATTTTAAATATAAGTAGAAGAATCATGTCTCGATGTGATGCATATTTTTTTGTAATTATTTTCTAAGTAATTAATTATGAATTTTTTATTACAACTTTTAAAAATAATAAAAACTCGTATGTCTGACCACCTTAACTTTGTCAAAACTTCATGAAATTCATTTTTTTAATCCTATATTATACGAAGCATAGAATGTGACGCATATTTTGGATTAAAAAACGTGATACCGTTTGAAAGCTATAGATTTTTTTCAATCAGCCTATCAATTAGGACTTTAGTCGTAATTCAAATAGAAAATGAATAATAATTATTTATTAAATTCAAAGTAAAGCATAATTTATATTGGTGGGAAGTTGAGAATCTCCTTTAAAAATCCTTTTTATTTTATCAATTTTGGGTAAAAACAAAGTTGTCAGCCACATGGGCCATCATATCACTTACATATCGCCACGTTTTGGCCCATCATGATCCTACACATACCCATGTGTTAGAAACTTAAACCACATTATGGCTTAGTCATTTTTGGTGTTTTTTAAGAAAATCACATAGTTTATGTCTTAGTTTTATTTTATGACTTTTAGAGAAAATCAAAATGCTTAAAGGGGAATATTATATGTTGCAAAAATTTGAGTCTAAACTATGCCTATTCCTTCTATTGATGTTTTGCAAAGTTGTCAAAAATCAAGTTTGATTCCCTCTTTCTTTTTCAAAATTTCAAACTGTGAAAATTGCAAAACAATATTAAGGTAATATTCTATAAATTTCCATAGTATTTGTTATTTTAAATGTAGTAAAATCAAAGCAAACACATTGAGTCCTCTTAGAAACTTTCCCATTTGAGGTTTGAGTCTCATTGTGCAAAATAGAAAAACCAAGTGAACTGAGCTTTCCACTCCTAATTTTTGGTCATAACTGAGAGTTTTTGAGTCTTTTATGGGTCGACCTTCTTGGGATGAAACTTTCTATCTTTTTCATTTAGTTTGGAGGCAGTTGGAGCCCTATTTTGTAGGTCTTTTTCCCTTGCTCGAAATTGGCACTGGAGTTACTATTTTGACATGCAGTTCACTTAGATTTTTCCCTCACTCTTGGAGACACTTTGAAGGAATATATTGGAGAAAAAATTAGTTTTTTCTTATTAATTAGTAATTAGAGTTGAGTTTAGATTTGCTTCTTACTCTCTTCATCATTTGCAGAGAGCTTTGTTAGCTTTGATTTGTACTCAAATTGTGATATTATCATACTCCTTTCAGAGCACTAAACAACAGAGCATTCCTATCTCATGGTTTTGTCTCATTTTTGCATTCAATGGTTTGATGTTAAATTGTGTTTCAACTTTTGAATCCTTTTGCATGTCTCATTAGTGCAAGTGTGTGTGTAGAACTTTCATTGTAATACAAGTTGCACGTTGTGTTTAGTCTCAAACCTTCATGCAAATTACTTATGTGTTGCATTGTTTTATCTAAGATTTTGAAAGTTAATGTTTTGAAATCTAATTGTGAAGTTGAGTTAGTAGACAAGTAAAAAAAATTCTACATCACCCTTTAGGTGTTAGGATTTTCATTTTCAAAATTATCCTTCTCTTTTCCTCAGAAAAGTCTTTAGTTTAGGTGATCTGCCAGGGGAACTAGCCCTCTCTAGAGATTCGTTTTCGTTATAAGTTACCCACAACTTGAGAACATTTTCATGTTTCAACAGGATAGTTAAGTTAAATCTTAGCTAGGGTGCAATTCTGATTGACAACAGTTTTTAGCACACCCGGTGGGACTCTCTAGTAAAATATTTTAACCATTTATTGTTGATATTAGGTGTGTATATCAGTAAGATCTTCCTGTGGAGGAAAAATCTACACACATCTGGCAACTCCGAGCTCAAATTTACTAGTTTCAATATGATCAAGTGCTGGTTTATTTTAGAAAATTTAATTTTTCCTTGTTTTCAGCCTTTGAATAAATGAATAAGTCAATGTTTCATGGAGATATGTCTTACCATCCATTATATCACGAAATTCCTACTTATCCACCTCATTATCAGTCATACCAGGTTAATCAAGTTGATGGTTTTGGTCCAAAATCCATGGCTTTTCAAGAAAACTAGAATGCTCAATATAGTTACCAGCCACCCACCCCTACACAATATCCATGTCAGCCTTCATACACTCAAAACCAGCTCCAAGACATTGAAAAGGAGGAGATTGCAAGCATAAAGGGTATGTTGCTTGACTTCACAAAGTATGTAGAGGAGATTAGGAGGTAGCACAAATATAATTAGTATAGACATCCAAATTTGGACACTTAATTTATCCAAATTTATCACTTTTCATCTAAACATCCTCTTATCTAAGTTAATTAAGTAATATTATTATTATTTAATTAATATCCTTAATTCTACCAAATCCCTAAGGTATTTAATTAACAATTAAATACTTTACCCTCCTTAATTCCATTTTCATTAAATGAATTAAATAAATAATACATTTATTTAATCCATCCTCCATCATTTTCCATCTCATAATCTCTTCATTAGGGATGTGCACATGCCTAGTCCTTGATTAGGATGTGTCACATCCTCCAACTTTTGCAAGTTGGCTTCTAATCTTCATTAACCCCTAATTATCCTCTAATTACTTATTAGTTAAGCCTAATCAGTACCTTGGTCAACTCTTCCCATCCCCCAAAGAATTTTTAATTCTTTTTTATTCACCCTAGGTTCCCCTCTTCTCCATGTAAATTTTTAATTCACATTTTGTTCCTTCTAAAATCCTCTTTTCCCATGCATCTTCTAGAATCTTTGACTTGTCACATCAAGTCACATGTGACAAATTCCCACCTTTTTGGAGGCACTCTCTTATCCACTAGATTCTCCCAAGCATGTGAATTTTTAATTCACATTTATTCCTCCAAAGAATCTTCTCATCTCCAAATGTACTTCCAAGGTACATGTTCTTACATATTATGTACCTCCCTTCCACCTCACTTCCACATCATCTTATCCTTGGCCATCTCACTTTCCACATGTCAAGATGTGAGGGCTTGTGAATCCTCAACTCACCATAGCCCTACATCTTGACCTTAGTGGCTCAATCTCAACCATTGAATTCTCTAGAAAATTCAAATTTCTCTATAAATACCCCCTCCTCTAAGGCATTTCAAAAACACTTAGTCATTTTGCAACTAAATGTTGTCATTTTGAACACTCAATTCACAAACATTTCATTTATTTAACCAAGCCATTTTAGTCATTTGCACTATCATCTAGTCCTATTGTCAATCTTGCATCAAGAGCCATCTAAGGAGCACACAAAGCAATCAAAATCAAGGGCCAACCAAGAAGTTTTCAGTAGAAAAGAAGGTATAAGCAAATTACAATCTTCATTTTATTTTATTTCTTTGCTTTATTATTCCTTAGGCTAATCTTGAGGTGTCCCTTTGTGTTTTTCCTCATTGCATTTTAGTTATTTTGCATAGTTAGAACTAGACTAACATTTATGATCACATTTCTGGCACGTCCAGTGGGACCCACAATTGGGTTCTTGTATTTAGTGTTTAATATTGTTGAGATTGTTTGCAAGAATAGGTCATAGAAGGGCGACTACGCCCTCTATTTCACTATAGAAGGGCGACTACACCCTCTGTTTCACTACAGAAGGGCAATTACTCCCTTTGTTTCACTGCAGAAGGATGATTATTCCCTCTGTTTCACTACAAAAAGGTGATTACACCCTCTTGGTCACTACAGAAAGGCGATTACGCCCACTATTTCACTATAGAAGGGCAACTACACCCCTGATTAAAATTTTATTTTTTTAACATTTCACTGCAGAAAGGCGACTACGCCCCTAATTAAAACTTTATTTTTTTCAGTATTTTACTACAGAAGGGTGACTACGCCCTAGTTTGAATTTTGTTTGCTAACATTTCACTACAGAGGGGCGACTACACCCTCCTGTACACTGCAGAGGGGTGACTACGCCCTCCTGTGCACTACAGGGGCGACTACGCCTTCTTGTGCATTATAGAGGGGAAACTATGCCCTCCTATTCACTGCAGAGAGGCGACTACGCCCTCTTGTTCACTGCAGAAGTGCAATTATGCCCTCCTATTCACTGTAGAAGTGCAATTACGCTAGGCTCTTAGTCATTTCAGAAGTGCAATTGTGCCCTCCTGTTCACTATAGAAGTGCAATTACGCCCCCTATTCACTACAGAAGTGCAATTACGCCCTCCTGGTCCTTGCAAAAGTGCAATTATGCCCTCTTGTTCAATGTAGAAATGCAATTATGCCCTCTGGTTCACTGCAGAAGTGCAATTACACCCTCCTATTCACTATAGAAGTGCAATTGTGCCCTCTAGTTCACTGCAAAAGTGCAATTACGCCCTCCTATTCACTATAGAAGTGCAATTACACCTTCTGGTTCACTGCAGAAGTATAATTATGCCCTCCTATTCATTGCAAAAGTCCAATTATGCCCTCTGGTTCACTGCAAAAGTGCAATTATGCCCTCCTGTTCACTGCAGAAGTGCAATTACACCCTATGGTTCATTGCAGAAGTATAATTACACCCTCTTATTCACTACAGAAGTGCAATTACATCCTATGGTTCGTTGCAAAGGGGTGACTATGCCCTCCTGGTTACTGCAAAGGGACAAATACGCCTCAAAACAACACATTTTGAGGGGTAAAACGACTGTTTCAACTTAGTTTTTGCTCCCATTTTTTGTTGTTTTTATATCCTAACCCCCTAAACTTATTTTTTGCAAGGATATTTATGTTTTTGCTAACATTTTGCAGCATATTCTTGTGTAATTGACAAAGACCAAAGGATAAAACAACTAATATTTGCTTGCAAGGCTATCCGTTTGCTTAGATTTTAAAAGCTATCCTTGTTGTTTTCATTAATCTAAGAACATAGTTTAATTAGGGGAAGTAATATTCATTTCTTGTTGTGTCTATCTTTTTTTGTCACCCAAGGGGGCATTAGTTTGTTTTCACTTTCCCCTTGCACTTCGTGTGAGCCTGGGGAGTAGTTGGAAATGATTATAGTGTCTTCTCTTTAGTGGGACCTGCTTGGGGATTTCATCACCCCAAGGGACGAACCCAACCACGCATATCGGTGGGGTATACAAAGGGGGGAGAGCAAAATTTGTACCTCAATCTAGTCACATTGCAATTGGCAGAGTATCGAAGCTAGGGTGATACCTAGATAGACATGAAGAGTTGGTCTGAGCCCTTAGTATCTCGCTAGGGTTCCTGACTCACGCTTGTGGCGGGCTGGTGTTCACGGTTGTGCCTCACGTACCGAGAGTATATCAAGGAGTCCATAGACAACTTTTGCATCCTAGATTAAGACCTTTATTTGCCATACCCTTAACATTAATCATAGGATTGTGCTTGTTTAAAAGTGTTTTCTTCTGAGAAACCAGTAAACTTTTTGAAAATCTAGCCTTAGTGTTGTCCTTGCCATAGTCACTTTCATCAAAACCAAGTCCCTATTCACTGTAGAGGGGTGAATTTTTCCTTCTGGTTACTATAGAGGGGCGACTACGCCCTCTGGTGCACTACAGAGGGGCAACTATGCCCTCCTATTTACTATAGAGGGGCAAATTTTCCCTCCTGAGCAGCCAAAATCACCTCGTTTAGCTTTGTTTAGCCTCTAAATCATCATCTAACCATTCCAAACCTTTATCTAATCATTCCAAGCCTCTATTATGTCATTCTAAACCTCTAAAACATTCATTTGATCATTCTAAAGCTCCATTATATCATTTTGAACCTTCGTTTAGCCATTCCAAACCTTCGCTTAGCCATTCCAACATTTGTTTGACCAAGTAGTTTTTCATCCCTTTCGATCCTTTGCTTACTCGTTTTGAGTAATCTTTCATCCATTCCAAGTATCCATCTCCTCATTCCAAGAGTTGTTCATCCTTTCTAATCAATTGTTTACTCATTTTGAGCTTTCGTTTTCGCGACTTAAGAGTCCATCCATTCCAAACAATCATTTACCGTCCACTCCTATCATTCATTTTCCCAATCCAATCATCTATTTCCTCAATCTGATTATCTAACACCCCATTCCAATTGCCTGTCTCTTCATTCTAACAGCCCGTTTACCCACTTAGAGAGTCTACAAAGTAGTGGGGTGAATTTTCCCCATAGTGGGGCGAATCTTCCCTGCAGTGGGGAAAATATGCCCTATAGAAGGGAAAATTTGCCCCTCTATGAGGGAATATTCGCCCCAGAAGGGTAAAGTCACCCTTTTGTGAGGGCATATTCGCCCCAAAAGGGAAAATTCACCCCTCCATGAGAGCAAATTCGCCCCTCTACACCAAAAACTTGGCAAAAAGACAATAAACATATCCAGTTCCCAAATTTGACTGGCGGAGCCAATCCCATCATATCCTTCAATCCAAATCTTAATCTGAGCTTTCACCAAAATCCTAATCTGAGCTTTAGTCCATTTGCAGTCAAAATCGTTGGATATCAAAACAAATCTTAAGATCTCTCCCTCCATCTTCTTCAATTTCATCCTATTCAACCTTTCATCCTTTCCAGAAGTCAACCTCCTAATCTGAGCATTCGTTCATTCATTCTGATCAATCATTTACTCATTTCAACCTTTCATCCATCCATTCTGAACATTCATTCCCTCTTTTTTATCATTCGTTTACTCGTTTTGTGTAAACATTTATCTATTTTGAACCTTAATCTATCGTCTTAAACTCTCATTAGCCATTTTGATCATCTGTTTACTCATTCTGAGTAAACATTTATCCATTTCACACCTCCTATCATTTCAAACTTTCGTTCATTCATTTTGATCAATCGTTTACTCATTTCAACCTTTCATCCATCCATTTCGAACATTTGTTCCCTATTTTTTATCATTTGTTTACTCATTCCGTGTAAACATTCATCTATTTCAAACCTTTATCTATCGTCTTAAACTCTCGTTAGCCATTCTAATCATCTATTTACTCGTTTCAAGTAAACATTCATCCATTTCACACCTCTTTCTATCATTTCAAACTTTCATTCAGTCATTCTGATCATACGTTTACTCATTCTGAGTAAACATTCATCCATTTCCAAACCTCCTTCCATCATTTCAAGCTTTCATTCAGTCATTCCAATCATCCGTTTACTCGTTCCGAGTAAACATTCATCCATTTCACGCCCCCTTTCATCATTTTGAACTCTCGTTCTATCGTCTTGGTCATTTGTTTACTCGTTATGAGTAAACGTTCATTCATTTCAAGCCTCCTTTCATTGTTTTGAACTTTTGTTCTGTCATTCTGATCATCTGTTTACTTGTTCTAAGTAAACATTCATCCACTTCATGCCTCCTATCATTTTGAACTCTCATTCAACATTCTCGATCAATCGTTTACTCGTTCTGAGTAATCTTTCATCTATTCCAAACCTTCATCTTCTCATTCCTAGAATCAATCATTCATTTACTCATTTTGAGTAGTTGTTTATCACTCTCGATCGTCTATTTACTCGTTCCAAGTAATCTTTCATCTATTCTGAACCTCCTCTCGTTCCACACAATCGTTTGTCCATTTCTATCATCCATTTCTCCAATCAAATCATCATTTTCCCCATCCAAATCCTCTGAACTTTGTTTTAGGTTATTATCCAAATTGACCTAAGTGTCTAATCTGATCGTCATCATCAACATCTGCTTAGGATTGTCATTTGTCCTAAGTTAATCACTATCATTGGCCCAATCAATCCATTTTGAATCTCAAAGTGGATTTGGTGCCACAATCGTCCTTTTATCCTTTAATCCAATTAATTAGCATCCTAAGTCACCTAGGATAATCTCTGAACGAGGTTTAGAATCCCTTCCACCATCCTATCTGATCCATCAATCGATCTTATCAATCATCAATCGATCTTATCCAATCCAATCCAATCGCATCCTTATCCAATCACCTTCAACCCAATCAATCTACTTCCATCTTGAAGCAAATTTGGTGTCGTAATCATCCTTTGAGAATCAATCCCATCATCAGAATCAATCCCATCACATCATCCAGTCATCCTAATCTAAGCTTTAATGCAATCCCGATTTGAGCTTTAGTCCGTTTCCATTCAAAATCTTTGATCCATCCTATTTATCCTTTCATCATCATGAATCATTATCCTCCATCAATAGTAATCAAGGGAAACCCTAATTACGTCGACAACAATAATGAAAGTCTTGTCGATCAAGAAGAATATGACATAGATCCCCTTGACGCTATCATCGCTAGTAAGTTTTCTCCATCCACTTCCCACAATCCAATCACCCCTTCAAGCCATCATGTTATGACTTCATCCCTATCTAATAACGCTCCTTATGCTACCTTTGACAAGGGATGTCCAGTATCTTCCTCATCTGCATATCCATCATATCCTTCATCTACACCTTCCTCTTATCTGAAACCCCTATCCTCTTATCCTAATCTACCATCCCAATACTCTTATCATAATCTTGCACCCATGTCACACTATCCTAATCCTCCATACCAATCAACCTCATCAACTTACCCTAATCCAACATTCGCATCTCTCTATCTTGATCCAACATCCATGTCTTCACATCTTGATCCACCATCCCAATACCCTTACTACAATCTACCAGCTACATCCTCTTGTCTCAATCCACCATCCACATATCTTAATTCACCATACCAATACCCCTACTTTAACCCTCCATCTAATCCTAATCCCCCATCTACTCCTAGTCTTACATCCAATCCCATGAACCTCCATCTCACCCTAGGCCACCAATCCATAATCCTAGTCCTCCACCAATCCCTAATCCTCCAACTATTCCTATCATGCCATCTCAATCTAGAGTATGCAAGTTTCTCACTCTTGAAATTCTCCAAGGACTTATAACAAAGAAGACATCCCCCACTCCACACATTGCAGTCGTGGAACCATTCCATCCCAATCCATCATCTATGGTCACTAGTGATGAGACCCCTCTCCAGTCCACACCTATCATTGACACTACCACCCCTAGCACCACTCAAACTATCAAAACCATCACATCCTCAGAATCCACTGAGCCGCCATCTCCTACTTTGAGATCTACCAAGCCCATCGAAGATAACCAAATCCAATCCACTCCTCCTACACCTAGATCCCCCAAACCCATCGCAAATCCACAAATCCAATCCACTCTTCCCATTCCTAGTGATGACACACAAGTCCCATCCATTCCTTCCATTCCTAGTATCACTGATATCCCTTCCCGTGAACTTCATGAATCCTCCATCCTTCCATCTCCCCCACTTGAAGAGTCCCTTAAAGACCCTATTCTCATACCACCCACACAAGATGAGTCATTCCAAGAGACTGATCCAAAGCATGCTAGCATATCCCCTTTTTCACATCAAGATTCTGTAGACCCATCTAGCCCATCTCAAGATCATAATCTCCCATCTGTTTCATCCCATGATCCCCTTCCATCTCATGAGCCTTTATCTCCATCTCCATGGTGTGACCCCTTATCGCCTACCATCACAAATCCAAATCCTATCATATCCCCTAATCCCTCTCCTAATCCCTTACCAATCAATCCTTCTAATCAGGAAGATGTTGCTACCCCATCCTCTCCATCCCATGATCCTTCATCACCACCTATTCCATATCCCCTTGGTCCCCTCACATTCTTCCATGGTGGTCTCCTTGAAGAAGAAAAACACGGCATATATACCACCCATCATCCTCCGCCTAATGATGAACTCGCATCATGTTTTCAGAATAACAAAAATCCTATCATGGATCGAATGCTCAAGAACATGAACTATCAGGGAAAAGGTTTAGGCCTTCATTAGCAAGGTATTTTAGAGCCCATCCAGGTCAAAGAACAAATCTATATGCAAGGTCTTGGACCTATCTCCCAAGATCCACAATCTAAATATGTTGGTACAACCTCTAGACATCCTCAACAAGCCTCTTCCAAAAGAAATATAGGCTCTTCCCATCGCTCCACTAGATCATATGTTGCCATCCCTCCTCCTCCACCATATCGTATCAAAACCACCATCCATATTCCTCCCTCATCTACTCCATCCATTTTGGGCCCTTATGTCCCTCCACCCACTACATCTGTTTTGGGCCCTTATATCCCAAAATTACCTCCTCCATCTCGTCCTATTCATCCTTTCACCCATCCACTACCTATCCATGTTGTCCATCATAAACATCCCACTCTCATGTCCTCTAATCAGGATCAACAAAGGCACATACCCGCACATCCTCCCTCTACACATAATTCCCATAATCCTACCTCCATCGCTCCATGCCATCCTTCTCCTTACACCCATCCCATTGCTATTAAAAGCACTTTGGATGCCAAAATAAAAATGCATCAATCTAAACATCCACATGAATCTAAAGCTTCTCATGTCTCCTCTAAACATGTTTAAGAAAAGAAAAATCAAATCCAAAATCAAAATCAAATCCATAGCCCGCAAAGGTCCACCAAAGAAAATATAAAAACCATGTGGATCCCAAAGAAAAAAGATTCAACACGTTCAAATGAAAAATTTGTAACAACTTCCAAAGTTGCTAATCCAAACACTAATTATTTTCATCCACCCTCTCCTAAATCGGTTTTGGGTCCCTATGTCCCAAAATTCACTATCCCATCACCTCCATTATCCCCACATTCTCCATCCATTAATCCTCCTATCATTTCACATCCACCACCCTATATGCCAATGTTGGTTCTGAACTCATCGCCCCATCACACACCTATCCCATCATTCCATCCACACACTTTCCACTATCCCATCCATTATCCTGCGTATCTTCCTCATCAAATCCCTCTAATTCATCCTCTTGCATAATCCATTTATCCTAATAAGGTTGTACTAACATCCAATAGTCGCTTCAAATATGGGCTCTTAATACTTCATATAGAATTTGATGCTTGAGTCCTTCACCCATATCCTTATCACATGTGTTCCGCATTTTCTTATCCACCTCCCTATACTTATCCATCTCCACCCACATTCTATCCAAAAATCCAAAAAAAAAAATCAAAAAATCAAAAAAAGAAAAAAAAATGGTCAATAAAATAGTAAAGATAAATCTTTCACCCAATGGTGAAAACTTGGAAAACAAGCACCTTGGATAAGTACCATGATGAAAACCTAGAAAACAGGCATCATGTGTAAATGCCCTATCCAGTTTACTTCTGCACTTGGGGGCAATTGCATCCCCTTCACTCACCTCCTCCATCCCACTTATCTTACACATCCTGCCTATCATATCCATTTATCTCACTCCCTCCATCCTCCTTGTGATCTTGATATAGTTAGGGGCAAACATATACACATGCTTTGGACACTTCCTGGCATACCTTCCCCTCATCCATACACTATCCTATTCATTATCCACATCCATCTACCTTCTTTGTCTATCCATCATGCTACCATCAGTATCCCTTCCTTATCCAAGCATCATAGCTTCATTCATCACACTCCATCATCCACACATCCTATCCTCCTCCAGCTATCTCCTTTATCTTCCCATCCACTCATCTTTCGCCCCTTTTTCCTTATCACACATGACATATCTAGAGTGGGGGCATCTACTTCCTTTGTGACATAAGTCCTTGGAGACATCATTCATCGATCCTATCTAAATTTTTGTCTTCCCATCCTTATCTTCCTATCCATCCATCCAAACAATCCCTTTCATATCCCCATCCTTATCCTCTTATTCCTCCATCCAAACAATCCCTTTCATATCCCCATCTTGTTCTTCCTACCTATCCAAACAATCCCTTTTGTCTCCCCATCCTTGTCTTCTTATCCATCCAAACAATCATTTTAACCCCCTTATCCTTATCTATCCATACTAGCATCACTCCACCTCCTTATCTTCCTATCCATCCCTATCTCTATTCCCCATCCCTATCTTCCTGTTCATTTGTCTCTCTCTTCATCCCATCTCATAATCACTTGTCATTGGTATCTAGCTATAGGCTTCTCCCAATGCAATCCAATTCCATCCATCTAATAGTCATCACTCTTGCTTCTCTTGCACATCTTTCCAATCCCCTATCACTTTTCATCACTCATCTATCTATCATATCATCCTCCCAAGTCATTTTAATGATTTGGATAACTATCCCATCCCTGAGCTTTATGTGATCGTCATCATCCTATCCAATCCAACAGGTCTATCCTATCTCATCGTATCGGTCCCATCTTTTTATCCACTTATCCTATCATCATCATTTATCCATCATTTTTCATTAGTCATTAGTCGAACTACGTTGCCCCTGTGCTTTCACGTAGGCAAGGTCAATCATTTGATCCGCCCCCGGGGCTCTGTCCTTCCACTCCTTTATCATCTATCATCGGTTGTTTTTCTTTTGTCCATCCTATCTTGGTCATCTATCAAGGTCTCCATCATCCTCTTCCCACTTTTATCCATGGTCAGTCATCAGCCTTTTATCGAACTATGAGGGCTTTGCGCTTTCACGTAGGCAATGCTAATCTTTGATTGGCCCCCGAGCCCCTAGGTCTTTAGGATGTGTCAGTCTTGTGTCTTGTCTTCCTTGTGTCATGTCATCAAGTTATGTCCTTATCTAGCTGGTTCTTAACAAATGAGATCCACTCGTATCATGGGATCCAATCAGTTTTGAATACCCTACGTCATATCAATCTGTTAGTTTAGTAACTATCATCGATCTCAACAAGATGCATCCTTCCTAATAGACCTCATCAATCCCATCCATCCCCTTGATCCTATGGCAAAGGAAATTTGAAATTGGTTGTGATCTTTTGATACTTTTGGCTTTTGTTTATCATTTGAGCTCCCTATCATCACTTGTCATGGTTGTCTTGATCCTTCATATCATGGTGTGCTTTGACTGGTACACATAGAGGCATATCTTGATCTTTTGTTTGTTTGTGTATTTTTAGTTGTCCCATGTAGTACCCACCAAGATCCTTGTGGTCTTGTGTTATGCTGTGGCATCCTCGTGTGCTTGTGGTTATTCCAATACCTAGTCTAACCAAAGTCATGGCGACTTTGGGGTGTTGGGATAGCCATCTTGTTTGTTGTGTTTGTTTCATGCATTAGACACTAATCCTCCTTGGTTCCACATACCCTGGCACTTGGTGTCTTATGCTATAGCAAAAATCAGTGCTCTGAAGATGGAAAATTGCATTAGGATTGCATTTTGAACATTTTTCATTCTATCATCTTGTATGCATCCCCCATCCTCTCATCTATCAAAATCCCTCCATCCATTCATCCTTCATCCTCATCTCACATCTCTATCCAATCCCCATCCATTCCATTTAGCCTGAATCATCTAATCGCATCCTTGGTCCTGTCCCCAGCCTTGTTACAAGCCTCAATCCAATCATCCTCATCATCAGGATGTATTCTTCACTATCCTTTGGTGTTGTTTTGGGATGTATCCTTCCCTCATCAACACCCCTTTTTATCAAGATGTATCCTTCCCTATCCTCGTGTTGTTTTGGGATGTATCCTCCCCTCATCAATAACACTTTCATCAACACTCATCAGGTTGTGTCATTCCCTCATCAACAACACTTTCATCAACACTCATCAAAATGTATCCTTCCCTATCCTCGTGTTGTTTTAGGATATATCATTCCCTCATCAACGATACTCCATCCATCATCCACCCATTTTCACTTGTAGCTTGACTAGGGAAACATCATCTTCATCTTTGCATCCTTTTTTGCTTCCCAACCTCCTGTCACCTTTTCATCCTTTCATATCCATCCCTTTACATCCTCTTCATCATCTCCCATTTCATCATCTCATCCATTTCGAGAGCACATTTGTGTTCTCTTGAACCTGCATGTCCTCTCGAGGAGGCATCCTCAATCCCTAATCTTCATCTTCACCCCCATCTTTTTTTTACTTCCTAGTCACTCCTTTGAATGACTGAGACATCTTTTCCAATCTAACCATCTCCTTCTGGGTTCTATATTTTAATATTCTTTGAAATGATACTACTTCGTAACACCATCTCAAAGAGGGGCAAAATATAGACATCCAAATTTGGAAACTTAATTTATCCAAATTTATCACTTTTCATCTAAACATCCTCTTATCCGAGTTAATTAAGTAATATTACTATTATTTAATTAATATCCTTAATTCTGCCAAATCCCTAAGGTATTTAATTAACAATTAAATACCTTACCCTCCTTAATCCCATTTTCATTAAATGAATTAAATAAATAATGCATTTATTTAATCCATCCTCCATCATTTTCCATCTCCTAATCTCTTCATTAGGGATGTGCACATGCCTAATCCTTGATTAGGATGTCACATCCTCCAACTTTTGCAAGTTGGTTTCTAATCCTCATTAACCCCTAATTATCCTCTAATTACTGATTAGTTAAGCTTAATCAATACCTTGGTCAACTCTCCCCATCCCCCAAGGAATTTTTAATGCCTTTTTATTCACCCTAGGTTCCCCTCTTCCCAATGTGAATTTTTAATTCACATTTTATTCCTTCCAGAATCCCCTTTTCCCATGTATCTTCTAGAATCTTTGACTTGTCACATCAAGTCACATGTGACAAACTCCCACATTTTTGGAGACCCTCTCTTATCCACTAGATTCTCCCAAACATATGAATTTTTAATTCACATTTATTCCTCCAAAGAATCTTTTCATCTCTCAATGTCCTTCTAAGATACATGTCCTTATTACACATCATGTACCTCCCTTCCACCTCACTTTCATATATCTTATCATTGGCCATCTCACTTTCTACATGTAAAGATGTGAGGGTTTGCGAGTCCTCAACTCACCATAGCCCTACATATTGACCTTGGTGGCTCAATCTTAACCATTGAATTCTCTAGAGAATTCAAATTTCTCTATAAATACCCCCTCCTCTAAGGCATTTCAAAAACACTTAAGTCATTTTGCAACTAAATGTTGCCATTTTGAACACTCAATTCACAAACATTTCATTCATTTAGCCAAGCCATTTTAGTCATTTGCACTATCATCTAGTCCTATTGTCAATCTTGCATCAAGATCCATCCAAGGAGCACACAAAGAAATCGAAATCAAGGGCCAACCAAGGAGTTTTCATCAGCAAAGAAGGTATAAGCAGATTACAATCTTCATTTTATTTTGTTTCTTTGCTTTATTATTCCTTAGGCTAATCTTGAGGTGTCCCTTTGTGTTTTTCCTCATTGCATTTTAGTTATTTTGGATAGTTAGAATTGGACTAACATTTAGGATCACAATTATAAGTAGGAAAAGATGGCTTATCAAGCCTATCTCTATGAGCAAGAGTTGGAGGCAGAAAGGATACAATTTGAGAACCTTGAAAGAGAGGTAGTTGCAAAAGAGGAGCAAATGAAGCTCGTGTTTTCTCAAACACAAAGGCACGAAGTCCAAGAAACTCTCGCAGTTCCATATCAACCTGCTCAAGAGGAGGTTCGTAAGTATAAATTTCCAAGTTTTAGATAGAATGAGCCTCTTAACATTCCTAATGTTAAGATTCTGAGTTTTAGGCAGGATAAAGTCCTTAACTCCTCAAGCCAACCTTCTAAGCTTGAGATACCAAGTTTTTGAAGCCTTCATCCTTTGCAAATTAAGGAAAATAATCAGATTTAGCCTAGTATAGTTACAGAGCAGCCCCTTGAGCAACATTTTTCTTTGCAAGAAACCCAAGAAGCTCCCCAAGTTTCCCCATTTAATAAACCCAAGGATGAGCCCATTGATCAAGATATCTCACTGCTCTAGGAGAATATTAGAAAGGTAGATCTATCACATTTAACAATGGAGTGTTCCCAATTAGAGAAGCAAAAGATTGAACAAGAAAAGATTCCTCAAGATGAGTATTTGTTTGTTTTTACTGATGAACTTCCTGATTTTGTTGAAAATGATCAAGTTGTCATAATAAGTCAATCAAGGCAGTAGGATGAAGAGGTAAGCGAGGTTGGTCAAGAGGATGATTCCACAATTTGGTTTGATGAATTACATCCTTTCATTGAAGATGATGAAGAGGATGTGGTTTTTGCCTCATCAATAGCAGTTTTAAAGAAGCAAGAGGAGATCAAACAATGTGATGAATTGTTGATTGAGGAGAGTAGGTGTAATGATGAAACCTTGGATCAGAAGGAGGAATGCAAAGATGAACTTTTTGTGGAGTCTAAAAAGATTGATGAGTGCTACCATGAGCAAATATATGACAGTAGCCCTGAGTTGAATGATCTAGGGCTTGACGAGGATCTGTTTCAAGCTGAAATTGAGCTTTTCTGCTCATGATTAGATGTTATGCCAGTATCTTTGCAGGAGGAGTATCTTAAGAAGCATAAGCTAGAGGTGGAAGTGGTTGTATTCCCAAAGGAGCCACTAGTTATGGAGCAGCCTAATCAGCAAGGTGAAGAGATAACTGTTTTCAGCCCCTCTTGTGCCACCAAATCAGAAAAATCAGTTCTGGAGCAAGAGGAAGAATATGGGCTTGATGGGGGTCAAGAAACTTATTTTGAAGTTGATTTGTGTGATCTTAGTTGGTTGAAGGATTTTCTTTTCCATTGCACAGAGGAGGTTGAGGTTGATACTTCATTTGAAAGTTTTTCAAGAGAGGCTATCTCATTGTCTGAGCATTTTCCTTCCTTTATTGAAGAAGAAAATCCTGATTCGAAAGGTTCCTCTTTGGATAATAATGTGGATTTTGAGCTTGGACCAGTTGTTCCTAAGAGCCTTCCAAGAGTTGATAGTTTTGATGAGTTATTAGCTACTCTAATGGAGAAGGATGGCCCATTAACCATGGAGGAGGAGTCAACATGGCAAACTATCATGAAGGGTGAACGTGATGTTGTCTCTAATCACTTAAATCATCTTCTCCCTGGTCCAAAGCTTTCAATTTCAAGGGGATGTCCTATTAGGCATCTAGCTTGGTTGGAAACCAACAAGAAAGAGCAACCCCATGACTAGATATTTGATCTAGGGCATCAAAGAAGGTATCAAGTTAAGCACAATCAGTCCACTTGTTCACTTGATCACCACTGGTTCCCCAATCAAACTATGTGGGTAAGTGACTACTTTTTCCTCATCATAAGGGTGTTGCAACAGTTTGTTGGATATTTGATCTTTCCCCATCTCTTTTGGTTGACTGATAAGCATGCAAATCATTCCCTATTGGTTAGGAGAGGGAGTTATTTTTCAAAACTAGTTAATGATTCTGTTTGAGTTCCATCTTTACTGGTTAGTGTAGGTTAGGGTTAGTGTTTCTACTAATAAGTGCTCAAAGTACATATCCTTCAGTTCTGTTTTTCCTTTCCCTAAGTTTTGTTGCACATGTTTGTTGGCCACCAGAGCCTTGTTAGTTTCTTTCGGTTTTGTTTTGTTGCTATTTGGAGTTTTGAGTTCAGTTACATGGTTTTGTTACCTTGGAAAGGGCAGAATTTGACTCCATGCCCAATGGATTGTTTAAGGAAACTGGTCTATATGCTTAGCAGGCAAGCATTCAATAGAAATCACTAGCAAAGTTACCAAATTTTCACCTACAACTCAAATTGGTAGAGTTGAAATAGTTTTGTTATATTAAAGGTGAAGAGTACTCTTAACATATTTTTTTCATGCTTAACCATTGCATATTTAAAGGTTCTTGGAAAAGATTGAATTTAGTTTTGTTGTTCAGTGTTTTGTAACATAAAGGGAAGTACATAAAGAACACAAGATATTGCTTTTATTCAATTCTGTAATGTTTCATTCATTTCGTAATAAAATATACACAAGATTGCATAAGTGTTGCTTTTCTATACATTGGAAAGAAGAGAATGATCAAATGTCCCACACAAGTTGAGGGAGTAGCTAAACTAAACCAACACAAGAATAAACTATACATCTGAAGATGAAAGTAATAAAGGGAGCATATAAGAAAAAACATATCCATCATTGCCTGCCAAAGTTTTGTGTTGATCTTCATTGTTTCCTACTCCTCGCTCCTGGTCTTCAAATGAACCTGCATCATGATATAAGATTTTGTTAGAGCTTCGGATATGAATCTCATTATGTGCCCTATCAACAGAAATATAGCATATTCCTATGGTGTTTTAAGTCAGTTGAGCAAGTATAAGATATATATGCAAAAGAGCCTAAAAATCAAATATCACAAGAGCATTAATCTTCATTTTTTTTATTTAACATGTTTGTTCATTGTGCAGGTATAGGTGAAATCTTGTTGCTAATTCATTTTTGTTGACATCATAGTATGTGGTGCAAAAATGGGCTCCCACAAGGGTATAGCCCAACATGCTACCCCTAAGTTTCAAAAAGGGGAATGAGATAGGAAAACACATTCATGTTGCTCAAATCAAAGCATTTTAGTTGAAAGAGTAATTCACAAGGTGGTTGTAAGAATCATTTGCACATTGATCATCCATGACAATCAATTCAACTGCAATGAAGTGAAAATCACAAATGAACAATGGGCTCATAAGATTCCTAAGTAATATGCAAATTAGAATAAGTGCATCATTTTCTCATTAAAATTTATGTCTACAAACAAAAGTCCATGCTATCATTGTTTAGTTTAACTAAATGGTGTTGATATCATATCTTACTGCTGTTATATATCAATGTTGATTGATGTTTAAGTTATTCAAAGAGCACTTTTTGAAGGCACGATCAAAGATCAAGAAGGGGTGACAACCAAGGTTTTCTTTGAAGGGATAGCAGTCATGTGTTTTCTCAAGAATGGAAGGAGTGAAAAGGTATTGGAAGTGCACAGTTACAAGAAAATGAGTAGGCAACAATAAGGTAAAATTGACAAAGTCATAACACGAAAAACAAGGACTTGCCTTCAGCAATCTATGCAATATATGAAGATCATTATAAATCTATATGCAAAGTTTGAAGGAAAACATAAATTTTGCTCAATGAACAACATCATCATTGAAGTAAGATGAAAGCATAATATTCATATCATTTTTTTAGCATCATGACATCATTCATAAAAAGGGTTTGCAATCATGTATTTTACATTTGAAGAGTCAAGGTAATGATAAGAGGCAATGTTTCATGTACATTTTCAGGAATGTAAAGTGAACTACAACCGATAGTGATGGAGCCATCATGACATCTGTAGATACATATCACTTTCTAAATACAAACATTATAAAATAAACATACAGTGTGATGAATGGTTGATTGACATTGTACCTATGTGTAATGTTTACAAAGTGCTTGAATGGTGATAATAAATTGGCAAGAAAAGACTCTACTAAGCAAGCAAGTAATAAGTAGACTGTGTGTGCATGCATTAGAAAATCATGGATGCAAGATAAGCAAGGTGCCCATTTTATCATCAAAAGGGCTGAGTATGATAAAATATATAGAAAGAAGTGCATATGTTTTGTGAGAAAGGTTTAGAAAGTGGAGAGATAAACCCAGAACGAAATAAAGATGCTTTCTATTTATGTCAGAAGAGTAAACAATGTTATCATCTCTCTACCATATTCTAAAGCAAAGAATGCATTTCTCAAAAGCATCATAATGGAGCTAGGTTTTCTACAAAAAATGGAAGAACACCTAGAATGTGCAATGGTCTCAAGGTGGGGGTTTCAAGAAACATACCCAGAATGAAAAATTCTCTTCTTTCTTTTAGGAAGAAATAATAATGGAGCCATGGGTTTTGAAAAACTCATATCATATTTACAATAACAATAAATGGAAGCCCAGTATGAAAGTCCTCAAGCCGCGGCCTAGGTTATTATTTTTCCTTTTGCAAATAAGGAAACAAATTCATGAAGGTTTTGCAGAGGAAGATATTTTGCATAAGGTTTAGTAAACGAAAGACAAATGTTTTGAAGGGTCACGACATTCCATAGAAGAAGTAAATAGGGTAAGTTTCTTTTATACTATGTCCAAGGGTTTTGAACCTGTGATATAAAGAAAGTGTGTATTCTACAAGAACAAATGGAAATACAAAAGAGCCAAGTATAAGAAAATAAAAAGAGAGCTCAACCTGCAGGCTTTGCAAGCACCCAGAATTTCAAGAGGCCATGGCCTTTCATACAAAAATAATTTCTTTTTGTTTCTTTCAAAGAAATGAACAACATTTCCTCTTTTTGTCACATTCAAAAAAATGGAGAAACCCTCAAGCTTGTTCAAGTGTAAGAAAAAATTAGAATGCCCTTATGAAGCCGCAGCCATGAAAGTTCAAAGGGCCCTCATAAATGGAAAATGACAAGTTAGGAATGTAGATATTCTCTACCCAAAATGCATAAGAATTGAAAATACACTCATTATCTTGTTCTTATTGAGCTTGAATCGAGCTCCTGGGTGATAGAAAACAAAGAACAATGCAAGGTTTGAGGACTTACCTGAGCTTTCTATTGATTTCTCAAAAGAAAATACATTCAAATGCTTGTAGTGATAAGCTTCAGAGGTTCTTCGATGGCGGCCTCACGGCAGTTAAAGACATCGATAGAAGAAAGGCATGAGTAAAAGAGAACAGCACGCGGCTAAAAACCCCTGCTATTGCATTCTTAATGAAGATAATGAAGGGATTTTTACATATTTTGTAAAAAGAGATCTCACAATATAGATTCCAAGAGGAGGAAGTTCGATGAAGGCTGCAGAGGAAGTCGAGCATTCAAACCCTAAGTTCATGGTGGTGGCCAGACAAAGCCAAGTTTTCCAAAAATCGAGTACAAAAAATGAATGAGAGAAATGAAGAGTTCAAATGGTTTTGTATTAGGCTTTCCATGTTTCCCTAAGCCGACTTTGACATTTTTTCCACATTGATTTTAATTAAAATTCCTTCACTAATACCTTTGCGGTATTAAGTTTTCCTTTGCATATGTGTTAGAAGCTTAAACCACATTATGCCTTAGTCATTTTTGGTGTTTTTTTAAGAAAATCATGTAGTCTATGCCTTCGTTTTATTTTATGATTTTTAGAGAAAATCAAAATTCCTAAAGGGGAATATTATATGTTGCAAAAATTTGAGTCTAAACTATGCCTATGTCTTCTATTGATTTTTTGCAAAGTTGTCAAAAATCAAGTTTAAGTCCCTTTTTCTTTTTTGAAATTTGAAACTGGGAAAATTGTACAATAATATTAAGGTAATATTCTATAAATTGTCTTAGTATTTGTTATTTTAAATGCAGTAAAATTAGAGCAAATGCATTGAGTCCTCTTAGAAACTTTCCCATTTGAGGTTTGAGTCTCATTGTGCAAAATAGAAAAACCAAGTGAACTGAGCTTTCCACTCTTGATTTTTGGTCATAACTGAGTGCTTTTGAGTCTTTTCTAGGTCGACCCTCATGGGATGAAACTTTCCATATTTTTCATTCAATTTGGAGGCAATTGGAGCCCTATTTTGGAGGTTTTTTTCCCTTGAAATTGGCACTAGAGTTACTATTTTGAGGTGCAATTCACTCAAATTTTTCCCTCACTCTTGGAGACACTTTGGAGGCACATATTGAAGAAAAACTTAGTTTTTTCTCATTAATTAGTAATTAGAGTTGAGATCATATTTGCTTCTTGCTCTCTTAGTCATTTGCAAAGAGCTTTGTGAGCTTTGATTTGTACTCAAATTGTGATATTCTCATACTCCTTTCAGAGCAATAAAACAACAAAGCATTCCTATCTCATGGTTTTGTCTCAGTTTTTCATTCAATGGTTTGATGTTAAATTGTGATTCAACTTTCAAATCCTTTTGCATGTCCCAATATTGCAAGTGTGTGTGCAGAATTTTCATTGTAATATAGGTTGCATGTTGTGTTTAGTCTCAAACCTTCATGCAAATTACTTATGCGTTGCATTGTTTCATCTAAGATTGTGAAAGTTAATGTTTTGAAATTTGATTGTGAAGTTGAGTTAGCGGACAAGTAAAAATTTTGGTGCATCACCCTTTAGGCATTAGAATTTTCATTTTCAAAGTTACCCTTCTCCCTTTTCCTCAGAAAAGTCTTTAGTTTAGGTGATATGTCAAGGGAACCAACCCTCTCTGGAGATTCGTTCTCATTATAAGTTACCCACAGCTTGAGAACGTTTCCATGTTTCAACAGGATAGTTAAATTAAATCTTAGCTAGGCTACAATCCTGATTGACAACAGGGCCTTATTAAATTTATCATGAGGTATAACTTTGGTATGGTTTTTGACGGGAAGCTTGACCGAGGCATGACTTTCCCATAGCCACTCGCGTGTGAGTGTGAGTGCATATCGGTCATGTGTGTATGTGTCTCACCTCTTTCAGATCCTCACCCAACGAACAGCATAAAGTTTTGTTGCCTTAGAGTGAACGTGCATTTTTTAGAAAGACAGTCTAGATCTGATCCACATTGCAATGGACAAACGGTAGAAGCTTGATCTACCCCTTTTATTTTATTTTTCTTTTATTTTCATCTTTGGTAGTGTATGCTTGTTCCTTTATGATGCTCTTTATCATTTTTGTGTGTGTTCTTTTGTGCCTATGTTGGTTTGTCATGGGATCTTGATCGTGGGGGCCTCATCACCCCTCTTCGTCGTTGTCGTCCCATCGTACTAGCATTGGTGCACTTGGACCCCTCTTGAAGCAAATTTGTCTACTTTATTGTGAGTTTGAAGCAAGTTCATCCTCTCACTAAAGTGGGGACTAAATATAGTGTTGAAAAATGTCGCCAGTAACATTTTCACACTTGTTTGGGTCCTCCTTGTAAATTGAGCTTAATGATGCCTTGACTTAGTGTTGTAATGTGTTTAACACACTCACATTAGGTCTTGTGCCTTTTTGAATTAAATAAACCTAATCCTACCTTATTTAGAGTGTTGTAAAGTGTTGTAACACACTTTCACACTTTTCTAGGGTTGTCATTAATAATTAGGCTTATTTATTCTTTAAATGGCCTTATTTTGCATCCAAAAGCCTCATTTAATGCATCTTTTTGAGGATGATCCTAACACAAACCAACATCTAATCATAATTCATGTATTTTCAGATTGTGTGGCCCAAATTTGGTAGTCTAGGACTCATTCGCCACCTTGGGCATATGAGTCCCACCTAGGGTTTTGGGTTCCAATCTTGGTTTTACACCTTTCTAAGCATTTTTGAATTTGGTCCCATAAATTATGCCTAATGGGACTCATTTGCTACCTTGGGTGAATGAGTCACGTGTGGCCCAAAATTCAAATTAATTCAATTTTTTGGCGAGATTTTATCCTCTAGATCTGATGTCAGCTTGTAGTGTTGTAATTTCGAGAATTCTTGCATAATTAAGTATAAATACAAGTTTTTTTCACTCATTTTACACCTAGCAAGTTGAATAAGCATCCTTATAGCAAAGTTGAGTTGACAAGAGCAATCAAGTGTTTACAAGAGCATTCAAGAGTCTTTAAGAGTAGATTATCAAGCATTCTATAGCATTATTCAAGCATCAAACATCATGTCAAAGTCTTCATGCATCATGTTTGTTTTTGAGCTAACAATTGTAATGTAGGTTATTATGATTCAAGCTAGCATTTCATTCAAGATCTATCACATTCAAGCAAGAGTCAAGATCTACATCCATTGGAGCCATTTCATACATGTTTGCAACATTTCATTGTTAGGGTTTGGTGAGTTGCAACATCTTGTTTTGTTCATTCATCATTCTCCATTTCTATTTCATTGCATTTCAAGGTTTGATTACCAAAATGGGGTTTGACCAAAGCAAACCCCTATCCACTAACAAAACAACATGTTTCCCTATTTTTAGTGTGTGATTTGCAAGTTTAGGTTGAAGACACATTGAAGAGCAAGTTTGGAGAAAGTTGTCAAAGTATCTAAAGTTGTCAAAGTTGTCACCTTGCATTGGAGATACTTGGCAGACTTCTACAGGTTGCTAATCGGGGTTTTGGATCAGGAAATCAATCAGGAAGTGCATAGCAGACCTTGAAGACTAGATTCAGAATTTGAAGCTTCAGAAAACCCTAACTGGATTGATTTTCCAGTTTTAGCATATGAGTCCTAGTTTAGGTCAAAATTCATAGTTTCACATATTCAAATACCCATTTGCTAGATTCTTGTTCCTGCACAGAAACCCAGATCTGGGACTAATTCACCCATCCTGGCGTATGAGTCTTGGTCAGCATTAAAGTTAGAGTTTCCAACATTTCAAAGCCTCATTCAATCTCCTTCAGGTTTTCAGGTGCACACATTTCATCCTATAGCTTTTTGTTTTGCTTTACATACTTTTCTGGGTCATTTAGTGAAGCATTGCATCAAATTATGGTTAAGCATTATCTCTTACATAGCATTTTTCTTTCTAAGTTCTAACTTGGTAGTGAATTCCTCATTAGTTTATAATCAACCCCTAAGACAACCCTATTGCATGATCTCTTTCTCTTTTGCATTGAGATCTCTAGGGTTTGTTCTTGAATGAGAGAGAGTGAAGATTGTTATTCTATCTCCCAAGCATAGAAAGCAACAATTTTCCACCTTTCACTTACAAGAAGTTAAGTAATGAATGCTTATATGTGACTCTTTTCAATCTTTGGAAAGAAACAATGTTCCTTCATACTTCCCATAATGATGGTAGTGGTGGAGTTGTGCTTGGATTGTGTCCTTAGATTTCTAAACATGACATTGATAAAGGGGAAGATCCATCACATAGTTTTGTTTGGGCCCTTTATTTTATCAAAGGACAACCTATTGGTTTTTGTTCCATATATGCTCACAATAATCCTACAAACAAATCTGTTTTGGGGGATTGGATGTCTAATTAACTACATGTAATGTTGAATGGATGTTAGGAGGAGATTTTAATATGGTCGAGCATCATGAAGACTGTAGTTGGTTTAACTATTTCAAACTCAACCATGATGAATTTGAGAAATGGATTTATTATCAAAACATTGTTGGGGTAGTTTCAACCTCATAATAATTCATCCAATCATGCAAATAACTAGTTTACATGGTTCAATTGCAAATCATGAAATGATAAGAAGATGAGTATATTAGATCAATTTTATGGATCTCATAACCTTAAATTGGAGGTTTCTACTTTAGGTTTTTGTGTGCAAGTTGATTACTCAACTACTTTATCTAATCACTTTCCTATCATTTGCTCTATTTTGTTTACTCATAAAATTGCCCTTTTGTTGAACTCCCCTACAAGCTTAATACCTCCCATTTAAAAGACACAGAATGTATTTCTACTTTGGTGGGAATTTGGAATTCTATTCCAACACCTCAAGAGGGTGAGTCATGGACTAAATGGTGGTGTGCAGCTATAACACAATTTATTGATTTTATCCATTCCATTGGCAAGAGAATGGCTTGGAGACGTAAATGTAGAGAAAAATATCTTCAAGGTAAATTCGAATGTATGCTAGGAAACAATTAAATGTTGATGTTTATAATGAAAAGATTCAAAACACTATTGCTATTACTGAAGCGCAATTGCAAAAATTAGACCACCACAAGGCACAAGGGGTCAAAATTAGAGCTAGACTTCATTGGATAAAGAAAGGGAATAGAGGATCCAATTTTTTCTTCAATTATCTTAATTATAAACATAAGGAGAAAATAGGGGCTATAATGGATGAAGAAATATTACATTCTAACCTTGGTGAAATTACTAAATTATTCTACATTTTCTATGAGAAATTATTTAAAGTAGAGAATAACTGACAAGATTTTCAACAAGCTTTGGAAGATGTGAAGAATTTTATTCCTAACATGAATGATCCAGGTTATAGCCAATTTTTGGATCAAACTCTCTCCATGGAAGAACTTGGCATGCTTTTTTCTCTATGAAAACTAATAAAAGTCTCAGCTTTGATGGTCTTCCAGTTGAATTCTATCAAATCATGTCATCATGTCAAAGATGACTTTTATATGCTCTATTTGGAAGCCCTCCAAAAGGGCTCCTTAGGTCCAAGAATCTACAAAGGCTTAATCAAACTTATACCTAAAGGGAAAAATGAAGAAACTATTGTTGGCTGGCGACCAATTACTTTGCTAAACACCTCATATAAAATTATTACTAAGGTTTTAGCTATCTGAATTTAAAGCTATTGTGCAAGGTATAGTGAGAGTTGAGCAAATAGGATTTATAAAAGGTTGATTTATATTTGACAACCTCATGCTGGATTGGAAGACTGTAGAATAGGCCCACAATCATGCCAAAATGCTTTAGTAGTCAAGCTAGATTTTGATAAAGCATATGATAGAATTTGATGGCGCTTCATTCTTAAAATGTTGCAATGGTCAGGATTTGGTCCAATGATCCAAATCATGTTCAAATTTATTTAAAGATGCAAATGCACACCTTGTAATTAATAAATCTATTTCAACCTCCTTTGAGCTACAACGTTCTATAAGGCAAGGGTTCCTTTTATCTCCTTATATGTTCTTACTGCCAATAGTCTAGGACATCTTCAAAAGGCTAATTAGATGGAGCTTATTAGTGGTATATCCATTCATCAAGATAAGGTGGTTATTAGCGCCCACTTTGTTGATGATAGCATGTTGTTTTTTCAAAATTCTGAAAATGAACTAAACAACACTTTGGACATTTCAAATATGTATTATGTTGTTTCTAGTTCCCAATATTTTCATAATAACATTGAATTTTTGATGTATCGAAATTGTCCTATTCCTCATTGGATTCCTAAAGAGTGGAAGCTTATTAAATATGAGGAGATAACAAGATATATGGGCATTCCTTCTAGTTTAGGAGTCTCCGTTTTAGAAATGTAGGGATGGTTTTTAAACAGATTATAAAATAAATTGTTTAATTGGGATAATAATTTTTTATCTTTAGCAGGAAAGATCCAAGTTCCTAACAAAATTCTAATTGCTACGCATGTATACTATTCATCTTGTCGGATGCCTTCCAAGCCCTTAAGGATATGAAGAATTAAACAAAATAATTTGAAAATTTATTTGTTCTAAATGGGATGGCAATGTAGGTTTTATTGCATCTCCTTGGTCCCATTGCATTCAACCAAGAACTAATGGAGGCCTTCGACTCATAGACCTCAAAACTCAAGGACTTTTCCTTGTTGCAAAATGGATTGTTAGGTCTGCTAATGGAGATGAACCATAGAAGATATTAGTCATCATCGAATCATGGAAGCTTTTGTCAAAAACAAGTGGAAACCAATCCACTAGTTGGATAAGATATTAATCTCTCCCTTCTTTAAAATCAAAAGCTTCCTTTCCTCTTCAATCTATTTGAAAAGCCTAGCAACAAGTTTTTCATTTTTTAAAATGGAACAATTCTTCTCTGTAACATGGTTTTAGTTTTTCCTCAACTTCAATCTGGTGGAATAGACTTATTAATTATCATAATCAGCCACTTGCTATCAGCTTCCCAAGACATGCTTATTATTTGTTTAAAAAGGGAATATTCATAAACTCAAAGATATTTGGGATTTTAACACATTTGATTGGGCCTCTTGGTAGTATCTCAAAGAGCATTATATGTTTAGTGATAAATATTAAAAAAATCATTCTTGTCCAATCCTTAGTCCCTCTTGACCTCTCTATGAAGCTTTGCACTCCAAGGGAAAGTAATTTTTCAAAGATTGGAAATGGTTGTCATTCAATCTGTTCAATTATTTTCTTTTGAAGAAAGTTTATTTTCATATCCTTCTTGGTTGGCCTCTTACTCCTCGTCTTAATCAAACATGGAAATGCAGATTGAGTTCCAAATTTTGGATCAAAATGAGTTCTCAAATATGGAAATCAAAAGTTTATTTTGGTACGAAAGTGCTAGCTTGGGAAATTTTACATTGCAAGCTACCTGTCGGGGCTAGATTGAAATGTATGATAGTTCAACCAACCAGATGCCCTTATTACCTGTGTTGAGAATATAAAACATATATTTTGGGACTACACATCTATTAAGGAACAATGGTTAGTTGTTTTTAAAAAATTCCTTGCTATTTTCTATCATGAGTTAAATTGGAAAGAAGCTATCTTTGGTTTTGGTATACATAACAATGTTGTTGATTCTACTAGACAAGTTATACTAAAATGCATATGGAAAATTAGATGTTTAACAATACTTTCTAAGACCTATTATCAAACAACTAAAACTTTAAGGCTTTATTATAACCTTTTTTTTCAAGTGGCTTTTTTGTTGTTGCAGCTCCAAGTCTTCTGCAAGAACAATTCAAAAATCATGGTTCAACTTCAACAAATTAAAGAGCAAGTCTTACAATTCCAAGCTACAAACAAGTTTTGTCAAACAAAAATTGTATAGTATATGAAATGATTGCTTCTTCTAGCCTTCTTATGGTTGTCTTGTACTTTTGGTCTGTTAATGTTTGTGTCTTTCAACTACTTGTTGATAGCTCTTATTCTTTGTAAAATTGTTTTGATTCAATATAAAAATATATATTCCTAAAAAATCTCAACACCCTCTAAATTTTTTTTGAAAAACCCCCTCCATGAAACCCATCCTCATTCTATTTTTCATATCAGTTGTTCATTCTCTTCTTAAACATATTACCAAATGTAACATCCCCACTGATGAGCTCGCTCCATGCCTTTAAGAGCTTGTTTCAAACCACAATGACCTTTTCATTATTAGGGCTGACAAGGGCAGTGCTACCTACTATCATTTTGAACAATTGGGACTGTATCTCCAAGATGCACAATCTTCTTTTCGAAGATAGCAGCTACAAAATCCAATCTCACTATCCTATCTCCTAAAATTATGAAAAAAATCTCTATTTCCTTATCCTCCGATGACGCCCTGCATTTATGGTGTCCCAAATAGTAGCAAACCATCTACTATTTTTGAAGGCTTTATAACTCTCCATGCCATATCTTATTATTTAGTCTTTCATGGCATTTACTGGGGAAGAAGGTGCGCTAGTGATGAAACTGAATGGTTGCTGAACATGATTTAATTGACCAGTGATTTAATCGCAGAATAACTACATGCGCACTAAGGAATTTGTAGAGTGTACAGGTAAGAGGAAATTTCACACGGCACACATTAAATCCAAGAGAATTCGAGCTTTCAATGCTGAACAATGCAGGCACACATTGGATACGTTAATGGATGGGCAAAACTCCGAAGGAAGAGGAAGGGTCGTTCGAGATCATCTGCAAACATTCATAAACATGACCTCGAGGCAAAGAAATGTCAACGTGAGAATGTAAAAAGGTGCGCCTCTTCCAAACTGTTACGGCCGCTATTAAACAGGATAGTCTTGTGGACGGGAGACTTCCCCACTTTAGAAAATGGGAAAAAAATAAGAAAAAAGCAGGTCTATGCAACATTTCCAAGCAAACAAGCTCACCAAAATGTTCTAGAAGTTTGTATAAACTGTAATACTCAAACAGGTCTAGATTTTCAAATGCTACAAGGCAGTGAAAGTCACTGCACAATTACTCCAGTTTATCACATCCCAATAAATCTAAGGTTTCTAAAGAAACAAATTTCCCAAAACTCAGAGGCGGGCTTGACAAGCACTTAGAATGTTGTCAATCCTATGAGGCAATGGAAGACATTACACAGCTCTTGTAAACTTTCACATTGGTTTAAAAATAAATATTGCAGGCAAGTAAGCTCCCCGAATCTGCTGGAAAACATCTTCAAACTAGAACAATTATTTAATGAAATACTTACAAGCATTCTATGTTTGCAAATTTCTTCTGGTAGTTCACTTGAACATCCACTAAAATCAAATCTGGATCCCCACACAAATATCAAGCTATGAAGACTAGGGGGAAGACATTAGGACTTCTAGATTCTTGTATTCTTAAAGAACTGAAAGACGTTGAGTTTCGCAATTCAGCCCGGAGGTAACACAGACCGCAGGGTAACTCTATATTCAATCATTGTAATGTGGTAAGCTTTCTAAAATCATACAGGAGGTCTTGGGAAGTGTAGCAATCTGACAAGTCAAGCTTAGTATCAGCGGCCAACTCCCCAAATTTAGCTGGTAACTGCTTCAGATACACACACACGCTCGAATCCAACTCCTATAAAGATCGAAGCTTAACAAGAGAGAATTCTTTTAGATCTTAACACCTGCAGAGTTTTAATCTTGGTATTATATAAATTTAGAAAACATTCAAAATTCCATCAGTATTGCATCCATACAAATCCAGCTGGTTTAATGAATGAAGATGCACAACTTCAGCAATTTCATGCACGCGGCTACTATTCCATGTCTCAAACTTGAGCTCATTTAAATTTAAAAAATTATGCTGCAACGACAATTAGTAAGATTAATTCACAACTCTTATCATACTTCTTTTCATATCACAAATACTAAACATTGATCTGAAAATTGGGAAACTTGAATAAAATTGGAACATATCAGAAATTCAGAATTTGTTTAAGGAAAAATAAGACTGTTTAGAAACTTTTGAAGATTGGAAGTTAGAAAAAGTAAGATTATGTCCAATCTTTTACAAAGTTGTTTACAAAATAGAACACTCCAGATTTTAAAATAAACAATAAAATTGTACAAAATAAAATATTTCATATTTTGGATTATTCTAGATGTTGTAGACAAAATATAAATGACTATTTATCGCATAAAGCACTAATATATAATGTATTGGATTATACAAAATAAAAGTTCCGAGTATTCTTTCGACTATATACCCTGTTTTATGCTCTGTTTTGCTGTTTGTTGCTTGCTGTTTTTTTAACTGCTCTGTTGATTTTGGGCCTTTTTACAGAATTGAGGAGGAAAAATAAATCATTATTATGGGGAAATCGTTGACCACTTGATGTGACGGAGTGAAATGATATCCTTCAGGTATCTCAAATGTGTGAGGTTGAATTGAATATATTGGTAAATAGGTTACACTATACTCTCAACATTAACTGTCAAATTGTTTGCAGCATTTCCCTTTCACAGTTGTTAAGTTCTGCATATAAAATGCTCGTACAGACGAGCTCATGGCATCTAACTCTTCTCCTGATATGAGGAAAGGGCTATTGATATCTGTCATCCAAATTCCTATTACTTGAGAAACAAGCTGTTGAAATTCACTGTCAAGCTAATTTAACAGAAAAAATTTACAGGGGATCAAACAATGTAGTTGTATTTCATTAAGTGGTTAGATTATTTAAACAAAGAACAAAAGAAACTAACATCTTTCTAATCTTTTCATTCAGATATTTAATGGTACATACAGATACTCTTTCTATTTGTTTTGTTTCAGTTTTCATTAAAATGTACACATAGGTACCTCTTCATTTTTTAAGGACACACAAAAAATCTTCTACACTTGTAATTTGGCTTCATTTTGAATTATCAATTTATCGCAGCTAGCTGCTACAATAAAATCATGAATCTTTATTCCCTTTTTTTTTTTTTTGATAAGATCTCCTTCTTGAAGGTATTCCATTTCTTTGTCTCTTACAACCCATGTAACTTTCTCCCACTTCTGTTAATAGAAAAACAAGCATATGTCAAAGAATGCCTCCTTGGCACTTTGGTTTAAGCCTTAAGGAAATTAGAACCCTCGGCTCATCAAAACTGTACTTCTCACTGCCACCAAAATCATCTCCACATTGCAGCCATCCAAGTATTCATTTATATACTTCAACTTTGTTCTTCTGTTGATGAAGATAAGCTCTGATAACTTCCAAAAATAGAGGACTGCAGTTGCACTTCTCCAGAGAAGCTCTGCTGACTTTTAAACATAGAGGACAGCAATTGCATTTTTCCGCTATCTCTCTAGCCTGACGTTTTTCCAGCAATATGTAGTCCTTTTCTCTTTTTCTACTTATTTTTCTGCATAAGACTTTAAGGGCTGCATCAACAGAAACATGTCTCATGTGATAGAGTTTGCAAGGTTCAATTCCACAATTTTCAACCATTCATGAGACATTTGTTTCTCTGACTGTTAAAAACCACTGGAGTTTCTTTGCACTTGTGACATCCTCAAGTATAAGCATTTCCAATGGTTATGGAAACAAAAAGATCTCAGTATATAGGAAGATGGATTCTTTTTCTACAATGTCTTTCAAGCTCTGGCGCCCATTTTCAAAATCTCATACAGTTTGTTTGATGGAAATCCAATCCTGCAAAATCAAGGACTGGAGATCTTCAACTTTCGGATTTTTTTCTGGGTTTTGAATGATAGTAACTTTAGAATGTTTCCACCCTTGAAATTTGTCTTTGAAAGAGAGATAAACTGCATCCCCCAATGTAATCTTCCCAGATCCCCCAATTCCATTTACAATCACTGCTGCTGTTGTGCTATCATTCTCCCAATCGAACTGTTGAATGATTTCTCCAATTTTCTCTTCTATTCCAACTGCTAGTTATACAAACATGTGAAATGTTACAATATGTCAATGTAGCGCCTATGATACTTAACAAAAGAGCAGCTCAACAACAACTGACTAATGATACTTTACCTGCATCATGGTGCAGGGTTTGAAGAGGTTGGTGACTAACTACCAGATTGCTTCGAATGCCTTCCAAAGCAGAGGTGTTTAATTGTAAATTAAGAATCTTACACATGTCATATATATTCCTGTTAAGTTGTTGAAGATCCTGTCCATCCGTTGAGGATTTGAACACCCTTTACATGATCCGATTAAAATTTGTTAAACTAAGTGAAAAGAAAGTACATTCTGATGTAAAGAAACGATGTTGGAAATGAACAAAAATACAGGATATCTTTGATTTGATAATCTTAAATTAAAATAAAGACTGTCTTTCAAGCTAATCTTCATATCTGAGAACCCAAAATAGCGTGCTGTGAAACCCTAAAAAACCATTGTGAATATCAAATAATCCAGAATAAATGTTTACACAAAAAAAAAAATCTATTGAAAGATTTGATGGTTATGTACCTTTTAAATCGTTTCCTTTTCTTTTGGGAACAATATAAGATGGCTCCGTTAAAAATTAAACTTATAGATTCGTCCAATTTAGTGTGCAACTCCATCTTTAGGCTAGGAAGGCGCTGAAGCTGGAGGATTACCTCCACCAAATCATTCATAGACTTTAAGAAGTCTGAAACACTCCATCTTGTTATTTGGAATGGTGACAACAATTTTTAAAACTGCGGCCAGTATTCAAAACCCTACTGCAGCCTAGTGAATGTTTCCAATACCTTTCAACACTGCAATGCTTGTCTGGTTTTTCTCTACAGAGCATTCCGTCTTCGAAATTAATAACAACTAAATTTAAACCAAACAATAAACAACGAATAGAAACAAACCCACATAAATTATCTCCACGCCAAACAAGGTACGAGATTTTCCCTTTACGATTTCATAGAAAAAAAATTCACTCCAAAAATTGACAACAACAGAAAAAAATAAAAATGTTGAATCTAGAGGTAAATATTTCTATACTGCCTAGTATGTACCTGGGTAGCAATTAGTTTGACATTTTTTTGACGCTTTTTCTGCCAAATCAGATGCATCCGATGCAGAGGCGAGATTGGCTTGCACAGAAGCCTATTTCTCCCGATTGAGACTTCTTTTTCTCTGCAAAATATATACATCAATTGCGTTCTTTAATAGCAGAATATGGAAAATTAGATGAAGATAAAAAAAAGGATAGGGTTTGTACCAGCAACTTGTTGTAATCAAAATATATACATCAATGGCGTTCTTTAATAGCAGAATATGTAAAATTAGATGAAGATAACAAAAAGGATAGGGCTTGTACCAGCAAATTATTGTAATGAACAAGAAGAGTATCAATTTGGCAAACTAATAGTTGAAGATCGAACTCTGTATTGTCTGCCTTTGTATTCAAAATTCCATCAATGAGCTGGGAAAGTGTGAGAGATCGAAGATGGGGATGGTGTGGCAGACAAATTAAACAAATGAAAGAAAATGCCGGAGCTAGAATGAATGTGTCTGTGATTGAAGATAAAATAAAACTTCAAAACACAGAAAACGACGAGTAAATGCAAGGATCCTCTCTGAACATTTGTTTATAAAGATTGATGCCAAAGACAACCCCAAGCAGTGCAATTGTTCGGTTTCTTCAACGCACATTCCAGGAAAGCCATTGTGTCAAATCACTCCTCGCTGTAATCATTAAAAAGAATTTGAAAGTGGCCCTATTGAGCATCGCCAGGAAAGCACGCCTAAGTTGCAGTGCTGTAAAGTCTACATAGACTTTTCGAGAGGTCCCATCGAGAAAAAGAAAGCTAGCCTATGCTAAGTTGGGTAGACCGTGGACACTGTTTCACATCGACTAGTGGTGGGTCCCAAGGCGTGAATTTTCAAGTCAATCATGTTATTTTATTATCTGTTCAGCCTTAAATATCATTTTAAGTACCTCTTAATCATGATAAAATGGAATCGACGGTTTTGAAATAATAAAAGGGCGTTGCCAATTTTCCTTTAAATTTAAAAATTTAAAAACAAATTGTTACTTAGGGTCAATTTTATTTTAGTGAAGTTGCCCAACCTAAAATGTGCAATCGATGGTTCATTAACTTCAAGGAGACGATCAAAATGATCGGTGCCATTGATTTTTTCCGTCGCTTTTTTAAATCTCGGGAGTATCTGTTTACGGCAGTGTGGTTGTATCGTACACAACGTGCATTCGACACCTGCGCTGGGAGCTCACGTTTACTACGAAACTGGTTGGAATTAATAAATATTGTATGATTAAATTGTAGATGTACGCAAATTCCCTGGCGCGCCTTTAATAATATCTGCAAGTGGGCGTCCAGATTGAGGCAGTCGATTCTTGTGGATGTAATGCTGGTTTTGCTCTCTGCTGCGTGGTGTCTAGCAATGGTGGATTCATTCAGTCTATTGTTCTTCATGACACGTAGAAAGAAGGCTTTCAGGCAAAGAGAGCCTTACTGTTGGTTTTAAACAATATGTTCCATTCTCATCTGCCAAGAGCTTGCGGCTTTAGGTTATGTCAAAGTAGTTGCCGGTGATTCAGAAAATGCTCATTCACAAGCATCTGATGGCGGCCCTTTTTTGCACAAAAGCCCTTCAGTCTTACCACGAAATTTGACAATGTCTACGAAAAGGAAAACCCTGCTAAAGGTTATCATCCTCGGTGACAGTGGGTAAGCCAATTCATTTTTGTCAAATCTTAGGTTGCCATTTTGCAAAGAATTGTATTTTCTGAGAATTCTATTATATTATTTTAGTTTTCCTGTCATTAGGTGTGTGAATCGATGTTAGGGTTTACATACGGACTCGAATTTGACCATTGGGTTTTGATTAATTCTTGTTTGCAGGGTCGGTAAAATGTCTCTCATGAATCAGTCTCCTTTAAATGGTATTTATTTGTTCATTTGTGTTTTTATAAAGAATTTATGATTGTTTTTGAGTGACCTTATGTGGGATTTCTAGGGCTGGTCCAATCACGTGAAATTCTATATTTTATGGGTAAGTGATCATCTAAATTACTTTTACAGCTGGTAAAAATTGCTAAAAAAACATAGGATTTCTATACTTATAGGGATTTTATTTATTAATATTTGTGAATCCTGTGATCCTTAAAAAATACTCATAGCAACATGTTCACTGGAGATATGGGTCATCTTGGTGGGGTGAGGGGAATGAGAATACTTAGTGCTAATTAGGACGCAACCTTCTGTTTTATTGTGGT
>VDFB02252616.1:190607717-190628420 GCA_007258455.2 Sequoia sempervirens | reverse complement strand
TCCTTGTTTGTAGAGTCCTATATTGCAAATTTGGAGGATTACTTTGAGGACATTCGTCTCCTCTATGTTGATAGCCACATCATCATATTGTTGGCCCCATCATCTTCATTGTCTTTGGAGCTTGTTTTACATCAAGTTTCATTAATTTCTAGATTGACATCATCTCTTTCCGACATGTGGACCCTTGAGTAGTTTTCAAAGGCACACATCATTTGGATTTGGATTTCAAATTCTTCCATCTTTTGGAAATGGCTTCTCCAATTACCAATGGATCTGTTTCTTTCTAAGGGAAGAAATGTTGTTTGCAGGCAATGGATCGTGTTATGCCTTTAAGCGTTCATCATTGACACATTCATTCTTTATGGAGGGGTTCATATTCTCATTTTCTTTCTCCTACTAAGGGACATTTATTGTACTTGTGTGATAGAAGCAATCCTTGCGGGGTCACATTGAGTCATCCTTCTTTCACTAGTGCAGTTATTTCATTTTCTCTTTTGAAGATGAGATTTTTTCCCATGTGGTTTTCTCATTTTATATAGTTATGAGAGATTCATTTGTTTGTACATGGGCACCTCATTAGGCATTGTAGCCCAAACCCATCCGTGCATCCATCATTGCATCATTTATCGGTTGTTTAGTTTTTCCCTAAGTTAATCTTAAGGGGGATGTTGGGGAAATTAGGTAAATCACCTAATGATTAATTAATTATTAGACCCCTTATTATTTTAATTACTTAAGCTAAACTTAAAGAGTGTTCTTTTATTATTAGATTGAACTATTTATAGGTCAAGTTGTCTCATTGCATAGGATTATGACACTTGTCACAATCTAATCAAATCCTCATCTAAGGTTTGCACTTTTGTTTTATAAACATTCATTTGTATTTTGTAATCATTTCTATTTATATTTATTATTCAAAACGAAAGAATATCAAATGTTTGTGTGGATCAATACTCTTCTCAAGTTTGCGTGAGCATAATCATTGCTTTGATCTCTCATTTGTGATAAGCATTTTTGTTGCAAGTGATTTATGGAAGCTATGGGGTTCACTATCAACTCCAACATAAACTATAAATTCCACCACTTTATATGGTTTGTTATGTAAATTGCTTATATAATTGTTTTTGGTTAAATATCTTACACAATTATTAGCTAAAAACAATTCTCCACTATCCAATGGACTATGGAAATCACACGACTCACTCTCAATGTAAAGAGGCCATGTTGAAGGAGGCAATGCACATTCGAGTGACTGCACACAACCCCTCTGAAGACTCCTACATATGCTCAATTATTGCAGACCTAAAATTGTTGTATTGGCATGTTCTATCTCCAAAGCAAATAGGATTGCTATTGCTATTTGGGTTTGACTACCATGATTCTTTCCTAAACCCAAAATGAATTAAAGGTTTTGGGTAAAACATAGATTGGCTCTCAAGGTCTCACGCTTTTGAGACGAATTCATCCAAATGGTTGAGTTGAATGAATTGCTTAACGATTTCCACCTGCAACCCAAGTGGGTTTATTTTGCTTTACTATAGACAACTTGTGGAGCTCCTCACGTTGCATTTTATTACCTTCAGTGAGGGTGGTATTAATGCTACACAATTTTGGGAAAGCGGCTCCATGACAACGCTTTATTTAAGTCAACCGCACAAAACTAGTAAAGCTAATACATGATTTCAGCTTTTGGGCTCGCCTAGAAGAGGTCAAAGATTGGGTAGAATGTCTGAATGGGGAGAAAAATCAACGTGTTATTGTATAACTGATAAAGAAGGTTCAAGTTCATTAGTTTGTGTCTCGTGTTGATAAGTTTATCAAGGATTGTGATATTTTGATGGTAGATAAACTTATCAACATGATTCACAAAGTCTTGAACCGCTTCTGCTGAACTACACTTCTGTCACTGCTTGCAATTTATAGAGTAGTCTACGTATTGATTTTATAAATGGACGACTGAAATTTTATTTAAAGGCGTTGCTTAGAAAATGATTTTCACGTAAGTGTTTTCATGGAAAAACTGAAAACACCCCACACTATTGCCCATATTTAATAAAAAACTCAGAATGTTTTTGTGAAATGAAATATATTATGAATTAAAATTATACTTGGCTCAGTAAAACACAATAATCCTCTAATTTCTCAAGCAGGTGCAACCATATTTCAATACCCATTGCTAGGCCCTCTAGACATCTATCCTAAGCAATCACTGCTCCACAATCCCAGGAAAACATTCTATTTTATGCAATTCATAAATTGAGCAAATAGACCAAACAAAAAAACTCCAGTTGTCCACTATATGGGACCTAGCTGTAACAATTTCATTTTTTAAATGCAGAAAATATTATTTCAAAATAGCATAGGAGTAGTAAAGAGTCATGATATGGAAATTGGAACCATAGTTTTGATTAAGGTAAGTGCTTTCGATCAGAGCTATGAACTGGACACAGTTTTGAAAAGATCCCAAAAATATTTTACACCAAGATCAACAAGGAACTGGAACAAGGCCTAGATCCAAAGACAAAACAGCCAAAAAGGCGAACAAAACTTGCCTCACAAACAGAGACAAAAACCCACAAAAAATATTATTTCAAAATAGTGTAATAGGGTAGCAGGAGCAGTGAAGAGTCCTGATATGAAAATTGGAACCATAGTTTTGATTAAGGTAAGCACTTTTGATCAGAGCTATGAACCAGAGACGGTTTTGAAAGGACCCCAAAATCTTTTACACCAAAGTTTTGATTAAGGTAAACACCTTTGATCAGAGCTACGAACCGGAGACAGTTTTGAAAGGACCCCAAAATCTTTTACACCAAGATCAACAAGGAACTAGAACAAGGCTCAGATCCAAAGACAAACCAACCAAAAATGCGAACAAAACTTGCCTCACAAATAGAGACAAAAACCCACAAAAACAGAGGGAACAAGGAGGACCAGCAAAAGCAAAAGACCAGAGCAAAGAATCGGAGGCTGGTTTTGCAAATAATCCAAAACTAACAAAAAAGCCTAGCAAACAGTCAAGGCAGTTTGAAACCAAACTTCACCTGAAGAACTCTTAAACTTTGAAAAAGGGGGAGGATGGGGATGGAATTTCCTTTCATTTTTCAAAGGAGAATATCATCTGAAGAACTCTCAAAGAGAGCATCAAGTTTTTTTCTAACCTTGCAAGGGGATCCTTTGCCCAGATCAATGTGGTCATTTTCCCTGGTTTCTAGCATCTTTCTGTCCACCAAAGGTGGATGACAGCCAAGGGCTATCCTAACCAACTTTGAAAAAAAAATTATTCTCAAAAGAAGGGCTTTCAAACATAGCTTGTTCCTTGCATGAGGAATCCAAAACCTTGCCAATATGGTCTCTCCCAGCAATTTCCAACACCATCCCTTGAAAATGAGGCTAAGGACATGCCTCCTCAAACTTCTTGACCTCAATGGAGTGCACATTGTCATGAAAATCTTGGCATAACAAGGAGAAATGCCCAACATTGTGGAAGCGGGAAGCGGTACAGCTGAGAGGTCTCATACTTCGTAATGAAGTTTCTGCTCCCAGACATAGCTTGGAGCATAGCTTAACACTATAGGACAACCCAAACCAAATTTAACAGACACAAAATCTAGCAGAAAGAAACCTTTGTTCTACATTTTGTGAAATTGTCAATGATAATAAACCGACCAATAGCATCAGCAATATTATCATAAAATAAAAGCAAATTTAGGAATACCCACTACATATGACCAATAGATAGAAGCAGGCTGGATTTTTTTAGCATAGTTTAACATCTTTAATGACATATTAATTTATGTAAGGCTACCTGTATTTTTCTAGGTCTTTTAAAACATTATTTTGGCAGAATCTAAGCTCCTTGAAAATAGACTTGAGGGATTTCATTTAAGTTGCAGTTTATAAAGTAGAAAATTTCAGCACAAAATTTTTCGCTTTAACTTATGAATCCATATTTTAACAAGGGATGTTAAAAATCCCCGTGTCATCTATGGAAAATGAAATGGCATGTGTATTCTCAAATGTTGTGCTTCTGTTCTGAATTTTCTTTCGTCGTTACAGGAAAGCTTTAGTTTACTATAATGATAGAAAAAGCAAATATTCATCATCGATTACTATAAAGCTATTTTGACTTTCATGATGATGGTTTTAGCCATTTTACAATCAGATGATCTTTTGGAAGTAAAGGAAAGACAACTATATTACGAACAAGCGAAGGGCACTGATTTCAGGCTAGTATTAACAAATAACAGAACTAAATCATTCAACCACAGTTCATGTCAAGAAAGGCAGAAAAGAGCAAGTAGGGACCTAAAGTAGTACAATAGTAAATAATAATAAAAATGAAATTACCTGGAAATATTCTGTAGAAGTTTAAACAGAAGGTGATTGCTTGGAGCTTCATCTAATTAACTGCAGGAGTTTTTTGACAGATGCAGATATAGATGAGGAAAATGAAAATGCCGTGGATATATTACTACCACCGCAGCCTGGTAGCCCAAGAATTAAAAAATTAAAATAAACAATAAAAAAAATAGATTGACAGAATAACAATTATCATTCAATTTGATAGGGGTCAAGCTAGTTTCAATTTCCTAGAAGTGTCAATATACCGTGGAAATCTTATCTACAATCTTCTTCCATCACAAGAAATCCTTTCTCCATTCCATTCTCTACTCCACTGTCTTCGTCGTATTCTGATTCTATCCATTCCTTAGGTATGTGGAAATTATGTGCAGTGAGGCATCAAGGATGTTGAGTGAAGACGGCTATCAATAATCCATTCACCCTCATCTACTTCCGTTGAAGGTATTTTATTATAAAATCCAACTTTATAACCATTTCCATATGCAGACAGAAAATTTATAATGAAACAAGGGATACTGGCATTGGCAGGAGGAACGCTTCTAGCCCCAACAAAAGAGTGAGGACAGAGAGATCGGGAAGGATGAAGAGTTTAAAAGTGACCCCACACCAACATCTACTTAAACATAGTGAATTAATAATAATTTTAATTTTTTTAACTGTTTTATTGTGATTAATGAGTTAATAATAATTTTACATCTCATCTACACAAACATTCTACTTAAATATTAAATGGTTTAACAACCAGTTGCTTCAATAATTTTAGTGAAATTCCGCTTCTACGTATTAAATGATTTAACTACCAGTTGCTTCAATAATTTTAGTAAAAATTCTACTTCTAAATTCTTTGATAGTTCCAAGTGTTCTAAAAGACTGAGACACCCATAGAGTTGGGTAAAGATTGCATTTGGAAACACTCTTGGTGTAACCTATCTCCATCACTCTCAACTTGCTGAGACGACCAATGTTAACAGGGAGCTCCCTTAACCTGGTCTCATTAAATAGAGTTCACTCAAGGAGGCCTGACTTGTGAGGTGATGAGGCAACTCTTCCAATCACTCACACCCATCAAGACTCTACATTCAAGCTTTGTCATGCTTTCCAGGATGTCTTACTGTTACGTGAGACTCTTTCAACCCTGTAAATTGAGATGTTGCAGGAGCTTCAAATACTTAAGAGAATCTCACCACATTTTCAATTGACAGGAATAATTCAAATCCATATGCCGCAAGTTTCTCAAATGACCAAAACAACTAGGCAGTGATGATAGTATTTCACACTCTACCAACTGCAAGTGCTGCAACAATTGAAGATTGCAAAATTCCTCTGGAATACTCTTCACATTGCAGTGAAACAGGCATATCTTTTACAAATTCTCAAGAGATCCCCTGGAATTTGGAAATCTCTCTAGATTATATCGATTGAAAACATTAACAATCTCAAATGCACCAGAGCTTACAGCTACATTTGAATTTAGTTACAAGGAAAGATATAGAACAATTAATATTTAATTCAATTATAGATTGGAAAGATCCATAGAGGAAAGATACTCACCTCTGCCCCATCCTTCCACAAACTTAATCTTGTGGGATCTAAAACTCATACTTTTCAATACAACCATCATGAAAGATTTGTATGAGCAATTCAGTACAGCTAAACCATGACAACTTTCTTGATAATTTGGCAATGTAAAGCTTGTTCCCACGCTATAAACTGGAAAATGTCTTCTAGTTCTTCTGAAGCCACAAAAGGCATGTGCTTGTATCAACAGGAACCATGAGAATTGTTAACATCATTAGTTTCGATTCCTCTAGTCCAGAATCTGTCATGATAAAAGAAAGGCAAAAACAACAAATTAAAAATATAGGAAGGTAAACAAACAGACAAATGAAAAAAGTTTCCATGCTATGATTTGTGACGAAACATAAAGTATTAACCTCACCTTTAATTGTTTCTGAATGCCTGTAATCTGATCTGGAGACCAAAGATGGTAGGGTGATTGAGTATTTGCAATTTCTTTCCTAAATCTCTTCGGTGACCATGCAATCTTATGCAATTGTTAAAGCCAAGTTCAATAAGACACTTATTCACAAGCCTCTCCCAACCATCGGACCATTCCAGCCTGATCCCTCCCATACAGCAATGGCAGTCATGCTATCTTCACCAATGAAGAAACAAACTACGTCTGGGAACATTTGATTCTCTTCTTCATCTAAAGCATCATAGCTCCTCTAAACCTTTTTATTATTGAGCAATATTTTAGAGATCTTTCGCAATAAGCTTTCCCATAAATCCTTGCTAAAGCAGCCATAAAGCATACCTCTAAATACTTCCATAGACAAAGGGAACCCCATTGCAAGCACTTCAAAAAATTTCTAACAAATATATAGAATCCCAGTAGAGAGGGTTGTAAGAATGTAGGTCAGCAAAAAAGTGTTTGTCATTACAATAATTCATTGTTTTCATTTCATAAATGAAGGTGATGCCCCAAAATTTCAAGACTTCCTTTTATGTAATGTAATAATGATCAAACTCCCCCATCCAGAGCTATTCTTTGTGAGCAATAAAACTTTCAATTGGTCTGTATGATCCACATCATCTAAAATGATGAGTCCACAAACAGATCTCAAATGGTAAGAGAATTCTCTTGCCTTGTTCTATATTGTCAACTGGTTTATTGTGGAAATTGAAGCCATGAGAGATTTGTACCTGCTTTGTATGCAATTTGTTTTTTGTTGCAGCATCTCTAACATCAAAAACAAATTTGCATAATCATTTTCTTTTTTGCAGGAGTAGTTTTTCCTAACCACCCATACCCCAAATTCCTACAATTTAGACATTAGATAAATTATCCATGCCCCAGATTCCTACAATTTAGACATGAGATAATTTATCCATGCCCCAGATTCCCACAATTTAAACCGCAATTTTCCCTGAACCACCCATGCCCCATACTCCCACAATTTGGCCATGAGGAGAATTTTTTGCAGATTCACCAACAGTCAATTTAAACCCCGCAAAGGCTTCTTCAATAGCCACAAGATGTTCCGCTACATCTAATCGTACGCTTTTCATTACTTCCAATACCCGACGTATAATGTTCTTCGACACCCTTTGCTCCTGACTGGACATTTTTGAAACATGGTTTTGAAACGAAAAAGGCATATTACTAACCAGTGATGGTTCAATCGAGGTTAAATGTATATAAAACAGAAAAATATTGCATGAAAGAGAAGGTATAATAAGAGATGTACAGGAGAGAGATTGCGTTTCTTACCCATTATTATTAATGCTTTCTCCCTTATAAAATAGGACTTTAAGGAGTGCCAGTTTCCACTCCTCAAGTTTGTCTGTGTTGTATCTACCCTTCTTTTGATGCTTCAAAAGATCAGCTGCGTCGATTCCTTTCTCAGGAACCAAAAGGCAGACATCGTCAGGTTGAACACGGTAGAAGATAGGACTAATAGTTGCACAAGATTTGAGCATAAAGGATACATCGGCGAGACACCAGGGCGATTGTGCATATGGGAGAGAAGAAAACGCTACATGAAGGGATGCACTAGTCATTGCTTCTCCTAGTACTGTAGGGAAGAAGTCCCCCAGCGGAGGATCTTCCGAATTAAGAAAAACCCTAAAACCCATTGCACAAACCCTAAGACCCATTGCACGTAGGGGAAAGTAGATAGCACTGGACACCGTGTGTTTGACATCTGGTCCACAATGATTAAGAAATGCATCGCAGATCAGCTTTTGTAATGACGATGAGGATGTAGCAGATGTATATGCAGATGGAAATGGGAAAGCATGTCCATGAAAATCATATGAAACCTGGATCTGTAATTGAGAAGCAGAAGAGGAAATAGAAGCCATGGAATCCGATTCAATTGAACAAAATGACTTGGAGAAGAGCAATGGAAGCAGAGGCCGTGAATTCAGACCACTCAACTTAGGAAGGGAAGAGAAACAGGGGAACCATATAAAGATAAAAAGTGAGCAAGTAGTGTGAAAGCAGGGAGAAGACCTGTAGTGCTCAGTTTGTTGTCGTTATGTGTAAGCCCTAAAGTTTAGATTCGTGAAACACCCCAATGAGGAGAATCCAACGGATAGGATTTTCCAATAACTCTGTTATGTTTCATTACAGAAAAAAAATCGACTTACCTAATAACAATACTAATTTATGGAATAATATTTATTTGTATTGATAGGTGTCCAAACAAATAAAAAAATAACTAATGATTTTTTTTTTCCATGTGTTTCCAATTTTTTCATTGGTGTGGGTTTATTTCTATGCAAATTAAAATTTATATATATATATAGAAATAATGCAAAAAATACAATAAGAACAAGTGCCACGTAGTGGTTAGTACTTGTCTTTATAGTATTTTAGTTTAATAAAAAAAAAGTGTTATTAATGTGAATAAAATTAAATGTGAGTTTTGTTAATTATAGTATTAACATAATCATTTTAAAATGTCACATTATTTTATTTTTTTAATTGGTAAATAGTGGGAAGAGGGCCCACACCCATTTATTAAAACATAGTAAAAAGATGATACAGAGAGTCTCCAAAGGGTAAAAGATCCCCAAGAAAGACAAAGGGGGACAGAGGTCCCAACAACAGAAAGAAAGAATGAAGGAATTGCATCCAAAGATAACTAAGCAGGGATAGAGGCCACGACAAAGGATCACAAACTAGCAAAGAGCCTTTAGGCTTTTTTATTATCATTCCGGAAGAAGAGAGCATCCATAGTCCACTGGGTGCCCCTTTCACTAGCTTCCATACCTTCAATACGATTTTTTTTTAGCGTTTGTCTTCCTTCCCTTCTTCCTTTTCACTCCATAATCTGGCTTAAGCTTATTGCTAGTCATCTGAGCAAGTCCTAGTTTTTGAGATGGCTCCAAGACCAGATCGTCCTCAAACCAATCAGGAATTGGATTATCTATATCCTCCATAAAAGAAAAGGTTCCATCAGACTCAGAGTCGTTCGCATCAGGCTCGAGAGGAGCATCTGTCAAAGGATCCTCAGCATCAGCAGCAAGGAGAGGAGAATGCTCCTTGGTAGGAGCAGGAATCTGTGGAGAGGATTGATGAGAGACCTAGAACTAGCCATGATTTCACCAAATGAAATCATCATCTAAAGAACCATCCTTCTTGACCCATTTTTTAAGGTTGACAAACCTGAGCCCAGGTTGTCGTTGGATGGGGCAACCCTCGATTTTGTGACCCAATTTGTTGCAACGAAAATAGCGAAATGGCAATCCTTCAAAATTTAGGTACTGAGTCCATATGCCATGAGAAGACTCAACACGCATGGAGTCGGAAAGGGTTTTAGAAATGTCAATCAAAGCACATACCCTATAGAATCTGCAATCAAAATAAGCCCCATCAGAGTCAAGCTTGACAAATGAACCAATTTGATTTATCAGCTCACAGATTAAAACCTCATTCTGCAGCACCAATGGAAGATTATAAAGTCTAATCCAGACTAGGACAGAGGTGATAATAGCAGAGGCCAGATCAAAGAAGGGGGGCGACTCAATCATCAAGGTGGGCAGGTTGTTCCAGTTGAAATGAATCCAAGACAAGAGTGAATCAGTGGACGGTCGCTTGCGCAAGCATCGCAAAATCAAGGAACGATTTCCTGTATCTTGAGCAATTTTATTTAGGCAGTCATCGGAGATGCTAAGCACCTTAGGCTCATCGACGAAAACCACAGTCATGTCTCCAAGGGAAAGGCAATGAACATCGGTCTAAGGAGTTGGCGCAGTAGTGAGAGAAGGAAGCAGATTCACCAGAGAAATGGAGGGAGGCGAACAGGGAGAACGCCTAATCTACTCCACATAGAAAGTAGAACAAAAATGATACAGGTTGGACTTGTTCTTGCAAGCAGCAACCGCAGCAGGGTCCACTGTGGGAGGAGACAGAACAACAGTAGGGGCCAAATCAACTTTCCCCAAGGGATCAAAGCCAATGGAGTTCATGGGGGGGCAAGAAAGATCCAAGGAGGTGTCAGAACGGAGGGCATACCGATGACGCCCTTCCCCTAGCACAGAGTCGCCGCCCACAAAGCTAGAAGTGTTTTGTTGTTTGGCACGAACACGCGGATTGGAGGCAGGCTTGTGTAGTTTCCTGCCATCGCGCCTTGCCAGAAGATCCTTGTCACAACCCTTTTGCACACTTGGGCTAATTTCGCACATCCTCAACTATCTAATCACATAACCCGATTTTTATTGGTTGTTTTTGTTGTCATGGATTGAGTAGTGTTTCTTCATCTCTAAACATATATTTTAAATGTCACATTAATTTTTATTAAAATTATAATAATATATTAATCATTATAATGTAAATTGTAAGATAATGCATGCTTATATAATAAAAAAAGCTACATGCATTTATATTAATATTAATAATTATTAATCTTATTTTAATTATATTATATAAAAAATCAATTATCTTATATAAAAATAATTACATATTAAAATTTTAAATATTAGAAAGATAATGTAAATATCAAACAAAATAAAAATAAAATAAAATGATAGTATAATATAATTAGAAGAAAAAAATGATAACTATTATATAAATATAAAATTTATCATGTTAAATATGTATAATATAATATAAATTTATTGATTGTATTATATTAACTAATATTTATTGATTATATAATGTAAATTTAAATAATATTTTTTTGTATTAAATGAAGTGAATTGATTATATGCCCCCACAGGTTAGTGGAGTTGGTCTAAGTCTTGGGTTTGCTCCCTGATGTCTTGGGTTTGACTCCCTGGCCTATGACTTACCCTGTCGCACACATTTGGGGTGATTATATAATATAATTATAAGAAAGAATTAAATAATTATTATTTAAACATAAATTTTTTCTAATAATTTTGTTAAATAACAATATGTATGATATAATTTATGTGAAATTAAAAAATTAAATCTATTAATTGTCATGTTTTTTTTATAACCGAGCGTGAAATTTCAATTGTGTATGTCAAAAGTATAGCTTATTGAAAAGAGTTTAGAATGTATATTTGGAAGAATTTTTAAAAATAAAAATAAATTTTAAAAAGCGTTTTATTGGAGACACATCTTGAAATGTTTTGGAAATCTAAAACAAATTAATCAAGTCTTACCCCTTTGTGTGGTTTTCAATAAATTTGTATTTGGGAGAGAATTTTTAGCAATACATTTTTTAATGATGATTGTAAATTATGTGAGACAAATTTGAAAATCAATATCTTGTGTGATAAACAAATATTCAATGGTAAGCTTCAAGAAAGAGCTTAAAATGTCAAGCCAAATTTGGATCCATAGAAAAATGGAAAATTTAAGTTGCACCAACGACTTCTACGCATTTAATATTTTTTCTTTCCCCACTTTAGGTTTTCTATGGGGTGAGAAGTTTAAGATGTACTAGTTCAACTTTCTTAATAATAGTCAAAATAATAGTTCAACTTTCTTAAAAAATGGGCAAAATAATAGTTCAATTTTCTCAAAAATAGGAAAAATAATAGGTCATTTCACTTTTTTTGAAAATTCGTCAATAACACACAAAACTTTTTAGCCAATCATATTTACAAAAAATAATTTTTCTAATTTATAAAGTTAAGTATTTTACAAGTTAACTTTACAAAATTGAATTTTATTCTATTTTTTTTTTTAATATTGTTTTTGATTAGTTGAAAGTTAATTTATTAATAACTAATTAACTTGAAAAAACAAACTCATTGCAATAGTATTGCCTACACAAGTATTAATAAGGCAACACAAACCTATTGCCAAAAGAAGAATTACATAGCAAACAACCAGATACACCTCATACAACTGGCAACCATAAGCTTAACGCGTGGTAAAATACAATATCAATAAAAGACAGCCATAAATTTGGCTTATGAACAACATTTAGTTCTAAATTTAAGTAAACATTGTAGTTGTTGCGAACATAGAGAATCATTTTCATGAAGGTGAAACAATTTATACTTTATCTCATCCAAGTGGTTGCTAATTTTCAACTGTTCTTTGGGCACCCCCTGTAATTGAGAGCACAACACAACAATTTGGAACATAACATCAAAGTAAAATTTTAGCATTTTCGCTTCCTAGTGGACATTATGCTTTGCAAAAACAGCCAAACATCGAGTTTTCCATATATTAAGTAAAATAGCATGTCTCATAGAATCAACAACTTTCCTATGCAACCCAAAACCCAATAAGGCTTCTTTCCATCTTAACTTATGCCTGAAGATAGCAAGAAGAAATTTGAAAATAACATTCCATTTCCTTTTTGTCCAAGCACAGTCCCAAAAAATATATTTCATACTTTTATTGTAATGAAAAAAGGAGCATTTAATCTAGTGTACCATCATACATCTTAACCTACCACTAATAGGTAATTTTGAGTGTAAAACTTTCCAGGCCAAGATTTGAGCATTCGCCTCATCTTTAGACCTCCATTTATCTGAGCACTCAATCCTCTCCAAGTCTTTTCTTTGAAATTACAATTTCATTTCAGATCTAACCTTGGAGTTAAGGACACTGAAGGAAGCAACCTAAGATATATCATTTTTAGAGGAAAATAACAAAATTGAGCTTTTTTTAGGCACCAGCAATCCTTAAAGGCATTACAATGTAAGGGGGTACAAAGTTTCATAATTAGCTCCATGGGAACCAATGCTCTCACGAAAATAACAAAACCTTGAAGCTTATCATTTACACCAAATTTATTTGCAATGATATGCCATGCAGCCCAATCCAGGGTATTAAAGTCCCATAAATCACCAAATTGTTGAATCCCTTTATTAAATAAAAGAAAAGCATGTCACGGAAAAGCAATACAAGAGGTTGTTCCTGCTATTGAACCATTTTGTTCCACCAAATGGATGAAACAACAAAATTGAACCTGTGTTGTAAGGATTCACTTTTCTAGCTTAAACAATTGAAAACCAATTATCAAGCCTTCCATATAGACAACAAGGGAAAGGAAGCTTTGACCTGAAAAAAAGGAGCCAACAAAACTTTATCAATCCATCTAACTGATTGTCATTTTTTTTAATAGCAGCCTACATGATTCAATAACGAACCAAGATCTTCCAAGGTTCATGTCCAACCACAACTTTAACAATCCATTTAGCAACCAAACAAACTCCTTGGGTTTTGGGGTCCAACAAACCCAACCCACCTCTTGATTTAGGTTGGATACAATGTAGCCAAGAGGTTGATTTAAAACCAACCTCACCATTCTAGTTAGACCAAAGAAATTGCTTAATGATTTTAATTAAATCCTCATAACCCTTTTTAGATGAAATCCAACAAGAGGAATAATAAACATGAGAGGCCAAAAAAATATGATTCACCACTTGGATCTTTCCATCTAGGGACACAAATTTATTCCCCCAAGAGGACAACTTATTTTTCAACTTATTAAGAAACCATTTCCAAATATAAAAAAGTGTAACACCTAGCCCAAAAGGAATCCCCAAGTAGCGAGAGATTTCTCCATGTTTAATTTGTTTCCATTCATTGGGTATCCACTCCGGGACGGGGTCAGTCTTAACCATAATAAACTCAGTTTTATGATGAGCTAATTTAGAACAAAAAATTACATAATAAAGTTCAAGAACCCCCATCACATTATGAATCTCTTCTTCTAAGTTATGAAGAAAAAGCATTCTATCATCAACAAAGTGTGAGTTAAGCACAACTTCATCATTTGGTATTGAAACACCCCTTATTAAATCCATCTGCTTATACTTTTGAAGAAAATACCCAAGAGCATCATAAAGAAAAGGAGATAACGAGAAACCTTGTCTTATTGAACGTTGCAAGGGAAAGTCCAATTTGATAATTCATTGTTAACCACTAGCTGAGCATTAGCCTCATTGAACAACATTTGGATGTGTTTGCAAATCTTAGGACCAAAACCCAACCAATCAAGCATTTTAAGAATAAAACTCCATCTCATTCTATCATATGCTTTATCAAAATCAAGCTTCACCAATAAAGCATCTTGACCTAATTGTTGAGCCCATTCAATAGTTTCCCATGCAAGAATCAAGTTATCAAGGATAAATCTCCCTCTAAGGAAACCGATTTGTTCTAGTCTAACAATCTCTTTCACCACTGGTTTAATTCTAGAAGCAATAGCTTTAGCTATAATTTTGTAAGAAGTGTCCAATAAGGTTATAGGACACCAACCAGCAATAGAGTCTTCAGTCTTCACTTTAGGAAGGAGTTTAATAAGCCCCTTATTAATATTAGTACCTAAGGACCCTTGAGCTAAAGCCTCCAAGTACACCAAATAGAAGTCATATTTAATGTGTTGCCACATAGTTTGATAAAATTCCACTGATAACCCATCAATACCAGGGCTCTTATTGGAAGGCATAGAAAAAACATGTTCTAAATCTTCCATGGAAAGTTCTCGGTCCAAAAACTTGATATACTCAGTATCCACCTTTGGGTGATCCCACAATACTGGTTTACAATTTTTGGCCAAATTGGACACTGAATTGATTTTTTCTAACTAAATCTTCACTTTTGGGCCCCTATAATGGCTAAACCGTGAGGAATTTGAAGATGATGCAAACTAGTGATTTCTGAAATTTTTTCTATAGATTATAAATATATTTTTTTCAAAATTTTTGGAATCAAATTGCACTTATTTTTCCATCTCCTTCGAAAACTATTTTTTTTCGGTAAACACCATTTTTAAGTAGTGATGCTCACCACATACAACATAACTTTTTTTCCATGAAGGATAATTTTTTTTTTTTTTGAATTTAGATTTATAACTACGATATCTAACACTTTCATTTGGTTTCAATTTTTTTGATATTCTGCTATTTTTCCACATGTGCAAAAGAGAGAGCTTGATTTTTAGTGAAAAACCTAAATTCACAAGAAATAAAAAATAAATATGATAATCAAATTAAATTTATTTAAAATTATACTTTTTGGGAAGCTTATAATAAGGACTACATACTCACAAAAAATAAATTTTAAATGAATTCATTTGATCCCCCAAAAGATAAATCAAAAGTGATTTTTTATCAGCATTTTGATGGGTGTAAAGGAGATTTTGTTAAAGGTATGGTTTAAAACTAGCGAGGTTCTATCCAAGGTGGTTTGATCAAACGCTCTTCAATTGGAATCATTTAAATGGAACTTTTCAAGGCTTAAATTATTATATTTTCTAAAAATATGTGATTTCAGCAAAAAATAGGATCTCTGAGAAAGTGTAAACTAGTATTGTGGGATCACCCCTTGTTGGGAATAATGTCCTTGATCATGTCTTCCAGAACTAATTGAGTATCATGCCAATGAGGTTCTTCCTAGAACAACTTCTTATAAAATTTTTGAAATAAGTCCATAACCTCTTTAGGACTGGTATGCATATGACCAAAATCATCCTGAATAGCTCCAATGTACTCCTTATGTTATAGTTCAAAAATTTAAAGAAATATTTAGAGCCTTTACAATGGAAAATAAGTTTGTAGTTGGGATTTGGAAAAAATGAATGCATTTTCCATGGTTGATCATAAGTTTTAAGGAATCGATGTTTCACCTTTCTTTAAGGAGTATTGTCTACAATCTATCTTTAGTATTTTTTTATTTATGACGATGATGGATTGTAAAGTGTGATTCAAAATATTGATATGAAAATCCTTGGCACAATTAAATACATAAAAATTATAAGTAGTACTATGGACTATGGAAATATCATGATTATTATAGGAATAGTTGTTTAATGGCACATCAAATGAGATGGTGACTAGGAAAAACACCCTCATGATTTGATATATTGATAATGCTTTTGTTTCCTCCTTATTTAGTGACAATGTTTTTGGGGTAGGATTATTACCTTTTTTTTAATAATGGTTTGTTATAATGTGTTTTCTTGGAAAATTCATTTAGGGCTTTCTAGGTATCCAACAAACGCTACCCTTGTTTATCTTGAAAAAATTGATGTTTCTTGTTCCAAACCAAATGGTTCACCATGTTCTTATGGATTGGCCTTATCTCATGACAATGTTGTCTATTGAAAATATTACTTGGTTGAGTTATATAGATTGTTGGACATTGTGTTTTGTAAAAAATGTAGGTTCCTACTAAAAACAACCATCATAATTTTAACATCAAAATGTTGTGTATCCTTCAATTTGACCTTAAGACATTTCTAGTTTTTGAGTTATTATACCAATTATGATGAAGTGGCTAGGAACAAATTGTTTTGGATAAAATTTATTCTTATTATGTATTAATAGTGGATGTATAAGAAAAGGTTAGGCTTAATTGACACATGAACCTAGAGTACTTATTACATGTTGGTAGTAACCTCCATGGTTTTTAACATTTCTTTTCCATTTGAAAGGAATTTTTTTACTTCCCATGTAGCAGTCACCATTTTCCATGCTAAGATTATCATAATTAATTACAAACTCACATGGTCATAGTTTTATTTTCTTAGCACATTTAAACCCTTTATTATCAATGAAAAATGACATCATTCTCACCCCTATCACCTTGTGTCAATGCTAGTTATTTCCCTCTCCATTGTATAGAAGACTCGTCTCCCATAACCCTTGGCACATACAAATTAAACATTAACACATACAAGAATGTTCAAACACAACACTTGGCATGTGCAAAATAGACATCAACACATATGAACAACTTCAAACACAACCCTTGGCATGTGTGTAAAATAGATGTCAACAAATATGAACAACTTTGAACCTTATTTTTTCTACCCAACAACCAAACAAACTCCCACTTGCACAAAAGCATAGCTTATAACTAAATGAAAAAATGAACTTCATACAACAGTATTGTTGCTAGGCAATTTTTTGAAGAACTCCTTTTTTTGTAAACCTATGATGCAATTTATAACTAATGCTTGGCCCATGTTTGTTTTAATTTGATTCTACAACAAAGGGTTGAATAGTTCAAGATTGGCATCATTACAACTTATGAGTATAACTTCTACATTTTCTCAATACCAATTTTGCACAAGTTGGGAGGGTATGATCAAAGTTTATGGAATTTAGTTTTACAATTACCAATTGCATTTACTTAAAAGTCTAAGATGTTTTGAACAAACCCATTTTTATGTGTATCCTATAATCACTATAATATATCTTTGTAAGAAAATATATTAATCTAAACATAAGAACACTTACATAGAAAATATAATCAAAACATATCACAAGATTTAACATGGGAACCCTTGAAGTGAAAAAACATACCAACATGTAGCACCACCCTTCTTGTATTCATATAGTAATAATCATGAATGATATCAAAGAGATTTGCAACTAATTTCCAAGAGTTATTTTGGTGGCATGTACCCAACTAAATAACAAGCTAACTAATCCCTTCTAAGGCACTCAATATATAGACAAAGGGTCAACCTAGAAACTTGTTTATTAAGCTTCATGTTTAATGCACCAAAGTGGGATTTCCCACAATTAGCACCCAAGATTGACTCTAGATCTTGAAATGACCCTTAATTAAATATTGTATTTAGGATGGCATGTCTTCACATGGCCCACACTCATACATTAAACATTTTAAAATGTCATATACAACAAATATCTAATGAAATATTGAGTAACCGAAAGTGAGGCATCCCACCCCAAGGTGGACCACAACTTTAGAACATATTTAACATTTAATGCAAGGTGTACAACACCTTCCCACCATTTTTCCACTCTGTTGTACACATTGCATAAGGAGCCAAATCTAGAAAAATGAACTATGTGCTAAGGGAAGACATCTCCATAATAGTTGTTAACAAGAAAAGTGGGGAGTCATATACTAGAGTTTTGTGCCCCAAGTATTATCTAGATGTTGTGTTTATACCCCAAACTCGACAATAATACAAGGGTCAATCTAGAATTTAAGTGTGAAATTTGTACTTAAGTTATTCACATGGAACATAGTATCAATTTTATGCCAAATTAAAGATCATAGGAAATGCATAGACATTAGTATATTGATATAATGAGTTTTTAGTACATTAAATTATTTGCTTGTATTTTTTCATAAATACTCGGTATCATATTATTCTATATTCATACGCATCTGATATTATATTAGTTTATATTCCATATATCTCGTGTCACCTCTATTATATTCTTTTCCTATCTCATACATGTAGTATCCTATTGGGATGTGTCCCTTACAAAATGCATCTCTTATTTGAGGTATCATGTCGACCTCAAGCTTTTCATCCCTTTTGCAGTGGTTTATGGTGGGATGCATTTATTTGTATCTCTTTTCTAGCCCTTGCTTTATTGTTTACCCTACCAACATCATCGCCTTTTCAAAATTATATCTTTTCCTTGAGACATTTAAATTTCTTATTTTGTTGGAAGGATATTTTTGTCCCCCTTCCAATCAATATAGCATAGTCGATCAACTACAAAAGATACTAGCACAGATATCCATATTGGAACTCCTTAAAATTTCACTATCACATAAGGAGGTTTTAGAACAGGCTCTTATGGCCACAACGGTACCCAATAATCTGGATGTTTGTCAATTTCAAGCCATGGTGGGACATTTGATCACACCTCACTACTGAATTTGACACCATTTTCTGATAGATGTTCATCGGTCGTTCGACAAATCTTTGTTGGACAAGCAACGAAATGACGAAAATATTTTTGTCATTATTTTTTTGTCAAAAGGCCGATGACGAATTAAATGTTGAAATAACGGCACAGATTCGTCGGTCGTCGACATCATAAAATGACTCAGAATTTTGTTGAAATATCGACGAAAACTTTGTGTATCCATAGATGAATTACACCAAAAGTTCATCGCCATTTCGATGAAATGGGCAAGGAGTAGCGTCGAAAAAACACCAGATGTTCATTTCCATTTTGACGAAATTGGAAAGGAGTAGCGCTGAAACTACACCAAAAGTTCATCGAAAGTGTGATGAAATGGGAAAGTAGTAGCATCGAAACAACACCAAAAGTTTGTCGACAAGTGGTAGCGTCAGAAGAATACCAAAAGTTCATTGAAAGTGTGGCGAAATGGGCAAGTAGTAGCATTGAAACAACACTAGAAGTTCATCAAAATTGTGATGAAATGGGCAAGGAGTTACGACAAAACCTTCGTTGCAGCTATAGCAACTTCGTCAAACCTTTTTGGTGATTCATTAGTGGGTTTCGTCGAAATTGTGATGAAGCAATGCAATTTTTTTTTAAAATATTCATGGAAATGTACCATCGTGGAGACTGACGACTGATCATACATACAGACTACATATTGGTTTGATGCTTCAAAAGATGCATTTCTTATATTGAAAAGTGCATTACATTATTGAGCTTCTCTTTGTTTCAAGAATAGTTTAATATTCTCTACTTAACAAGGCCAACTATGTGATGGTGGAAGCTCATTTGGCCCCTCCCCCCCTCACATCACTCTCAATTCCCCATACCCAATCATATAAAATTAATCATTCATTCATCCATTAATAACATATAACATTCATTCATTCATCCATTAATAACATATAACATTCATTAATCCATTAATAACATATTACATTCATTCATTAACATATAAGATTCATTAATTAACATATTCACATTCATTCATTAACATATAATATTCATTCTTTCAGTTTTTACATATTATCAAAAATATGGTTGTCATGATATGATTACAATCACTTTTTTTTTTGTTTCTTTTTTAAAGCTACATAAAGCTGAAGTGGAGTATCATTTTCTGAATCAATATCTATCCCACCTTTAGTTGTTCTTCCCTCTGCTCCTGATCTTAATGTACGCCTAGTCATCTGCTCATGACATGGATGTTCTTTGCCAAAGGGTTTCTTTATAATAAAGAAAGAAATGTTAAAAGCGGTATGTATTATTATTATTGTTACAAGTATTTCATTAATTAAAGAACATTAGAGTGGTTCTCTTTACCTGATGGGTCCACATCATGTTACTGAACTTTTGTTATAGACTCATGCTCAACATGGTGAACACCCTCTAAATCTTGATCTGCAGTTGAAACACGAAAGGTTACATTAATTAATACACCAATTGAAATTAAATATGTTTAAGATAACATGAGGGTGGTCCTCTTTACCTGATGGGGCCACATCATGTTCCTGATCTTTTGTAGCCTGATCATGCTCAACACATTGATCACGCTCTATATGCTCTAAAGTTGAAACACGAAGGTTACATTAATTAATACACCAATTGCAATTAAATATGTTTAAAAGAACTTTAGAGTGGTCCCTCTTTACGATGGGGCCACATCCTTATTCTGATCTTCTCTAGCTTGATCATGCTCAACATGTTGATCCA
>VDFB02252616.1:190590353-190607617 GCA_007258455.2 Sequoia sempervirens | reverse complement strand
TTGCAGTGTTGCTACTAAAGTACAAAATAGGGAAAAAGAGAAGGAATGTATTTTAAATTGTAATATATTTTGGGGTAGGTGAAGCCCTAATTTGTAGTGAATCTTGGTCACACAATGCAAATAAATCTTGGCCATTCATTTTTCTTTTTAAACACTATAAATAAGGGGTCTCCTCTCATTTTCAAAGAGATTTGAGTTGTTGTAAAGACATGCTATAGAAATTTTAATAGAAATACATTGAATTGGTGGATTTCTAAATTTCTTTGCATATTTCATGATTCATCTCCATAGTTAGCTGATTTAGTTAAATTTACTTTGCTATTCTTTATTTTCTTAGATTACTTTGATAGATTTAGTAGATGTTCAATTATTGTGAAGGTTTATGCTATGTTGATGCCTTTCTTCTCCATAGTTTTTGTTGTTTATTGTTGGTAGATAGTTGTGTAAAGTTATTCTAGACATAAACTAAAAGTTGCTCCAAACTTTTATCTTTGTTCATGCATGTTTATGGTGAATGAATGGTAGAACATTTTCAGTCCTTAGAAGCTAGCACAAGTTTCATGCTACTATGATTTTTTTTGTTAAGTGACATTCTGGTTTAAGGAAGTTGTCTATAGTAGAACCCTCCATGATCACTGTTCATAGTTAGTTTCAGATCTAGGAACCTCTTCTCTCCCCTACCCTTTTCTTTTTCTTTTAATAAGTAGCCTATGCTAAGGTTCATTGCACATTGTAAAGCCAAATCTTAAGGTAAAATTGGAGTTTATGATTGTTGTTCGAACCTACAACAAACTGCACTCTAACTTCCCATTTTAGGAACTCCATTTCAAGATTTATTTCATATCTAGCCAAATACATAGGTCTTCCCTATGATTACTAGCAAAATCACAGCAAACATCAAATGATAAATTCCATGCACATCATAACCTAACACCCAAGAGACCTTGGGGTAGCGATTGGTAATATTCTTGCGAATTTCTACCTTTCAAGAGAGGTAGTATGCCTATGCATTGCATGTGTTGAGAAAGTTCTCAAAAAACCCATCAACAGGGTTTAGGGTATAGGTTTTAGGGTATACGGTTGAATCATTAGGGTTGAGGGTCCAAAGTATAGGGTAGAGGGTATATGGGTTGAGGGTTTATAGTTTAAGGTTTGATGGTTGAGGCATTAAGGGTTTAGGGTTGAGAATTGAGGGTTGAGGGTATAGGGTTGCTAGATTAGGGTTGAGGGTAGAGGGTTTGAGGGTACACCTATTAGAGCATTTAAGGTTTTAGGGTTTAAGGGTTGAGTGTTGAGGGTTTAAGGTTGAGGGTATAGGATTGAGTGTTTAATGGTTTAAGAGTTTAGGGTTGAGGGTTGAGGGATTAAGGTAGAGAGTTTACTTGGTTTTAAGGGTTTAAGGGTTGAGAGTATAGGGTTGAGGGATTAGGGTTGAGGGTTGAGGGTTTAGGGTATAAGGTTAAGGGATTAGGGTTGAGGGTTGAATTTATAAGGTAGAGGGTTTAGGGGTTGAGAGTTTAGGGTTTTAGGATTGAGGGTAAAGGGTAGAGTGTTGAGGATTTAAGGGTTCAAGGATTAGGGTTGAAGGATTAAAGGTTGAGGATTTATGAATTAGGGTTGATATTTTACTTGAGTTTAAGGGTGTAAGGGTTCATTGTATAGGGTTGATGGATTAGGGTTGAGAGTAGAGGGTTTAGGTTATAGGTAAGGGTATATGGTTGAAGGATTATGGTTGAGGGTAGAAGGTTTAGGTTATAGGTGATGGTCTAATTTATAGGATAGAGGGTATAGGGGTTGAGGTTTGAGGGATTAAGAGTTGAGGGTTTGGAATTGAGGGTTGAGGGTTTAATGTATAGGGTAGAGGGTAGAGGGTTTAAGGTTTGAGGGATTAAGGGTTGAGGTTGTAGGGATTAGGGTAGAGAGTTTACTTGGGATTAAGGGTTTAATGGTTTAGGGTATAGGGTTGAGGGATTAGGGTAGATAGGGAGGGATGGATGGAGGGAGAGATGGAGGTAGAAGTGAGATAGATAGAAGAATAGAAGAGGGAGGGACAAAGATAAATTAGGCTTGATGATCCAACGTATAAGGTAGAGGGTTGAGAATTGAGGGTATAGGTTTTAGGACCTATAGGGTTGATGGGTTAGGGTATTGTGTTGAGGGTATAGGGTTGAGGGATTAGGTTTGATGGTAGAGGGTATTGGGTTGAGGGATTAGGGTGGAGGGTAGAGGGTAAAGGGTAGAAGGTTTAATGGTATAGGGTCTAAGGTTTTAGGGTTGATGGTTTATGGTTTAGGGTAGAGGGTTTAGGTTATAAGTTTTAGGGTATATGGTTGATGGATTAGGGTTGAGGGTTCAATGTATAGGGTAGATGGTATAGGGATTGAGGGTTTATGGTTTAAGGTTTGAGGGTTGAGGGTTTAAGGTTGAGGGTAGAGGGTTGATGGTATAGGGCTAAGTGTTTAACGGTTTAATTGTATAGGGTTAAGGGATTAGGTTAGAGAGGCAAGGATGGATGGAGGGAGAGATGGAGGGAGAAGTGAGATAGAGAGAATTAGAGAAGATGAGGGAGGGACTTAAATAGATGAGGGTTGAGGATTGAATGTATAGGGTAGAGGGTTGAGAATTGAGGGTATAGGGTTGAGGACCTATACGGTTGATAGTTTAGGGTATTGGGTTGAGGGTATAGGGTTGAGGGATTAGTTTTGAGGGTAGATGGTATTGAGTTGAGGATAGAGTGTAGATTTTTTAAGGTTTTAGGGTCTAAGAGTTTATGGTTAATGATATAGGGTTTAGTGTTGAGAATTAAGGGTATAGGACTGATGACCTATAGGGTTGAGGGTATAGGGTTCATGGATTAGGGTTGACGGTAGAGGGTATTGGGTTGAAGGTAGAGGGTAGATGGTTTTAGGGTTATTGCATTAAGGGTTGTGGGTAGAGGGTTTATGGTTGAGGGTAGAGAGTTTAAGGGTTTGAGGGTTGACTGGTAGATGGTATATGGTTGAGGGTTTAGGGTTAGAGGGTATTGGGTTAAGGGTAGAGGGTAGAGGGTTTAAGGGTTTAGGGTTGACCTAGTTTAATGTAGATGGTATAGCGTTGAGGGTTAAAGGTTAAGGGTTGAGAATATGAGGGTTTAAGAGTTGATGGTTTAGGGAGAGAGAGAGGGAGGGAGAGGGAGAAAGAGATAGAGAGAGAGGGGGAGTGGGAGAGAGATAGAGGGAGTGAGAGAGAGAGAGAGATTTTTCTAGTTGTGTAGGTAGAGAGAGGGAGTGGGAGTTATAGAGGGAGTGAGAGAGAGAGAGGGAGTGGGAGAGAGATATAGGGAGTGGGTGAGAGAGAGAGACTTGAGAGAGGGGGTGGGAGGGAGAGACATGAGAGAGAGTGAGAGAGAGAGTGGGAGAGAGAGATTAAGGTTTAACGGATTAGGGTTTAAGGCATAATGTCTAGGATTGAGGGTTTAGGGATAAGTGAGAGACTTAGATGGATAAGGGAGATGGATGGATAAGGATAGAGAGAGAGATACAAGAAACCTATAAAAAATCAACTTTCTCATAATATGAGCACGTTTTGAAGAAGTTGAGACGTAGTCATTTGTTTAGCAAGGCATAATGCGCACAAATTTTGTCTTGCTCTAAAAATGGTAAAAAACTCAATATACCCATGATCTATAGGCCCACATTCTGCATATTCTCTTGTTTATGCATGGGTTCCAACAAAAAGAAGCTTTTTGATGCTTTAGTGAAGTGTGCATGCAAGTTTTTCACATTCTACCACTTTTTTTATGATCTTTCCACCACCTTTGCATGAAATAGAAAAAATTTCACATAAAATTTGATATATATCAATTCAAGTCTCAATTCGATTCAAGAGTGATGGACATCACCATGAGATCACATTTATTTGAGGAATTTTCTCAAACAACTTATTTCCTTGTCTATGCTATTGCTTACTATTATTCTTTCATATATTTTTTCCAAGCATCCATAACATAGATAAGGAAGTGAACTATTTGAAAAAAATGCCTCAATAAAAAATGGTCTCATGGAATTCCATGACAAGAAAATGCAATTGGTACTTTCTCCTAGTTATTACTTATGTTATGTGAAGTAATTGCATCACTACTTATATTGACTTTCTAAACAACTATATTGTAATTGAAAATTTGTCATCTATTAACATATAGTTATTAGTTATGCATTGTGAAATAATGCTTTGAGTTTGAAATATGTGCAATGCAATGTAATCAATGATATCAATATAAACTACACAATCCTATTATGTACAATTCATTAGTTAAACTCTTTATTCTATTACCTACATGAAGGTTTGTCCAACTCCATCGGCACTAGGAGGTGTTTCCACAAAACCTCCAATATTATAATATTCCACATCCAAAATTAGATATTAGAATACCATTCATATAACAATGCTATTCACATGTAATAAATTTATAATTGTTTACTAGTTACATACCTCAATGGTAGATGCAGTTGAGTAATAAACAGGTGGAGAGTTGGTGTATCCAGTATCAACACTGTGACCCTGAAATCTTATTAAAATCATTAAACTAAATTAGTTAATCTTGCATTTCAAAAATCAAATTTAATAAATTAAATTCAATGAACATGCTAACATTTACTTGAGTATCGATGCCAAAAGCCTCATTCAAAATGTCAATTTTCATCACCATCTTCGCAGCTGTAGACGTATCCTACATACCATCCTCGTAAGTTTTTGTGAAGTCATATGTACAAGCCAAGCTGCAAACCTGACAAGAATGGGGTGGAATCCTACCCCTCAAAGTCTCCCCTAGATGGCATTGTACTATAGGATTGGAATGCTAGATGACACTTTGGGTCAGAGAGCTAATAGATTGCAAAGTGTATACCTTAGCACTCTCCTTCGTGATGAAAGGGATAACAATGTGCTCACAAGTTGAACTAATGAGAGCTTGTCTCCCTTTCCATTGAGGATCTTGTCATGCACAAGGTCTATCCTATTTTGACCCTCCACCTCTCCCTTGAAAGTCCCCCATATCAAAATAGTTTGGGATTTTATTGAGGATGAACTCACAGTAGAGTTTCCTTAATAAATATTGGGGGACTTCACAATTTTTGCATGGTGGATAGTAAAAAACCATGTGCCACCTATCCCAAAAATTATTCCTAATCCCTTGGTGGTGGCACCAATGGATAAGAATCTTGGCATTAAGGTCAAGATTGTGATTTGTCCATGGTTCAATGAATAGTGAGCACAAATCATATTTTATAATTTTTTCATCTTTTACTTCTTTATATGATAATTTATATACATAAAAATTCCTCCACGCCTGCCTCCTATCTACCCAACCACTTAATTGTTTGCTGATTGCAACTACATGTTTTAACATGTCTTGAAGTGAACTCACAAGTGTTCTTCTTTCCATAGTTGAACTTACAAGATTATTCAACCTCGTGATTAACTCCTCAATCTATTTTTTTTTATTTTCAATTACCCCCATTAAATTTTTCTCAGTGCCAAGAGGATGTTGAGGAATTGGTGGAGGAGTATTTTGTTCATGTGCTTGTTATGGTTGTTGATGATTTTTAGGAGGATTTTTTAGGTTCATTAACATCTCCTACAAATTAAACAAATGAATATAAAAGAAACCTAAAATTACCTATTTAACAACAAATTCACAAAAAAAATAATGCTTACTTGTTTGACCTCCCCATCGGTGTGGTGGCATATTGGCGACAAAATTGCAACAATTCAATGAAGAAATTGCAACTTTAGCTCCTTCCAAAACACAAGCATGCAAATACAGGCCTTATTGACCACGAACAAAAAATATAGTGAAAATAAAATGATGTCATTTTCTTTTTTTGTTTTAATAAGATATAATGCACTCGTGTTGTAACATGAGCACATTATAGGCTCGATGTGACTGAACCTTTGGATTGGTCACACCAAGCCATAACGGGAGTGCATTATAGCCTATAAAATTATTTTTGAAATTTTGGCCACAATTTGGTCCCCCATATTTTTGCACCCGCCCTATAGTAGTATCTTCTCTATCCAAAAAACTTTCATTCATGGAAATACTTATGGTAGAGTACCTTAGAAGCATAATTTTATATCTTGTGAAACCAAGAAAGAAAAAGACACGTAATCAAACTGAGAAGGTGAAATTATTCAACTAATGTGATGAAGTGCTTACTTTGATTACTAATCTCTCATTTTCACCAAATCTATGTCTCAAATCCATAATTTATATTCTCCTTTTGATATTTGGGTGAAATTTGTAAGATTTCTCAAGAGGTACATACAATAAGGGGATAAAAGTTAGATGAAATTCTATATTAGGATTGAATCCTTAATGGTTTAGTACGATCAAATATTTTATCTCAATTAAAATTGACTTTGTTTCATCTAAATGACTACATTATTCAAAAAAATATGACAAGACAATTGTTATTATTCTTTCTAAGATGGTAGATTTATTTTCATTATTTTTTTGTAACAATATGGATACAAAGGGCGTTAAGCTCCAGATGCTTATATATGATGCTTTTATGAATATTTGACCATAAAAAGAATCAAAAGGATCTAATAATGGTCAATATAAACTTGATGATTCACATTCATTTTCCTCATTAATGTAAAAAAAATCCATTCCCTTTACTTTTTCATAGTGGCATCTATTTTTCTCAAATTTTTAGTGGATTTGCATAGTTTATCAGGGAAGCTATGGTATGTTGTCCCTAGTCTAGGTACAAAGATGTATCAGGATATCTTTTCCTTTCTATTTCTATATGGATTTTTTTATAGTTTTCGCTTTACTCAAGTTTCCTATTTTTCCCTTGACTCTATGACCCAATGGATAAGGAACACCTAAAATTTATTTTCTAATGTCATCACTCTCCTATTAATTAACTTTAATTATTTAATTAAATCTTTCCATCATTTCACCTCGACCTTTGTTAATTAAATATTTTTTAATTATGTCACTAAGGTTCATGTCCCTTATAATTAAATAAATATAATTTATTTAATTATAACCACTTTGTTTACTATAATTAAATAATTGATTCTAATTATTGAATTATTCACTAATCTTGATTTCTCCATAATTAAATAAAAAATATTTATTTAAATGATTTTCCAAATGGACTTTCCCTCACTTATTTTGAATTAAATTACTATTTAATTCAAAAAATCAGTTTGTCTTTTTCTTCTATAGTTAAATAATGTTGACATTGTTTAATTATTCACTTTTCTCTTCAAACTAATTGATTTTGTCAAAAAATCATTCAATTTCCTCTTTCTCTTTCACTTCTGATCTTATCCCGTCTCGTCTCGATTAATTTCATCCATTGCTCAAAATAAAAATCTTCTAATCTCGACTGTCCATTTTCCATCTGACTCTCTATAAATAGCATTGCTATTTACCATCTAGGATCTCAGAAAATCTTGAATTTATAGGCTATTGCGTTGTTAAGATAATTAGTTTCTTCGATATTTTGTTGTCATTTACTTTAGGATTTCATTGTAGGCTACAAATTTAAGGGAATTCATTACTTCATAGCAAAATTGAGAAGAACAATGAAGGTGATTAAACCAGAGCGTGAAGACTTGGGTAACTTTGTTGTGTTATTTTGAATTTTCATAATAGGATTGAGCTTCATTGTTGGTTAGGAATTTTTGAGTTTGATTTTAATAGTTAATGTTTTCTAACATTGAATTTTCCTAAGCAATAGATGGTGAACCCGGCATGAATTTGTAGATTATGAGAATTGATTAAAACCATGACAGTTGATAAGTATTGAGACTTGGTTTGTGGTAATGCTTAAATTTTGTAGGCAATAAAGCTTCTTGGTGTCAACTAACAGGGGCGGCTATTTGTGAAACATTTTCTTGTCACCTTTCTTTTTAAGCTTGCAATTTCTATTCTGGGCGTTTATCTTTGTTTTGCGGTTCTTTATGCTGAAAATTTGAAGTCTTCAACGTTTAATGGGATGGCATTTGTTTACTTGAATAATTTACTGGTTTCATAAATTCATCTAAAAAAATATATCTCGCATGAATACTATAAGGATTTTCTTGCATGAATATGTCTTATTGATGAAATGAATGATGCTACTACAAGAATGATCCATAGTAGAATTTTTGTTTTACTGTGTTCATTTACTTCAATTTTTAATAGCAACATATTCATTATAATTTGATTGAAAGGAATTGGGAAATTTTGAATGTCTCTACATTTGGTGAAGTTGTTTTCTGATCAGAAGTTGCAATTTTTCTCTCTATCATAGTTAAAGAAAATGATTTATCCATTCTTTCATCCATTATGCAACTTTCTTGGTTACCTTGCATTTCTTTGAGTGTAAATTTGAAAGCACAGAGAATAGATAGATGACAATTATTTTCCAATGAAATCATTCTGGTTTGTCATCTTGAATTGCAAATTTTGAAATATTGTCGAATCAGTTGGTAAGTCATATAGTTTTCACATGGATTTTATCTTTTGATGGTGGTATTCTGAGAAGGGCTTGAAAATTGAATTTGAGAGATCTGGTAGCTGGAGCTGCTGTTATCTGAACGTAAATACTCCATAATTCATGTTGCCATTCAATATTCTCAGTCAACTTTAACTCTCCCAGTGTAGAATTTAATGAATTGTCTTATTTATTCAACCATCAGAAATACTGCTTGCCATTTAATTTTCTTGTCAATTGATGATTTACCGATATTTATCTCTTTCACATATTTAGAACTTGTTGTTGTGAATGCATAGTTACAGTTTCATTGTATTAGTTTTTGGAGCATCCCAATTGATCAACATGAACTCTATTATTTGTAGAACTAAATATAGTGGCAAGTATTTGACTTGCAGATTCGTCCATCATATGTTTCATGCTACGTCCAACTTTTGATGGCTCTTGTTGCTCATCGAGTTCTACTGCTTCTCTACGAATTTTGGCAGCATCAAGTAAACGTTTACAATAGTCAACATGCAACTTTATCTTCTTATGAGGTCTTTCCACAGCTAACAGTTGGTTGAACATAGGGAGTGTATTCATTTTAATTTTAATTTAATTTAGATTGCCTTTAAACTTAATTGAAATTTACTTTAGATTTAATTTAGATTTACTTTATATTTAATTCAGATTTACTTTTAGATTTACTTTAGATTTAGATTTTAATTTTAGTTTTAGTTTAGTTTGAGTTTTAATTTTAATTTTAGTTTTAGTTTTCAATTTGATTAATTAAGTTAAATTAATTTTAGTTTTGATCAGTAATTAGTTTTACTAGTTTAATTTAATTGTAATTTTAGTTTGGAGCAATTCAGATTAAGTTAATTTTAATTTAGATTAATTTAGTTTAGAATTAATCTAGTTTAGATTTAATTTCAGTTTAGATTAATTTTAATTTTATATTAATTAATTGTGTTAGTTTAGATTCAGAACCGAGGTGAAATCGAAAGGGGGACCTAAGCCCAATCTCAGAGTTCAAGGTGTAGGATTGTGCCAGAAACAACTCTGAGGTGAAATCAAATGAGGGACTTTCCCAAGGAAGAGTTCAGGGTGTAGGATCATATTAGGGATTGATCTGAGGAAAATTTTGGTGGTGTGCAAGGCTAAGCGATTCAAAATCCCACAAAGACAAGTCACAAAAAGAAGTTTGGAAAAGGTTAAAAAACTTTGGAGTTGATCCAGTTACCACAAAGGTACATTTAGTGCTAATGAAGTGTGAAAAGCAGGGTGTTCTGAGTCAACACCAGGGAAGACTCCAAGATTTTGTAGAAGTACACCATGCAAGGTGGAAAAAAGTATGACAAATTATTGAAGGATTACCAGACATAGGATGTGTATCGAAAAACATATGTTGTCATTCATCTTGGGTTGTAGTTTGACAGGTGAGAGACTCCAAGCAGTCAAGTGGGTATGGAGGTATTCCACTAAGTCGTGCCTATATAGTATACTAGTCACCAGAGGCTATGGTACTAGGGCATCATAGGCTAAAAAGATGGCACAACAAATACAAGCTACGAAGTCAAAAATTGAAGGTGTGAATTTGAGAAACAGTCAGAAGAGGGTATGCTAGTTGTTAGAGACTAGGTACTAAACCTGCACAACTAAGTTGTCATAGTGAGGTCTTTCAATGGATGTTGGAAGTTCCTAAGTAGTTTATCCCTAGTGATGCAATGTTATCCATCAAACAACTCAGTAAGTTAGTCAAGGCAATAGAACCTTGCAAAGTGTTGCAGTGTTAGGGACATGCAACCAAGCTTCACTTTAGTATGAGACAAGTTGTCATTAGTTCAACATTTGGAGATCCCTTGGATAGGTTCATAAGTATTCGCCAGGAAGAAGCTAAGGATGAGACTCGTTCCCAAGTGTCGACATTAAGGGAATCACCTATTTTTAAGTGGGAGAGAATGCAAGGGGCTTTGAAGTGAACAGTGTGCTCTAGGAGCGCTAGACATAGTCTGAGTGTGGAGCACCTAGGTTGTACCCTTGGTGTTAGAAGTTTGGTGTGGTGTGGTGCCCCAATGCATGAGTTAGGCAAGTCGTAGCGATCGTGCAAGTTGGATCAATGAGTCTAGTGGACGCAATGTCTAGGACTCTTCCACAGGGCACACTGAGCTGAGGATTTATAGGGAAAGCCATTGTGCACCCTTCTACTGTGAGGCATGAACCAAGTTTGTAGTCCATTGGACATGGTCGAGTTGCATTGGAAGCCAGGTACTTGATGTTAGTGTTGCAAAGATGCTAAGGTGAGTTGGACAACCAATTCAATGTTGAAGTTGAGTTACCCTAGCATAGCATGGGTAGTGTAGCATGGAGCATGCCATAGTGCCAAGTCATGCCAAGTCATGGCGAGTTTTTTTAGGTTGTGCAAGAGTGGTAAAAATCTACAAGATGAGTCGGACTTGTCAAAATAGTTAGCCATAAGCCAAGTCTATAGAGTCATGCCCAGCCATGACAAAAGAGTTAGCCAGATGCTAAGTTTGTTGATTCATGCCAAGCCATGATGAAGGAGTCAGTTAGATTCCAAGTTTGTAGAGTCATGTCCATCCATGGCGAAAGAGTTAGCCAAAAAAAATTCTGCAAAGTATTAAGTTCCTATGGGTTATTTGGCATTGAATAAAGTAAAAAATGGGGGAGTCATCCCAAAGTATGACATATTCCTACCGATGTCAAGGATTCACACAAATAGCTTATATAGGGAGGTATGGTCATTCAAATGGATATGGATGCCATAGGGATGCAATCAAGTTGCACTAAAAGTTCACAATAGGACACCCCAACGTGCTCCTAAAACTCTTCCTTCTAGCACTAATACATTTGACTACAAAATACAACGAAACTATCCAACGAAATATGTAAAATTTGATGTTCATTGGGTGCTTGTAAAATTTGATGTGTAATTTCCAATATTTTGAAAGTTTATCCCTGACGTTCGTCGAAATGTCAGCTATTATTTTTGTCGAATTTTCGACAAACATGAAAAATTAAAAAAATCAAATTGTGGCCGACATAAAGAAACGTGAGTTCGCACTTAATTTATTGCAACATTGTTTTTCTCTACTTGAGACAGTTTGTGGAGAACTAAGGACAATTTTCTTGGGAAAAATTAGAAAAAATTCAAGAAGATATCGCCAGGTTGAGGGTAGTCATTGTCTTTTTGTAGAATTCAGTTGTGAAGTCAGATTTGTAGTTCCAGGTTTGAAAATCATATCTTAAAGCAACATCTCATCAGATTTCATTTTTAGAGGTTAAGGGTTTTGAGAATTTCATGTCCAGATTTTGTTGTGTGGAATCACCATAAGATCACAATGGAGGAATAGATTCTTGTGACTGTAATTATGTGATCCATAACTATATTGGTCATGTGGCATAGTTGTGCTATAACAAATATGATGCATTCATGTGTGACCCAAGTTTAATGTGGCTATGTTGTGATAGAAATGGAGGCACTCATATAATGTAGTTAATTCAGGTTGTATAATGTAGGTGTCAATCATCATTGGGTGCATTCAGGTTGTCTCAAGTTTAATAGGATAGGATGTAATTATAGCATGATCGAAGAGTGATTACCTCTTGCTGCAATAAAGAGCCTATAACTCTGGTTGATATGCAGAGTGGTTGTGTTATATCAATTATGTAGTGCATTCAAGCACAACCCATGTTTAATAGGCTATTCTAGAGAGTGATCAAGATTTTCTAAACCTTATGAATGTTACTTGACATATATTTGCATAATCTAAAATTCCTTCAGAGGCTTTTGAAGTATCAATGTATCCTATATAGGGTTTAGAATGATTTCTTTTAATTAAAAAAATAAATAAATGATGTATTTCCCTATAATTAGATAATGTGGAGATCTCCTAAATCTGCCCCACACACTATCCTCTTTGACACTGTAATCATTACTCTAGCTACTAGGTTTTTGCATGTGACATCTTTAATATCTTCATGACTATGGCTTTTAAATAGATCTCAGTCTTTGCTTTAATCCTTTTCATGGTAACCCTTGAGTTCCATAATCCACCTTTAATCTCTTCTAAGAACACTGTCTTAAGCTAGACTGCATAGTATGCATATAAAGCAAGTCCTTCATACCTGCCATTGTTCCAAACCACCACTCACTGCCTTGCTTAAAATGTTGCCTCCATAAGCACATTTTTTAAAATCATGGTTGCCAGTGATTGACCATTAAGCTCACCACTTTCATCATGAAGATACAATGAGATTTTTGTCTTCAAAATCAAGGCATTATGGAAGATAACATTGTGAATTGTTTGTTGTGTACGATTCAATTTTTTTGCACATTTAGTGCTTTGCTAACTTCCTTTAAGACTAGGTATTGCACCCTCAGCTACAATCTCAAATAGCTCACTCACTATCGCTTGAAGATTCCTTTCATGAGCATCCTTCTATAAAATCAAACTATGCCCTATAGATTCCTACTTACTATAGGGGACTCATTGTTTCATGGTATTGTAGTTCTTAAGATCCTTCAACCTTATTGACACTACTTCACAGTCCACAAGGTATTATTCACTATTTTCCCATCTTTGTGAGTCTCAAAACTTGCTCAAACATGCAATCCACTACCTCCATTATACATTAATGGCCAAGAAGAAACATTGAACCTATGATTACCACTGTTACTTCATTTGACAGTCATTCCCGATTGCATTTGCCTTGTCTAACACTACCAAAAGCATTTGAAAAACCCTTAAGGTCAGCAAGGGGGTAAGGAAACTCACTGTTAAAATCTCCACTTTACTATGTAAGGTTTGAGCTTTATTATCTTGTCACTGCTTAGCCTATTTTTGACTGTCACATCTCAAATGACTGTCATTCTTCTTGCCTTAGATTGTATTTACAATGTCAATAAGCTACATAGTGTGCTTGTTATTGGCTACAATCTTTAGATTGCAAGATGTTGTTATTACCTACAATGTCTCAATCTTTCTAGTATTGCAACCTTACTAATCTGCTATAGTTAGTGTTTATGTTTCTACAAAGGCCTAGGGTTTGTACCCTAATCATTATCTTACCAATGCTTCTATTGTTTTTAATTAGGTCTCTCTCAATGTTGAGGGCCCTAGGGATAAGCTCGTCATAATAAGTGACACATTGCATCTTTAACTAAAAGGATAAATCTGTATTGACATTAGCAATGATGATTCCAACTCGTTGCTCCTTAGGAATGGGTCACTTGCTCTTACTAGCTCGCTACCTCCATTGTTGTAGGAATTTTGTGATCAAGTTCAATATTCTAATTTTAAAGATTAGCGGTTGGAAATCATAGTAAAATCAAGAATTTAATAAGTTTTTTGGAATTAGCATTGTAAGAATGTTTTTGGGGTCATTAACTTTAGACTATCTTCTCTTTTGTAGGGGTGGTTGCATGCCAAATTTTTTTGAAATATCAAGAATTATTAGACTATGTTACCTATCTATGAATAAAAATTATTGGAGTGTGAGTTTGATATTTTTTGAAGATCTAAATAGTCAAGCTTGGCAAAGAAAAATCATGTCAGATAATATTAGTCCAGAACAAATGAAGAGACACTTGATAGATTGTGGGCTAGATTGAAAAGAAAGGGTGATGGGAAATGTTATTGTCCTTGCAATAATTGCAAGGGCTTAAAGAGGAGATGACTTTTAATCACAACAGCTGAAGAAACATTGTAGGCAGCATGGTCACATTGAAGGGGGCATGATTATCATCCATTGGTAAGTTGTTCATTATATGGTTTATATTGAATTTGTAAATGTTTATATTGTTTAACATATATATATATATATATATATATATATATATATATATATATAATCACTTGATCATGATCATGGTTTATTTTTGTCTATCATTATTATAAAGGTGGGGCGCCCTAGGGAAGATGATATGGATTATCATGGCCCGGAGAATGTGGTTTTGCAAGCGGATGAACATGGAGCTGTGAATATCGAAGATGAAGTTAATGATCATATGGAAGAAGATGATCATGCACCAGAAAAAATAGTTAAAGATGAATACATTGATCCATGCCACATTTAGTGGTAGAGCTGATCATAATGATCAAAATGACTTTGATGATGTTCATGATTTACCTATACTTGACAAGGCATATGAGCCCCTTTATTAAGTGATGAGGGCACAGCCCGAGACACAGAAAATAACCCACAAACAAGAGAACAATTTTATTATTAAGAAAATGGAGCTTATTACATGCAAAGGATCTCAAATCCTCAAGTTCTACAACACATGCAAGTTACAGACAGCTACAAAATAACCCTTTCGCTATATGCGAGCTTGTGCCCCCAAAAAGTTACCCAAAAATTAGAAACCTGCCCATAAATAGAGCTCCTCATTAGTTTGGAGTCAAAACAACATTCAAATTTCAGTTTAAGCGGTTTAGCACCGAAAATTTACAACATGAAGTTCAAATTTCAAAAGAGCATTTGCAATTGTATCTTCCAGAAAGTGCGCCAACTTCCAGGGGCCATAACTTTTGATCCGGGACTCCGATTTGTGAACCGTTTGAACCATTGGAAAGGTCTCGAAGTCAATAACGTGCTCAAAATCCCCTACACTTATTTCAGCAATTTTTGGGGCCGTTCTAGGAACTCTAAGTGCCTCAAATCTAACTTAGAATATTTTCAGGTGCAAATATGGGAAACTAAAACTGCAATATCTTTCAACCTAGGAACAGAAAATAAAAACCATAAATTGGGAATTTCATTATGACGAAAAGGGTATCCAAAAATGTAAAAACATCTAAAAACTGAGAAATTTGAAATTTAACTATTTTTGGGTGATGCAAGATTGCCCTTACACCATTGGATGCTCCTGCATCAGACACCCAAGGTAATTTGAGAAGTGACCCCGTCACATCTTAGATGGTGGAGGAAAAACCAAAACAGTCAACCTCTGCCTTAGGCAACTAGGATAAATCTTCAATAGGCCTTCTTTTCCATTTCACCAGATATTCTTCATACAGCCTATTTCTGGTACTCCTTCCCACATGACTATCTAAGATTGCTTCAATCTCCTCCCTTTCTAAAGTAGGTGTTGGAATGCCATATTGTCCTATTGCTATTGCTTCCTCCATTCCACCTTCATGATACTCTATCAAATTTGAAATGTTGAACATAGGGGAAATGTTGATTCCATCAGGAAACTCTACCTCATATGCATTCCCTGAATCATGCTTCTTCAAAATCTTACAGGGACCAAATTTCTTCATCTTCAATTTCTTATAGGTTCCCATGGGAAACCTTTCTTTCCTCAAGTGGACCATTACTTCATCACCAATCTAAAACTCCTTATACCTCCTCTTCTGATCTTCCTTAGCCTTATACTGCATATTCATCTTGTTAATATGTTCTCTTACCTTCTCATGTATATCCTTGACGTGTTCTACAAAATCTTCAACTTCAACACTTGTTTTCTTCTATTGGTCCATCTTCCTCAATTCTGGGGTTGTTCTGGGGCTACCTCCATACACAATCTGGAACGGTGATCTACCAGTGCTTCTGTTGACAGAATTGTTGTAAGAAAATTCTGCTTGGGGTAAGATCAAGTCACATCCCTTGGGTTTATCTCCTACCAAACATCTCAGTAGGTTACCCAGACTCCTATTAACAACCTTTGTCTACCCATCTATTTGTGGATGGTGTGCAGAACTAAACTTCAACTCTGTCTTCAGCTTCTTCCACAAGGTCCTCCAAAAGTACCCCACAAATTTGGTGTCACAACCTAAAACAATACTCTTTGGCAGACCATGTAGCCTCACCACCTCTTTGAAGAACAAGTCAAAAATGTGGACTGCATCATGGGTCTTTTGACATGGAATGAAATGTGCCATCTTCGAAAACCTATCAACCACCACAAAGTTTGAATCATTCCCTAGTTTTTTCCTTGGCAAACCAAGAACAAAGTCCATACTTATATCCTCCCACGGCATCTTTGGTACAGGTAAGGGCTGATATAAGCCTATATTCTGGATCACTCCTTTAGCCATCTGACATACCCTGCAGCTTTGTACAAACTTCTTCACATCCTGTGACAACTGAGGCCAATAATAATGCTCACTAATAATGGCAATGGTCTTATCTTGACAAAAATGTCCTGCCATTCCTCCACTATGCTTCTCCTTTATCAGGTTCTCCCTCATGGAACTCCACGAGATACACAATTGACTTCCCTTAAATAAAATTCCATCCTAGATTATGAAATCTAGCCACCTTGTCCTGTCCACTATAACAAGTTCCTTGCAAGCTTTCCAAGCCTCTGCAAAATCAAGATCTTCTACATACAGTGTCTTGAGTTCATTCAACCCAACCACTTCAATCTACATCTTTGTCATCAATGTATGCCTCCTACTTAAGGCATCTGCAACCCTATTTGACTTCCCACTCCTATGTTTCAAAACAAAGGTATAACTCTACAAAAAATCTACCCATTTCATATGCCTCTGATTTAATTTTCCCTGACTATTTATGTACTACAAGGCCTAATGATCAGTATATAGAACAAATTCCTTCGGCAACAATTAATGTCTCCATTTCTTTAATGCTTGAACTACCGCATAAAATTCCTGATCATATACATAATGCTTTCTCTTGGCATCATTTAACTTTTCACTGAAATAGGCAATGGGCTTACCTTCTTGGCTCAACACTGCTCCAATAGCACAACCACTAGCATCACAATCTACATGAAACACCTTGTTGAAATCTGGGAGGGCTAGAACAGGTTGCTCT
>VDFB02252616.1:190455085-190590253 GCA_007258455.2 Sequoia sempervirens | reverse complement strand
CAAACACTTCTGTTATTGTTTTCAGGTTTTAGCAATTCAAAGAACAGAATTCATACTACTTCCTGTTACATGGCTTTTCAAGATTTTTCTGTCCTTGCTTCAGATTTATCAACTCAAAGAACATAATTCATACTACTTCCTGTTACATGGCTTTTCAATATTTTTCTGTCCTTGCTTCAGATACAAGATATTTATAAAACAGAATTCATACTACTTTTCTGGGAAAGAGTTTCCTGTTTCAATTTGTATTTGGCATACAATGCATGGGTATCTATTTATATATATATATATATATACATATGTATAGGTATACATATATATGTATATATATGTATGTATGTATGTGCAGTCATTTTGTATATGCATACATATATATATGTGTGTGTGTGTGTGTGTGTGTGTGTGTGTGTGTAGAAATTCATGTTCAACTGTATAAAATTTGAAGTAAGAAATTCTGGTTTTCAAATTTGTGAATTTACTGGCCGTGCATAATTAACAGGGTATTTTACATGGTTTCCTTACTGGCATTGAGCGACCAAAAGGGCTCAGGAAAAGCCCTTGCCCCTCCCATGGGGAGGGTAGGGGAATAATCCCCAAAGCAATTCAAACTTCAAGAGAAAAGAAAAAAACAAAGGAAGGCAAAGACATTCGCTCAGTATAATCTGCATTCGGGTTTACCTCAAGACATTTTGGTTTTCATTTAGATGACAGAATTTTTAAACAACAGATATGGAGACATGTAATTGCACTTGAGAAAAGAATACAGACTTGCCACAGAACGAAAACCCTATTCCTGAAGAAGGAAAATATATCTTAAAATTGCAACACAGAATAGTGAGCTGTTACCCAGATTTCAAAATGAAATTGGAAAGGAATTCCCAGTTGTTTGCACTCTAAAATAGGGAATAATTCAATTCCTTACTGCAGTTCTTCAAAAATAAAGATAAAAGAAGGCATAATGAAGAGAACCTGGCAAGATTTTGGATCTATTTGCAGATGTTCCACAGTACCTCTTTCTTTTTTAATTTCCTCTGTTCCAGAGCTCTGCGATGTCCACAATCCAAGTCTTTTATCTTTCTTAAAGCCTCCTCTTTTTCGAGGATCATGCATGCATTTCCAGTTGACAGCAGTTTTTGCAAGGATTGCCACATGCCCAACAATTTGTTGGTTTTGAGACAGAATTTTCCAGAGCCCAATGCTCTCTCGGGCTGTTCATTCTCCATTCTTTTGGAAGAAAATTGACCATATATCCCAAAACAGATTTATTTATATCCCTTTTATGCAATTATTAAAAAAAATCATTTATGCAAAAACAGATTTATTTTATGTTTATTCTTTTATTTAGTTTGTTTTAATTTTTAAATACATTTCTTTTAATCAAAATATAGATTTAACCCTTTTTGCTCAAATTTATAATGAGGAAATAAGGAAATAGAATAAGCCATATAATTTCATGATCTAATTTAACCATATTTCAAATTCGCTATGCTAATCATTTCACGCAATCACATTGTAAAAATGAACATGATCTAATGCAGCTACATGACGTAAGTGGTGTGTGCATAACCAAGAGTTTTCTCCTCTTCTACCCTGTCGAGAAGCTAACCTCCTTTTCCTCAATCACACTCTTGGCCTTCGATCACCTGCCATTCAGATGCACTCAGGCATGCAAAACAAAAGAGTATTAGTAACCATTGTAGGAACAATAATTAACTCAACATTTATATGAATGCATTCATTATTCTTGAAAGAAACAATTATATTAAAGCATTGCTCTTAACACATATCATACTTCGTATATTAAATCTCATAAGGTCATGATTAAACATTATCTAAATAAGTCATGGTCAAACTAAGTCAAATGGTCAAAATAAGTCACGATCAAAATAAGTCAATGGTCAAAATAAGTCATGATCAAAATAAGTCAATGGTCAAAATAAGTCAATGTATGAGACGTGACATCCTTCCCCCCTTGAGAAGAGACATTGTCTCTATGTCTAAAAGCAAATTACACAGCAAAATGGAGATATCAGTACTTCGTAAGTCTCTGTAAAAGAAAATATATATATACTAAGGTCTCAAATGAGGAAAAAGTCTGTCTATGTCCTCTGCATTCTCCCAGGTTGCATTATCCACCGAATACTGGTCCCACTGGACCCTGTATTGCATAATGTCTCTATTATGCAACTTAACGTTGCGCTCTTCCAGAATCCTAACGGGTTCCACCTGTATCACCTCTGGGTCCTGGACCTACAATGCATGCCAATCAAGGATATGAGCAATATCTGGATGGTATGGCTTAAGTACTGAAACATGAAACACATTATGTATCTGGGATAGGGCTAGTGGCAGAGCAAGCTTGTAAGCAACTGGATTCACCACCTCCAAAACATCAAAAGGGCCAACAAATCTAGGAGCCAACTTAGAGTTCTTGCCAAAAGAGATTGAACTCTTATGCGGCCGAACTCTTAAAAAGACCTTATCTCCTGCAGAGAATTGTCTAAAACTTCGGTTCTTATCTACTAGGCTTTTCTGTCTATCCACAGCCTGCTTCAACTTTTCCTTAATGATTTTCATTTGGTCTTCTATTTCTCTGAGCATCTCAGGGCCAATTACCACCCTATCTTCTACTCTGTCCCAACTAATGGGTGTCTGACATTTACATCCATAAAGGGCTTCAAAAGGTGCCATGCCCAAAGAAGCATGGTAGGAGTTGTTGTAAGCAAACTCCACTAAAGGAAAATACTCCTCCCACTTATATTGCTGCTCCATACAGTACATGCGGAGGAGATCTTCTACTACCTGGTTCACCCTTTCTGTCTGACCATCGGTCTGAGGGTGATATGCGGAACTAAAATTTAATTTGGTTCCTAGGGAAGAGTTTAATGTAATCCAGAACCTAGAAGTTATTCGAGTGTCTCGATCTGAGATGATCGTCTCTGGCACTCCATGCAACCGGAAGATTTCCTGGACAAATTTTCTTGCTAAAACCATTGATCCATCCTTGAGATTTCCCAGAATGAAATGGGCAACCTTTGTCAATTTATCTACTACAACCAAGATGGTATCATGTCAGTTTTTGGACATTGGTAGCCCCTGTATAAAATCCATAGTGATAACCTGCCATTTATACTCTGGTACCCTGTGAGGATATAAGAGTCCTGCCAGATGTACATGCTTAGCTTTGACTTGCTGGCACTCTAAGCATCGGGCTACATGGGACGTAATATCCCTTTTAAGTCCTGGCCAGAAGTACAATGGCCTAAGTCCTTCCATCATTTTTGTAATACCAGGATGTCCTGAGTATGGTGCATTGTGGAATTCTTCTAGCACCAACTCTCTCAAGTTTGCAGAACTAGGAATGTACATTCGTCCCTAGTACCTCAAAAGTCCAACTGATTCTAACATATAGCCCTCATATCGACGGTCTAAGGGATTTACCCCAAGGGCTTGTTTCACCCTTTCATAGTGTTCGTCCCCAAAGGAGGATTGCACTACTTGTTGCCTGAAATCTGATTTTATGGTAACCATGGCTGCAAGGTGTCTCCTTCTACTCAGGGCGTCAGCCACTCTGTTTTCCTTACCTTTAATGTATTCAATCCCAAAATCATACTCACTCATGAATTCCAGCCATCGCCTTTGTCGGGCATTGAGATTAGGTTGAGTGAAGATGTATCTCAATCCTGCATGGTCTGTCTTAAGTTCGAAAGGCTTTCCCAAGAGATAATGCCTCCACATTTGTAAAGCATGGACTATGGCTGCCAATTATAAGTCATGTGGCGCATAGTTTAATTCATGTTGTTTTAACTTCCTTGACTCATAAGCTACCACTTGCACTTCTTGCATAAGAACTGCACCTACCCCTTCTCCTGATGCATCAGTAATAACTGTGAAATGGCCATTCGGATCTGGCACAACTAGGATGGGTGCAGTAGTGAGTTTCTCCTTCAGTAGCTGAAAAGCTTTCTCGCATTTATCGCTCCATTCAAACTTCTTTTCCTTCTTCTGTAGTGCAGTGATGGGAGCTGCGATTGTCGAGAACCCCTAAACAAACTTCCTATAGTATCCTGCAAGTCCCATGAAACTTCAAACTTTAGAGACATTTTGCGGGGCCGGCCAATCCATAATTGCCTTAATCTTCTCCGGATCCACTCTTACCCCTTCCGCTGAGATCACATGACCTAAATAATGCACTTCGGATTGGAAGAAGGTACATTTAGACATTTTTCCATACAGCTTATGTTCCCTTAGACACTGCAACACAATCCTCAAATGCTTCTCATGTTCTTCCTCTGACTTAGAATAGATCAAAATATCGTCAAGAAAAATTAGGACAAAATTATCCAAACAATCTCGGAAGACACTATTCATCAGGTTCATGAAAGCTGCAGGAGCATTACTTAGCCCAAATGGTAGCACAGTAAACTCATAGTGCTCATACCTGGTTCTCAAAGCAGTTTTGTGAATGTCTTCTTCCTTCAGTCTCAACTGGTGGTATCTTGATCTTAAATCAATTTTTGAGAATACCTTGGCATCTTTCAACTGATCAAATAAATCATCGATGCGAGGAAGCATATATTTATTTTTGATAGTGACCTTGTTAAGCATTCTATAATCAATGCACAACCTCAAGGTACCATCCTTCTTTTTCACGAAGATGACGGGTGCTCCCCAAGGTGACACGCTTGGCCTAATAAGACCTTGCTTCAGTAATTCCTCTAGTTGGGCCTTGAGCTCAAATAATTTTGTTGTATTCATCCTGTAAGGGGCCTTAGACTGAGGTTCTGCTCCTGGAATCAGATCAATAGAAAAATCAAACACACGCTTAGGCGGGAGCTCAGTCAATTATGTAGGAAAAACATCCTCAAATTCCTTCAGAATGGGATGATCATTAATTGATTCTTTCTCATCAAGGTCCTCGACTTTCATTGCAAAGATAGAGCATCCCTTCCGACTTTCCTTTTTCAACTGCATGGCAGATACTTGCCTAAGCTCTAATGGCTTTTTAATGCCACAAAGCTCCACTTGGTTTCCTCGGTCATCAAAACACTTAATTGACTTCTCTTCACAATCTACAAGAGCTTTATGTTCAGAGAGCCAATTTATCCCTAATATCACATCGTAAGACCCTAATGGTGCAACATACAAGTTCACCTACGTTTGAAGGTTAGGGAGTTCAAGTTTGCTGAAATACATGCATTGCTCTACCCTCTTCTCTACCCGGTTTCCATATTGAACTTTCCAAGAATTTTCCATAAAACTTGGTCTAACTGATATTTTAGTCAAAACATGAGGGTCTATGAAACTATCAGTAGCACCTGTATCAATCAGAACAGAAACAGGGCATCCAAATAATTTACCCGATAACTGGATGGGAGTTGCTTGATAATCTGCCTGGCGATTGTCAACCGCTGCATGAATATGATGCTGGTTTCTGTTATTTTGCTTGTTATTTCTCTAAGGGCACACACTGGCGTAATGCTCGCCACCACAAGTATAACATCCTCCACGAGGTGCCTTAGGTTTGTCAGAAAAATCTCTCCTATTGTTATCATTCCTCTTATTGTAGTTGCCCTTCTTGTTGTTATTGTTCCTGCTTCCTTCATTGCGGTCCTGAGGACTACCATCTCTCTTCAAATTTCTGATTTGTCTGTTTTCATTCCCTTGACTGTCCTGTTTGCTCGGACCACCCTGATTGCGATTCCCTTGGGATTTCTTATTGCCATACTTGGCTTCCCTGCTCTTCCTATAGTTAGCAGCTTGTTGCAACTTGTGTTCCTGTTTGATTGCTAAATCAAAAACTTCATCCATGGTGGCTGGATTGTGCAGATCTATTTCATTTCCAATTTGAGGTCTAAGCCCCAAAATAAATTTTTGGACTCGAAATCTCTCATCATGCTGGTATTGGGGTGCGTACTTAAGCAAGTGAGAGAATTTCTCCCAATATTGAGTCACTGTCATGCCACCCTGTACAAGTACCTGGAATTCTGTCATCTTCTTATCAAAATGAGATTGGGGTAACCACCTCTTCCTAAATAGTTGTAGGAACTTATCCCACGTTACCTTTCCATGCATAAACTGCTTATCCACCCTTTCATTTTCCCACCAAGTAGCAGCCTCACCGGTGAGCTGATATGAACCCCATTCAGCTTTTGTTTCATCTGATAGATTCCGTAGGGCGAAATACCTCTCCATTTCTATAACCCAAGCTTCTGCCCCATCTCCAAAGGTTCTCCCATCAAATTTCAGAGGAGCGACCTTCTTTAGGTCTTTTCCCAGCTCCTCAGCCACCCTATTTAGTTTTTCCTCCTTTCCAGGTGGTTCAATATTAGCTTCTCCTTCAGTTTCATTTGCGTTTAATCCTTGATGGCCATCTCTCCTTCCTTGTTCTAATTCCTCAATTCTAGCCCCCTGGCTTTGCAACAAGGCTAAAATCTGATCTAGTTTATCATTGGGATCTCCACGAGATCCACCAGCTCGTTGGTACACTCTATTTTCCATTTTAGGTCACCCTGATTAAGACACAACGTCATACGTAGTTAGGCATAGGTCCTAGAGTTGAACCATGCTGCTCTGATACCAAGATGTAGCTCTCAAAAAATTAAGAGTAATTTTCAAACCATTCAACACAGCACTAAAGAGAAATTAAAAGTGTTCTAAATTTATTCAAACCATTATAAATAGGTTTCCGAAAAGTCAACATTTCTCATAACTCTTCCAAATGAAATAAAGAGAATTTGAATTGCATTTCATAAAATAATATCATCAATGTAACGAATCAAAACATAAGTATTTCAATGATTTTCTCATATACATATATTCATCTTTACTTGGAGGAATCAATCCTTCTAATAGAACATCTTTTCTATGCTAAGTTATAAAACTTTAACCTCTTAAAATCAATGATATATTAAATATTTTCAAAATATACTTCCTTTTCAAGTTTCAACAAGAATGTCAAAATGTATATACACATGTAAGCAAAATGGCTTCTTACAAAGCCAAGTCCTAACATATGCTACACTCAATAGCACACCCTGATCCACCAACCACCGTGATGTCTTTGTCTCTTGTGAGTCAAAGAATGGATTCTGTTTTTCCAACAACCATCTAAGTTCATGACTTCGGTCCCTTCCTAAACTTCTAAGGAACTCTGCCCGCCATAAAGTGGAGAATAGCAACCTAAAATGAAACAGGAGTAAGGCACCTTTAAAAGGCCCCGATGCCTATATGCATTTCTAACATGAAATAAACACATTTCTTGCAACAGGAGGTGGCAGAGACTCAAATAAATTTCTAGGCTTTTAAAATAAACAATCCATCTATTTCAATGGTATAGTGCTTGGCCAAGCAAAATAATAATAAATGGTAGAATTAGAAGAGGTAATACTACCGTCTCTGTTCGCCCACCTTCGGCACCCTGTCCCGGAAGTTACCATAGTGCAGTTAAATAATACTTAACAGAAACTTAATACATTTTCAAACAGGCTTTCATAATTAAAAGAAGTGAATTTTTAGTACATTCCTTATATTTCAGTTGTAAGATGCCATTTATCCTTTGGTAAGTGTCCCCTTTTTAATTTGGATAAAGAACATATATATATGTATATATATATCTTGATAATTTTCAGTGCACTACTTGATAGTAAGAACAGTGTTTTCAGTTTTCCATATGCATTTCTATTCTTACAAGCTCAAGCTGACTGACAGTTTTAATTCCCTATTTCATTACAGGATACAGAGTAAAATAATATACTGATACAATGCAATTTTTATTCAAAAATTCTGAGGTTTGGAAGGCAATCTTTCATTCACATTTCATGTTGTATTCTTTTTAACATATTCAAGGTACTTTCCAGTCTATATGGTGTCTCAAACACTTCTGTTATTGTTTTCAGGTTTTAGCAATTCAAAGAACAGAATTCATACTACTTTCTGTTACATGGCTTTTCAAGATTTTTCTGTCCTTGCTTCAGATTCAAGATATTTATAAAACAGAATTCATACTACTTTTCTGGGAAAGAGTTTCCTGTTTCAATTTGTATTTGGCATACAATGCATGGGTATCTATTTATATATATATATATAGGTATACATATATATGTATATATATGTATGTATGTATGTGCAGTCATTTTGTATATGCATACATATATATATATATATATGTGTGTGTGTGTGTGTGTGTGTAGAAATTCATGTTCAGTTGTATAAAATTCAAAGTAAGAAATTCATTATGGTTTCTCTAAACCTAGAATTTAATCGCCGTACAATTAATGGTATTCTTTTACGGTTTCCATCGGCATTGAGTGACCGCGCACGAGGGAAAGCCCAAGCCCCTCCATGGTGGAGGCAGTAGCCTGAATCCCCAAAAGCACCAAACCCCAGAAAAGAAAAAAAACAAAAGTGCAAAAGAAATTGGCCAAAGATGGACCGTATCTGGCTTCAAATTTCAAGACATTTTAGCCTCTTCATTTAGATGGGACAGAATTCTTAAACAAATACATGGTGATGACATGTAATTGCACTTGGGAGGGAAAAGAATGCACTCTGCTTATGAACTAAAAACCCTATTCCCAAGAAGTACCATATTCTTAAAAATTCAAAATACGGATATAGAGTCAGCATCTAGATTTCTCAAAAAACGAATTGGAGGAATTCCAATGTTGTAATTTAAAATGGAATAATCTTAATTCCTTATCGGCAGCTCTTAAAAGGTGATAAAGAAGTGCTTAAGTTCTGTTATAACCCCGCAGATTTTTTGGATCTATTTGTGGAGTTCCAGTTTATTCCTCTTTTTTAATTCTCCTCCTCTGTCTCCCAGAGTCCTGCATGTCCCACAATCAAAGTCTTTTCCTCTTTCTTAAAGCCTCCTCCTCTTTTTCAAGGATCATGGATAAAATTTCAAGTTGACAGCAGTTTGCAAGGATTGCCACATGCCCAGCAAATTGTTGGTTTTGAGATAGGGAATTGTTCTTAACGGCGTTTCTAGTTGTTCATTCTCCATCCTTTTAAGAAAACTAATTTGCTATATCCCAAAATGATTGGTTTTATATCCCTTTTTATGCAATTATTAAAAATCATTTATGTAAAACAGATTTATTTGAGGTTTATTCTTTTGCATTTAGTTTGTTTTAATTTTAAATACATTTCTTTTAACTTAAAATATAGATTTTAACCCCTTTTGTTTCAAACATAATTATAGCCATGTTAGAATGGCTCTTATATAATTCCTTATGATCTAATTTGAACTATATTTCAATTTCCATGTATGCTTAACTATTTCCCTCAACGCAATCATTGTAAAACAACATGATCAATGTAGCTAGTATTGATGTAAGCGGTGCATAACTAAGAGTTTTCTCCTCTTCTAATTCTCACGAGAAGCTTAACCCTATTTTCTCTTTAATTACACTCTTGGCCTTCGGGATTCCTTTTGGTCTTCAACTATCTTCCTATTCAGATACCGTGGTATGCAAAACAAAAGAGTATTAGTAACCATTGTAGGAACAATAATTAACTCAACATTTATATGAATGCATTCATAATTCTTGAAAGAAACAATTATATTAAAGCATTGCTCTTAACACATATCATACTTCGTATATTAAATCTCATAAGGTCATGATTAAACATTATCTAAATAAGTCATGGTCAAACTAAGTCAAATGGTCAAAATAAGTCACGATCAAAATAAGTCAATGGTCAAAATAAGTCATGATCAAAATAAGTCAATGGTCAAAATAAGTCAATGTATGAGACATGACAAGATCTCTCAAATTCAATTTTCAAGCCCTTCTCAGAATACCACCATCAAAAGATAAAATCCATGTGAAAACTATATGACTTACCAACTGATTCGACAATATTTCAAAAGTTGCAATTCAAGATGACAAACCAGAATGATTTCATTGGGAAATAATTGTCATCTATCTATTCTCTGTGCTTTCAAATTTACACTCAAAGAAATACAAGGTAACCAAGAAAGTTGCATAATGGATGAAAGAATGAATAAATCATTTTCTTTAACTATGATAGAGAGCAAAATTGCAACTTCTGATCAGAAAACAACTTCACCAAATGTAGAGACATTCAAAATTTCCCAATTCCTTTCAATCAAATTATAATGAATATGTTGCTATTAAAAATTGAAGTAAATGAACACAGTAAAACAAAAATTCTACTATGGATCATTCTTGTAGTAGCATCATTCATTTCATCAATAAGACATATTCATGCAAGAAAATCCTTATAGTATTCAAGCGAGATATATTTTTTTAGATGAATTTATGAAACCAGTAAATTATTCAAGTAAACAAATGCCATCCCATTAAACGTTGAAGACTTCAAATTTTCAGCATAAAGAACCACAAAACAAAGATAAACGCCTAGAATAGAAATTGCAAGCTTAAAAAGAAAGGTGATAAGAAAATGTTTCACAAACAGCCGCCCCTGTTAGTTGACACCAAGAAGCTTTATTGCCTAAAAAATTTAAGCATTACCACAAACCAAGTCTCAATACTCATCAAATGTCATGGTTTTAATCAATTCTCATAATCTACAAATTCATGCCGGGTTCACCATCTATTGCTTAGGAAAATTCAATGCTAGAAAACATTAACTATTAAAATCAAACTCAAAAATTCCTAAGCAACAATGAAGCTCAATCCTATTATGAAAATTCAAAATAACACAACAAAGTTACCCAAGTCTTCACACTCTGGTTTAATCACCTTCATTGTTCTTCTCAATTTTGCTATGAAGTAATGAATTCCCTTAAATTTGTATCCTACAATGAAATCCTAAAGTAAATGACAACAAAATATCGGAGAAACTAATTATCTCAACAACGCAATAGCCTATAAATTCAAGATTTTCTGAGATCCTAGATGGTAAATAGCAATGCTATTTATAGAGAGCCAGATGGAAAATGGATAGTCGAGATTAGAAGATTTTTATTTTGAGCAATGGATGAAATTAATTGAGATGAGACGGGATAAGATCAGAAGTGAAAGAGAAAGAGGAAATTGAATGATTTTTTGACAAAATCAATTAGTTTGAAGAAGAAAAGTGAATAATTAAACAATGTCAACATTATTTAACTATAGAAGAAAAAGACAAACTAATTTTTTGAATTAAATAGTAATTTAATTCAAAATAAGTGAGAGGGAAAGTCCATTTGGAAAATTATTTAAATAAATATTTTTTATTTAATTATGGAGAAATCAAGATTAGTGAATAATTCAATAATTAGAATCAATTATTTAATTATAGTAGACAAAGTGCTTATAATTAAATAAATTATATTTATTTAATTATAAGGGACATGAACCTTAGTGACATAATTAAATAATATTTAATTAACAAAGGTTGAGGTGAAATGATGGAAAGATTTAATTAAATAATTAAAGTTAATTAATAGGAGAGTGATGACATTAGAAAATAAATTTTAGGTGTTCGTTATCCATTGGGTCATAGAGTCAAGGGAAAAATAGGAAACTTGAGTAAAGCAAAAACTAAAAAAAAATCCATATAGAAATAGAAAAGAAAAGATAGCCTGATACATCTTTGTACCTAGACTAGGGACAACATACCCTAGCTTCCCTGATAAACTATGCAAATCCACTAAAAATTTGAGAAAAATAGATGCCACTATGAAAAAGTAAAGGGAATGGATTTTTTTTACTTTAATGAGGAAAATGAATGTGAATCATCAAGTTTATATTGACCATTATTAGATCCTTTTGATTCTTTTTATGGTCAAATATTCATAAAAGCATCATATATAAGCATCTGGAGCTTAACACCCTTTGTATCCATATTGTTACAAAAAAATAATGAAAATAAATCTACCATCTTAGAAAGAATAATAACAATTGTCTTGTCATATTTTTTTGAATAATGTAGTCATTTAGATGAAACAAAGTCAATTTTAATTGAGATAAAATATTTGATCATACTAAACCATTAAGGATTCAATCCTAATAGAGAATTTCATCTAACTTTTATCCCCTTATTGTATGTACCTCTTGAGAAATCTTACAAATTTCACCCAAATATCAAAAGGAGAATATAAATCATGGATTTGAGACATAGATTTGGTGAAAATGAGAGATTAATAATCAAAGTAAGCACTTCATCACATTAGTTGAATAATTTCACCTTCTCAGTTTGATTACGTGGCTTTTTCTTTCTTGGTTTCACAAGATATAAAATTATGCTTCTAAGGTACTCTACCATAAAGTATTTCCATGAATGAAAGATTTTTGGATAGAGAAGATACTATTATAGGGTGGGTGCAAATATATGGGGGACCAAATTGTGGCCAAAATTTTAAAAATAATTTGATAGGCTATAATGCACTCCCGTTATGGCTTGGTGTGACCAATCCAAAGGTTCAGTCACATCGAGCCTATAATGTGCTCATGTTACAACACGAGTGCATTATATCTTATTAAAACAAAAAAAGAAAATGACATCATTTTATTTTCACTATATTTTTTGTTCGTGGTCAATAAGGCCTGTATTTGCATGCTTGTGTTTTGGAAGGAGCTAAAGTTGCAATTTCTTCATTGAATTGTTGCAATTTTGTCGCCAATATGCCACCACACCGATGGGGAGGTCAAACAAGTAAGCATTATTTTTTTTGTGAATTTGTTGTTAAATAGGTAATTTTAGGTTTCTTTTATATTCATTTGTTTAATTTGTAGGAGATGTTAATGAACCTAAAAAATCCTCCTAAAAATCATCAACAACCATAACAAGCACATGAACAAAATACTCCTCCACCAATTCCTCAACATCCTCTTGGCACTGAGAAAAATTTAATGGGGGTAATTGAAAATAAAAAAAAATAGATTGAGGAGTTAATCACGAGGTTGAATAATCTTGTAAGTTCAACTATGGAAAGAAGAACACTTGTGAGTTCACTTCAAGACATGTTAAAACATGTAGTTGCAATCAGCAAACAATTAAGTGGTTGGGTAGATAGGAGGCAGGCGTGGAGGAATTTTTATGTATATAAATTATCATATAAAGAAGTAAAAGATGAAAAAATTATAAAATATGATTTGTGCTCACTATTCATTGAACCATGGACAAATCACAATCTTGACCTTAATGCCAAGATTCTTATCCATTGGTGCCACCACCAAGGGATTAGGAATAATTTTTGGGATAGGTGGCACATGGTTTTTTACTATCCACCATGCAAAAATTGTGAAGTCCCCCAATATTTATTAAGGAAACTCTACTGTGAGTTCATCCTCAATAAAATCCCAAACTATTTTGATATGGGGGACTTTCAAGGGAGAGGTGGAGGGTCAAAATAGGATAGACCTTGTGCATGACAAGATCCTCAATGGAAAGGGAGACAAGCTCTCATTAGTTCAACTTGTGAGCACATTGTTATCCCTTTCATCACGAAGGAGAGTGCTAAGGTATACACTTTGCAATCTATTAGCTCTCTGACCCAAAGTGTCATCTAGCATTCCAATCCTATAGTACAATGCCATCTAGGGGAGACTTTGAGGGGTAGGATTCCACCCCATTCTTGTCAGGTTTGCAGCTTGGCTTGTACATATGACTTCACAAAAACTTACGAGGATGGTATGTAGGATACGTCTACAGCTGCGAAGATGGTGATGAAAATTGACATTTTGAATGAGGCTTTTGGCATCGATACTCAAGTAAATGTTAGCATGTTCATTGAATTTAATTTATTAAATTTGATTTTTGAAATGCAAGATTAACTAATTTAGTTTAATGATTTTAATAAGATTTCAGGGTCACAGTGTTGATACTGGATACACCAACTCTCCACCTGTTTATTACTCAACTGCATCTACCATTGAGGTATGTAACTAGTAAACAATTATAAATTTATTACATGTGAATAGCATTGTTATATGAATGGTATTCTAATATCTAATTTTGGATGTGGAATATTATAATATTGGAGGTTTTGTGGAAACACCTCCTAGTGCCGATGGAGTTGGACAAACCTTCATGTAGGTAATAGAATAAAGAGTTTAACTAATGAATTGTACATAATAGGATTGTGTAGTTTATATTGATATCATTGATTACATTGCATTGCACATATTTCAAACTCAAAGCATTATTTCACAATGCATAACTAATAACTATATGTTAATAGATGACAAATTTTCAATTACAATATAGTTGTTTAGAAAGTCAATATAAGTAGTGATGCAATTACTTCACATAACATAAGTAATAACTAGGAGAAAGTACCAATTGCATTTTCTTGTCATGGAATTCCATGAGACCATTTTTTATTGAGGCATTTTTTTCAAATAGTTCACTTCCTTATCTATGTTATGGATGCTTGGAAAAAATATATGAAAGAATAATAGTAAGCAATAGCATAGACAAGGAAATAAGTTGTTTGAGAAAATTCCTCAAATAAATGTGATCTCATGGTGATGTCCATCACTCTTGAATCGAATTGAGACTTGAATTGATATATATCAAATTTTATGTGAAATTTTTTCTATTTCATGCAAAGGTGGTGGAAAGATCATAAAAAAAGTGGTAGAATGTGAAAAACTTGCATGCACACTTCACTAAAGCATCAAAAAGCTTCTTTTTGTTGGAACCCATGCATAAACAAGAGAATATGCAGAATGTGGGCCTATAGATCATGGGTATATTGAGTTTTTTACCATTTTTAGAGCAAGACAAAATTTGTGCGCATTATGCCTTGCTAAACAAATGACTACGTCTCAACTTCTTCAAAACGTGCTCATATTATGAGAAAGTTGATTTTTTATAGGTTTCTTGTATCTCTCTCTCTATCCTTATCCATCCATCTCCCTTATCCATCTAAGTCTCTCACTTATCCCTAAACCCTCAATCCTAGACATTATGCCTTAAACCCTAATCCGTTAAACCTTAATCTCTCTCTCCCACTCTCTCTCTCACTCTCTCTCATGTCTCTCCCTCCCACCCCCTCTCTCAAGTCTCTCTCTCTCACCCACTCCCTATATCTCTCTCCCACTCCCTCTCTCTCTCTCACTCCCTCTATAACTCCCACTCCCTCTCTCTACCTACACAACTAGAAAAATCTCTCTCTCTCTCTCACTCCCTCTATCTCTCTCCCACTCCCCCTCTCTCTCTATCTCTTTCTCCCTCTCCCTCCCTCTCTCTCTCCCTAAACCATCAACTCTTAAACCCTCATATTCTCAACCCTTAACCTTTAACCCTCAACGCTATACCATCTACATTAAACTAGGTCAACCCTAAACCCTTAAACCCTCTACCCTCTACCCTTAACCCAATACCCTCTAACCCTAAACCCTCAACCATATACCATCTACCAGTCAACCCTCAAACCCTTAAACTCTCTACCCTCAACCATAAACCCTCTACCCACAACCCTTAATGCAATAACCCTAAAACCATCTACCCTCTACCTTCAACCCAATACCCTCTACCGTCAACCCTAATCCATGAACCCTATACCCTCAACCCTATAGGTCATCAGTCCTATACCCTTAATTCTCAACACTAAACCCTATATCATTAACCATAAACTCTTAGACCCTAAAACCTTAAAAAATCTACACTCTATCCTCAACTCAATACCATCTACCCTCAAAACTAATCCCTCAACCCTATACCCTCAACCCAATACCCTAAACTATCAACCGTATAGGTCCTCAACCCTATACCCTCAATTCTCAACCCTCTACCCTATACATTCAATCCTCAACCCTCATCTATTTAAGTCCCTCCCTCATCTTCTCTAATTCTCTCTATCTCACTTCTCCCTCCATCTCTCCCTCCATCCATCCTTGCCTCTCTAACCTAATCCCTTAACCCTATACAATTAAACCGTTAAACACTTAGCCCTATACCATCAACCCTCTACCCTCAACCTTAAACCCTCAACCCTCAAACCTTAAACCATAAACCCTCAATCCCTATACCATCTACCCTATACATTGAACCCTCAACCCTAATCCATCAACCATATACCCTAAAACTTATAACCTAAACCCTCTACCCTAAACCATAAACCATCAACCCTAAAACCTTAGACCCTATACCATTAAACCTTCTACCCTTTACCCTCTACCCTCCACCCTAATCCCTCAACCCAATACCCTCTACCATCAAACCTAATCCCTCAACCCTATACCCTCAACACAATACCCTAACCCATCAACCCTATAGGTCCTAAAACCTATACCCTCAATTCTCAACCCTCTACCTTATACGTTGGATCATCAAGCCTAATTTATCTTTGTCCCTCCCTCTTCTATTCTTCTATCTATCTCACTTCTACCTCCATCTCTCCCTCCATCCATCCCTCCCTATCTACCCTAATCCCTCAACCCTATACCCTAAACCATTGGAAAGCATGATGCAGTGACTCTCTGCATCCCTAGCCTCAGCCCTTAATCCTCAGAGCCTTGACCTCCTGCCCTCTACCCTGTGGTGAAGCCTCAGCCCTCCAATTCCCAGAGCCATAAGCTCTTAATCCTCAGGCATATTTCTGCCCTCTATCCTATAAATTAGACCATCACCTATAACCTAAACCTTCTACCCTCAACCATAATCCTTCAAACATATACCCTTACCTATAACCTAAACCCTCTACTCTCAACCCTAATCCATCAACCCTATACAATGAACCCTTACACCCTTAAACTCAAGTAAAATATCAACCCTAATTCATAAATCCTCAACCTTCAATTCATGGCCTAATCCTTGAACCCTTAAATCCTCAACACTCTACCATACCCCTCAATCCTAAATTTCAAACTCTCAACCCCTAAACCCTCTACGCCTTGATTCCAATATAAGCCTAATCCCATAACCTTATACCTAAACCTCAACCTCAGCCTAATCCTCAGCTACTCTCTAGCCCTTAAGCCTTAAGGCCAGGCTCTCCTTAATCCACTCAGCCCTCAACCTAGCTCTTAAACCCTTAAACCTCAATCTCAAACCTCTTAAAATAGGCCCTATTGCTCCTCCAGCCTCAAGCCTTGTCTAGCCAGCCGGGTGCCTCAAGCCTCTACCCTCAACCTAAACCCTCAACCTATGCCCTCACCATTTCAAACCTAGAATAGGCCTGGCCCGGCCCTAGCCTCCACCCTGCCGCTTTGGATACAAGGAATCAACCGTATACCCTAAAACCTATACCCTAAACCCTGTTGATGGGTTTTTTGAGAACTTTCTCAACACATGCAATGCATAGGCATACTACCTCTCTTGAAAGGTAGAAATTCGCAAGAATATTACCAATCGCTACCCCAAGGTCTCTTGGGTGTTAGGTTATGATGTGCATGGAATTTATCATTTGATGTTTGCTGTGATTTTGCTAGTAATCATAGGGAAGACCTATGTATTTGGCTAGATATGAAATAAATCTTGAAATGGAGTTCCTAAAATGGGAAGTTAGAGTGCAGTTTGTTGTAGGTTCGAACAACAATCATAAACTCCAATTTTACCTTAAGATTTGGCTTTACAATGTGCAATGAACCTTAGCATAGGCTACTTATTAAAAGAAAAAGAAAAGGGTAGGGGAGAGAAGAGGTTCCTAGATCTGAAACTAACTATGAACAGTGATCATGGAGGGTTCTACTATAGACAACTTCCTTAAACCAGAATGTCACTTAACAAAAAAAATCATAGTAGCATGAAACTTGTGCTAGCTTCTAAGGACTGAAAATGTTCTACCATTCATTCACCATAAACATGCATGAACAAAGATAAAAGTTTGGAGCAACTTTTAGTTTATGTCTAGAATAACTTTACACAACTATCTACCAACAATAAACAACAAAAACTATGGAGAAGAAAGGCATCAACATAGCATAAACCTTCACAATAATTGAACATCTACTAAATCTATCAAAGTAATCTAAGAAAATAAAGAATAGCAAAGTAAATTTAACTAAATCAGCTAACTATGGAGATGAATCATGAAATATGCAAAGAAATTTAGAAATCCACCAATTCAATGTATTTCTATTAAAATTTCTATAGCATGTCTTTACAACAACTCAAATCTCTTTGAAAATGAGAGGAGACCCCTTATTTATAGTGTTTAAAAAGAAAAATGAATGGCCAAGATTTATTTGCATTGTGTGACCAAGATTCACTACAAATTAGGGCTTCACCTACCCCAAAATATATTACAATTTAAAATACATTCCTTCTCTTTTTCCCTATTTTGTACTTTAGTAGCAACACTGCAACATTTTGTCTTCTAGCTGATTTCCTTTGCTACAATTATTCTATGAGGAACTTGTCATCAATTATCGGGTTTCCTTCTTGCTTCTTCAAAGCAGCATATTCTATAAACTTGTTAATTAGTGCCTAAAGTTTCTCGATCTCCATTATGCTAGACTGGAACACCTGGTAGTTCCATTGTTTAGATCAGCCGGTAAATGTATCCCAATCTTCATCACACTTGGTTGTATTATCTCTGACTTGCTTAGATTGGGCAAGGGCTTGAGCAGAAAAAATCATAAAATCCATAATGAGATCTTTTGACATTCCATCTTCCATCTTTTTATGGAAGTAAGGCCTCACCTTTTCTAGATCCATCTCAAAGGTGGGCAGATCATTGCTTGTAATCAATTTCAAATACTCAATACAATTGGCCCTAATGTCCTTGGCCCAATCAATGTCTAGCTCCACCTTGCAAAGGACTTGCTCCAGCACCCCTTTCCTATGGTCAAAGTTCATCTTCAACGTTTCAACCAGCCAATGATCATCCTCTATAAATGCAAGGTCATCTTCCCATATCTTGTGTCAAAGCTTGAAAATGGCTTCAATTTTGGTGTAGGTAGACTCATATATCCCTTGGAAGTCAATGCATAACTTCCTCATTCCCTCAAGGATTTTATGGACCTCCAAGATTTTTTTTTCTAACAGCACGATTGATTCCCATGTTTCCAACATACAAGACTTGCTGGAACCAATCTTTTGTAGTCTTAGTGCAATCTTTCCTTCTCTCAAGCTTGTCAATTTCCTCCCTAGGCAGTAGTTGTTGTGGAGCCGAGGACATCATGGGAAGCTCTTCTACTAAAGACCATTGTTGAATGTAGGTAATCAAATCATCAAATTGTACCTTGAGCTCGTCCTTGGAGAGCTTGTAATTTTGCATCAGATGCACCACTATCGCAACAAACTCCTGAAAGTGGTTTTTTTTTTGTTCTCTTGATGTTGTCCCCAAGTTGATGGTGGAAACATTGTAACCTATCCCTTCTTCATTCACCACCGGTGTAGCTATTCGCACATTCCTAGATCTAGAAATGTCTATTTTCATCTTGGATCTAACTTTAGGCTTCTTCTCCTTCTTACTGCTAATCTGAGCTTGATCCAAGATGGCCTCTAACTTTTGTCTTGGATCCCTTAGAGAAGGAGCTTTCTTCTCTAGTTTCTTTTCCAGCCACTTGGGCATCTGATACATTTCATTGGGTGATTCATGATCACCCTCCTCTTCATCCTTCATGATTTCAATCTCTTTATCCTCGAGAGCTTCTCTCTCTATCCTTGTGTCTTCTTCCTCTTCGTCGGAGTCCTGGATGAACACCATGCACTTGATGGGGGACTTAGTGGGTAGGAATTCCTTGGGGTTGTCTTCCCCTTCAGTATCATTTTCTTCTTCTTCATGCTCGTTTTCTTCGAGCCGCTCTGTTTCAGGACTCTTGTCAGCTTGAGACTCTTATTGATACCTATCTTCTTCTTTATCTTCCTATCTCTCACTTGGAGGTGGAACATCTTCCTATTATTTCTTTTCTTGTCCTTCCTACCCTATTGAGTGGGGAATTTCTTCACCATGCTTGGGGATTTCTTCCCATTCCCCTATTGGAAGTTCAGTGTCTTCTTCCATTTTATCACTACTTTCTTTTCCTTCTTTAGGAGGAAACCTTTCCACTTCCTCTCTAACATCCTTTTCATTATCGAGCAAGCTCTTCTTCTAAGTCTGCATTGAAGGTTTCGACAATATATTTGTTTCCAACATCTTCTTCTTTGTCACCCTTTGAGGATTAAATTTCTTCTCCTTCACAGACTACCTTATCAATTTGTAAATGTTGGTGCTTTGGGTGTTCATTGTAGTCATCCCCTTCTTCCTCAAAATCCTATGTGGCTTCCTTCTATTTTTCTTGTCTTTCCCACTCCTCAAATATTTCCATTGTGGATTTCATTTCAGGTAGTTTAGTTGGAGGCTTTGAGGCAGGAGTACTGGTAAGAACCTATGCCAATGCAGCCTGGATGGTTGGATTCATCAATACTTCAAAAATATCATATGGGACATTTTGAATATGCCGTGAAAATACCTCTGGAAGTGAGAGTGTAGGCATTGGAATTATTTTCGATGCTAGGGAAAGAGACATGGAATTAGAAGAGAGTGGAGAGGTGGTGGAAGAAGAAGAGTCAATCATTACAACTTGTCCAGTAGGTGAAGAAGAGGCAAGGTGGACTGAGATGTCCACTACATGAGGGGAAGTAGCTACCATGGCCTAAGAAGTAGGTGGAGGGATAATAGTAGTGGAGGTGGAAGGTGGAGATTTTGGTTGCTCAACCTCCATTTCCTCTCCTTCATGGAGTGGATCTTCTTGAATAACGAGCATTTCAGTGACACTGCTCAATTTCTTATGTTTCTTGGAAGCTTCACCTTCTGAGGCCTTTCTTGCATATTCCTTTGGATTGGGCTGCTGCTCATTAGTTTTTTTCTTTTCCTTGACCAAGTGAGTGGAGGTGATTTTGAGGTTTCTCCTTTTGAGTTAGCAGCTACCCCACCATCTATTCCACTTGGCTCACTTTTGAGCCCCTCATAGGTCAAAGTGACCCCTTGTTTCAATTGGGAAAATTTCCCATCAATCCATTCTTTTTTGCAAGACTCGACGCACTTGGTCAAGATATTGAGGTCGTCGACCTCTTGTTCATCCCAGTGAATTAGTGGTAGCAAGAGATTGGCAACTACATCATATTAGAGGTCTATTACTATGCCCTCATCTTCTTCCACCTGATCAAGCACTAGGAATAGGTTTACCCTCTTTATAAAGTATGCAGTCATCCACATGTAGTGCCTCATCCTTACCTCGTTGTCATCTTTACAATTAGCCTAGAAATCCTCAATGCTATCCAGGTGGGCATAATCAAGCCCAAGCGCCTTCATGATATGGCCATATAGATCCATCCATAGTCAAGCCGTGTGGAGCCTCAAATGGTACTCTACCAACTCTAAATTGTGGGCACATTGTGAGGTATGGAGCTCATACATCCCTTGACCAAAAGAGAGGGGATAAGGAATCCCTACCAAATGTTTGTTGCTCAAGAGGGTGTGCACATGCCATAGCTACTGAGAGAGCTCCAACAGTATCGTCCTATCATTAGGATATCGGGGTAGATTGTTCAACCTTTCGAAGAAGCCTTATGCATGAATGTATGTAAACTTCAGGTATTGGATGAATAGAAAGGAATACTACTTCAAGAAAGCATTGGCATTGTGGGATACTTGCCTCTCAAAGTCACCCTCGAGCAATCTAATGATATGAGCTATGAAAGCATCATTCACCCTATAGTAATATTTCTTGAAATTCCTAAATTGCAGTTGAGGGTACTTGTCATAGACTCTTAGCTCCCTGTCGGGTTCTTCATCTGGAGCTTTGAATAAGCCACTATATTGCCTATGTTCAACCAATGAGTAGACCAAGTAGGACGTCATGTAGAATTTGGAGGTCTTTTTGATAGCCATAAACTATTCATGAAAGCAATCACTAATTATCCCACCCTAGTAAAATGTGGTGTCTTCTCCACAGAGAATCTCTTCAATGAAGTAGACCATCCATTCTTGGAAGAACGCAGTAGTAGGAAGGCCCATTACTCTACTTAACAATGTTACCAATTCATGGTAATTTTCATAAAAGCCATTGTGAAAGAGCTCTTGGGGAACTTTTGTAGCACTTCCCCTCTTCTCCTTGAGCCAATACTGATTGATGACCTTTTTACACTTTAGGAGATTTCTATCCCACATTTCCTTGCACTCCTTTATGGTTGGTAATTCCATCTCCCCAAAGGAAGGGATATGAAAGGTCTTTGTTATTGCCTTGGCAGATATGTCAGCCAAAATGTTCCCATCTCTGTATACTATTATTCTGGTTTCTAGCTGGTATGCCTCCTTACAAGCCATTACTAGTTTAGGGGTGACAAGAGCAGGAGGGAAGCCAACAACTTTAGCTATCCCACTACCTCTAATCAATCTTTCATTGTCTATTTTAGGGATGATCCTAACCCTTTGTGTGAATTCGTCAATATCAACATGCCCAATGTTTATGTCAGAGATCTTCTTCCAATCTATTTTGATTCTGGATCTTTTTGGTTCTCCGTGGAATTGATACTTCATCTAGTCTGTCTTCTTTTCTGTGGGGTGCTCTTCCTGTTTTCTTTCCTTTTTCTTTCTCCATGGAGGCTACTCTCAAGGGTCTTGCACTAGATTCCATATATTCTATGAACAAAGGAGAGGTGAGTGAAATCAACAATGAGCCAAATCCCTGCAAACGGAGTTAGATTGGATAAATCAGAATTTGATAAATCTACCATACAATCCAAATTGACACTAGCAGTTCATAGGAGGGAATTTAAATGATTCGAGCCCTAGGGGTCCGACTTCCCTAGCTAGAATGTTGTTTTGAAAGGGAAAACAAGTTAGGGTGGCCTGCAAGGTTCCACTCACCCTAGGATTTGGTAAAATGGGAAGGTCCACTAAATAAAGTGCCCTATTTTAGCACATGGGTCGAAGCTCATTTTCATATTGGGAGCCCTCTAGATTATATTTTTGATGGTCGGACTCAGGGAGGAGCTTGGTTGTTTGAGGTTTTGTTGTTTGGGATAGCTTTGACAAGACAACATTCTTGGAGTAGAGTCCCACCAAGCAGGACCCACGAGCTCAGATGGCGATTAGAAATAGACATTTCTCTCTCAAGAATTTAGGTCAAAGGAGGTAGGAAGCTGCTTGATAATTATTGTTTGAAATGATGGATAGAGGGCGGAAGTCTAATGAGAGCAACCCAAAGGACCGAACCTGGTCAAGGACTTGGGCTCCATGTTTTCTTTGTGTTTGCTTTGTGGAGTTTACTAAAAAATAGAGGATCGGCCCCTAGAGGATGAAAGGATGAGGGTGGTTCACCTTTTCACAATGGATGAGATGGGATGGAGTCTCGACGATGGAAGTCCGATGGGGCTGTCCCGCCAACCTTTGATCATTTTGCACCTTAGCATTTTGGTTTGATAGCCATGAGAGAGTCGGGAGCTGAAAGATAGAGGACAGTTACTAGAAAGCCATAGGGGATGGCGATGATATCACGGTGGTCCATGGATGAAGGTTTGCGCACCAAGATTTGCAAGGCTTTTGGCACACAATTGTTTATGCATGAGTTCAACCAAAGGAGAGGGGGTCGAGGTTTGTGGTTTCATGGATCCGAGATTAGAATGCCATTTGTAATGGAATCTCATGAGCAACACCCCAGAGATAGAGTTCCATGGGTGTGGACCCGAGCAACATGGATGGAGTCAATCTTGATTTAAGTTTTTCCAAGTTTGAACACCGAAGAGGTGGGGGCATTCTGTGATGGTGGATCCAAAAGGATGTTTCACCATCTGAAAGTTGTTTTAGTTTTAGGTGTTGATGACAAAAATGGGAAGGCTCAAACCTACAGAACATGAATGCTCTTTCCAAAGAATGACATCAGAGGGTTGAGGCTCTGCAGTCATTTTATTAGGTGATTTATGAGTTTTTTCAAGGTTTCATCACATGGGTTTTGAGCCCAATGTTTTTCCTCTATCTAATGCATGTATTTTAACCATTTTAACTTACTAATTTTACCATAAATAAATAAAAACACATGGGATGCAGACGGTAAACTAACCTAAAGAAACCTATCAAGGAGTAGCTAAATTGGCTTAAAAATGGCTTGAATCAGCACGGGGATCCATCAAGCTCGAAGATGGCGATAGTAGGGAAGCTCTCTGATTCTCTTTGAAAAAATGGCTAGGTGATAATGACAAGTTGAAGTTGGCCTATTTCTAGAAAACATGGCATTAAATGCAAGCCATTAATGCTCGTACAACTGACACTAAGGTTAGTGAGTTTCAAAATTTAAAAATGGTTGCGACAGGGCTAGAACCCAATGGGTAGAAGGCCATTGGCTGAAGACCATTTGAAATGTTTAGAAGAAAACCATAGGTGAAGAAGATCTCGAGGTCTGATGGGAAGAACTCCAATGGAGGACGACCATTTGGGAAAGGAAAATAAGTTGTGGAACTCCAGGAGGAGCAACCTAGCGTGGTGAGCCCAAAGTGAATGAAGGATGGTCATTTAGACTTAGTCGCTAGTGGCATGAGAAAATGACAATTAAGGAAATGAGTCCTGGGCCATGAAAGGATGAGGTTCCTTGGTCGTTTGAGACAAAAAATGCAATAGGGAAACCCATAGGGGGCGGCCCGCACGGGTGGACCTGTAATCCATCAAGGATGTCATTTTTAGAGGCAAAGGAAAACTACCAGAAGGCCTCCGTGAGGACTTAAGACTTAGAAAATTTTGAGGGGGGTGAACCATGGAAAAATTAAGATGGATTCTTTAAGGCTCAACGACCAGTTGGGATACCAAAATAGGGGCACTTAAAAACAAGGTAGTAGCAAATGACCCGACAAGGTAAATGGAAGAGAGGGTCCCCATTCTAATCAGGGCATGTGTGCTGAGGGCACAACAAATTTTGACTCTACTAGAGAATGCTCCTGAGCATTCTAAGAATAAATATTCATGCAAAACCCAGAATCTCTAGTTTTACAGACTAGAGGCTGACCTGCAAAAGTGAACTAGGCGATAAAATTCCTTAGTTGAGTCAACCCATGAGGAATCTTAGAAGTGTGTGCTTGGTGAATTCATTTCCTTTCCTTAGGAATTATGACAAGTGGAAGCTAATCAAATCGAGCAAGCTAAATGAATTTCCCAACACCAAAAGTAACTTGGACATTGCCCTGCTGCCAGTTAGGCATTCATAGCCCCAGCAGAGTTGTCGTTGTCACCCCATGGATATTTCTCTACTCCTAGTTAGGAATTCATAGCCCTCGTAGAGTTTTATGCATGCCCATATAGTTGCATGATTTCAAAATTTCCATTTCTTTTCTTTCTTTTGATACTAATTTTCGTATTTTATCCTTTTGCTAAACAGTGAAAGCATTGAAGCCTACTATGGGTTTGGGAACCATAGTGGTCACTGGAGTGGACTTAAGTTTTTTCACTCACTAAGTTATCATAACAACCACTGTACAACACTTTGGAAATAATTAATATGTGTTTGTGCAAGATCTGAGATTAATGTAAAAGGAAGATTCAACCAAGGGTTGAGTTCTAAAGCAGAGTTCAAATAGGCAAGTCATTCCATAGTAGCGATCAGAGACCAATTGTTGAGAATGAATGTTTAGCCAAATAACACTAAGGATGGGTAGAAAAGTGAATCATTTTTCAAGTGATCACAACCACTGCAGTAGAGACAAAGAGACAATCTCATAAAAAAAAGACAGTCGAGAAACGAACAAAATGAGTTGACACAAACAACAAAATGAAAGCAAACTGAAAGCAACCTAAACTAACCTATGTATAGTTATTTACAAAAGAGCAGCTCAAAAGAGATCATGCTTGGGAAATGGGACATTTTCACTAGTTAAGGTCTTTAAGTGGAAAGCATTGTCTCTCAAGATTTCAGCTATTTGAAAGGGGCCAAGCCAAAGCTTGTTGAATTTTTTATGTCCCCCTTTCTTCTCATGGGCATTGTCCCAGCATAGGACTAGGTTAGTAATTTGAAAGGCCTTGATTTTTGCTAAACGGTCAAATCATCTCTTTACTATTCCCTAGTGTTTGGTGAAATTCTCTATCATGTGGTCACATACTTCCAAATGCCACAACTTAGCCAAGCGAGCTTCTTCGTAGTCTCCTCCATAAAAGTTGTTGATGAACTATAGGGTAGGGATTTTAGATGGATTAGGAAGATTGTCTCTAAGCCATAGATGAGTTGGAATGTGAAATCACCAAGGGAATTATTTTGGTGAGTGTGATCTTCCCAAAGGGAAAAATGAAGCTACGTATTCCAGTCCTTGGGATTCCTATCAAGGAGTTTTTTAATGACTGTGAGCAGGTTCTTATTTGTGGATTTTTCCTAGCCATTGCCTTGGGTGTAATAGTTGGACAATAATTTAAGAGCAATCCCATAATCAAAGGCCCAACCGAAAAATTTGAATGAAGAGAATGCAGGTTCATTGTCATACACCAATGCATAAGGACAACCAAAGTGATTTGAAATAAAAATTTCTAGAAAATTTATAACTACCCCAGTTGTGCATTGCCTACATGCAATGGCTTCTATCCATCTAGTACAATAATCAAAAGCACTTAGAATGTACCTATGTCCCATAGTTTATGGTGGGCTTACCAAACCAATGAAGTTGAGACCCCATTGCACAAATAGTCTCACCTCGACAATTGGTTGCAATGGGACAACAACATTCTTTTCTCTGGTTGTAGTGGTCTAGCATATGCGGCATGTGTGGACATGATTATGGGCATCCTTGAAGACTATGTGCCAATAGTAACCTACTCATTGGATTTGATGAGTAGTCGATGGGCCTGATCCATGGCTGGTGCCAAATTTTTCATGAAACTCTTTCAAGACCCGGTCAGCTTCTTCTTTGCCAAGGCATCTTAAATAGAGACCTTCATGATTCTTCTTGTATAGTATGGATCCCTATAGCATGTAGTTGCTACTTTTCAACCCGAGAGCATGCTTTTGGACTCCCTATAAGTGGGGTGGACACTTGTGGTTAAGAAGATAATAAACTATGTCATCATACCACTCCCCAGAGGAAACATCCTCAAGCTGGTATTATTTTACTATAAGTCTAGGTCCTACTTCTGTTGTTGTTTCAGCTATTGTATGAGTCAGCTCTTTCCCTCTTACTAACTTCATGGGCTGAATCTCCATGTCGTATTCTCATAGTAATGTAACCCACTTTTCTCTTTGCTCTCCTAGCTCATTTTGCATGAGCAATGTCTTTACTGCTAGGTCAGGGACAATGGAAAACACCTTATGTGCAAGATGTACATTTGCCTAAACTTCTTTACTCCTCTAGCAAGGTAATATTTCTATTCTTCACATTATGATACCACAGCTATGCATCTTTCAAGGGAGCGCTCATAAAGGAAATCAGGTTCTCACTTCCCTCATTGTCCTTCTGGGTTAAGATGCTAGCGAAAGAGTGATATGAAGTGAATGAATAAATATAGAATGGCTTCAGATAGTCTAGGCTGACTAGCATCGGCACCTCAGCTATTGCCTACTTAATCTCTTTGAAGGCTTGTTTTTCTTCGGGAGTCCAATCAATCTTAGCATCTTACTTCAGCATAGCATTGAGTGGCTTGACGATCTTGGAAAATCCTATGATGAACTTCCTAACAAAGTTTATCTTTTTGAAGAAAGACTTCAATTCCTTCTTGCTACCTAGTAGCAGAATTTTCAGCAAGGATTGAATACATTTACGGTCTATAGATATTCCTCATTTTTAAATGATGTCCCCAAGAAATCTCCCTTCAGTGACTCTAAAAATGCACTTCTTTAGGTTAAGGGAGACTCCAAATTCCTAAAACCTTTGAAATACTTTCCACAAGTTGGAGACATGGTCACTCTACTTCTTTGAAAATATAGTTAAATCATCCATGTAGATGATTATGCACTTCCCAATTAGATCTTTGAAAATAATGTCCATAGCACGTTGAAAGGTGGCACTAGTGTTGATGAGCCCGAATGGCATCCTTTTGTAAGCAAAGTTCCCCCACTTAGTGGTGAACGTTGACTTGTGGCAATCTTCGTATTGCACAATGACTTGGTTGTACCCAAAATATCCATCAAGGAAAGACATCATTTGTGAGACATTGATGATCTATAGTACTTCATCCAATGATGGCACTAGATAGTTGTCCCTTTTTAAGGCTTTGTTCAGATTGCGAAAGTCCACACACAATATGATTTCTCCATTATTCTTTCTGACCAAGACCAAGTTAGCCACCCATGTGGAATTTCTAATTGGAAAGATGATTCTAGTTGAGAGTAATTTTTATACCTCTTTGTAAATGATTGGTTCTAGCAAGGAATTGATAGGGTGCTACTATTGGTAGAATGGCTACACATCTATCTTAAGGGGAATAGTGTGTGTGATGATGGAGGTATCATATGTCTTTAAGTCTTTATAGCTCCATGCTACCACATTGTGATACTTCCACAAAGCATCAATGATCCCTTTCTTCTCTTCTAGCGTGAATAATTTTCCAATTAACACATTTTTGACCTCCTCAATTGTTCCAAGGTTGTGAGTGTCACATTGGTTTCTTATGGACTCCTTTACTTTATGATCCTGATCTCTGATTTGATCCAAGTCAAAATTATGTTCAAGTTAAACCATACCTTTGGGGATAGTGTTGGTTTTGAGGTTAATAACTCCCTCTATATCTAATTTAGCCTCCTTTGGATTAGTTTCATTAATAATTTGTGTTGCAAATACGTTCGAACTAGTGATAAATTCTAGGATATGTTTTTTGTCATTGAATACTTGGAAGTGAGTGACATTTTCTGGGATAGATGGAGTGGAGGTCAACTCCACATTAAAATTCTTAAGGCCAGATGAAGACAAGGGCTGCAAAGTTTTGGCTACTTGAGCCAAAGCATCAACTATATGGTTCAAACCACAAGAGATCAATTGTATATTTAATGCTTCTAGACCTTCTAAGAGATCCTAAACCCTATGCCTATAGTTTTCCAACCTTCTATCATGGCATGAATACAATTTTCTAACTTGTTTGATTACCAATTTAGAATCACCAAAAACTTGCAGCATTTTAACATTTTTCCTTAATGCCATCAAAAGACCATAGACTAAAGCTTCATATTCTGCTACATTATTGGTACAATAGAATTGAATTTTGTGGGAAGAAAATTAAGTGTTACCCATAGGGCTGATTAGTTTGAATCCAGTGTCAGCTCCCTGCTTTGACTTGGATCCGTCGAAGCATAATGTCCAGAATCTGGAAGGCTCTTTGATGCCTGGGCCAATGAGGCAATCATTACCTTTAGGTTACAATTTGACATCTACAACCTCTGAAGTAGGTGTTGGTTTGGTATTTTTGAGAGCAGGCTACCCTACTGACATTTCCTTTTGAGGAGTAGTTAATAATCCTTTAACCTATTCCACTTTTTTTTGGCATAAACAACACTCGAACTTAGAATGGGCAGCATCGTGTACCCTACACCAATTGGGTAGCAAGAGCTCTTGGAAATTCATTCTCATACACAAGCTAAGCTGGTTTTGTATGCACTTCTCCATAAAGTCCTGAAATCCATCCAGTAATCCCAAAGTGTCATCCTTAGGGGATTCCTCATCATAGGCTTCTACTAGCATTTCCATACTCTAAGGTGTATGGGCTAAATCAAATGGAGGGTTGCATTGCACCAGGAAGACCTCGACAACCATCCCTTCTTCTTGAATCTCTACTTCTTCTCGATAAGCAAAGGGACAATAATTTCCCAATTTTGTTTCAGCAAACAACACCTCATTCAAGTTGTTGTATTTTGTAATCATGAATTTCATGTGTGGCTCTTGATCGATGTGGATCTAATTCAACAGTCACTTCCATGGCAGCCACAGGTGAGAAAAATCTATTGCAGCATATCCATTCAATACATGGGTGAAGTCCCATCCCAAGATGATTCCATATGAGTCGGGAATATCTACAACCTAGATGTCAATAACTTGTTGTACCCTTGGGTTTGTAGCAATCTTTATGGGGATCTACTTCATTTCCCCCACAATGTTAATATTTTTCTTCTCTAGCTATGTCACCTTTTTTCTTGAAGGTGTGGGGGTAATCCCAAGGTCCTTGCACATAGCTAGGGGCATAACATTGGTAGATGCTTTGGATTCAATTAGAAAATTGTGTACATTCTTGCCAAATATCTGAATGGCGGTCAGGAAGGGTGGTATTTCCAACTTTCCTTGGAAGAGGCCCATAGGCATGTCTACCTAAGCTACCTAAGATTTGTTTTTATCACTAGCCCTGTCATTGGTCTACTCAGAGGGCTGATCCTTGGAGCTTTTTCCATTGTCCTAAGTTGGTTCCTTTGTAGTCTACTTACCCATCAACTGGTGGTGAGGTGGATCTGCCTTCTTGCCATGAACTTTTTGTAATGGGTTCATTTGGAGGGTCTTCAAAAGAGACTCTTTTGGCTGGTATTTCTTGTGTTGCCTTAGAGGAAGGAATCCCATTAATTATCCTAAAGAAGGAATTCCTTATAGCATGGACCTTGAGTAACTCAAAGGTAGACAAGCTGATTTTGACCTTCTTGAACTCTTCTGCTACATATTCACCCATTTGCTCAATTTCAATTTCAAAAGCCTTGCCTATGGCAAAGCTAGTGGGTTGATGTTGTGTCTGGTCCAATTGGTTTTGGGATTGGACTTAAGGATAATTTTTTACTGATCTCATGGCTAATTTTGTGGCCTATCCTTGTTGAGGTATTGAGTGGGAACATGGGGAAGCCCAAGATTATTACTTGCATTGGGGTCAAGTGGGGTACTAAAATTATTCAGTGGACTTGAAGTTGTGAAGGTCCACCCGCCTATCTATTCCTAAGGTAGTAGGGAATCGTTCTTTGGTGAAATGTGTGAACCTCATATACATATGGTTCTTCCTCATCTACTAGACCATTGTCTACTGAATCAAAAATCTAAGACAAGGTTTCCTCATTACGTACCTCCTGCACTTCTTCATCTTGGGTGGGGGAATCCTTGATCTTAGGCTCATTGCAATCAATTTGAGGGAATGGGGCTTGGTAGACTACGAGACTAGAGGATTCATAAGGCTCAGAGGTAACAAGGTCTCTACAACTTGCACTATCAATGATGTTCTGGACCTCTATTTGAAATATTTTCACAACTATCTAGAATTCAGAACAATCCAAATCTGAATGCCTGCTTGTCTTATGAATCCGACACCATCCGGATAAGGTTGCATTGGTGAGGTACACTCCACTAGTCTTTTCATTACTAGCAGGTTGATCAAGAGGAGTGGGAACACCTCCATTGTTGGGTCTCATATTCCATGTCTGATTTTTCCTTTGGGCAGGCCTCCTTTCAAAAATTTGATTGGAGTTCTACCCCTTTCATAATTTTGTCCTGAGGAGGTACTTGCTTCACAGTTATCTCTGATGTCTATGTTATCTCTATTGTCTCAATTGAGATTAGCCTAGAGGCTACATTGGGAGGCCTGCAATTGATTATTCTAATTTCTCAGGTGCATCATCTCTGTGGAAATTTTATTTATCATCTCAGTCAACTCCTCAAGTCAGTCCTTCTTGGTGTTGCTTGGTTGTGGCACTTGTTTTTGAAGAAAAATAGGTGGGGCCACCGACTAATTTTGATGTTCTAGAGGAAATTGTAGTCTTGGTAGGTATAATGGTGCTTGAGGCTACTAAAAGTACACCTATTGCCAATGGGGAGCTTGGGGGTAGGTCAATTGTTGTTAAGGCTACAAGTAAGAAGGGACGGGAGGTGCCTGATTCATTGGCTATCCTGGATGCTGGACTATGGGAAGCAGAGGCCCCTGGTTAATAAGAGGTGTTTGATGAGAAAACGCATGGTTGATCCCTTGAACTTGCATGAGGTGCTCAAATAGACTGAAAGAAGGCAGCAGACTAGAAATGTTCTATCCCAAATCAGTACTAGCAATGACTGCCTCTAAATAGGCATCTACCAACCTTGTGAGCGATGGGCACATTATTTTTACCAATGCCAACAAGAGATTATGGAAAGGGTTTTGTGCCAACCAAGCCATGGTGGGAGGTAGAGGTGGTATTTTCTATTGGAGAGCAGTAACTTGGGGCTACATAGGGGCAGTAGTAGTTGGGATTGCACCTTGGACTTGGAGGGAAAGGGAAGAGGAAGCACCCTAGCTATGGGAAGGATGAGGCCCGAAGGCAGTTTGGAGTGGTTGAGTAGAGGATGGATGAAGGATGGAAGAAGGTGAAGGTGGGAGGGAAGTGGAAGGGATGGAGGAAGAGGAAGAGGAAACATCTCCTCCCTTGCTTTTCTTAGCCCTTATAGAGGGCTGAAACTCTTGAAATTCCCCTTTGTTCAGTGTTGACCTTAAAATTCTTTGAAATATTTCAGGGGAGAATGATCCAATTTGATCCAGCTTAACTGTGCCCTCCTAGTGCCAGTTCTGTTCATGTGTGTCTTCAACACTTTCTCAACACAAGTAGTGCATAGGAAAACTACCTCTCTTTAAAGGTAGGAATTTGCAAGTAGATTACCAATCGCTACCCCAAGGTCTCTTGGGTGTCAGGTCATGAAGTGCATGGAATTTCTCAACTAATGTTTGATGTGATTTTACTGGTAATCATAGGGAAGGCTTATGTATTTGGTTGGATATGAAATGAATCTTGAAATGGAGTTCCTAAAATGGGAAGTTAGAGTTCAGTTTGCTGCAGGTTCAAACAACAATCATAAACTCCAATTTTACCTTAAGATTTGGCTTTACAATGTGCAATGAACCTTAGCATAGGCTACTTATTAAAATAAAAGGAAAAGGGTAGGGAAGAGAAGAGGTTCCTGGATCTGAAACTAACTATGAATAGTGATCATGGAGGGTTCTACTGTGGACAACTTCCTTAAAATAGAATTTCATTTAACCATAAAACTCATAGTATCATGAAACTTGTGCTAGCTTCTAAGGACTATAAATGTTCTACCATTCATTGATCATAAACATGCATGAACAAAGATAAAATTTAGGAGCATCTTTTAGTTTATGCCCAGACTAACTAAGCACAACTATCTACCAATAGTAAACAACAAAATTTATGGACAAGAAAGGCATCAACACAATAGTGATCTTCACAATCATTGAACAACATCTACTAAATCTATCAAAGTAATCTAAGACCATGAAGAATAGCAAAGTAAATTTAACTAAATCAGCTAACTGTGGGAGATGAATCATGAAACATGCAAAGAAATTAAGAAATCCACCAAATTCAATGTATTTCTATTAAAAAAAATTTGCCATGTCTTTACAACAACTCAACTCTCTTTGAAAATGAGAGAAGACCTCCTATTTATAGTGTTCAAAAAGAAAAATGAATGGCCAAGATTTATTTGGATTGTGTGGCCAAGATTCACTACAAATTAGGGTTTCACCTAACCCCAAATATAGTACAATTTAAAATACATTCCTTCTCTTTTTCCCTATTTTGTCCTTTACTGGCAACACTGCAGCATTTTTTCTTCTAGTTGATTGCCTTTGCTGTAGCTATTATGTGAGGAACTTGTTATCAATTATCAAGTTTCCTTCTGGCTTGTTCAAAGCAACATGTTCTATAAACTTGTTAATTAGCACCTAAACTTTCTCGATCTCCATTATGTTGGATTGGAGCACTTGGTAGTTCTATTGTTTAGATCAACACATAAGTGTATCCCAATCTTCATCACACTTGGCCATATTATCTTTGACTTGCTCAGATTGGGCGAGGGACCAAGCAACAAAATTCATAAAATCCATAGTGATTGCTCCCGACATTCCATCTTCCATCTTCTTACAAAAGGAAGGCTTCACCTTTTCTAGATCAATCTCAATGGCAGGAAGATCGTAGCTTGTCATAAATTTCAAATACTCAATACAATTGGCCCTAATTTACATGGCCCAATCAATTTCTAGCTCCACATTGCAAAGGACTTGCTCCACCAACCCTTTCCTATGGTCAAAGTTCATCTTCCACATTTCAGCCAACCAATGATCATCCTCAGCGAATGCAAGGTCCTCTTCACATATCTTGTGTGACAGCTTGAGGATGGCTTCAATTTTGGGGTGGTTGGACTCATATATCCCTAGGAAGTCAATGCAGAACTTCCTCGTGCCATCAAGGGTTTTCTAGACCTCCAAGAATTTATTTTTTGTTCTAATACCATGACTGATGCTCATGTTTCTAGCATACAAGACTTGTTGGAACCAATCTTCTGTAGTCTTAGTCTAGTTTTTCCTTCTCTCAAGCTTTTTAATTTTCTCTATGGATAGCAATTGTGGTGGAGCTGAGGACATTGTAAGTTGTTCTACTGATGACCATTGTTCAATAGGCTGTCAAATAGCCAATTGCACCCTCAGCTTGTCCTTGGAGAGCTTGTCCTTTTACATCAGATGTACCACTGTGGCAACAGAATCCTAAAGGTGATCTATTTTATGTTCTCTTTATGATGTCCCCAAGTCAATGGTGGAAACATTGTAATGTATCCCTTCCTCATTCACCACTGGTGTAGCTATTTGCACGGTCCTAGATCCAAAAATTTCCATTGTCATCTTGGATCTAACTTTAGGCTTCTTCTCCTTCTTGGTGCTAATATGAGCTCGGGCCAAGATGGCCTCTAAATTTTCTCTCGGATCCTTTAGAGTAGAAGCTTTCTTCTCCAGTTGGTTTTCCAGCCACTCGAGCATCTAAGACTTTTCATTGGGTGATTCACGATCACCCTCCTCTTCATCCTTCTTGATTTCAATCTCTTTATCCTTGAGAGCTTCTCTCTCAATCCTTGTGTCTTCTTCCTCTTCATAAAGTCCTAGATGAACACCGTGCACTTGATGGAGAACTTAGTGGGAAGGTGTTCCTTGGGGCTATCTTCCCCTTTAGTATCCTTTTCTTCTTCTTTAAGCCCATGTTCTTTGGGTTGCTATATTTCAGGACTCTTGTCGGCTTGAGACTCTTCTTGAGACCTATCTTCTTCTTTATCCTCCTCTCCCTTCTGTGGAGGTGACACATCTTCTTGTTCTTTCTTTTCTTGTCCTTCCTACCCTGTTGAGTGGGGAATTTCTCCACCATGCCTTGGGATTTCTTCCCATTTCCATGTTGGAAGTTCAGTGTCTTCTTCCATTTTATCACTAGTTTCTTTTCCTTCTTTAGGAGGCAACCTTTCCACTTCCTTTCCGACATCCTTTAATTGTCGAGCAAGCTCTTCTTCTAAGTCTGCATCAAAGGTTTCTACAATATATTTGGTCCCAACATCTTCTTCTTTGTCATCCTTGAAGGATATTATTTCCTCTCCTTCATGAACTACCTTATCAATTTTTAAATGTTGGTGCTTTGGGTGTTCATGGTAGTCATCCCCTTCTTCCTCCAATTCCTTTGCAACTTCCTTCTCTTTTTCCTACGTTTTCCACTCCTTGGATATTTCCATTGTGGATTTCATTTTGGGTGGTTCAGTTGGAGGATTTTAGGTAGAAGTGTTGGAAAGAACCTATGTTAGGGCAACTTGGACAGTTGGATTCATGAATACTTCAACAATCTCAGACAGGACATTTTGCATATGCTGCAAAAATGCCTATGAAAGTGAGAGTAGGAATTGGCATTGTTGTTGCTAGTGAAAGAGACATGGTTGGAGACATGGAAGTAGAAGATATTGGAGAGGTGGTGGTGGAAGAATACCTAATCATTACAACTTCTCCAGTAGGTAAAGAGGCAAGGTGGACCGAGATGTCCACTACAAAAGTGGAAGTAGCTACCATGGCCTAAGAAGTAGGTGGAGGGGTAGTAGTCATGAAGGTGGAAGGTGGAGATTTTGGTCACTCTGCCTCCATTTCCTTTCCTTTATGGAGTGGATCTTCTTGAATAACATGAATTTTAGTGAAACTACCCGATTTCTTATGTTTCTTAGAAGGTTCACCTTCTGAGGCCTTTCTTGCATATACATTTGGATTGGGCTACTGCTCATCAGTTTCTTTTCTTTTCCTTGACTGAGTGAGTGGAGGGGATTTCAAATTTTCTCCTCTTGAGGTACCAACTACCTTGCCATCTGTTCCACTTGGCTCACTTTTGAGCCCCTCATAGGTCAAAGTGACCCCTTGTTTTTTCAATCAGACAACTTTCCCATCAGTCCATTATTTTGTGCGAGCCTTGAAGGGCTTGGTCAAGATATCAAGGTCTTCGACCTCCTATTCATCCCAAAAAATTAGTGGCAATGGGAGATTGGAAACAGCATCATATAAGGGGTATATTACTATGCCCTCATCTTCTTCCAACTAATTAGGCACTAGGAATAGGTTTACCCTTTTTACAAAGTATGTGGTCATTCACATATAGTTTCTCATCCACACCTCATTATCATCTTTACAATTTGCCCATAAATCTTCAATGCTATGCAAATGGGCATATTTAGGCCCAAGCGTAGTCCTAATATGGCCATATGGATCCATCCATGGCTGGGCTGTGTGGAGCCTCAAATCGTACTCTTCCAATTCCTCCAAATTGTGGGCACATTGCGAGGTATGGAGCTTGTACATCCCTTGGCCAAAAGAGAGGGGATAAGGAATCCTTGCCAGATGTTTTATACTCAAGAGGGTGTGCACTTTTCATAGTTGCTGAGAGAGCTACAACAGTATCATCTGGTCATTAAGATATTGGGGTAGTTTGTTCATCCTTTCTAGAAGCCTTCTACAGGAATGTATGTAAAATTCAGGTATTGGATGAATAGAAAGGCATACTTCTTTAGGAAAGCATTGGCATTGTGGGAGACTGACCTCTAAAAGTCAACCCTAAGCAATCTGATGATATGACCTATGAAACCATCATTGACCCTCCAGTAATCTTTCTTGAAATTCCTAAATTGCAGCTAAAGGTACTTGTCATATAATTTTAGCTCCCTGTTAGGTTCTTCATCTGGACCTCTAAAAAAACCACTATATTTCCTCCATTCAGCTAATGAGTAGACCAAGTAGGAAGTCATGTAGAATTTGGAGGTCTTTTTGACAACCATGAACTGCTCATGAAAGCAATCGCTAATTATCCCACCCTAGTAAAATGTGGTGTCTTCTCCATGAAGAATCTCTTCAACATAGTAGACCATCCATTCTTGGAAGAAATCAGTAGTAGGAAGGCCCATTACTCTACTTAACAATGTTACCAAATCATGGTAATTTTCATAAAAGTTGCTGCAAAAGAGCACTTGGGGAACTTCTGTAGCACTTCCCTCCTTCTCCTTGAGCCAATACTAATTGATGAGCCTTTTACACTTGAGGAGATCTTCATCCCACATTACCTTGCACTCCTTTATGGTTGGTAATTCCATCTCCCCCAAGCTAGGGATATGAAAGGTCTTTGTTATTGCCTTGCAAACATGTCAGCTAACACATACCCTTATCCTAACCCTTTGCATGAATTCATCAATATGAACATGTCTGATGTTTGTGTTAAAGATCTCCTTCCAATATGTGGTGATTCTAGATCTTAGGGGTTCCCCGTAGAATTGATACTTCATCTGGTCTTTGTCTTCTTTCCCATAGGGTACTCTACCTATTTTCTCTCCTTTTTCTCTCTCTACGATGACTACTCCCAAGGGTTCTGCACCAGATTCCATATATTCTGAAGAAAAAGGAGAGGTGAGTGAAATCAAGAATGAAAACATGAGCCAAATCCTTGCAAATGTAGTTAGATTGGATAAATCATCATTTGATAAATCTAACATACAATCCAAATTGACACTAGCAGTTCATAGGAAGGAGTTTGGATGATTTAAGCCAAAGGGGTCCAACTTCCCTCGCTAGAATGTTGTTTTCAAAGGGAAAACAGGGTAGGGCAGCCCACAAAGTTCCACCCACCATAGGATTTGGTCAAATAGGAAGGTCCACTAAATAAAGTGCCCTATTTTAGCATGTGGTTCGAAGCTCATTTTCAGATTAGGAGCCATTTGGATTATCTTTTGGGCGGTCAGACTCAGGGAGGAGTTTGGATGTTTGAGGTTTGCTATTTGAGATAGCTTTGATGAGACAACATTCCGAGAGTGGAGTCCTGCCAAGTGGGACCTGAGAGCTCAGATGGTAGTCACCAAAAGATATTGGTCTCTCAAGCATTCAAGTCAGAGGAGGCAAGAAGCTTCTTGATAATAATCATTTGAAATGATAGACAGAGGGTGGAAGTTTGATGGGAGCAACCAGAAGGACTAAACCTAGTCAAGGACTTGGGCTCCACGTTTTCTTTGTTTTGGCTTAGTGGAGTTTACTAATAAATAAAGGATTAGGCCCTAGAGGCTGAAAGGACGAGGGTGGTTCACCCTTTCGCAACAACTGAGATGAGATGGAGTCTTGACAGTGGAAGTCCGATGTGGTTGTCCCTCCAACCTTTGATCATTTGGCACTTTAGTGTTATGGTTTGATATCCATGAGAGAGTCGGGAGCTAGAAGGAAGAGGGCAGTTACCAGAAAGCTGCAAAGGACAATGATGATACCATGGTGGTCTGTAGATGGAGGTCTGCACATCGAGATCTACAAGGATTTTGGCACATAACTATTTATGCACGAGGTCAACTGATGGAGAGGGGGTCGGGGTCCATAGTTCCAAGGATCCGGTACCAAAATTTCATTTGAAATAATGGCTCATGAGTAGCACCCCATGGACAGAGTTTCACGAGTGTGGACCTAGGCAACATGGATGGAGTCGATCTTGATTTAAGTTTCACCAAGTTTGAATGACAAAGAGGTGGGGTGTTCTGTGATGGCAGATCTGAAAGGATGTTTCACTTTCTAAAAGTTGTTTTAGTTTCAAGTGTTTCCAAAGGCAATGGGAAGGCTCAGACCCGCAGAACATGAATGCTCTTTTTGAAGAATGGTGTCAGAGGGTCAAGGCTCTATGACCATTTTATTAGGTGATTTATGAGGTTTTTTAAGGTTTCATCACATGGGTTTCAAGCACAATTTTTTTCCTCTATCTAATGCATGTATTTTCACCATTTTAACTTACTAATTTTATCAAAAATCAAGAATAACACAATGTGGGGTGCGGAAGGTAAACTAACCTAAAGAACCCAATAGAAAAGTAGCTAAATCAACTAACAAATGGCTTGAATCAACACGGGGATACGTCAGACTCAAAGATGGTGATTGCAGGGTAGCTCTCTGATTCTCTCTAAAATTTTGGCTAAGTGATAATGATAGGTTGAAGCTAGCCTATTTATAGAAAACATGGCATTAAATTACAACCATTAATTCTTGTACAATGGACCCTAGGGTTGGCAAGTTTCAAAATTTGAAAAGAGTCACAGCAAGGCCAGAACCTGATGGGTGAAATGTTGTCAACTGATGAGCGTTTGAAATGTTTAGCAAAAAACCACTAGTGAAGAAGATCTTTCGGTCCAATGGGAAAAACTCTACAAGAGGACGGCTGTTTGGGAAAGGAAAAGAAGTTGTGGAACTTCAGGAGGAGTGAATCAACATGGCGGGCCCAAAGTGAATGAAGGATGGTCATTTAGACTTAGTCCTTAGTGGTATGAGATAACAAAAATTAAGGTGATAGCTCCTAGGTCATGGAAGGATGAGGTCCTTTGGTCATTTTAGATGGAAAATAAAAAAGGGAAACCCATAGGGCATCAGGGACGTCATTTTGAGAGGCAAAGGAAAACTACCAGAATGGCCTCCGTGAGGACTTAGGACTTAGAAAATTTTGAGGGGGGTGAACCATGGCCGACTTAAGATGGCTTATTTTAAGGCTTAATGATCACTTGGTACACCAACATAGGGGGCATGAAAAACAAGGTGGAAAAAAAATGAGCCAGTAAGGAAAAAGGAAGAGAGGGTCCCCATTCTGAATGAGGCATGTGTGCTCAGTTCACAAAAAACCCTCTACACTCTACCCTAAACCCTTAACTCTAAGCCCTTAAACCATAAACCCTCAAAACTTCTACCCTCTACCATCAACCCAATACCCTCTATCCTCAACCCTATACCCTTATCCCAATACCCTAACCCATCAACCCTATAAGTCCTCAACCCTATACCCTTAATTATAAACCCTCTACCCTATACATTGGATCCTCAACCATCATCTATCTATGTCCCTCCCTCATCCTCTCTCCTTATCTCTATCTCACTTCTCCCTCCATCTTTCCCTCCATCCATCCCTCCCTCTCTACCCTAATCCCTCAACCATATACCCTCAACCCTTAAACCCTAAAACACTCAACCATATACCCTCTACCCTCTACCCTCAACCCAATACCCTATACCCTCAACCCTAATCCATCAATGTTATACCCTCAACCCTTAAACCCTTAAACCCAAGTAAACTCTCTACCTCGATCCCTTGACCCTCAACCCTAATTCCTTAACACTTAAATCTCAACAATCTACCCTCTATCCTCTACCCTCAAACCTCAAACCCTCAACCCTCAACCCCTATACCCTCAATTGTCTACCCTCAACCCTAAACCCTTGAACCTCAACCCTTACACTCTAAACCCTTAAGCCCTCTACCCTCAACCCCATTCCCTCTACCCTCAACCCTCAACCCTAATGCCTCAACCCTTAAACCCTTAAACCCAATTAAATTCTCTACCCTAATCCCTCAACCCTCAACCATTAATCCCTCAACCCTTAAACCCTCTACCCTCTACCCTCTACCATATACATTAGACCCTCAATCCTCAATTCTCAACCCTCAAACCTCAGCCCTAAAACCCTAAACCCTCAACCCCTATACCCTCTACCATATACATTAGACCCTCAACCCTGAAACCCTAAAGCCTCAACCCCTATACCCTCTACCCTATACATTGAACCCTCAAACCTATACCCTAAACCCTCAACCATAAACTATCAACCCTAAACCCTTAAACCCTAAAAAGTTAAACCCTAAACCATTAAACCTTCTACCCTTTACCCTTAACCTAATACCCTCAATCCTCAACCATAATCCCTCACCCATATACCCTCAACCCAATAACCTAACCAATCAACCCTATAGGTCCTCAACCCTATACCCTCAATTCTCAACCCTCATCTATCTTTGTCCCTCCCTTCTCTTCTCTCCTTCTCTCTATCTCAATTCTCCCTTGATATCTCCCTCCATCAATCCCTCCCTATCTACCCCAATCCCTAAACCCTATACCCTCAACCATTAAACCCTTAAACACTCAACCCTATACACTCAACCTTAAACCCTCCAACCTCAACCCTTAAGCCCTAAACCCTTAAAAATTGTACCCTTTACCCTCAACCCTAATCCCTCAACCCTATACCTCGAACCCTTACACTTAAACCCAAGTAAAATCTCTACCCTAATCCATCAACCATCAACCCTTAATCCATCAACCCTAATCCCTCAACCATTAAACCCTCAAAACTCTACCCTCTACCTTCTACCCTCAACTCTCAAACCTTGAACACTCAACCCCAATACCCTCTACCCTATACATTGGACCCTCAACCCTATACCATTAACCCTAATCCCTCAAACTTATACCCTTGTGGACACTGAAAAGGGATGCTTCACTTCCTTGTCCACCAAATGGAATAAGGAGAGAGAGATACAATTTCACAATATCCACACTTAAGGGTACCTTAGAGATCTCAACCCAATGAAGGATGTGAGAGATGTAACAATAATTTATCCTAAGATAGGGTTTGGGATTAGAAAATGTTGAATGAGGGGTTCACCACCAAGTATAAACTTGGAACATGGAAGATGCTTGAAAACACACTATGAAATGAAAAAAGACCTAGAAAATGACTTAGAAATGCAAATACAGAAAAATAGAAAGCTATAAAATAGAGTGTGTGAACTTGGAAATTTGTTGAAAACTGGAAACAACTCTAGAATTACTGCTTTTTAGACCTGGTGGGACTCATTGTCCATTCTGGGTGAAAAGTCCTAGTTTTGGAAAATTGCATCCAAGCCTATTTGAGCCAAATGGGTATTCAAATCCATAGAAATATCTGAGAGATAGGTACAGTGGCACTTATTTGACACTAATGGTGAATGAGTCCACTTTGACTTTTTCAAAAACTTGAAAGTGGAATCAAAGGCTCTCTGTCTACTCTTTTTTGTTCCTCCAAGTGTCCATATCTAAAACCTTGATTTTTGACACTATAAGTGACTTTTTGTGGACATTTTGACCTTTCTAATAGGGAAATGACTTCAACAAGTTTTCAACTTATTCTTCAATGATCTCCAAGCCTTCAAATCACCTAGATCTACAATCACACAAGGAAAGAGAGAGAAATATTGAATGTTGGGGAATAGGGGTTTTCCTTGGTCAAACCCCGTTTAGCTAATTAATCCAAATGAAGAAATAATATAAAGCATGAAGATGAAATAATCGAATTAGAACCTTTCCATGATGATGGATCTTGAATTGCTGCAATGGATGAATAATTTTCCCTTGAATGCCTAAAAAATGATCTTGAATGTTATCTCAATGACCTTGTGAAGACTTAAAATGCCTAACCCTATCTTGATTGACTTGAATGCATAATGAATGAATGAAATAATGATTAAAAGTTATTTTATATAGGAAATCCACTCAAATTTCCATTAATTTTATCCCCAAGGCCGACATTGAAGAAAATTAAACTTAAAACATACTTTTTCCCATAGAAATCTTGAAAATAGCTCGAATGGGACTCATTCACCATCTTGGGAAAATGGGTTCCACCTAGATGGGACTCAATCTCCCAAAATGGTGAATGGGTCCCACAGGGGCTCTTTTCCCAGCTAGGATGTTAGGGAGTGAAGAAATCAGGTTTATATGTTGATTTCATGAGGTATTTGAGCAAAATAAGCCTTGAGATGCACAATATGGGGTCATAGGAGCCTATTAATAATGATATAAAGGTTAATTAGGGCTTGGGACATAAAATCCATTGTGAAAGTGTGATTAAATACACTCTACAACATTAAAATTAGGTCCACTTAGCCTAGAAAGGCACAAGATCCAATGTGAATGTGTAAAACACATTACAATAGTAGATTAAAACTAGGTTTAATTTACAAGCCTTCTAGATTAACGTGAAAATGCAATTAAATACATTTTACAAATTGAATTAAGGGAAAAATAGGTCTATTAGACAAATGTTTAATAAAAGTCTAGAAAGTGTGAAAGTCATTTAAAACATGTTACAAAACCCTTACAAGACATGTATTTTATTCAGTTTACAAGGGCCCAAGACCTAATGTGAATGTGTAAAACATCCCACAACACTAGATAAAGGTGACATTAGGTCCAAATTATCATTAATTATTCCTTAATCAAGCAAGAGATACTTTTTTCTACGCTACATTTAGCCCCCACTTTAGTGAGAGGATGAACTTGCTTCAAACTCACACTAAAGCAAATATTTGAGAGAGGTCCAATCGTGCCGATGTGGATGTTATAGGATAATAAAGATGAAGGAGGTGGTCAATCACCTAGGATTGAATATCCTAAGTCAAATTGAGATAAGTGCAAAAGGAAACACACAAGGTAAATGGTTTGCAACAATACAAGATATGCGATCATACAATGGAAATAACTAGAAGGAAGAGAAGTACAAATGAGAAAAACTAAAAAGGTGGATTAAGCTTCAATCATTTTTCAAACATGTTTTGGATCAAATCTAAGTTGTTTGTCCAAAAATACATACACTCTGAGGCAACAAAAATCTTGGTTGTCTTCCAAGTGACAAGTCCTAAAAGGTGAGAAACATACACTCATGGATGGTATACACTCTCACACACAAAAGTGGCTATGGGGAATTTCATGCCTCAGATTGGGCTTCCTGCTCAGCCATACTAAATTTACACCTCTTGATAACTTTAATAAGGCACCATCATCTTCAAGCTCCATGAGGAAAGCAACACTTCATATGCTTGAAACTCATAGACACAATAAATACAAAATAGTGTAAGATTTGTTCAAAGGGATTGTGTGAGGTCTCTTCTTAGGGAACATCATGCTTAACATCTCCAAGAGAGGAAAAATACGAGGTATCATCTTATGGAACATTGTGTTTAATGTTTCCAAGAGAATAAAAGTCAAAGAAATATCACATTCTTGGAGGAAATCAAGCCAATGACAACACCAAGGAAAGGATGCATTGCAAGAAGAAATAAATCACACAATGTAATATGAGTTTCAATGTATGCCCCCACATTAAAGAGGTTGCTAACACCATTACTATGATAAATTTATTTAAAGTAGAAGAAGATGCGAGAGCTTATTCAGAAGCCCTATGCCAAGTCATATGTTCCTATAAGCTATGTCATGAAAAAGGTAGTATGTCACAGGTGAGCCAACTTAAGGAATATTGTTCACATCCCAAGCTTTCTCATATATGTTCATGAAAGGTGATCAACTAGCCAAAAGAAGAAACGAGAAGTAAGATACAAGGACAAGGCTAACTAGCCCCTCTCCCCCACTTAGTGTAGGACAATGATGAGCCAAAATGATTGATGAGAAACATGCTATAGTGAAAATTAGTCTTGATTAAAGGAATGAGGTGCTCCCCACATAAGGAAGAGAACCAAACTCCTTAATATGTTGAATTTTAATACTAAAATCCTTACATTCATTAGTAGCATGACCATGCACTCTATGATATGTACAAAATGAATTCTTGTAATAAAATTTCTTTTGAGTTCTTGGAGGGAGAGATATCAAGTGATCTAGGAGGGGTCTTCACAAGATACCCTGTTGATCAATGGTATAAGGTGTTCCTTTATTTTGTGACAAAGATATCTCTCACTTAGTATAAGCTGTCGTACTTATGCAAGACTCTTTAGATTGTGAGATTTTGTTCCCTCTTTTACAAGAGGGTGTAAAATCTAACAAATTCAAGTCATTAGCATTTTGCGAGATGATATTGACATTAAGCGAAGATGTCTTTGTTTTTTTCATTTCTTGGAAGCGATAACTTTCAAGACCACTAGTATCTATCAGTTCAAGATGTACTACTATTAAGATTGGCTTAGAGGAACTGTTTGTGATGGTGTTGATATTGATTCAAGGCTTGTTTATTTCTATCAAAGGACAATAACCAAGACCATGAGTTGTTTCTTGTGTGTTAGATTCAATGGGGACATGGATACCTTGTTCTCTAGCACCACATCCTTTTCCACTATATCCAAGTTGTTTCATAAGCTCATAACCTTTTCCATAAAGCTTCTTTAGCTCTTTTGGATTTGGTGATAGTTCATGATTAAATTAATCAAAAAAATTTGTGTAATCTATTGTATTTTGTTCTAAAGTGGTTAAGGTGGATGCTTTTGAAGGATCTTTCAAGTTTTTTTTTGAAATTATTTCTTTTTCATGTCCCTTATTTGAATCTTTTTTTATGATCTTGTACTCATCCATGAATGTATGTTCAAAATATAAGGAACCCCAATCATCTTCTAATAGATTTGTGACTTCTTAATTGTGTTTTTTATTTGTCTTTCTATTGTACAAGTTCCACTTGTGTAGTTGGTGTTAATGTTGCCAAAGGATTTTCCTTGTTTTTCTCAATGTTCAAACAATTGTTTGGGTCAAGATCAAGTTCAAGTGTGTACATTTTTTATTTGTATATGTATTTCATTTTACGATGAAGAGTAGAAGGCACCCCATTCATTGCATGAATCCATGTTATTCCTAAAAGAAGATTATATAAAAGTTCTTGAGGCATAATATGGATCTGTGTTTCCAATGTGGCCTTCCCAACTGTGATAGGTAAAGTAATCACACCGAGTGTTTTCTTTTTGACGTTGTCAAATCCCTTAATAGATAAATAATTAGGTCAAATTTTTTATTTATCAATGCCAAGCCTATCTAGAAGAATCACACTACACACATTAAGGGTAGAGACGGTATCTACAAGAGTTATGTTTATCCATTTTATTTTGTATTGAGATATTATTATAAAAGATTCATTTTTTTTTGCACTTCCAAAGGGGGCAGTTCACTTTGGTGAAAAATAATGTCATCATTTATTCCTTGGATCATGGTGGCTATGTATTTTGGTTGTGCATTGGAAGGGATAGGAACTTTTTTTAAGGATGAACTTGAATCCTATTGTGGTAGTGAGTGTTGGTGTAATTAATATTTAATTACACTTTACATAAGTTTACTTAGGTATTTATTTAATTCCTAGGTTAATTAGTTGTCATCCTTATCTTGTTGAGCTATATTGTTGCTCAAGATAAGATTAGGGTTATGCATCTTTGCTTTTATAAAGCAAATCATTATCTCGTAATTATTGAATTCTCGAATAATATTATGTTGCACATTCTTTTGCAACCTCTCTGCTTTTTCTGATTTTCTCTTTTGTGGAAGGTCTTTTCGGTTTGCAAATCTGATCTTGGTTTCTAACATGGTATCAGAGCCTTGATTTGTATCCCCTTCTCAGATTTTTAAGAAAATCATTTCAGGGTTCATTCAGGATTCCTCGAGGGTATCATGCCTTGAGTTCATCTATGCAACGTTTTGGATTAGATCGAGCCTCACCATTGGATTCAAATCGCTGGAAAAAGTCAGGATTGACTTTTGTTTTGCAGATTTTGGCCATCATTTGCCAGATTTGTGAGGGTTTTAGGCTGGGAGATTTTTTGCAAGATTTGGCGGTAGCCAAAATTTTGGAGTAGTTTCAATAGAAACGGAGGTCACCATCATGTTTGTAGTGACCAAAAACCCTAACAATGCCTGTCGTTTCATTGATTTTGGTGTAGTTGATCCGGAAGGCAAAAAAATTTTGCCAAGGGGGCCGTATGGCCTCCCCAGCACATAGTTCGAGGTTCAAATCTCAAAAAAAATTCAAAAAAAATGTGTTTTGGGGATCTATGCCGGTGCTCATAGTTTTAAACAACTTTCACCGCCTGGCAGCCACCAGGCGACCACCAAGCGGCCACCAACCCACCACCACCACTGCCCTCCTTCGCTAGCCCTTGAGGGCTTGAATTTTGCGATCATCGGTCATGTGGGGCGACCGGGCACTATGCGCCCAGCCCCCGCCTGCCCGCCCAACACAAGCGGCAGTCGGATGGGCAACTAGGGGCTCTGCCCCAGTCCCCAACCGCCAGCCCCCTGGTCCTGCATGGGACCAGGGGCTAATTTTTTTTAGCCCCCTGGGCTGCCTGCAGGCCTTATTGGCCTTTCTAGAGCTGTTTTCACGAAATCAGGTGTATTTTTTGTGTATGATGTCTATTTTTCGCAAACGAGATACCGTTGGAAAGCTGATGCCGACGTCGATCTAGTGGTACAGGTGTTTTTTACCTGATCTTGCTCTAGATTTATTTTGCAGGCCTTTGAACTCAGATGTTATTTTCACTCTGGAGGGCATATCTTTTGACTTGGTGATCCATTTTTTGTCATTCTTGCGGCATTGGAAAGCTGATTCAGTCCTCTACACAGATTTGAGGTCTATTTTATTTTTCTATTTATGCATGTTTGTATGCTCTCCTTTTACAGTCGTCAGGTTATTGTAATAAATGAACTATGATAAAGTTCCATTCAGGGGGGTTTCTTGCATAATAATCTAATTAGAGTGTCCATGCACTTTGATCTCCATATTTCATCTTAATTTGTTGGCAACTCGTATGGGTTATATCTGGTCTCCTAGTTTATTTTGGCCACATTTTTTTGCTATTGCTTGACACATATCGGATTCATTGGTTCACAATTCAGTTGAGAGATTATAGTTCTTGATCCGCATTGGTTCATATCTTTCTTAGTTTGAGGGCCATGTTTTTATGGTTATTGTTCTAGAGTCTATTTTTTGGTACTCCTACCCATGGAAGAGTTTTAGTCATAGTTTGGCATCGACATCGAGATACACGGTTTCCAGATTCTGTCATCATCTCATCTACTGTTGCTTCATAAATTCTAGGGTTGTTCCAGTTTGTGAGTTTTCTAGTGTTTCATGGCATTGGGTCTGCTGTCACATTATCATGATTCTGGTTTTGGTTTCAGTTGTAGATAGAAGTATCTATCCTTGCTTGTCAGATTGTGGTTCCAGTGTTACTCCACAGTGTTCTTCTAGTGCTTCTTTGTAGCAGTCATCTCATTGTATGGGGGCTTTGTCCCATTGGGTTTTCCTTCTCTACCTCATCATTGCATTTGTAAATGAGTACTTGATCAGGCCGTGTTGCCGGGACTCATCTTTGCATAATAATTTTGCTTCTCCCTAAGTTGCACTTATGGGGGGGTGTTGGTGTAATTAATATTTAATTACACTTTACATAAGTTTACTTAGGTAATTATTTAATTCCTAGGTTAATTAGTTCTCATCCTTATCTTGTTGAGCTATCTTGTTGCTCAAGATAAGATTAGGGTTATGCATCTTTTCTTTTATAAAGAAAATCATTATCTTGTAATTATTGAATTCTAGAATAATATTATGTTGCACATTCTTTTGCAACCTCTCTGCTTTTTTTTATTTTCTCTTCTGTGGAAGGTCTTTTCGGTTTGCAAATCTGATCTTGGTTTCTAACAGTGAGGAGAGTTGTGAATAAGGTCCCATAATGATATCTTACTAGGAGTATTCTTTAGTTGTTCAACAAGATTGTACTCCTTTCCACTTTGTGGAGGTAAACGAGGAGGAATGAGTAAGATAGGAATAGGAAACGGGAGGGATGTTGGGGTTGGTTGTATTAGTTGGGGATTGTTTCTAGTGTTATATGTATGAGCAATGGTATTATGACTTAGTTCTTGTGACACATTATTCTTAGGTGGGTAAAGGATGTGTAGACACCGAAATTTGGTTTAGGCCTACGACTTCAATATTCTTCATAATTCCTATTCTTCATGGTCATTAATTAAATAATCTTAATTATTTAATTAATTTACGTTAACATTAATTCTTCTATTAATTAAATAATTTTAATTATTTAATTAATTCACACTTTTCTTTGTTTTATCTAATTAATTAAATAAATGCTTTTTATTTAATTATGTTACTAATTAACCTTATCAGTCTTGTCAAATTAAATAAATTCTTATTTAATTTATTCTTTATCATATTTCAACTATAATTAAATAAATTCTTTTATTTATTTAATTATTCATTTTAAATCCCTTCGTCATTTAATTAAATAAATCTTATTTATTTAATTATTCTTCGAATATTGAGTCTTGAATTAAATGAATTATTTAATTCATTAATTCTATTTTAACGCATTCCTCTATATTTTAGATAATTATGTGAGTTATCTAAGTATTCACTTTTACTCGACTTGACATCTATTTTAATCGCTCAGTTAACTCTTGATTTGATGTCTGAGTGGTTGTCTCGAGTAATCTCTTTGTCAGATCATTCAATCGTCCAGTTCTAACTTATTTGCGTGTACATGCAGATTAATTAAATATTCTTATTTAATTAATTAAACCTCGTGCATGCATTCGAACAGAGAGTCATTATAATCAATCCTCATCTTTGTCATGCAAAGATATTTCTTATGTTTTCAAATGTCGAACTGAAGATTAAATCATTTATTTAATCTTTAATCCTATTTCTAGTTTGTATCACTCATGTCATTACTGTGAGTTATCATAATGCATGTCTAATCAGTCGATCTCAACCATCCGTTGATCTTTCAATTTTGACCTGTTGTTCGAATAATGAATTTTCTATAAATTGATTTGTCATTCTTCATTCCAATCTCTCATGAAATCTTATGACTTTTGAGAGCACTTTGTCTTGAATCTTTGATATTTTTCTAATCATTATTTTAGGCTATACTTGCATGAACTTACAAGAAATCTGAGGCAATTATACTACACAAGCAAAATGGAGAAGGGCAATCGAGATGAATCATGGAAATACGTTTGAAATTGGTGAGATTGTTCTAGTTTTGTTTACATTTTACTTTCCTATGTACTTTGTTGCTTAACATTTAGATTTGCATTCTAGATTTAGTATTGTAATGCGTGTTTGCTTCTAAATCTTCTTGTTGTCTATAGTGCAATTTTCTATTGGCGTTACATTTGGTGAACCTGACGTGAAGACACCATCTTTGCGGATCCGTAGATCTTTTATTTTTGGTTTTTGCAGGATTTTTGTACGGAACGACGCATCTGAAGTTTTCTGAACCACAATTGACTTCCTGAACCGCATTTGACAGAATAAATGACACATCTAAAGTTTCTTGAACAACAATTGATTTCCCGAGCTGCAACTGAAGAATAAACAATGCATCTGACTAGTAATGAAATGACGCAATTGACTGGTAAAATTTTTATTTCTGTTTCCCACAATCTGAAATTTTCAATTGATTTTGGTGTTACTGATATTTGATTTTCAGCGTGTGGCCATTTGGAGTTAACAAACTGTTGCAGGACGATTGACGAAGACAATATTGAAAATTACTAATGAGATTTTCTGCAAGACACTTGTCGAAGACCCTAGTTAATTTTTGAAACAGATTGTTTGGTAGCGTAGAAAATCTTTCGTTTGGATTAAAATTAACAAGTGTCTACTGTGTTTGGTGCGAAAGCACAAGTCTGGTCACCCTTACGACTTGGTACATCGAAGTATCCTCTCCCCTTACACATCCATGCAATCTTGGGTGTAAGAGAAATGATTACCAACTCTAGAACTTGGGCCTGTTCTGGTGGGAAAAGGTACTCACCCCAGGACGATTCAGACCGGTAGCACCTTGAACCCGAGGGACTTCCAGCCAGTATATAAAAGTGGGTTCTTGGGGAAACCCCAAGAATCATGAGTGTGGTTCTAACAAGATGGATCTGAAAGGGGACTCGCGCCATATGGATCACACCCCACAAATGGAATGCCCGTACTAAATACCTTTTGTTTTAGAGACCAACCTATTTGTGGCCGTCGCTTGGTATAGTGCAGGGTACAGTATCATGCCCGAAGATTACTCACTACTGATCCCCTTGAGTAGAGATAGTAGTTCTTGGGAGGTCATTGCCCAAAGAATTTGAAATTGGTGTGCTTGAAAGGTGTTAATGAGCCGTGGAGGGGAGCCAATGCCACCAAATTTCTAAGCTATCTGCTCTCGACAAGGAAAGGTGTTCATCAACAATCTAGGGTATTTCGGTGGGCTATACCAAGTATACAAACCCTATGCCTTTGGCCTATTAGGATGTGCTTGTCTGTTATCCACTTAAATGTTCTTTGAGTCCAAAATCGAAAAATAAAACACTTTGTCTTACGATTGTCTTTGATTGTCAGAATTTGATCATGGAAAATGGAGTCAGTTTAAATTTCATGTCACTAAAAATTCATAGAGAGTCGCAACTGTTCACCAGAAACTTGCATTTGATTTTGAGTCGCATCTATTAGGATAAGGGTCGCATCTGTCAGTTTAGCTCGCATTTGCTTTGGAAAAACCGCATACATTATACTCTGAGTCACATCTACTAGTAGAGTCGCATCTGTGAGTTTAGACCGCAATTGTTAATTTTGGACTACATCTGTTAGATCCTGAGACGCATCTGTCTAATTATCAGAAAACCAAAATTTATAGTCACTATCCAATCAATACATTTGCACCAGTTTCAGTTGTCTTCACACAAAGTAGTCCTTGAACAGAAACCTGAAATGATTTGCTCAATGTTGCATACTTTAGGGTCATTTAGTCATTACCATAGTTGTCTTCATTTAGAGTTTAGCTTCATCTTAGGGTACATATTACCTTGCATTAAACTTCTAGGAAGGTCACTTTTACAAACTTTAGGAGTAGTCCACCATCTATACTCTAGAAAAGTCATAGTGTCACCAAAATTTTTCATTGAACCTAGTCCTATCATCTTATACTTTGTCCTACAGAGAGTCCTCCTAGCTCATCAGTCTAGTTAGGAAACTTAGCTTGTCTTTGATCCTTGTCCTACATTGGTTCTTTGACTTAATTAAATTGACACCTTGGTTTGACTTTAGGCAGTTGGTCCCTTCATCTTGGGTTTGTAGAATTGATCACTTTAGGTTCTTGCTTATACTTTTGCATCTTTAGAGTCTAGACTAGTGTCATCCTAGAAACATCCCTTATTTTGCATATGAAAATCCCAAAAACATAGACTAGGGCCATACTGTTCGTAGATATAGTCTTGCATTTCTCACATATTGAGCTTGTCTTACATGGTCGAAAGTAGGTCTAAGAGAAGAGAGAGAAAAAACATGTCCATTTTCTTTAAGACCTCATAAGACTCTATTAGACAAATTCACCACTAGAAACACTCAAGGACATATTGTAGTAGAGGACATAGAGGCTACCACACAGGACCCTGAGTTTGCCTCTTTTGTAGATGAGTACCTAGCAAATGATCGTCAACAATTTTTAGGCAAAATTGATAGCTGAAGGTGCTACTTTACCTCCAGGATTTGATATCAGCACCTTACAAACTCAACCTACACAAGGGACAAATACAACGACTACTAGTACTACTATACCTCAGGTCAGCACAACAATGCCATCTACCACATCTACACAAAGTACGACAGTCCATACGTCTCCATTTGGTATGTCTAGCATGACATCGGGATTTAATTTCACTATAGGGGCATCATCATCCACTCCCTCTGGTCCTCTTGTTGGGAGTAAAAGACCTAAAACGTCAAACCATACATCCTTTGTCGGTGTCACAAGTGCACAATCAACAACCGTACCTACTGCTAGTACCATGGGTACCTTACCACAGTCGATGGCCATACCTAGTGCTCAAATCACTAGTACTATACCAAGGATTCCACAAACAGGAGGCATTCCCTCCTTCCAATATGGAAATCAACATCCATTCTTCTAGACTAGTAGTCAGAATCCACTTACATCGATCCTGAATTAGAATCCTTTTTCACAGATTGGTAGTCAGAACCCGTCCACACATATTCCAAGTGAAAACCAATTCACATCGATTCCAAATCAGAATCCCTTTTCACAGATTGGTAGTCATAACCCATCGACATAGATTCCAAGTCAAAACCAATTTACCTCGATTCTAAATTAGAATCCTTTTGCACAGAGTCGTACCCAGAATCCGTTTACATAGATCTCAAGTCAACACCAATTTATGTAGATACCAGACCAGAACACCTTTTCCAACATTCTGAATCCAAATCCACCTCAGGTGCCAACATTCAATCGAAACCCATCATGAGACTTTGGATTTCAGAACACATACATGGATCTTCATAATCCTCCTAGCACATCTTTGACCCAAGTTGACGTCCTACAAACACAAATGCATGCATTACAAATGCAAATGGATAACATGTCAGTGTCAACTAAGAAATCATTTTCACCAAAGGAAATATGCCCATTTCCCTTTGATAGATCATTGTACATGACACCTTTCCCTCACGGATATGTCATACCGAATCTTCCTAAGTACAATGGCAAACAAAATCCAATTGAACATATCAGGGAATTTTCTACCATATGCATAGATGTCGCTTATGACCCCACGTATCTTATGAGACTATTTCCAAGAAGTCTTGTAGGAATTGCACTAGAATGGTTTTTGGGTCTAGATTCTGGTATTAGATCTTGTGGTGAACTGGTTGAGAAATTTGTGGAGCAATTTTCCTTCAACATAGACCACGAGATAAATATAGCAACCTTGTGTCACACAACGCAAGATGAAGGGGAAACATTCATCGCTTTCTTCCAGAGATGGAGAACCATAGCTCATAGGTGTCCTATTGAGATACCCGAAAAACAAAAAGTTACTATGTTTCAAGAAAACCTTCATGCAAAACTAAGGAGTAACTTGAGGGTACATTGTTGTACATCTTTTTCAGAACTAGTGGAAAAAGGGGTGATAATAGAAAAGGATCTCATTGAGAAGGGCGAACTCAAGACAACATCTAATCGAAACCCAATCATACATAACACCCCCATGGACAGAAACAGATTTTGGTCTCGCAACAAAAATGTCACTAATGATGGGGTGGTTGATGCTAAAACACTACAAGCAGGACCCCTCCTTACATTACAAGGACCCCATACTTTTGCCAACACTCTTAATACTGTCAGTGAACCTCCTAATGTGGTCCAAAACACTGAATGTCCATAGCCAAGGAGATTTCAAAAACGTGAGTTCACTCCCTTAGGGGAACCCATTGAGTTGGTGTTCAAACAACTATTACAACATAGCCATATACAATTGCAGGAACCAAGACAATACGATCCAGGATAGTTTAAACCAGCTTGGTGGGATGACAATGCCTTTTGTGATTATCATAGGACTAAGGGACATAACCTACAAAACTGTCGACAACTGAAGAATATCATACATGATCTTGTTGAAAGGAGAATTATTGAAGTTAGTGGACAAAAACAAAAGACATCAAACACTGATCATCAAGTGTTTTCAGACCCACTACATGACCATGGGAAAGGAACTATCCCCAATTCGAGTACTAAGACCAATATGTCAGCCAACTATACGAGTATCAAACATGATTATGATAGTGGCAAAATCATTCATTGCCTTCGTGCCGCTGATGAAAACATCAATACTATTACTATCAATGCTAATCCTAAGTGTACAGTCAATACTCGTCGTACTAAGTTCACTATCTAGGACCCTCCATTGCAGCAAACACCACAATCTTCCAAGTTACAATATCACCTACTTGACCAGTTGGGGAAGACCCCAGCCCAACTTTCAATTTTGGAATTGTTGTGTATTTCCCCTGAGCATCGATCTATCCTTGATAAGGCTTTATAGAATGCCATAGTCCCTAATAACCTTGATGTCAATCATTTCCAAGAAATGGTGAGCTACTTGACCAATAATCACCATGCCACATTTTCTGAACAAGACTATGCAACAAAAAAGACAAACCACAATGACCCTTTACATCTAGAAGTCCTTGTTGATGATACCAAAGTTAGACGAGTTTTGGTAGATGGAGGAGTAGGGTTAAATCTATGCACTTTAAAACTAATTAAGGCATTAGGTATCTCAGAAGCATGCATAGACACAACCAAGAGTATTGTCATTAAAGCTTATGATGATGAGGAACGGAAATCAAAGGGAGTGGTAACACTTCCTATCAGAATTGGTCTTACGGTGATGGAGACAAAGTTCCAGGTCTTGGATCTCACCCTTCCTTATAACCTTCTGCTCGGTAGACCATGGATTCATGCCATGAAGGCAGTCCCTTCCACATATCATCAGTGTCTTAAATTCCCTTACAATGGCATGGAGATAACTATAGATGGTGATCCCGATCCTTTCCAGTATTGCACCAATCTAAAGGAGATCCCTCAATGCCAAGTGCTAGTAAACCACCAGGCCTCATCTTCCAATACATCTTCTTATGTTGATCCATCCACACTCACTCGAACATCTGTTCTACCCTCAATTCCTGTCACTCCTAGGGTTGAGAACCAAGACAAGGGTTGTGGAGAGTATTACATGAAGAATTCTTATTGTGTTAGCCATTTGGTTCCTCCTAAGTCATATGGTTTACCTACAACAGGTAGGGGATAGTCTATGATCACTATACATATTCCCCCCACAACAACTTTCTCTAAATGGGGTGAATTAAGTAAAGAGGTTGTTGATGTAGAAGATGTCACTTCCTGGCTATATAAGGAAGATAATCAGGAACCCCTTTTACTTGCTCATATTCCTACAAGTCTATATGGAAAGGGTTTAAAAATCATGCAAAGCAAAGGATATGAAGGAAAAAGTGGTTTAGGCTTAAACCAAGATGGCAGAATTGAACCAATATTTGTTTCTCAGTGGCCAAAAGGAGTAGGGCTAGGGTTTCAACCGAATTAGATTGGTGTTCCTAGTACTCCATTACCCTTACTTGAGGAAGTACATGCTTCAGAAGATATTAAGACATCTCACGAACCAGTAGACCAATATCATTGTGACTCACCCGATTCTAACGATTATGAGTGGGATTCCTTATCCTCTACTTCTTCTGTGGACCTTTACAAATTCTTTGGAGAACTTGACTTGATGTTAAGTTCTTCACCAAATCCCTTAAATTCCTGTCCACCAAAGAAAATGACAAAAGAGGAATGGTTTAAACATTACTATTGGGAATCACTTGATCCTACCTCTTGGCAACCCGAGCCACCTATTTCCGATAGTCAAACCTTGGCATTAGGCCCACCTATTCATCCACCTAGACCCAAACCTAAGCACAAAGAGGGCTTGGTACAAGACTTTTGTAATCACATGAATAATTCAATTTTTACCTTGACCCCATTAAACTTTGATAACTCGAATGATGACATGCCTTTAGTCTATCCCCAACTCATTGATTGGGATCAACAAGATACACCCGTCTTAGACACTTTTGAGAACGACGAAGCAATTGTTGAGTTCCTGGGATTACGTGAAGGCATACCTAACGGGGATCATAAGGCTAGTTTTACCATTGACTTGGACAATAAAGCATATTTTGGGGAATCTGTTCAACCCTCTAGTCGCAAAAATGAGAAAAAGGGTAAACAAAATAAAAAGGATGAGTCTCTAGGTGAAAACCGAAAGGCACCTTTAGACAATGAAAAAGTAAAAAGAAAGGACGCATCCGAAGGTGAAAACCTTTCTCAGGCACCTAAGGATGGAGGTTTGAACATTCTCCCCAGTGCATAGGAAAAGTCACCCATGCTCGTTGAAGAATCTATAGAAGTCAACATAGGAACAAAAGAGAATCCTCGACTAGTTTATTTGGCAACATCATTGACAACAGAAGAGAAATCAGAGTTCCACGAATTCTTTGCACAGAGACAGATAAATTTTGCTTGGTCATATGCGGACATGCCAGGGTTAGATCCTAAACTTGTTTTGCATCATTTTCCCTTACAACCAGGTGCCAAACCAGTAAAATAGAAGTTGAGAAAAATGCATCCACAAATTGCTTTATTAGTCAAGGCAGAACTCAAGAAACTCTTAGACGTTGATTTCATCAGATCTATCGACTGTGCAGATTGGATTTCCAATCTTGTACCAGTCACTAAGCCAACTAGGGGCATCTGCATCTGCATTGATTTTAGATATATCAACAGAGCTTGTCCTAAGGATGACTTCCCTTTGCCTAACATAGATATGATAGTTGACATGACAGCAGGATATGAGATGTTGTCCCTTATGGATGGATTTTCAGGATATAACCAGATCTTAATTGCAACTGAAGATCAACATAAGATGGCTTTTACTTGTCCTTGGGGAACGTATTTTTGGAATGTTATGCCCTTCAGACTCAAGAATGTAGGAGCAACCTATCAACGTGCCATGACTACTATCTTTCATGATCTGGTACACACTTGTATGGAGGATTATGTCGATGATCTTATTGTAAAGTCCAAAACAAGGGAAAAACATCTACAGGTTTTAGACAAGATATTTCAGAGGCTGGAAAAGTATAAAGTGAGACTTAATCCAAAGAAATGTGTGTTTGGAGTCAAGTCAAGAAAGTTGTTAGGTTTTATCATTTCTAGATGAGGCATTGAAGTGGATCCTGCGAAAGTGAAATCAATTATGGATATGCCTCCACCTACTAATCTTAGTCAACTAAGGACACTACAGGGAAGATTACAATCTATCAAAAGATTTATAGTGCAGCTAGTAGACAAGACACATCCTTTTCAACATTTACTTAAGAAAGGTGTACCCTTTGCATGGATAGCTAAATGTGAAGAAGCTTTTCAACTGATTAAAGAATATTTACTCACACCACCCATCTTAATGCCACCTATTGAAGGAAGACCATTGATTCTTTATATTACAACAACCCATTCATCACTCAGAGCATTGCTTGCATAGAATGACGATGAAGGTCATGAAAGGGTAGTCTATTATATAAGTCAGACTTTGGTAGGTTATGAGCTCAACTATAGTAACATTGAACGTGCCTATCTTGTAGTAGTATTTGCTACCCAAAAACTGAGGCACTACATGCTAAACCATCAAACAATACTGATTGCTAAAATAGACCCTCTGAAATATCTTCTCAGTAAGGCAGCATTAATAGGGCGACTAGCCAAATGGGTTATGATGCTTAGTGAATATGATATCCAGTATGTAGAAAGAAAGGCTATTAAATGACAGGTCATTGCTGATCAATTAGCTGACGCACCCATACAGGCAGATCACCCACTAGTGGCAGACTTTCCTGATGAGTTCATATTCACTGACATGAACATAACATGGAAACTATACTTTGATGGCTCACATACAAATCATGGTTCAGGGGCTGGGATATTGTTTATTACACCACAGGGTGATTCCATCCCTAAGTCATTCAGGATTGCATTTCCATGCACTAACAACATGGCAGAATATGAAGCCGTAGTGATAGGTTTACGCATGGCAATCAAGTGGAAAATCAAGAACCTATAGGTATATGGCGATTCCCAACTGGTAATCAGACAGGTAAATGATGATTATGAGACTAAAGATGAGAAGCTTGCTCCATACAAGCACATGGCTAATAGCTTTAAGGAGTACTTTGACAAAGTCAAATTTCATCAAATACCTCATATTTTAAACATGGCAGTAGACGCTATGGCTACAATTGCATCACTTCTTGACATTCCTAACAATGAGCCTAAGTTTGAGTTCTTGGTGGAACAACTTTTGGTCCTAGCCTACAATATCCTAGATTCTAAAACGGTGTGTGACATTGTTGGTTCTAGTTCCCCATAGTACAAAGAAATCTATGATTACCTTCATGCCGAAGTCATACCCATTGGCCTATCCAATAACCAGCGTAGGACATTCCTCCGCAAGTCAGCCAAATACACCATCATCGTAGACACCCTATATAGATGTGCCTTAGATAATACCCTACTGAGATGTCTTGATTCTACTGAAGCACAAGCAACCTTGCGTGGGGTGCATGAGGGTATATGTGGTTCCCATTCTAGCGGTCCTACCTTAGCCAAAAAGATTATGAGACTAGGTTATTACTGGCCTACTATGGAAAAAGACTCATATGTCTTTGTAATGAAATATCATCAATGCCAAGTTCATGGAGACTTGATTCATGCCCCAGCATAGGAGCTCCATCCTATCACATCACCATGGCCCTTTGCCCAATGGGGACTCGACCTCATAGGAAAGATCCACCCCACATCATCTAATGGACACAAGTTCATTATCACTACCACTGAGTACTTTACGAAGTGGATTGAAGCAATTCCTATGACATACATTACCGGCACATAGATTTCTAGATTTATCCTGAACTATATCATTTGTCGGTATGGTGTCCCTCAGTCCATCATTACAGATAATGGTCGCCCATTTAAGAACCAAGAAGTTCGTCATCTATGTGAAGAATTTCATATCCAACATCACTTCTCCACTCCATACTACCCACAAGGTAACGGCCAAGTAGAGGCATCTAACAAGACCATCATTTGAATCCTTAAGAAGACTGTCAATGATGCTGGTCATGACTAGCATTTATAGCTTAACCCTGCCTTATGGGCTTATCGCACAAGTATCCGTACTCCCACCAGTGCTACCCCATATTCACTTGTATTTAGTTCCGAAGCTATTCTACCTATCAAGCTCAAGATTCCTTCCCTAAGGGTATCCTTGAAAGGCCACATTGATGATGAAGAGTACCAAGTGTCAAGGCTCCATGAGCTAGAATTCCTGGATGAGCGAAGACAGAAGGCACTAGACCATCTTCAAGCATATCAGAATTGCCTTTGTCATAGTTATAACAGGAGGGTCTTGAATAGAAACTTTGACATTGGTGACCTGGTTTTAATGGAGAACCCAAAGAATCAAGCAGAAAGAGACAAACCAGGAAAGTTTGAACCTAATTGGTTAGGGCCTTATATTGTCATAGAAGCTTTTGGATCAGGAGCATACCAACTCTCTACTCCTGAGGGGGAACCATTTTCCTCACCAATCAATAGTATGCATCTGAAGAGGTTCTATGCATAGCTTCTAAGAGTTTTTGTTTTAATTAGCAAAAATACAAAAAAATCAGAAAATCACAAAAATACTGTTATCAAGGTGAAAACCTGGCAAACGGGCTTCTTGGTAACACCAAAAAAAAATTAGATAGTTTAGAAATTAGTAAAGACAAATCATTCGTCCAATGGTGAAAACCACTTCGGTGGTGCTTTGGATAGGTACCATGGTGAAAACCTGGCAAATAGGCGCCATGTGTAATTAACTCTACTCCTTTGTCTACTATTACCTTGTACATAGTCCACTACCTTGTACATACTACCTATCCTAGTACATAGTCCTTATCCCTGTACATAGTGCTTATCATTGTACATACTACCTATCCTTGTACATATCCCTTATCTTTCATGTCCATCGCTTGTATATACCATTCATAATAAGTGGTAGTCTTTCCCATAACTTGGAACGATTGACATCAAGTGCAGTTCACATCCCCCATTTTTCCCTATTCATAGTTAATTGGTCTTATACTCGACTGGGGGCAAACACTTGACATGTGTCATATTGGTTCTTACATTCATTGTGTTGAAGATGTAAAACCATGGAAAATCCACAAACATCGCAAAATGACCTGAGAAAACACAAAAACATCACAAAAAGACAAAAAAATCAAAACATTTCGAAAATCCAAAAAATAGAGTCAGAGTCAGTCGCACTTGTCAGTCTTTGTTGTTTGTCAAACTATGTTGCCTCTGCGACTGGACGTAGGCAAGGCCATCTACCGATGTGCCCCCGAGGCATTAGGTCAGCCAGTTTAGGTTTGTTTGTATACATTCATGAGTTAATCCATATGTCCATAGGACAAGGTCATTGGTTGTGTCGAACTATGAGGTCTCTGCATGTATAATGTAGGCAAGGCCATCAATCGATGAGCCCTCGAGGCCGCACTAGGTCATTCCATTAGGGTTATTCACCTTCACTTTCACACACATCTTCTATTTTTAGTCAGTCTTTTCAGTCCAAGTCAAGTTGAACTACGAGGTCTCCGCGTGTACAACGTAGGCAAGGCCATCACACGATGAGCCCCCGAGACCACACTAGGTCAGTCCTTTAGGGTTTGTCGTCACACATAGTCAATTGTCAGCATATCATCTCAAGTCATGCATCAATCTGGTGAACAAGTCAGCAATGTCTCTGAGTCAAATCAAACACCTTGCCAAACAAAACAACCAAAATAGATCAATTAATGTCTGCTACAGGATGTGTCCTTCCTGGAAGCAAACATTATCATAGCAATCAACCTATGTCTTATTCAGGATGAGTCCTTCCTACATAATTGACAAGGTCGAACAATCAAACATAGCCTTATACAGGTTATCACATCAACGACATCTGACTCAACGTCTTATACGATACATGTCTTTCTGAAACCAGGCTTTGTCATGCCTTATACAGATAGTCATAACATCGAAACCAGACTCAAAGTCTTATTCGGTATGTGTATCTCCTAAAATCAAGCTCTATCAATCAACAAATCAAACAAACAAATCATGTTTTGGCAAATATTTTACTAGCTTTTTGACTTTATGGCTTATTTATCTTATCATTTATCTTGAATTGATGACTGGGGTTCATGTTACTAGCTTTCTCAAGGATGTCCCATGAAGTATATAGAGAAGCAACGATGTATCAGAATTCTATTTTCTTTGACTACTGTCTGTCGACTGTCTTTTAACTTTGATTTTTGAGTCATGTTACTAGTTTCTTCAAGGATGTCCCATGCAGGATTTAGAGGAGTGATGATGTTTCATGACCCGTCTTTTACTTTGTTTGCTATCTGTGGTTTGTCCTGACAAAAAGACTGGGGCAACTTGTGCCCTTAGTATGAGTTAATGACAATCCTTGTCTGCGACTATCTATTATTAGCAAGTGGATGACCTTGCACACCTTGATCTATGTCATATCATGGTGTTTTTCTCCATTTGTATTAGTCTTGCCCAATGATGATAAAGTGCAATACCTTTTGTGATACGAAAAAATATTAAAGATTCCTAATACTAACATCTATCTTTTATCTTTCATTCTTTGTCGATCTTTCTTTCTGCACTAACAGTTCTTTCTTGCATTATGATAGAGTCCTGTGACACAAAATAGTATACATCATCCTGCATCAACATACATGTAAGAAAAATACATGCATATGAACATATCTCATATCTAGATCATCATGGCATAATAGACAAATCATCATCAAACTATACATATCATAAGCATTTCATGTCAAAGTAACTATAAATACATACATCACATTACACCTGCATTAACATACATATAGTATCCATCATACATATTCATATCATATTGCATCTCATAATTATAAATTGCATACATCATATAGAATCATACATCACATAGAATCAACATTATCTCATTAGATGCATACACATCATAAAATACAAACATCACATGTATACATAAAGAATGCATAATCAATACATAGAAATGCATATCATGAGAATCACCGCCAAAATCATATATATATATATATATCGCTCGACTGTCTCACATCATAATGTCATAATGTATCAATAATACATGGAAGCCCGCAAGCTATAAGATCAAAATATAGTGTATCAACAAACGGTACCCCTATCCTGAGCTGCCACTGCCATCATGTAGGGAGTGTGTGGGGGAGTGATGATGCAAACCCAAGGATCTCTACGCTAAAGGAGGTCTATCATATGGCCCTGCTCTACATAGCTGATCCACCCCCTCTATGCTCACTATCCGTGTGTGGGTCCTAGTCTGTGACCTGCTACTATGTGCTGCTGAAAAACTAGGAGCCTGTCTCTCTGGGGGAACCTCTACCTCATATAAGTCCCGGTAGTATCTCTCCCTCTCTCCAACTCTGACTAGCTCTCTGGCGAACGCAGCTGATGGTCCTGTGCATAATGTCCTAAGCTTTGTGAACCTTTGCTCACTCTCCTACTGCCAGGCTATAGCCTGATCCCTGTCCATCAAAGCTCTATCCCTCTCCATCCGATAGGCATCCCTCTCAGCCATCAACACTTTCATCTGCTCCTCCAAGGAGGCAACCTGGGCTCGCAATATATCTATGTCGGGCTCCTCTACCTCTGTCTCATCCTATCGGGCCCTGTCTCTCCCATCCTCCTCCTCATCCAGCTCCTCTAGGATCTAATCTCGAATCTCCCTCTCGTGATCATCCTCCTCCTCATTGTCCTCATGGTAGGCACCTAACAGCCCTAGAGCATCAACCTCTGCCTCCTCTCTACTTGCCTCCTCTCTGCCTGCCTCCTCGGCACCTGCCTCCTCCTCTACTGAGATATCTGGGATATCTGGGATGGCTGCCTCCATCGGATGATCCTCCTCTCCACCTCTGGCCACATCCTCCTCTCCACCTTTGGCCACATCTAGCATAGCCACATCCTCCTCTCCTCCTCCCTCCTCCTGGATCGGTGACAAGGCTGGTCCTCATCCCCTCCAACCATGCCTCCCTCTCCTGCCTCCACACCATCCACCTCTGCCATCATCTCCTCCATCACCAAGACCACCTCTACCTCTACCTCCTCGGCCTCTCCCTCTACCTCGCCTACCTCTAGGACCTATCCCATGCCGCTCTACCAGCGCCAGCTGATATGGGTCTATCAAGGGGATTGGCCTGTGTGCTGCCCACCACTGATCATACTCTGGCATGGTCCCTGGGTCTACTGGTCCATCCCTCCATCCCCATGGAAGTGCCTATAGACCATCAATATCTGCCTCTATTATGGCCAATGGAATCTCTGGCCCCCATAGCGGGACCTCTCATGAAGACCTGGCAAACTCTACTCTCCCTTGAGGTACATCCTGTACCTCTCCAAACTGTCTCAGGACCTGATCGGGTAACTGTCGCTCTATAATATGTACATGAGACACTGTCTGTCCTACCAAGTACTGTGCCTGTCTACAAAATGGCAAGTGCTCACCCTCATCTGACCACACCTCGCAGCCTAGGTATGGTCTCCATGTGAACTGCTGCATCATGTCGGTGTCTCCAATATGATGCTATGTGGTCGCCCCCACATAACGGAAGGCATATGGAGCTCCATGAGGTAGGTCTATTGTAACAGATGGTCTGAAAATAGCAATATTCTCCCACACCCATATCATTAGGAGCGTGGTACCGCAGCTCATCAACTGTGCCTCTCTATAGGCAATGCCATGCAGATGGAAGTACAACATCCCAAGTAAACAGGAACCCCATGCATACACAACTCGCCACTCGAGCATGCCCACTAACATCTCCCCCCATCCCACAGGAAACCCATGGCCTCGGCGGTCCGGCAGTACTATACTGCCTATCAATGTAGCCAATAGATAGTCTAACTGCCTATATCTCTGGGCCAACACCCGCCACCTATTCTCATAGTCATCGAACCCCAACTGTCTAATGTCGACATGGGGGTAATACCTACACATCTCGGCAGCACACCTCTGGGTATCATATGCTACCCATGTGCCTCTAATCGGTAGTCTCAGTATCCTGTACACATCCTCTAATGTCATTGTGGCCTCTCCAATCGGTAGGTGGAAGGATGACGTCTCTGAATGCCACCTCTCACATAACGCTGTCAAAAATCCCCAATTTTCCCAAATCTGGGGCATATCGGTCACATGCAATAAACCAAGATGCCATTGGGTTCGTCGCTCGGCCGGCCACAAGCTGTCTCTGAATTGGAAGGTGGTGGGTCTAGACTCCCGGGTATAAATCGTGTCCAATACAACCTGCAATGGCATTATACATGCCTCATGTTAGCCTCAATTATCTATTCTAGTGCAACATGACTATACTACATGAAATGCAAATGCATCGTTATTTTGCACATGCATCATTTTTTTTCATATGCGTCACTTTTTAACGAATGCAGTCCATAAAATGAAAATGCGTCTCATAAAATCAAATGCATTTCATAACAATGAAATGCGGTTATTCTAAATGCATATGCGGTTCATAAAGTCAAATGCGTTGCAAAAATCAACAAATGCGGTTAACTGTAGAAACTATTCAAATTGGCCGATGTTAAATTACAAATGTGGTTTTTCGCAAGCAAATGTGTCATTCACGCACGCATATGCGATTCCTAACTAAAACTACGCATACGTAAAAAATGCAATAAATTCCTTAAAATGCACGCAAATCAAAAAAATTTGAAAGGCAAGTTTTAGGTACATACCAGGGGGTCCGTGCTGGCTGGTCTCTGGAATGTCTGAATCCTATATGCATGATGATGAGTGGCTGGAACTGGAGACATCCTCGCTAGAAATTCAGAGCAAGTTTTCAAATTTCTAAGCTAGGTGGGTGCAAATGAATAGATTTTCAACCCTATTCCTATATATACCTAGGGCTTAGGTGGCATTCCTATCCTTCTGGCCACGTCAACTTTCAATTTCAATCATCCCGTACCTGTCCCTCCCATTTCCGAAGTCCATTTCATCAACTCCACTGCATTTCTACCAATCCTATGGACTAATCGGGAGCATTTCCAAATTTTTCTGCACCTTTTGAAAATTTGTCAATTTTCCCGAGGGGGCATACCTTCACCTATTCTAATTTGGGGCATTGCTAGGGCATGTTTTTTATCAATTTTCTTTGACACAATGCAAATAAATAATCTTAATTATTTAATTAATTTACCTTAACATTAATTCTTCTATTAATTAAATAATTTTAATTACTTAATTAATTCACACTTTTCTTTGTTCTATCTGATTAATTAAATAAACGCTTTTTATTTAATTATGTTACTAATTAACCTTATCAGTCTTGTCAAATTAAATAAATTCTTATTTAATTTATTCTTTATCACATTTCAACTATAATTAAATAAATTCTTTTATTTATTTAATTATTCATTTTAAATCCCTTCATCATTTAATTAAATAAATCTTATTTATTTAATTATTCTTTGAATATTGAGTCTTGAATTAAATGAATTTTTTAATTCATTAATTCTATTTTAATGCATTCCTCTATATTTTAGATAATTATGTGAGTTATCTAAGTATTCACTTTTACTCGACTCGACATCTATTTTAATCGCTCAGTTAACTCTTGATTTGATGTCTGAGTGGCTATCTCGAGTAATCTCTTCGTCAGATCATTTAATCATCCAGTTCTAACTTATTTGCATGTACATGCAGATTAATTAAATATTCTTATTTAATCAATTAAACCCCGTGCATGCATTCGAACAGAGAGTCGTTATAATCAATCCTCATCTTTGTCATGCAAAGATATTTCTTATGTTTTCAAATGCTGAACTAAAGATTAAATTATTTATTTAATCTTTAATCCTATTTCTATTTTGTATCACTTATGTCATTACTGTCAGTTATCATAATGCATGTCTAATCAGTCGATCTCAACCGTCCGTTGATCTTTCAATCTTGACCTATCGTTCGAATAATCAATTTTCTATAAATTGATTTGTCATTCTTCATTCCAATCTCTCATGAAATCTTATGACTTTTGTGAGCACTTTGTCTTGAATCTTCGATATTTTTCTAATCATTATCTTAGGCTATACTTGCATGAACTTACGAGAAATCTGAGGGCAATTATACTACACAAGCAAAATGGAGAAGGGCAATCGAGATGAATCACGGAAATACGTTCAAAATTGGTGAGATTGTTCTAGTTTTGTTTACGTTTTACTTTCCTATGTACTTTGTTGCTTAACATTTAGATTTGCATTCTAGATTTAGTATTGTAATGCGTGTTTGCTTCTAAATCTTCTTGTTGTCTATAGTGCAATTTTCTATTAGCGTTACAGGATGAGTTCAGGTTTGTGTTGAGTTTGTGGTTTGTATGAAGGGGGGTAAAGGATGAGTTGAGGCTGAATAATATTAACATTGCTTAGTGAAGGAGAATCTAATATTAATTCATCATATTCATCTAAGGGCATAATATCATTATTTTCAATGTTTCTCTTTTGTTCTGCCATGATATCCTCCCTAGGAGGATATTTTTTAGGATAAATACAAACTATATGTCCATGAAATTCAAAGGTTGGGTCTTCTAAAATAACATCATCACAAGTAAGGGAGTTATCAATGGTTGGATTGTCTTGTTTAGAAATAGTGGGGATATTAGGAGGATCTATTTGATTTTTTTTTTCTCTAAGGTATCATTCTCTTGTTCCATATTATCTACCTAAGCAGGAGAGCTTATAATATGTTCATCTATAGTTAGATTTTCTAAAGCAACTTCATCACAAGTAGGGGATGCATCAAGAGAAGGACAACTATTATTTTCATGAATGGCTAAATTATTTTGTTCAAATAGGTCTTTCCAAATGTTAGGGAAATTAGGAAGGAAAGAGATAAGGTTATCACTTTCAATCCACATGTCCTCTTGAAAAATGTGATTTACATGATCGTTCATGAGTAAGGGCTTCTTACAAGTAGGGGATATTGAGAGATAGATTTGGGATAAGCAAAGTGGTGTCTATGATCTCATTTTCATATTTTCTAATTTCTTCCAAAGGGGGATGAGGAGAGGGACAATCAAGACCCTCAATACTTGTATCTTCTTTCACCAAGATACCTTCATCACTAATAGGAGAGGTATCGAGAGAAGAACAAGTATGATTGTTATGATTGTGTACACTACCATCCTCACTAATGGGAATGTAATATTATGGATTGTGTCAATTGTTTGATCATAACTATGACTAACATGTTACTTATTGAGCTCATTGTTGCAATCAAAATTGAACTCATTAGAGGGGTATTGTACTTATGCAATTCATTTTTAATCATATCAAAGCCACATATTTTGAAAGAAAACATGCTATCATGAAAAAGTAAAGAAAGTGCAATGCAATGACCTAAAGTGAAATGCTTAAATGCAATTTTCAGATATGAAAAAAGGTAATTTTTTTATTACATTAATATGCAACAACCTGAAAGTTGTAAATACAAATTTGAAATTGAGAAATGCATGAAATGGGCTAATTTAAGCTATATCTAATGAAATTCATGTAATAGAAGCTCAACCAACTGATACAGATAGTGAATGGCAGCAAACAAAAGCTTAAAAGTAGGGTTTTTAGTGTTGTAAATGACAATTTTAGGGGTGTACTGGGACTGATTCACCCAAGGTGGCGAATGAGTCCTAGTAGGGAATTTTTTCAAAATTTTCTAAATTTTTCAATAGCTTTTGATGCTTTTTAGTTTGTATGATGTGTAACCTAAATGCAAATGTAGTTTTTTGATGATTTTCAATGACTTGAGATGCAAAAATGCAACCTATATGCACTTTCACTAATGCAAAATTTATAAACCCTAGATACAAATTAACCAATGCAAATTCGAATGAAAAGTTAATGTGAGCTAGATCTAGGATGATGGTGGAATCCAAATCAAAATTATGATCTTCAAAAGTCAAGTTCACCAAAATGTGGAAACAAAAAAGGGATGCTTCACTTCCTTGTTCACAAGATGGAATAAGGAGAGAGAGATCCAATTTCACAATATCCACATTCAAGGGTACCTTAGAGATCTCAACCCAATGAAAGATGTGAGATATATGACAATAAGGTATCCTAAGATAGGGTTTGGGATTAGAAAAGGCTAAATGAGGGGTTCACCACCAAGTCTAAACTTGGAAAATGAAAGATGTTTGAAAAAAAACTATGAAATGCAAATAAAGAAAAACATAAAGCAATAAAACAGAGACTGTGCACATGGAAATGTGTTGAAGGCTTGAAACAACTTTGGATTTAGTACTTTTTAGACCTGGTGGGACTCATTCGCCATTCTGGGTGAATCAATCCTAGTTTTGGAAAATTGTACTAGAACCTATTTTAGCCAAAAGGGTATTCAAATCCACAAAAATATTTAAAAGATAGGTACAGTGGGACTCATTCACCACTAATGGTGAATGAGTCCACTTTGAATTTTCTAAAAACTTGAAAGTGGAATCAAAAGCTATCAGTCTGCTATTTCTGTTCCTCCAAGTGTCCAGATCCGAAACCCCAATTTTTGACACTATAAGTGACTTTTTGTGGATATTTTGACCTTTCCAATAGGGAAATGACTTCAACAAGTTCACATATTATTCTTCAATTATCTCCAAGTCTTTAAATCACCTAGATTTGCAAGCACACAAGGAAAGAGAGAGAAATGTTGAATGTTAGGGAATAGGGGTTTGCCTTGGTCAAACCCCTTTTAAGTAATTAAACCAAATGAAGAAATAAGATAAAGTATGAACATGAAATAATGGAATTATAACCTTGCCATGATGATGGATCTTGAATTGTTGCAATTGATGAACAATCTACCCTTGAATTCCTAAAAAATGATCTTGAATGCTACCTTGATGACCTTGTGAAGAATTAAAATACCTAACCCTAACTTACTTGACTTGAATGCATGATGAATGAATGTAATAATGATTATAAGTTTTTTTTATATAGGAAATCCACTCAAATGCTTGTTAATTTGATCTCCAAGGACGTCATTGAAGAAAATTAAACTTAAAACCTATTTTTTCCTGCTCAAACCCTGAAAATAGCTCAAATGGGACTCATCGCCATCCTAGGTGAATGGGTCCCACTTGGATGGGAATCATTCACCCAAAGTGGTGAATGGGTCCCAAAAGGGCTCTTTTTCTAGCTAGGATGTTGAGAGAATAAATTAGGTTTATATGTTGATTTCATGAGGTCTTTGATCAAAAAAAGCCTCGAGATGCACAATATGGGGTCATAGGAGCCTATTAATGATGATATAAAGGGTAATTAGGGATTGGAACACAAATTTCAATGTGAAAGTGTGATTAAATACACTCTACAACATTAAAATGAGGTCCACTTAGCCTAGAAAGGCACAAGATCCAATGTGAATATGTAAAACACATTACAACACTAGATTAAAATCAGATTTAATTTACAAGCCTTCTAGATTAATGTGAAAATAAAATTAAATACATTTTAAAAATTAAATTAAGGGGAAAATAGGTCCATTCAACTTAAATGTTTAATAAGAGTCTAGAAAAGTGTGAAATTCATTTACAACACTTTACAACACCTTTAAACTAGACATGTATTTTATTTATTTTACAAGGGCCCAAGACCTAATGTGAATGTGTAAAACATCTCACAACACTAGATCAAGGCTACATTAGGTCCATTTTATCATTAATTATTCCTTAATCAAGCAATAGATACATTTTTCTATGCTACAACCCTCAACCCTAATCCCTCAACCCTTAAACCCAAGTAAAATCTCTACACTAATCCATCAACCCTCAACCATTAATCCCTCTACCCTAATCCCTCAACTCTTAAACCCTCTACCCTTTATCTTCTACCCTCTACCCTCTACACTCTACCCTATTCATTAAACCATGAAACCTCAATTCTCAACCCTCAACCCTTAATCCCTAAACCCTCAACCTTAAACCCTAAGCCCTCAACCCCTCTACCCTCTACCTTATACAGTCGATCCTCAACCCTAATTATTCAAGCATATACCCTCAAACCTATACCCTAAACCTTCTACCCTCAAACCTAAACCCTCAACCCTAAACCCTTAAAAACCCAAACCCTTAAATCTTCAATCCTCTATCCTAAACCCAATACCCTCTACCCTCAAACCTATACCCTCAACCCAATAACCAAAACCATCAACACTATAGGTCCTCAACTCTATACCCTCAATTCTCAACCATATACCCTATACATTAGATCCTCAACCCCCATCTATATATGTACCTCCCTCCTCTTCTCTCCTTTTCTCTATCTCACTTGTCCCTCAATCTCTCCCTTAATCCATCCCTCCCTCTTTACCCTAATCCCTCAACCCTATAACCTCAACTCTTAAACCCTTAAACACTCAACCCTTAAACCCTCTACCCTCTACCCTCTACCCAATACCCTCAACCCTTAAACCATAAACACTCAATCCCTATACAGTCTAACCTATACATTGGACTCTCAACCCTAATCCTTCAACTATATACCCTCGAACCTATACCCTAAACCCTCTACCATAAACCCTATACCATCAACCCTAAACCCTTAAACCCTAAACCCTTAAAACCTAAACCTTTAAACCTTCTACCGTCTACCCTCAACCCAATACCCTCTACCATAAATCTCAATCCCTCAACCCTATACCCTCAACCCAATATCCTAACCCATCAACCCTATAGGTCCTCAACCCTATACCCTCAATTCTCAACCATTTACCCTATACATTTTATCCTCAACCCTCATTTATCTTTGTCCCTCCATCCTCTTCTCTCCTTATCTCTATCTCACTTCTCCCTCCCTCTACCCCTCCTTATCTAACCTAATCCCCAAACCCTATACCCTACACCCTTAAACCCTTAAACACTCAACCCTATACCATCAACCTTAAACCCTCAACCCTTAAACAATTTTCCCTATACCCTCAACCCAATACCCTCAACCCTAATCCCTTAGCCCTATACCCTCTATAATTAAACCCTTAAACCCAAGCAACCTCTCTACCCTAATCCCTCAACACTTAGGTGTCAACACTCTACCCTCTACCCTCAACCCTCAAACCCTAAAACCTCAACCCCTATAACCTCTAGAATATACATTGGACCTTCAAACCTAATCCCTTAGCTTATACCCTCAACCCTTTACCCTCTATCCTCAACCCTCAACCCTCAACACTTAAACCCTAAACACTTAAACCCTCTACCCTCAACCTAATACCCTCTACCCTCAACCCCTTAGCCCTTAAACCCAAGTAAACTCTCTACCCTAATCCATTAATCCTTAACCTTTAATCCCTCAAACCTTAAACCGTATACCCTCTACCATATAAATTAAACCCTCAACCCTCAATTCTCAACCCTCAACCCTTAATCCCTCAACCCTCAACCATTAAACCATAAACCCTCAACCCCTATACCCTCTACCATATACATTGGACCCTCATCACTAATCCTTCAACCATATACCCCCAAACTTATACCCTAAATTGTCTACCCTCAACCCTAAACCCTTAACCTTCTAATGTCATAAAATTAGACCCCTTGCAATTTCACATACATTATTGCACCCACTTTAGTGTCCACTCCTTTAGAAATTGTGCAGGCTCATTTTAGCTCCACGTCAACCTCTTTCCCCTCTCAGGATGCTCAGGACCCCTTTTCAGTAGCTACCTTCATGTGTCAGTTTTGCATCAAACCTGGTGCTTTTCCCATTCGTGTCATTTTGTAGCATGATGTGTCTAGACACTAGTGCACCACACAGACATCCATGCACTATGCTAGCATTCTCTGACATTTCAATGTTCAAACAAAATTTTTAGTGCATGTTTGGCACTTCTCACCTCCTTGTGTCAATGGTAATGACCTAAGACACCTTGTAACCACTTGGGAAGGTTCTTTTCCCTCCTATTCTCTCTTTAAATGCTATATTTTTTCTTCATTTTCTCTCTCTGGACCTCTCTAGCTTTGGCTCTATCCTATTCCTCTTCCCTTTGTCTTGATAACTTGCTTGCATAACTCCACATAACATGACACAACACTCTCAAGATCTTATAGCACTCTTTGCAACTCCTTTGGCTCTTGCAGCTCTGTCTTCCTTATCTTGTGCATATGAGCATCATGGGATTTCTCACATCCCCTATCAATTGCATCTCCATCTCATGACATGAGTTCTCCTCCTTGAGTGGGGATTTATTTTATAACTTCACATTTTCTTAATTGGATTGCTCTCTCTATCTATCTAGCTCTGTATAGAGGTGGGAACACCTAAACATGGGTTTGACTGTGGCAAACCCCTATACAACCTCAACATTTTCTCTTGATCTTACATTTGCAGGTATTAAAGATATTCTTGTGCTAGAGGCTTCATTACTTGGGTTGTTGTGAGAAGTTTTCTTTCTTTATTCTCATTAGTTCTATCCTTTACTTTATTTTAGTTCTATTATATTTTGTTACCTTCTCACATTCTAGAAATTCTTAGAAATTTTATTGTCAGTAGTCACTTTGCTATTTTCTATGATAAAATCGATATCTAGTCCATACACAATGCCTGCGTGCCTCTAGAACTCCAACATTGTCGTCCTTCTTCCATGCTACCATCCTTTGTCCAAAATCTTGTCAGTCTGTCTAGAAAACCTTTGTGATTTACTCGTTTTGATTCGATAACTCACTTTGTTCCCTGTGGTAGTTTAGAGCAATTCGCCCCTTGGGAATCTCTTGATAATAAAGAGACTCATGAGTAGTGGATTCCCTTTCTCTACATTTTGGTGAACCCAACGTGAATCACAATATTTTTCAAAAAACTAGGAATTTATTTACCCCAACTTGGCAAGGTCATAAATTTTTACTCAGTGCTTGAAATTCATAACCATTTACACCATTGGAAAGCTCTCCAAGAGGACTAATTTAGTCCCTAAGATACAGTTCCTTTGGCAATTGAATTTTAGGGACTAGCGCAAGTTTTGACCCCAAATTCTACTCTGAAGACCTCCAAAAGTGCAAATTACTAGAACCTAGAAAATACCAAAAAATAGAAAAATCTAGATTTTTGGTTTTTCTTATTTCTATAACCCCTAGACTGCTCTGGATCAGCTGACTTGTTTGTTCATTATTTATCATATTTAACCTCCGATATCCAAAATGAATTTAATATTTTCTTTTATGATTTCAATATCTAATTATACTCAAAATTTTAATGATGTTCCATTTCATGCATGTGATAGTGAATTGGCTTTGCCCATGTCACTTTGTATCTTTGATCCTTCTCATGAGATTCCTCTTGCTTTGAAGGATATCTTGTTGGAAGAAGATGAAATCATTGATACCTTTCTTAACATTACTCTACCTTCTCTTCATTCCAATGCACTCTCCTCTAGAGATGATGCATTAGTGAATGATGAATATATTCTATAGTCTAATGCACTCTAATCTAGAGATGATGTATTAGCAAATGATCATTCTCCTTCCAAATTTGATCCTCCCTAGATCGATGTTGAGAATATGTCTTCAAATAATCATTCCACTAGTTGTGGTGAGTATGTAAATATAATCTATGTCTCTGTTGTCCCTCAAAGGCCTAAGAGACCTATTATTTATCTGGACCCAACAAGTCCTCCTAAAATGATTTGGTCTATTAATGGTGTTCCATTTGATGGTGATTCTCTAGATATTTACACAAAGGCCCCCTCTTATAGAGTGGTATCCAATACTTATAATACTATAAGGAATAAAAAAAATGTTGATCAACCTAGGGTGATCCAACAATAGTGGTTTACAATTTTTGGCCAAACTAGACACTGAAATATTTTTTTTAAACTAAATCTTCATTTTCGGGCACCTATAGCGGCTAAACCATGAGGAATTTGAAGATGATGCAAACTAGAGTTTCATGAAATTTTCTCTATAGATTCTAAATATATTTTTTTCAAAAATTTTGGAATTAGATTGCACTTCTTTTTCCATCTCCCTCAAAAACTAGTTTTTTTCATAAAACATCATTTTTAAAAAGTGACACTCAACGTATAATGCATAAATTTTTTCCATGAAGGATAAAATTCTAATTCTTTCAAATTTAGATTTGTAACTCCAATATCTAGTGCACCCACTTAGTGAGATAATTTTTTATTGAATATTTTTTCTTTAACCAAGTTTCAATATCAAACCAATTATAATTTAGACATAGCATGACCATATAACGCTTAAATTTTTTTTTGGATCAAGGACTTTAATATTAGGTGCACTCATATTTTTCAAAAAAAAAAAAAATCATAATCTACTATTTTTCCACATGTACAGAATAGAGAGCTTTGATTTTCAGTGAAAAACCTATGTTTAATAAAACTAAAAAAACAAATACATAATAAAACCAAAATATATTAAAATTATATTCGTTGGATAGCTCATTTTAAGGACTACCTGATTCTAGTCGGGTCTATGAAGTCTGCACCATTTTCATCTTTAACCTAAGCTCTAAAGTGCAAAAAAAATGATTTTTTTGGTGAACAAGGTCAAAAAATTAGGGAAAAGGGGGTTCACTCGAACCCAGGTTTGATCGAACCCCCTTCCTAAAAGGGATTTCCATTTTCTTTTTTGGCTAATTGGTCTGTACATGTATTAAATGGGTTCGATCAAACCTTGGTTTGAGTGAACCCTCTTTTAGTTCATTCAAACCCCTAGAATGAAAAAAATTGGCATGGGGTCATTTTTTACAAGTTTTCCTTCCTCATTCGAATTGTAAGCCACTTTTGTGGGTTTACCCCCTAAATCTTCACCACCTTCTCAACCAAAACTTCCTCAAGCACATAAGCCTACAACTAAAGCACCTAGTGATTACGATCTTGTCGAGCAACTTTGAGTTACTCTAGCTAATATCTCACTAAGGGACTTGCTTTAGTCTTCTCCAATTTACCATGGTATGCTTCAGGAAGCCTTACAAAAGATCCTCTTGCCTTCTTCTACTAGACCGATGGATGTTAATGCATTGATAGCTCATATCCATGCAAATTTTCTAAATATTACATTTCCACAAAAACTCCCACCTCTAGAAGTGCAGAAGCAAGTGGATCCTCTGATGATTATAGTTAACATTAATAATATTGACATTAGATGTACTCTCATTGATTTCAATTCAATGCTCAATGTATGTAGCATTGATTTAATTCCTAAGATTAATATTGATTAATCTTCTCTTAATGCTTCTTCTATTAACATTCATGGGTTCAATAATGTTGGTCAACAAGCCCTAGGCATGATAGTCTTTCCTTTGATATTGGGACTCATTATCATACCCACCCTTGTATATGTTATGTTAGAAAAATTACCATATAACCTTCTTCTTGGTAGACTATGGATTCATGCTATGGGTGAAGTCCTATCTACTTTGCATAAATCTATTAAGTTCATTTATATCAATCTAGTAGTCACTTTCAGGCTAACCCTGAGGCTATGCACTTATGTGAAATGTCAGTTTTTTGTCTTGTTTTAGTTGTGCCTACTCTTTTTCCCTTTAGTAACTTCCAATGTGTCGATGTTTACTCCAACAGTACCTACTACAAAAGATACTCCTAAGATAGATGTCCCTAAAGAAGATTATTCTGAAGCAAGAAATCTTAAGTCTGCTCCTTCTACCTATTCTCAAGAAACTACATGTCTTGGTGATGATTGGGGTTCCCTAGACATACAAAATCCTTCATTGGGAAATATAAAGTTGACTTGATCCACTTAAACCTTCTGATAACATGATCCACACCTGCTATCAAAGATGATTATTCTTTTGTATCGCGAGATAACATGAGCAATAATTGTAATGTCCTTAATCGCGGTCCTCCTCCTTTTGAGGAAGATGATCAAACTTTTGTTAAACAGGCTAATGTTGGAAGTCCTACCAAGAAGGGTGATGGTAATCCCATAGAAGAGTGTGATCCCCATTGCTAGAACAATGCTCTCTAGAAGTATTCTTCTCCACAAGATTTGCAAGCATGTTATGGCCCTAGCATTAAGCTTGTCGCTAAATATAGATATGGGCATAAAGGTTGTTGGTGTAACAAACAAGGCATTCAAGTCCCTATAGAATTTTTACCTTGTAAGCGTAATTTGGGGCTTGTTGCTTGAATGCAAAATCTAAACAAAAACTTCAGTTTAATGTGGACATGATTTTCACTCAACCTTGTTCTTGCGGAATGATTCATCTGCCATTATCTGCTATCTTCATGTCTTCTTCTTGTAAGCAGTTGAGTATTTATCCAAAAGAGAAGGGGTTGCTTCCTACTCCTTATTCTTTATCTGAGCAAGAGTTTATTTTTTTTAGGCTTCTAAAAGTTTACTTGATTACTCTTCCATCTCCTACATGTAAGAAATTTCATAAGAATGATAAATAAAAAATTCTTTTTGTGCATACCATCGAGTGCCTAGCCATTCCACTAGTGAATGTAAGGCCTTGAAGGATAAAATGAAAATTCTTAATTTAGGTTCCATCAGTCATTTATTTTCTAATGGACTTGCCTCTCCTTAAAATGAAAAGTTGTATCGAGTTCTACCTATATCATATATGTTTTAAGTATCTTGCGTGGTTCTCCTCCCTTGTATGTTGGGGGTAGTGATAACTTGTTATGGAGATGTGCATCCTTCTTAAGGATCTCCTCTCTTCTCTCTATCTTTCAATTAGAGTGTCCCCTTGAGTGGTCCCCTTTCTATCTTGAAGGGTTCACAAGGGTCCCTCTTTGAAATTTTTCCTCTGGAATGAATTCTATGGCATCTAGCTTGGAGGCAACCTAACTAGACCTATTTCATATCTTTGTGTCTAGCTTGGGGGTAGCCTAACTAGACCTATTTCATATCTTTTTGTCTATCTTTGGCGAAGCCTAACTAGACCTATTTCATATCTTTGTGTCTAGCTTGGGGTAGCCCAACTAGATCCCTCCAAGATTTCCTAACATGTTTAGTCTATGGATTCACATGTTTCTTTGCAAGTGCCCCTGTGAAGCTACTTTTCAATCAGCCTTGTAGGAGAAAGCACCTATGAGGACCAATCCAACTCTAAAGAGTCCCCTACATTGAGATTCCATCAAGAGAGAGTACCTAGGGCACCTTATTTGAAAGTATGAGGACCTATAAAGCACTTTCATCCTATGGGATCTATTCAACATTGGTCTATAGGCCTCCCATGCAGTTTTTTCAACTCTGTAGGAGAGAGTACCTATAGATCCTTTTGTTCACCTTCCATAGGTCTATAGATCTGTGGTGCATTTTTTCAACTCTCCTTGGGTCTGAGGACATGTGGATCCATCTCTCTTGGAATTTTCATTCCTTTATAGCTTCTACATTTCTCTTCTAACTTCCCTCTTCTTAAATTGTGTATACTAGATTGAAGACTTGCATCTTCTTCATCCTAGGTATATGCCCTCTCTCTCTTTGATATTGGTTTCTTCCATGACTTTTGGGTCCATTCTTCTCTTGAAGCAACCGATTCTTACATTCTTCTCTCCATTTAATAATTCTTCTATGTGCTATTGTTTCTAATTTGGGGATGACACATAGTACTGAGACAACCTTTTACATCGAGGTCTCTTTCACTTTGCTAACTCAAATCCTTAAGTTTTCTTTGTGTTCCTATGTGTATTTTTTTTATATATTCTAACCTTGTGATGTAATTGTTTTTTATGTTCTAACATTGTTGTCTTGTCTAGGTCTTTATTCTTTAGTGTGTTTGTTTTGTATGTCTTCATCCTGCGGGAATGCTTCCTCTATAGTATCTTCTTGGAATTGTGATGTTATTTATGTTTAGTAGATTTCCTTTAGCATTCATAGTAGTGTAGATTCATATTCCCACTAAAGTGGGGGTAAAACGTAATGTCATCAAATTGCACCCCTTGCAATTTCACATACATTCTTGCACCTGCTTTAGTGTCCACTCCCTTAGAACTTGTGTAGGCTCATTTTATCCCCTGCATCAACCTTTTTCCACTCTCAGGATTCTCAAGACCCATTTTCAGTAGCTACCTTTACATGTCAATTTTGTGTCAAACCTAGTGCTTTTCCTATTTGTGTCATTTTGTAGAGTGATGTGTCTGGACACTAGCAAACCAAACGGATGTTTGCGCACCACGCTAGCGTCTTGTGACATTTCAATGTTCAAACGATTGTTTTTGTGCATGTTTTCCACTTGTTACCTCCTTGTTAGTGTAGATTTTTTATTTTCCTTATGTTAGAGATATTTATTTTTTCCTACACATATTATTTAAGCTTGCTTAGGTTTATTAGGAGTGGTTAATATGATGACACATGGAAAAATACATTGGTTACATGTATCACTATCTCCCCACACATGGGTAGTTGAGTTACATATCCTTTTTTGGCTTGTTGTACCAACTTTCATAACCACTATTCTATTTTTACCTAGGTAGGTTATAGTCTAGCTGGGTTATTCACCCTCTTTTGGCTTTATGTGCCAGCTCCTTTTTGTCTTCACCTAAGGAGGTTATGCCACATGTATTTTCATTTACCAAGTAGGTGATAACCTCCCAACTTTTATAGGTAGTAGGAGTTAGTGCACCTCTTGGATGTATTTACCCTTATTTTTCTATATATTGAGAACTCTCCTCTCACCTTCACTATTTTGGCTAGTTCGATGATCGATTGGTGAGAGTATTATTCATTTTATCTTGCCTTCTCTATATTTTTCTCTCATTTCAAATTTTTCTTCATTCCACTATTTTGATCTTCAATCATTCCACTAGTTTTCAAGAAATATTGATAGGCATCTCAAAAAGAAACATTTGAGATCTATAATTCCTTCAGTAGAAGACACATACTACTATTCCATAAAGTGGAATCAAACATAGTTCATTTCGCACATTAATCCTTTTGAGAGAAACTCATGCTTAACTAGTTTCAAGAACACCATTAACAGATTCAACAAATAGAACCAACAACCATGAAAGATGAAACAAAAGACATGAACACACCTATATACATGGGGAAAACCATTTTGGGTAAAAACCGCACACTCCAAAAGCTCAAATCACAGTTATATTATTCAACAACAAAGTACAGTTACAAAAATAATATCAGGCTCATGGAATTTATAGAGTTTACATCTTGTTCCATTTTGGAGAATATCCAGCAGAATAACCCATCGTGACCACCTCCCTCAGCAAGAGACATCGCATTCGGCTACATAGCCTCACAACTCAACCAATGGCCTCTCAACCTCTCTTTCATATAGCCACTCAGCCTTTGCCTCCTAGGAGACATCATCTCTTTCTCATCTACCCAGCCTCTCAACTTGAACCCAACCTCTTGGCCTACACCTAGCCTCTCAGCCTACACCCAACCTCTCGCCCTGTTTGAACCTAGTAACTTCAGCCCACTCACACCTAGTAACCTTGGCTTGCACGACTTGATTTTCTAATGCTCAACATCTTCTAACTATTCAACCACTACACCCTATTAGGGTTTCCACAAGCCATCATCCAACATCCAATTTTGGTTGTTGGATAAAAAATCTAATAAATCTCCAGCATTGAACTTATGGTTATCCACCTAACACCATGCTTCATAGTTGAAGAGACATTCATTACCATCTCACTGATGTTCACCGAGCACATGGGCACACATGCCATCTTTCCTCCACATCATCACCACCTATTGGCCTTCATAACAATCCACAATCCTTATTAGGTCCCAAGTGGTCCCCACATCCATCAACTTCCAAGTTGCCATATCATTGAAAATCCAAACTTCAAAACCTCATGTCAAAGGTTGTGAAGTTCCTAGAACCTGTGAATTTCCAATAACAAAGGGATCACTTTTTTGCTCAAAAACCAAACTTCCAAACCTCATGTCGGAGGTTGTGAAGTTTTCAAAACCTGTGACATGCTGACAACAAAGGGATTAACCAATGCTTCATAGTCGCTAAGTCAGGAGGTTATGAAACTTTAGAACCCCATGACTCAGTTAGAAAAACTACTGACTTAACTCAGGCCAATGAAGGAGGAAAACACAACCACTCCAAGAAGTTGATCAAGCTAGTAAATTTGAGTCACATTTCTTAACATTCTCCCACTTGAAAAATAAATTATTGGGTCCTTCCAAAGAAAACTTATGAATCTTAAAAAATTCTTTTGCGCTCCAACCAAGAAACCTACAATGACATCCAAGATGTCCACCAACTTAGGTAACAAATCTAGCTATCCACCATATGAAAAGGAATGAGCCAAGGTGTACATGCACTAGTCTCAAGAAAACAAGCATCAGATCCTACAAATCACAAGGGATTCAACACTACCACCACTCCATTGTGCTCACATGCTATACAAAAGCCATAACATGAACACAACCATGAAGTCATCCTCTAGAAAGACAAGAAAGAACATTAGCTAGAGCAAGAACCAAAAAAATGACTACGCCCATCCAACTGATCAACCCATGTGACTGAAAATAACATCCACAACAAGAACTAATCCATCCAATCACCCATACCTCCAAGGTATCAACATCAAAAAACACATGCCACTTACATATCCAACCCATCAACAACAAATATAAGCTCCAAGTGCCAACCAATCGAAGAAGACCAAACACATCTAGGAATTCCCACTGCATGTGTAATGCTAGATCTAAAAAATCAAGGCATAATGAGTCTACTTGTAGACACGTAAAATATACCGATTGACATTGTGTACTTGATCCTGACTACTAACGTCATTTCATCCTGAATCATCCCTCGGTCTAACCATTTACTCAAATCCCCTTATTTGATTAAATTCATCGATTTCCTTCCCTTAATTAAATAAATCATTTTATCTAATTAAGTCACCTCTTTTGTTAATTAAATCAATCCATCTGATCTAATTATCCCTATTTAATTAAATAATTAATTTTATTTGATTAAATCTCTAAAGTATATCCATTAAATTAAATAAACTAAAACCTTGTATGATTTAATCTAACACCATCTCTTTTAATTAAATGAATCAAAAATATTTATTTAATTAATCTCTTATCATATTCCTCTCTTACTTGATTTAAATAAATCCATAAATTTGAGTCAAATAGGTCACATTATCTAACCTCTCCTATTAAATTAATTAACCCTTGATTAATTTAATCTCTAATCATGTCCCATCCTTTAGATTTTGCAAGTTGCACATGAAAATATAGATTTAATTCATTTATTAAATCTCTATTTTCCTCACAAGGCATCTTTTGGAATATTCTCTAAATTTGAATTCAAAAATTCCAAGTCAACATGTACATCCAATAAGGCAATAAATTCATCTTACATGTCCTTTTCCTTGAGCCAAGTGGAATTTATTGCATTCTTCCTTCCCTCTTGCAAGTCATTTCAACAAATTTGAAATTCAAAAATATGCATTTATTGGCACAATTCTCAAATCTTGCACATCCTTCATCCACTCATAGATTGACAAGTGGCATCATGCCATTGGATGAATGCTAGTTCCACATTGCTCAAATTTGGACATTCATCCATCTTGGAATTCTATAAATAAAGAGCTCATATCCTCATTTGATCATCCACAAATTATGCAAAGTTATTATGGTAAAATATTTAGCCATTTTCATCCATCACCATTGAGTTCTTAGCTAGGTTTTTGCAGATTTTGGCTTGGAGCTCTCATCTTTCACCATCAAAGTGGATCAATCATCATCAACATATCAAGCTTGCATCTTAGGAATTGGGAAAGGGCCAATTTTCACATCAAATTGGCACCAATTCCCCCATGGGATCATGTGTTTGCTTTTCTAATTAAGATTGAATCTATATTTTCTTGTTTTATTGTGTTCTTCCTTGTTTTCTTTCCTAATTTGGAGTTTGTAAATGGATTTCATGGGGAATCCTTGTTCATGCTTGCAATATCTAACTTAATGTTTTTATTCTCTTTATTTTGCAGGTATTGGGATTGGGGTTAGCATATTTGGCGCTAGAAGGAGGGATGGATATAATTCTTTATCACTTTTCTCACAAATTTCTGCAATTTTGTTCATACACAGGAAAATTCCAATGCTGAGAGCTTATCATCGCTATTTTGGTGTCACTGACCCTTCAGCATCACTATATAGCACCGCGGGAAACTGATAATGCGACGTTGGACTCTTCTCACCTAAAAAATTTGAATTCTAAACTCTGCCACTTGACTGCTTGACTGACAGGAATTTTCAAAAAAAACAAACTACAACGCTGGGAAAAACTGTGGCATAGTTGAGCTCATTTCCCTAACATAGAGCGACACTAACTGGTAAGCAGCACTGTGAGGGAACTGCTGAGAAATCAAACTCTGATGCAATCACGGGTTTCACTGCTGGCAGGGAGTAAAAAGTGGAAATGAATTTTTAGCATGTGCTTTTTGATTAATGATCAATTTATATTCTATTTTCTACTTTTTAATCTCTGTATTTTCTAGAATCTGACTGGTTTTTCCCCTTGTACGTTGGAAGTTGAAAATGAAGAAAGGAGAAGCATGAGGAGGATATTTCACAAGATCAAAGTGTTTTTAAACAATTTAGTGTTTGCTTAACACTTTTAAGAAATTGTTATCACTTCTTTCTTAGAACACTAATTTTATTTGGGTTTAAAAGGAATCTTTTCATTTCTTGCAAAGGCTAAAATGAACATTAGGATCACAACATACTAGAGTTTGTTTATTTGGTTAAAAAATTCAACAAGATATCTATCACTCATCTTTTGGTGCTTAAAAAGAACTCACATTTTGCTTTGTGGATTTTTTTTAAAAAAGTGCAACTTTGTTTTCATGAAGGCTTAAGTAAACTAAATTTATTGAAAAAGGACGTATGCACTTCTCTTGCACTTTATAGCGATCTTGAGAATCAAAAGGAATTTTTCATGATTTTAGGTTGAGACAAAGCAATCACCTCCACACTTCGATTTGGGTTTTAAAATTGAACAAAATCTTGTACGAGTGTGAGTGGGGACATTATTGTGTATATTCTCTCTCTTTGTTTCCAACAAGGATTGATCGAGTTACAAATATTGTTCTTTATTCGCTTTTGTTTATCCTAGAGGACCTGCCTTGGGGAAAAAGTATTGACCCAAGGGAATGACTCAACCGGTAACACTTTAAAGCCAAGATTATTTTCAACTGAGATATAAATGTGTGTATTGGAGTAAACACCAATATCAAGTAGTTGATTTTGACAAGATGGATTTGAAAGGGGACTCTTATCGTATGGGTCAATCTCCACGAACATAAAGTCCTTATTAAAACCCATGTGCTAGAATTTTCTAAAATCCTTTAATCTATTTGTTGGTGCAAGAATGGTCATTCTGAAGCCTCCCCACACTTTTACGGTCATTTAGTAGAAATGGAAAGCATTCCATGGGAGTTTCAGAGGTGTTGATGCTTGGCTGCCCCGATTGACATTAATGAGCCGTGGAGGGGAGCTAGTGGGGTCAAGCATCTAACCATTTGCTAAAGGTAAGCATAGCTAGACTTGTCCAAGTGGGAATCCAACAAATATTTTCTTACACATCCATAGGATTGTACTTATTCTTGGGTTACAAAATGCTTTGCTTGTTTGAAAACTTCTTGAAAACAAACACTTAACATCATCATCCAAATTTCAAACCCTTTTGGAGACAAATGCAATTGACTCAATCCATATGTTATTGCTTGCCCTTGGGATTCACATCCTTAGAGGTTTCTAAACATTGGATTACATCTCGATTTGTCTACTTAAGTAAACAATAGGTAAAGCCTTGTCTTGAGTTCATCAAATTTCCACCTAGAATACTTTGTGGCGTTGGAAGAAATTAAGACATTGGACATCTTAGTTTGAAAACTTAATCAAAGAAAGTTTTTTTGGTAAAATAAAGCCATTAATCAAAGCTAAGCAAAATGAATTCTCATATGTGTTGAAGCCTTACAAAGTTCAAATCCCAAAACAAAAATTATTGGTTGGAAATCCAAAAATGTATGTCCAAAATTGAATCATTCTTTGGTTATAAAGGTCTCTAGGAAGCATTTGCATGTTCTTCAATACCTAGGTCTAGGAAGAAAAAGTTTCTTTTTTAGGTTCATCTTAGTGATCAAAGCAAATAAAAATATTTTTCACGCATCCTTCAAAGACATCAAAACAAATATCATCTCACCATCACCTTTTGGAAAATCTTGAAATAATCCTTAATGCTAGGCTTTTTTTGGCAAAATCAGAAATCATCAAAATCATTGAGACTAAATCCTTGAAAACTTTATCAAAATCACTTTTGGCTAGGTATGTGTAGATGCATCCTTTTGCATATTCTTAGTGAAAGTCATCAAAATCATCTTGTTTTAGCTTGGTATACATAGATGCATCCTTCTTTGTATGCTTGGCTAAACTATCATCTTGTTTGAATAGGTGTGGGTAGATGCATCCTTCTCCCTACTCATATTCAAATTATTATCCTTTGAACAAATCTATCCCTTAGATAATCATCCAACATCTTAGGGTCTTTTTTTTCAAAATCAAAGCAATCCAAATCAAAATCAAGGACGAATCCAAAATCCAAAATCAAATCAAAATAAAAATCCACAACATATCTGAAAGGTCCCGAAAGCCTAGCATATCCTTAAAGATTTATCAAAATATAAAACATCCACATCATCCATCCCTTGCATCATCATCATATCACACCTTTTGATCCTCAAGACATCCTAAAATTTTCTACTTTGGGCATAAAGTAAAGATCAAACCAAGGAACCAAGAGATTCATCTCTCCCATTCTTGAAAAATTGATCCTCATTTTATGGTTCAAACTAGATCTCAATACAAGAAGAGCATGGAAGCCAATAAAGAAACACCCGCTTCAAGTGATCTTAGCCAAACAAACATTGAAATGAATCCCGCTGAATCAAGCAATTCGTTGGCTATCTCCTCATCCCAAAATCCGCAAGAGGAATCCCAAGGAGAAGATCTTACCTTTGGAATGTCTCACGAAGAAATAACATAAATGCTTCCAAATCTGGAAAACCATAAGATCATCAATATCATGATGAGGCTTAACCCTTCACTATACATGCTTGAACTAGCAAAGCAAGGGGCCAAATTTCCTTTGGATTTTGACATGAGTACCATAGTGGAGACATATTTTCCTCCAATCTCATCCACCATTCCCATCTCATCCACACCCCCATCCCAAAATATCACTCAAAACATTCCACAAATCACAACATCTTTTGCTCCAACTCAACCTAATGTTAATAAGGGAAATGCATTTCTCAATGCTATTGAAACACACCCCCTTGTTAATAATCAAAACTTGGATGAAAATACCATTTTGGAACAAAACATACTCAAAAATCCATTACATAAGAATGTTCCTCTCACCTTCCATCATGATCCATCATCAACATTTTTTCACACAACACCTCAAACTTCTCTCCTCACAAATTCACAAGAAAAGGGAGATATGTTTGGACTAGGGGGCATCTTTGACACCACAAGATTCTCACAAGAACTCGTACCCCTCACATTTCCACCTATTCCACCATTGCCATCATCATCCACATCACTCCTTGGTTTAGGGCTTCCTCCTTTACCAAGTATCAATCAAACTAGCATCCCAAATATCAATCAAAACATCACACAAAACTTGTCGTTGACATCACAAAAATAGATGACAAATGCACAAGTAATTGCAACATCATCAAACACCCCCCTAACATCACAAAGCATTGTCTCTCAAGGACCAACCACCACATCAACACCACCATAAATCACTCAAAACATCAACACGACATCATCGCTCACCACAAACACCATTCTGAATCCGCCACCACCCCCACCCCCACCAACTTCCACCACATCAAACCAATACAACGTGGCATTGCAAGCTGATTTTCAAAGGGGATACCAACAAGTGCAAAAACAAAAAGTCATACAACTATCTGCTCAACAAGTTGCTCAAGCTGCACAAGCTTCCCAAGCCACATTACAAGTGTAATAGGCTGCACAAGACCAAGATTTATTGCAACAACAACAACAAGCCACCCAAGCCGCTCAAGCCGCACAAGCTTTGCAAAAATTACAAGCATAAAAGGCCACTCAAGAACAAGCCCTATTACAACAACAAGCGGCACAAGCACAATCCCAAGCACAAGCTCAAGCTCAAGAAAAAATCCAATATCAAGTACAACATGCACAAGCACATGCACAACTTCTTGCACAAAGACAAGTCACACAAATGCAAGCATATCAGCAAGCCATAAAGCAATATCAAGAGCAGCAAGAAACAACCCAATTGGTAGCACAACAACAAGTGCAACAACAAGCACAAATCTTAGCGCAAGAACAACAAGATCAACAACAAGTGTTGTTCATACAACAGCAGGTGGAAGCCTACCTAGCTTGACAGAACATACATATACCATTGAACAACACATCAAACAACCCACCCATCCAACCCATAATTGAAACACCCCAAAACACCTTGATCCCACCCCCTGATCTGAAAAATGAGGTGACAACACAAATTAGGTTGCTCTCGCAACAAGTACTCAACCTTCAAACAAATCAAACAATAGAGACACCAAGCAACTTGTGTCCATATCCATTTGACAGGAGCCTAGTAATGAAATCGTTCCCTAAGGGAATTGAAATCCCCAAGTTTTACAAATATCAAGGGATGGGAAACCCTGAAGATCACATTAAGGAATTCCAGGTTCATTGCATGGAAGTCACATATGACGATACTTATCTGATGTGGCTATTTCCTAGAAGTTTGGCAGGCCATGCTATGGAATGGTTCTCTCATCTACTTTCAGGCATTAGAACATTTCAAGAAATCATAGATGCATTCATTAAGAACTACGCATGTAACATTGCAATGGATGTTAGTCTAGAAGAACTCTCAGATCTGAAATAGGGTAAGGGTGAATCATTCACTTCATTCTTACAACGATGGCAATCCAAGGCCAATCGAAGTAAGTGGACCATGCCCGAAGAACAAAAAGTTTGCACCATCACTGCCAACCTTGACGACCTCTTGGCATTCCATCTCAAGGTTCAGGGCATCACCACATATGATCAGTTGATCCCCAAGGTGCTTAGTATTGAAAGAGCCCTTATGATTGAACCCACAAGATCAACATCATAACTCGAACAACAAAAAAACCGCCCACCATCTAATTACAACGATAAACCTTGTACGTGGGCAAGGAAAAAAATCATTACTAATGATGGTGTCGTCAATGCCAAGGTGGTCATTAGTGCCCCTTGCCAAAATACACCCGCACCACAAATCAAAATCCAACACCAAAACAATCATCACGCAACACAACAACCAAACAACAATCGAACAATCAACAATCTTAATGATGAAATGGGACCACCACAATGCAACAAGAGTTATCCCAAGCGAAAATACACCACTTTTGGGGAACCACTTGAGGACATAATGAAAAAACTGATAGACGAAAAACTCATCAAGCCTCCTACATTTGAGAATTACCAAGAACCAGATGTGAAACCTCCTTTGTATAACAAGAATCAACTCTGCGAGTTCCATAAAATCAAAGGCCATACCATGAATAGATGCATGAGATTAAAGAACATAATTCAATATCTCATCGATAAAAGAATCATAAATGTGGAACAACCTACAGGAAATCAGGATCTTAAGATATACACAAATCCGATGTTGAATCATGGCAACAAAGGGAATAGCAATGATAAAGGGAAAGGCACCCATTCAAATGTAAAGCATGTGTACGAAACAATCATCTCCTCCCTAGATGAAAGTTGCATGGTCATCACCATCAAAGGCGCCCATGCTGAAGATTGTGGAGTCACCACAAGAGGTAGCAAAGTTACCATTGCAGGATCATCCTAGCCAAACAGAGTCCCTGCATCTAGATCTGTTCCTAATGGCTACAATGTCTTAGATCAACTCAAGAGAATGCCAACACAAATATCCATCATGGAGTTGCTAAAAATCTCATTTGCCCATAGGAAAATCCTTGAAGAAGCATTGGCCTCATCCACTGTCCCCGTAGATCTTGATGTGGAGCAATTCCAAGCTATGGTCAAAAATATCACTACGCCTAATCTTTTTACATTCTCTGACCAGGATTTCCCCACTCAACCATCTCACAACCATGCACTTCACTTAGAAGCCATAGTACATAAGAGCAAAACCAAGAGGGTCTTGGTGGATGGAGGTGTAGTTTTGAATATCTTCTCTCTCAGCCTCATCAAACAGTTGAAAATATCAAAAGATTCTATTGACAAAAGGAAGGGTATCACAATAAGAGCATATGATGATCAAGAAAGAGTGTCTCAAGGCATTATCAAACTCCCTATTCAAGTAGGGCCTGCCATCATGGAAACCACTTGTCAGGTTCTGGACCTTGACTTGCCATATAATATCCTCCTAGGATGCCCATGGATTCATGCAATGAAGTCAGTAGCATCAACTTTCCACCAATGTGTGAAATTTACACATGAAGGACAAGAATTTATCATCCATGGAGATCTCGAACCGTTCTCCTACTGTAAAATCCTTGAAGAAAAGTATTAAAAACTCCCCCAAGTACCAAAAAATGATGAGGGCCCATATACACCATACATCGATCCTGCCACTCTCGCCATTCCCACCATCTTTGACATCAAGCTCACTATCCAAGATAACAGATGTGGAAACTACAAGCTCCCTAATAATTCCTTTGTGGTAGGAGAGGTACCACAATCTCCTAGATCACGAGGATGCCCGCAAATAAATGAGGCTTCCACATCTCAAATGTCTCCTGAAGACTAACCTGAATTCACTAGCTGGGGAGACCTTGGTCAAGAGGTTATTGAGGTAGATCTATCTCATATGCTATATCAAGATGAAATACCAAGGGCTGATTTACCAATGGATGAAAGAAGCAAGGGTCTACAAATGATGCTCGTAATGGGCTACGATAGAAACCAAAGACTTGGACAAAATGACAATGGGCTTATAACACCTATCATTTTGGAGACGCGACCGATAACAAATCTTGGCCTTGGATGTACCCCTCCAAGTATAACCATACAAGGCCAAAGTCCTCTAGTTAGAATGGTTAATAATCCTCCTCAACCAACCCCAGCATAACTACACTTACCATTGTCTACAAGTAGAGTCATAGATAACTTTACATTTGATATAACCGACGTCTATAGTAGTAGCGATGATGAGGATCACCTGACTAACTTACCTAGGCTATTTGAGGATACCACTCTTTGCATGATTAGCACCCTATCTTTTGAAATAGACCATCAAAAACATGAGATCTGCCTAGTATATCCCCAACTCATCGACTACGATCAATGAGGACCACCAATTCTTGATACATTCGAAAACAATGAGGCACTCTCAAAATTCATGGGATTGCGAGATAACATTCCAAATGGGGACCATAAAGTAGGGTTCATAATAGAGTTGGACACACATGCCTATTATGGGGAAACGATTGAATCCTTTAGTCACAAAAGTGAGAAATTAAGAATAATATCCAAGTCCTTGAGTGAAAACCACACTGTGGCACTCTCTGACCAAAAAAAAGTAAAAATAAAGGACACATCCAATGGTGAAAACCTCTCTAAGGTGCCCGAGGATGGGGGATTCAATCTTCCTTTAAGAGCTATTCATCAGGAAAAGTCAGCAGTCTTGGCAGAAAAAAAACTATTAGATACAGGCTTCATCCGACTGATAGATTATCCAGAATGGGTGTCAAACTTGGTACCTGTTTCAAAACCTGATGGAAATATCAGAATCTACACAGACTTCAGAGATTTGAACAAGGCATGTCCAAAAGATGACTTCGTGCTTCCCAACATCGATATGATTATGGATATGATAGTTGGACATGAAATGTTGTCACTAATGGACGGATTCTCAAGGTACAATTAGATCATGATAGCTAAAGAGGACCAACATAAAACAACTTTGACTTGTCCATGGGGGACATACTGTTGGAACATGATTCCATTCGGCTTAAAGAATGTAGGAGCAACATATCAAAGGGATATGACATTGATATTCCATGACATGATTCATAAGACTATCGAAGACTATGTTGACAACATTTTAGCTAAGTCCAGAAAGAGAAAAGATCGCATAGCAACCCTAAGTGCCATCTTTGATAGGCTCGAGGAGTACAAAGTCAGATTAAACCCTAAGAAGTGTGTATTCGACATACAATCAAGAAAGCTCTTAGGATATATAGTGTCAATGAGGGGTATCGAGGTGGATCTAGCAAAAGTAAAAGCAATCCTTGAGATGGAGGCACCAAAAACATTAAAGCAACTGAGAGGTCTCCAAGGAAGACTCCAATCCATTCAAAGATTCATAGCACAACTGGCGGACAAAGAAAACCCATATTCGCACCTACTCCACAAGGGAGTAGCGTATAAATGGGATACCAAGTGTGAAGAGGCATTCAAAAAAATCAAGGAATACCTACTAAAACCACCAGTCTTAATGCCACCAATCCCAAGAAAACCATTGATTCTATACATGTCAGCAACAACAACAGCTCTTGGAGCTCTCCTAGCTCAACATGATGAAAATGGAACAGAAAGGGCCATTTATTACATCAGCAAGACAATGGTTGGGCATGAGCTAAACTATTCATTCCTCGAGAAAGCATGCCTCGTAGTAGTGTTTGCATCACAAAAATTTAGACATTACATGTTGGCACATAAAATAAAACTCATCGCCAAAATTGATCCACTCAAGTATCTACTATCAAAGGAAATGCTCACAAGAAGAATGGAAAAATGGGTGATGATACTATCAGAATACGACATCGAATATGTGGAGCGGAAAGCAATTAAGGGACAAGTCATCATAGATCAATTGGCAGAAGCACCAATCTATTCAGAGAACCCTCTCATCTCAAAGTTTCCAAATGAATCCATTTTTAATTTGAACGTAGCTAATCACTGGAAACTATACTTTGATGGCTCATACACACAGCATGGATCAGGAGCTGGTGTCTTCTTCATCACCCCACAAGGGGATTGCATACCAAGGTCATACAAACTAGCATTTCCCCGCACCAATAACATTGCAAAATATGAGGCTTTGACCATAGGTCTCAGAATAGCAGTGCAGTGGAACATCATAGCTCTCAAAGTATATGAAGACTCTCAATTGATCATAAATCAAGTGAATGATGAATACCATACCAAGGATGACAAGCTCACGCCATACAAGAAATTGGTGGAGACTCTCAAAGAATCCTTCATTGAAATAACAATTGAGCAGATTCCGAGAACCAACAACAGAGCAACAGATGCCATGGCAACAATTGGATCCTTGCTCAATATCCCTCACAACATTCCAAAATATGAATTCCTAATTGAGTAGCTTCTCATACTTGCATTCGAGGTACCAGAATTAGAATATGTGTTTGAAATTGTTGGTCCAAGCGACCCTTGGTATCATGACATGTACACATACCTTCGAATAGGAGTCATACTCGCTGACTTACCATCAAACCTAAAATGAACCTTTGTTAAAAAGGCATCCAGATTTGTCATCCTAGGTGATACTCTATATCGTAGAAGCATAGAAGGAACCCTACTATGCTGCCTAAACATTGAGGAGGCATTAACCACTCTAACTGAAGTACATAACGATATTTGTAGTTCACACTCGAGTGGAATGACCATAGCTAAGAAACTGCTGAGGATGGGGTATTATTGGCCCACAATGGAACAAGAGGCACATGACTATGTTAGAAGGTGTCTACAATGTCAATAGTATGGGGACCTCATCCATGCTCCAGCTCAAGAGCTTCATCCCATCATCACACCATGGCCCTTTTCGTAGTGGTGACTTGATCTCATTGGAAAAATCATGCCCACTTCATCTAATGGCCACAAATTCATCATAACCGCAACAGAGTACTTTAATAAGTGGGTGGAAGCCATACCCATGACGTATATAACTGGGAAGCAGATTTCAAAGTTCATCTTGAACTATCTCATTTTCTGCTATGGTGTTCCACAAGCCATTATCTCAGATAATGGGACATCATTCAAGAATCAAATAGTTCGTGACTTATGTAAAAAATTCAAAATCCAATATCACTTCTCCACCCCATAATATCCCCAAGGCAATGGCCAAAAAGAAGCTACAAATAAAACCATTCTAAAAATTCTCAAAAAGATAGTAAATGACGTAGGTCGTGACTAGCATCTGCAGCTTAATCCCACCATTTGGGCCTATCGAACCAGCATATACACACCCACCAGCGCCACCCCCTTCTCCCTAGTCTATAGATCAAAAGCAGTACTCCACATTAAGATCGAGCTCCCATCACTTAGGATATCACTACAAAACCTCATCACCGATGAAGAGTACCGGGTATCAATATTGAATGAGCTAGAGCTACTGGATGAGTGACATATAGATGCTTTGGATCATTTTCAAGTCTATCAGAATAGACTCAAACAGAGCTACAATAAGAAAATCATAAGCAAGACATTCCAAGTCAGAAAACTGGTATTAAAGGAGAATTAGAAGAATTTCCCAAACCCAAGCAACAAGGGAAAATTTAATCCAATTGGTTGGGACCATTTGTCATCACAACAAGTTACAAGTCAGGGGCATATCAGTTATCAATAGCCGAAGGGGAACCTCTGCAAGAGCCCATAAATAACTCTCATCTCAAAAAGTTTTATGCCTAAATCTTTCAAGGTATAGAACCAAAAAATCCAAAAAATTAGAAAAAGTCCTGAAAAAATGGTTACCTTGGCGAAAACACGGCAAACAAGCATCTTGGTGACAAAAAAATCAAAAAAGCAAAAAATCCAAAAAAATCAGAAAAAGGATAAAAAAATATTAAAGAAAAAAATCATCCTCTAGTGAAAATCACTTTGGTGGCACTTTGGATAGGTACCTTGGTGAAAACTTGGCAAATAGGCGCCTTGCGTAAATAAGCACTTTCCATCCATCAGGATCTTTACGACTTGTTCTGCACCCAATCACATCCACACCATAGCTTGGTCTTGTTTTCGTATCATGATCACTCTTAGTACTACTCAACCCATCTTCAAGGTTAGTTTGTCCTGCCTTTATCGAAGTAGTCTTTTGCATCATGTTGGGGGCATATTCTCATCAGATCGGATTCATGTATATCCTTAAAATCCTCAAATCAAAAAATCCAAAACATTAGAAAATCAGAAAATCCAAAAACATCAAAACATATCAAAATCCCAAAAATAGGTCAAAAAATCATCAAAAGTTAAAAACAGGGTCGTCTTGAATGTAGGCAAGGTTGATCTTTGATCATCCCCCAAGACATTTAGGTTATTCCTTTAGGATTCTGTCATAATAAATTGACATCTCATCATGTATATCATCATCTATAAATCAGTCAAGCCGTTAGTCAAACTATGTGGTCTCTGCATCTATAACGTAGGCAAGGATAATCTATTGATCAACCCTCAAGGCCCCTAGGATAGGTCTTTAGGTTAGTCTCTTGGTCAAAATCTTAGAAAATCCCAAAACATCATAAAGAAAAAAAATCCAAAAACATCATAAAATCATAAAATCTAAAAACATCAAAATATTAGAAAATCCAAAAACATGTCAAAAATCATCAAAAGCCAAAAACAGGGTTGTCTTGTCAAACTACGTTGTCTCTAAGCTTGAACGTAGGAAAGGTTGATCTTTGATCATCCCCCAAGACATTTAGGTCAGTCCTTTAGGAGTCTATCATAATAAACTGACATCTCATCATGTATATCATCATCTGTAAATCGGTCAGCTCGTCAGTCGAACTATGTGGTCTTTGCGTATACAATGTAGGCAAGGATCATATGTCGATCAGCCCCCGAGGCCTGTAGGATAGTTCTTTAGGTTAGTCTCTTGGTAAAAATCTCAAAAAATCCCAAAACATTTAGAAAATCAAAAATCAAAACATTTGAAAATCTTGAAAAATACCAAAATAGCCTCAAAACATTTTAAAATGTCAAAAACATCCAAATATTGGAAAAATCTATTTGTCTCATCTCACTTGCACCCACAATAAACAACACTCATAATAAACTGATCATCATCCTCAATCTTTGGTAAGATAATAAAAAACAAGCCTGGTAGGTTAAAAGTGAAAAAATAAAAATGTCAAGTCTTAGGTCTAAGTCAGTGCATAAGCAAGTTGGTCATCTCTTTGTATTGGTAACTCATCATCCAAATTGGTCCCATATCAATCATCATTTAGAACACTTTGGATAAATGAAATGATGTGCCACCATCCACTAACATGTCCTAGGATGAATCCTTCCTACAATGGGCATTATCTTTTGGCAATAGTTTTGGTTCTTATCCTTAGAAAAACACATCCTCTTCTCATTAGCGGTATTGAAGAGCATCAGTTTGTTTGTTTACTTGGTATTTATCTTTTTACTTATCTTATTTACGATCATTCCAAAGACCTCTCAATGATATCTGAATGAAGGATTTAGAGAAATAGGAATGGGGAAAAAATTATTATCTTTTTTCTGCTATGCTTGTTGGATGTTCTTGTAATATAACCTTGGCGAATACTTGCTTTGTTAGGTATGTATGGAGGAGATTGTGGACAACTTGTTGACTATTGCGTTGATAGGTTTACCATTCTATGTTTTTTTCCGAGGTGTTTTGAACTTCTAAAGTGCATCCTAGCAAGGTTTCTGTATGTCAGGTGTGAACAAGGATACTCCTATCTATTTTTCAAGACAAAGTCCATCACACTAGGTACAATGCCATCCTGGTTTTCTATACCTTGATGCATCGTACCACATGCGTTATCAAACATAAGAAAAATTTTCCCTTTAAAAATCCCAATTCCTCGGCAAGTAATCATCATCATCATCATCATCATTTGCATTTGCATCATCTTATGTCTTCTTGAAATGGCTTCTTCTTTTCTTGCTAACCGCACTAACAAGGTACTATGACAGTTGATCATCACCACCATCATCGCCATCGATCCTGCATCCACAAACCATTACCATATTGCATAAACATATCATATAGGAAACACATGAATTGCATTTCAATCATCATATAAACAGGTTATCATAGGCATTCTTCATAGATAGGTGCATCCATTTCATCGCATTTCACCCATTACATTTCATCACATTACATTATATTAATCACTGCATCAAACATTCATTTGCATTTCATAACCATTTCACATTATCACATACTGCATAATCATAAACAATAGGTACATACACATTATAAGATAATCCATCACATACATACTAGCATAACATCATAAATTCATCTCATGCATTAAGTCCATTTTGCATAAAACATTATCATATCATTGCATATAGTACATCAGATTAAATGCATCACATACATTACATCATCATTTAATATGTTTAGGATAATGACATTTTTTATTCTAAGCATCTTAAAAAACCATCTCATTTACATTACATAAAACCATCTCATTGGCATCATATCACAACCATCGCATTACATCATCCATGTCATCTCATAAATAGTATCATAAATCATTCATTACATAATATAAGCATAATTCATTACATCACATACAAAATGTACATCTATCCATAATCCATTCATATATAAGCATGATTCACATAACATTTCATGTATATACCATATAATTTTGCATATTACATTCCACATCACATATCACATCATCATTGGCATCAACATAAAATGGATCATCATATAGACAGCATCATTGCACATCACATTTTGCATATCATAGGTCAACATTAAATAGATTTGTTAGTCATAAGCACCACATAAGAAATAAAGGCATCCATAAAAGCATCATTGCACAACATTTAGAAGTAAAATCATACATGCATAAATAAACGAGTACACATCACATCATATCAAAATCATCATCGGCTCATATATATATATCAATAATGCAACTGTCATAGTACAATAATAAATCACATCACTGTACATATATGTCAATCAGTACAAAAGGCCCATCGGGCTATCAAAAATGAGCCCGTAAGGCACAAAAATTATCGTATCATATCGATCAAGCTTTGTCCTTGTGGATGCTGCCCTCACCTCTATCACCATGGCCCTCTGCTGGTTTGTGGCTAGCCTGCTCTGAGTACTTTGGGACCTGTTCTACACTAGGTACGGCCTCATGATAGTACCTTTGATAGTACTTGGCCTCTCAGACGAAATTCCTGTAGGATCGAATTGACCCTGTACCCTGGGAGGAGGACTATCATGCTCTCTAGCAATTGTCTCCTACTTAGCTCTGTGGCTACCTATAGCTCTCCAGCCTATCTTTGCTATATGACCTGATCCCTCTCAGCCCTAAGTTGCTCTCTCTCGGCCCTTTCCTGATCTCTCTCGGCTATCAGAGCCTAGACTTGAGCCTACAACTACAAAATTAAAGTATCCCATGAATTCACCTGTCCTGCTGGTTGTACCAATGGCTGCACCTGAGGCTAATCCTCACCTTGTGGTGGTACACCTGGTGGCTCCTACTGCTGGTCCTACATATGCAAATATCTCTACTTTGGATGGATTGGAGGCACAACTGGCCAATCCTATCGGGCATCCCCCCTCCAACCTCGTCCTCCCACTCTGCCTCTAACTCTCTGTAGATTCAGAACTACACTTGGAATCGTCAACTGAAGTGGAGGCCAGAACCAATCCCTGTAGGCTTGAGTCATGCCTAGATCTGCAAGTCCCTGATCATAGGCCTACAGTCTAGCCATCAACTGCCTAAAGCTGTCCATGGCCTTTGAAGTAGGAATATACCTCCCCCATGACACTTGTGTCATGCTACGGGCGAAGATGACTATGTAATCATCATCGAGGCGATCCTGCAGCTCCTTGAACTGACGCTGCATGCACCTAGGAAGGTACTTCTCAATCATGGTGTGCTCCCACTCCTACATAAAACGGTCCTAGTGGCAATAGAACAATTGATCGGCATCATTAGCCTATCCAGGCTGACCAAGGTACGATCACTAGGTGAAAACTAGCATCTCGTCTAAGACCCTCCTCTAGTAGGGGATCTCATGCTCACTATTGTGTGTGAAAGACAAACTGCCTCTATATCACCACACAAGGGGATTGTGTGGTAGCATCGAAACTAAAATAACACATGGATGCATCACATCAATGTGCTCCCATGCCCAGATGTGAAGAAGAGTCACCCCTACTCTGAGTGCTCTGCCATCCATGTAGACGTACTCATGGAGGTCTCTGTATAATGAAGCTAGAAGTACAAGTCCCCATGCAAAATGAACCGGTCTATCTCAAACCATCTACTTCGAGCAATATCCCCAGCCGAGACTGAAATATCGGCCTCATCTGTTAGGGGCAACAAGACTCGAAATGATGGCTGCAATCACCTAGCAGTAGGGAGGTGCCAGTATCCTATGTCGCTCAAGGTCTATCTGTTGCTCATAGAAAATGATATCCTATGTGGTGAGGACTCTATGGTAGGCCTCGCACCCCTCGTCCATATCAAAAATTGTCTGGCGACCATGAATTGACAATCGCAAAATGTGCCAAATGTCCTCTAAGGTGGTGGTGGCCTCGCCAATGGGAAGATGAAACAAAGAAGTCTCATTGTGCCATCTCTCGACCAACACTTACAGCATCCCTATTGAGTGCACATGGGTGCCGCGTAAGCAATGCACCATAACCCCACAATCTGGAGTCAATCCTAGTCCTTGTCGCTCAAGTCCTGCAAGAAGCCAGACAAATCCCGCGACCTATGCTCTTGAGAGTAGAGCTCCCTCACCGCGTCCTACATCAAGGAAGGTCACCATGTTAAAATCTTTGAAAAATTCTTCGCCAAACGTTCAAAGAATCTTTCTAGCAGTGCAACTCGTGATGGTGTCATGGTTTGATTTCTAATCAAACTCTAATGCTAGGGCTTAAAAGAGAAAAATAGTACTGCCACGGTGCGATTTCTCATCTAGCGGTGCACTTTGGGAAAAGTCAAGACCGTTGTGTTACACTTTTCAAACCACCCCGCCAGCCCCGAGCTTAGGGTCAGAGTTTTCAAACTCCAAACTGCACTATCGTGGTGCAATATCACACCCTGCAATGCAGTTTGATTGCCGAGCGGTGCTATATAGCGTCACTATAGGCGGACTGACCTTTTAAAGCATTAAATGTAGTAAATGAAAATATGAAGCCCAGGTAAGGGTCACATACCGGTGCCCCGATGCCAGGTGGCCACTGGTATGTCCAAACTTGATTAGAATTGTGTAGAGGAAGCTGTCGTTCCACCATATCGTCAAGAGGTCAAAGCTCAATTCTCAAGGTTTCTATTGGAAGTGTTTGAAAATGACTTGAAAGTGACCCCTCGGGCCCCTTTTAAGCCTAAAAATTAGGGTTTTTTCACCTTGATTGGTTGTCCTACTAGGGTTTTGGAACTCCAAACCTGTTTTTGTCTAGTTGAGGCTTGTTTTCATTGTTTTATTGCGTTTAGACACATTTTTAGCCTCCCAGAGCCTTTTTAGACCTATCAGGTACTTTATCCTCTTTTTTTTGTGAGATCACCCAAAAATTAAAATTTTTGTCCAATCTCTTGAGGGGGCATTATAATGGCATGTTTTCTCTCACTAGCCAGTAGTGGGGAAAGTTCTTAAATATAAAAAAAATTGGCTTCAATCGAGATCATTTATTATTTAAACCAACACAACAAGTGCATTGCTTGAAAGAGGGGCAAAATGTAGACACGTAAAATATACGGATTGACATTATGCATTTGATCCTGACTACTAACGTCGTTTCATCCTGAATCATCCCCCAGTCTAACCATTTAATCAAATCCCCTTATCTGATTAAATTCATCAATTTCCTTCCCTTAATTAAATAAATCATTTTATCTAATTAAGTCACCTCTTTTGTTAATTAAATCAATCCATCTGATCTAATTATCTCTATTTAATTAAATAATTAATTTTATTTGACTAAATCTCTAAAGTGTATCCATTAAATAAAATAAATTAAAACCTTGTTTGATTTAATCTAACACCATCTCTTTTAATTAAATAAATCAAAAATCTTTATTTAATTAATCTCTTATCATATTCCTCTCTTATTTGATTTAAATAAATCCATAAATTTGAGTTAAATAGGTCACATTATCTAACCTCTCCTATTAAATTAATTAACCCTTGATTAATTTAATCTCTAATCATGTCCCATCCTCTAGATTTTTCAAGTTACACATGAAAATAGATTTAATTCATTTATTAAATCTCTATTTTCCTCACAAGGCATCTTTTGGAATATTCTCTAAATTTGAATTCAAAAATTCCAAGTCAACATGTACATCCAACAAGGCAATAAATTCATCTTACATGTCCTTTGCCTTCAGCCAAGTGGCACTTATTGCATTCTTCCTTCCCTCTTGCAAGTCATTTCAACATATTTGAAATTCAAAAATATGCATTTATTGGGACAATTCTCAAATCTTGCACATCCTTCATCCACTCATAGATTGACAAGTGGCATCATGCCATTGGATGAATTTTAGTCCCACATTGCTCAAATTTGGACATTCATCCATCTTGGAATTCTATAAATAAAGAGATCATATCCTCATTTGATCATCCACAAATTATGCAAAGTTATTATGCTAAAATATTTAGCCATTTTCATCCATCACCATTGAGTTCTTAGCTAGGTTTTTGCAGATTTTGGCTTGGAGCTCTCATCTTTCACCATCAAAGTGGATCAATCATCATCAACATATCAAGCTTGCATCTTAGGAATTGGGAAAGGGCCAATTTTCACATCAAATTGGCACCAATTCCCCCATGGGATCATGTGTTTGCTTTTCTAATTAGGATTGAATCTATATTTTCTTGTTTTATTGTGTTCTTCCATGTTTTCTTTCCTAATTTGGAGTTTGTAAATGGATTTCATGGGGAATCCTTGTTCATGCTTGCAATATCTAACTTAATGTGTTTATTCTCTTTGTTTTGCAGGTATTGGGATTGGGTTTCACACACTACCGACATCACATAGACAATGTAAACATGTAGTTTCAAGGAACTATCATTAATGATATGCACAACCTGTACAACCCTCACCACAAGTCTCCATAACCAAGACCATAGAGAGAAAGGCTACACATCATATACCTATAGAAAATACTTCTACATACACCTCTAAATACCAACTGTGACAAGTATGATCTCCTTCACAACACCCCAATGATAGTTCCTTGAAACTACAATGTAAACATGTAGTTTCAAGGAACTATCATTAATGATATGCACAACCTGTACAACCCTCACCACAAGTCTCCATAACCAAGACCATAGAGAGAAAGGCTACACATCATATACCTATAGAAAATACTTCTACATACACCTCTAAATACCAACTGTGACAAGTATGATCTCCTTCACAACACCCCAAAATAAAATCCTTAACATCCAACTATTCAATCACCAAGATCAAATACAAAATATATTTCATGTAATTATATGGATATAAGCTTCTTCAAGAAGATCAAACTATTTCATTTCCCATCTTAGGAAATCAGCCCATACAACCATCTCCTAACAACCCTCATAAAAGAAAATACTAACCCAATGAGATATTCATGCTATCCAACTCTCACAATGAATCCTTCAAAACTAAATAACCATAGCTCAAGATCCATATCCATGAAAGAGAGTATAGAACACCTGAGAGAAATAATGGGCAATACCTCTCAAGTGATAAATGGATGAGTAGACCAAGAGTGGGGAATGAAAATCCTCCTCAAGGGTAACCAAGCCCTCATGACTTCTCCAAGAGAAATCTCCTCATTGGTCTTTGTTGAACTCACATAAAACCAAGGTGTAGGCTCCTCAGACTTTTTGCTGAAATCTCACCAAGAGTAACCATCAACAAAACTTCTCTCATAAGATAAATTGAGCCTCACCTTTTTCTTCATGTATCCATGCACACCTGCAATTGATCATCTCATGCTAAACCCCAAATGTATCACTACACCATCATGAATTTATCAAGCATATGACTAATGCACCCAATACATAAATAATTACCAAACCATTGTCAAAGCTCCAATCATCTGAACTAGGAACTTATCATGACATCATGATCTACACATCCCCCTTAGGAGATCCCATGCTTTAGGTGAACATACCATGGTCTCGAGAGAAATGCATCATGCCAAAACTATAATGTGCAATCAAGAGTATACCATGACATGAAACACAAAAAAATCTAAACCAACATCACCTATCAAGCACCACCAACACCTCAACCAAAGACTCCAAGAATACTCCATGGCTATGAGATTTTGCACATCCTCAAATAGTTTCCATGCAAATGAAAAATAACCCTTCTATAGCAACAAGATCTAAGAGCTCCTCCTAGTAACATCTGCAACACTCGAGAAGACCATCCATCAACAAGTGATGAATCCATAGTCATTGCTAAAGCTCCCATTGAAAGGTGACTACTGAGCTCTCCAAGCATCATGACCAAACATTTGCTAAACTAGAAATCCTTCAGGTCCACACAACAACATGTCTATCTGACAACAATACCAAGTGACACCAAGATCTCCAAACCAAGTAGAAAACACCATCATTATCAAAAGCTCACACAAAGTTGTGTACCCAAGCTATCCATGACATAATGATACACATGCTACAAGTCCCCATAACCAAATATCAAGGTAATCAACACCATCCATCCTTTCATCTCAAAGCAACCACACCAATGCACAAGTGACCACAGACAGGGCCAACTAACAAGTATGCACCAACATCGAATCAAAATTGTGGATATAGATAGTCCATTTCTGAGTTGTACAACAACAAACTTGTAGGTAAAGACAACCCACAACATTGCACAACCCATATATCCATTCAATAGAAACATGCAAACCCATCATCACATTGGAAACTGCAAAACTAAGATCTTAAAAAGAATAACCATGTAGAAAACTTGACTCAAACACCAGATCAAGCTTAGATCTAATTCACCAATCATGTCCATAACTTGAGCACCATAGTCTAGGAACCTAGCAAGCAACACTACAAGAATGCTGAGTGAAAAATCATGTACGAACACTCCCATGTAGAGAAGACATCACACCTCGTAACTGTCTCATCTAGTCACACCCCAAAAGCGAGGGTCTATAAAAATAGCTTTAAACGTAGCTCCACATGTTCAAAAGTTTTTCTTGACCATGTAAAATTGAAAAAACCACAGAGCCATGCAAGTACAAACCATCCTTAAAGGGAAACAACAGTTGAAGAAATCTAGACCCATTTCAATGCAACTCCAAAAATACCAACATGCACATGCATTCGAGAGATATGGGATATTATCAAAAGCTTCTAGATCATCCAATGATCAACTCCATAGCCTACTTGCAATCAGGGTACCATAAGACTATGCCTTCCAATACCAGAAAAAAACACCCAACATAAGCACATTACTCCATGACTAAAAACAACCCAAGCTTCTCCATATCATCAGGGGGCCTCTCACACAAACACCCAATATGAAAGCTTTTACTAAAACACAACCATGAAGAAAAAATATTCCACCCCATGCATCAGGGTTATACCACTACCAACTAGGAACCTCATATCACAACATTCCAGTATGAGCAGTTCTAGTTTCTCCATCTTCACCATCTTCCATGCTATGTGTTGTTTCAAAAACTTAAACATAAAAGATAGAACTTCTACTCATCGAAGGATCAATACATCAGCTAATTCCTCCAGATTTCCTCAAGCCTGATAGACTAAGAAATATTCACAAAAGGAACACCCAGAACTAGCAATACACTAGGAAGAATTACATCCTAGAAGAAGGCTTTGATACCACTTATCAAGAAATACTGATGGGAATATTAGAAAGAAACATTTGAGATCATTAGTTCCTTTAGTAAAAGACACATACTACTATGCCATAAAGTGAAATCAGACATAGTTAATTTACCACATTAATCCTTTTGAGAGAAACTCATGCTTAACCAGTTTCAACAACACCATTAACATATTCAAAAAATAGAACCAATAACCATGAAAGATGAAATAAAAGACATGAACACACAAATATATGTGGGGAAAACCCTTTTGGGTAAAAAGCCCACACTTCAAAAGCCCAAATCACCATTGTATTATTCAACAACAAAGTATAGTTAGAAATACAATATCAGGCTCATGACCTTTACAGAGTTTACATCTTGTTCCATTCTAGATTATATCTAATAGCATAACCCATTGCAACCACCTCCCTTAGTGAGAGATATCTCATTCGACTACACAACCTCATAGCTTAGCCACTGGCCTCTCAACCTCTTTATCATACAACTACTCAGCCTTCACCTCATATGAGATCTCATCTCTCTCTCGACTACCTAGCCTCTCGGCCTACACCAAATCTCTCGACCTATCTACACCTGGTAACCTCGGTTTTCCAACACCTAGTAACCTCGGCCTGCCCTCAACCTCTTAGCTTGCCTGGCTTGATTTTTTGATGCTCTACATCCTCTAACTATTCAACTACCACAACCCATTAGGGTTTCCACCTTGAGCCACATGCCATCATCTAGCATCTAATTCTAGCCATTGGATAAGATATCAAACAAATCTCTAGTATCAAACTTAGGGTTATCCACCTAACACCATGCTACCTAGTTGAAGAGACATTCATTATCATCTCACCAATGTTCACTAAGCACATGGGCCCACATGCCATCTATCCTCCATGTCATTGCCACCTATCGGCCTTCATCATGATCCACCATCCTTATCAAGTCCCAAGTCGTCCCCACATCCATTGGCTTCCAAGTCGCTATATCACTGAAGAGTCGAATTTCAAAACCTCATGTCAGAGGTTATGAAGTTCCTAGAACCCATGACTTGCTGACAACAAAGGGATCACTCTATCACTCAAAACCTGAACTTCTAAACCTCTTGTCGAAGGTTACAAAGTTCACAAAACCCATAACACATTGACAAAAAAGGGATTAACCTTCACTTCACAGTGACTAAGTTGGGAGGTTATGAAACTTTAGAACCTCGTGACTTCAGTTAGAAAAACTAGTGACTTAACTCAAGTTAATGAAGGAGGAAAACATAATTGCTCAAGGAAGTCGATTAAGCCAATAAATTTGAGTCACATTTCTCAACAGGTTCTAGGGTAGTTGGGTTTCTCACCCTCTTTTGGCTTTATGTGTCACCTCCTTTTTGTCTTCAGCTAGCGAGGTTATGCCACATTTTTTGTCATTTACCAAGAAGGTGATAACCTCCCACCTTTTATGGGTAGTATGAGTTAATGCACCTCTTGGATGTATTTTCCCTTATTTTTCTATATATTTAGTACTCTCCTCTCACCTCACTAGTGTGTCTAGTTCAATGATCGATTGGTGAGAGTATTGAGAGTATTCTGCATTTTCTCTTGCCTTGTCTTTATTTTTCTCTCATTTTATATTTCTCTTCATTCTATTATTTTGATATGAAATCATCTATTGAGTGAATTTGCATGTGATCTATGAATGACATCAAATCTTGGCTCGGTTCTTGCTTCTCACAGAATCTAACATGGTATCAAAGTTGTGTTGTCTGGTATAGCTCATTGTTTTTCTATTATTTTGAGAGATTTAAGACTAATAGAAAGCTAATATTTTTCTTTAAAAACAAAGTATGCTCTTCTCCTACATCCTCATATGACCTGGAGAATCTGAACAGTTTAAAGTAAAAACTAGCATATATTTAATCTAGTTTACATATATTTGTTCTTATGAGATCTGGGTGATTTACAGATTTTTGGTAATATTGGATGTTTTTTCAGCATTTCTAGAGAGTCCAGAAGGTTTAAGAAAGTTAAAATTCACTTTTATTTCACCAAAATAAAAGATTGGAGGATACAGTTAAAAAATTATAGTTAAAACCTTGATTTTTTTATTGGAGCCATGCTAATTTTGGCTTAAAAAATCTGGCTTCCATTAATTTTCAATAAAAACGAGTTATGGGTTTTATTTACAACATCGAAAAACCATCTGGATAGTTGCTACATTTTGGAAAAAGGTAAATTTTGCAAAAATCAAATCATAAAAATGCATGAGTCATTTTTCATAGGCATATTTTGCATTTTTCTTCAAAATTGCATAACTTTTTCCTCAGGTGTCATATTTTTCACAAATGAGTACTTGATAGAAAGCTAAAATTGAGAACTTTCCATCCATTAAGGTTTGAGTAAAATTTTATTTGTGTTTCAATTATATAGTATAGGTTGTATCTGCTACAATTTTTTATCTTCAATAAGTCATATATTTCACTTTTGTAATCCATTTTTCAAAAAAAAAAAAGTGTTAGAAAGATATTAAAGAGTAAAAAAAACAACTACAAGGTTATTTATTAAAAAAATTATTTGAAATTTAATTTGTATCAAATATTGTAATTTTGGCTATGAAGAGCCTTAGAAGCCCTCTAATCTAGAAAAGCCTTGTAAAGGAACTAATCATAAAGTTTCAACATTGTAATATCTAGGGGGGTGATTTTTTATACTAATGGAAAGGGGGGGTGTCTCACATGTCTTCTTTCTTTGCACTTTTCTTTCTTCTTTGCAATCTTTTTTTTTTCTCTCATGAATGCATCTACAGTTCTAGTTTTAACTCCATATAATTAATTTGAATGGAAATATAAGATGATAATATATCTTAAAAGACATGGATATCATCGTGTAACAATGGGACTTGAAACTGAACCACAAGATGATGCAAAAACCATTAAATGGTTTAACAAATGTGATGAAGCTTCTGGTACTTTGTGTATGTCAGCATCTCTAGACCTAATTTTTCATATTGAGTCTATTAAAACATTGAATGATATGTGGACAACATTGGAAATCCTCTTTGGTAAGAAGGATGAATTAAGAGGTCATCAATTGGAGAACAAACTCATAGGGTTAGGTCTTTCAGATTTTGACACCATATAGGACTTCTTCACAAAATTCAAATTTGGTAGATTGCAATTGGAGTACTGTGGAATTAAGAAAGATGATAGCAACTGATCTTGAGCATTCTCTCAAAGCTTGTTCCTAGCTATTTTATATTTGTTTCTACATTCAATGCTACAAAATGTTCCCTAGCTTCCACATATAAAATTCCTTCTCTAAATGAGTTTTTTGTAGAAATCACTTAGGAGTAGGAAAAATTAGTTCTAATGGGTACAATTAAACCCTCTAAGTCACATGCCCTAGCTATTAATCAGGGAACAAAAGAAAAAAAAGGGTCTAATATGAAAGATAATAAACAAAAGAACCAAGGAGAGAAGAATAAAGATAAAAAATCTACTACTTCAAAAGTAGAGAATCATACCTCTTCATCAAAAAGTGAACCTAAGAAGGAGAAGGTCAAGTGTTCTTACTATAAGAGGCCTAGCCATGATGAAAATAAATTTCTAAAGAAAAAAATTGACCACCTTTCACATCTTCTAGAAAAGAACAATATCAAGGTGCTAGATTGAGTCAAACAAAGCTCATCAGAAGGATCTTCTAAGGACACAGTCAAAAGTAAGGGGAAAGGAAATGGCAATGCCCTAGTTATTGTTGCTTCACAACTAGAGTCTTGGATCATTCACTCAAGTGCTTCACACCACATGGCCTCATTAGAGGATAATTTTACCTCTTTGGAGCCATGTTCTATGCCTACCATACTTATGGGTGATGACACTCCTGTTGAAGTGCATGGGAGAGGGTTGTTGATGTGGGTGAAGGCACATTTGAGGATGTTCTTTTTGTTCCATATTTTTCAACTAATCTCATATATTTTTATCATATCACTCACATTAGTTCTATAAAGCAAGTTGAGTTCACTCTAGATACGGTGGTAATCAGTGAAATGCACAATGGGTCTATAGTTTCTATGGGAAAAGTAGATCATCAGTCCAGACTATATCAAATTTCTCACTTTTTTCCTAACTCTCCTTCAATATTGTTACTCACTCATGTAGATGAGGTGAGTTGTTTATGACATCAACGGTTTGGCCACTTGAACTAACGTTACTTACAATAGCTTAGTCAACATGACATGTTTTTGGATTTTCTTCTATTCAATTTTTTGATGGGGTTTTTTAAGGATGCATTCTTGGTAAGCATCCCGAGGAGAAATATGATAAAGGAAAAGTATGGAGAGATACATATATATTAGAGTTGGTACACAGTGACTTGGTAGGACCATTTCCACAACCATCTTTCAGAAGGGCTAGATATTTCTTGACATTTATTGATGACTTTTCTAGATACACTTGGGTCTATTTTCTCAAACAAAAGTTTGAGGTCTTTGATCATTTTCTAGATTTCAAATCTTTTGTAGAGAAAAAATCTGGGAAGTTCATCAAGATTCTACGTACAAATAATGAGGTGAATATGTTAACAATCAGTTTGAACAGTTTTTTACTTAAGAAGGAATCAACATGCAACATAAAGTTCCATACAATCCTTAGTAGAATGGTTTCATAGAATGTAAGAACAGGTCCTTGAAGGAGATGGAAAATTGTTTAATACACTCCAAATCTTTGGAACCTCAATACTAGGAAGAGGCCATCAATTGTGTGTGTTACATCTAGAACTGAGTTCCTCACAAAGTTGTGAAGGGGGTAACTCCTTTTTCAAGCTTGGAATAGTCGAAAACCTATAGTTAAGCACTTTCAAGTGTTTGGTTCTCTTGCATGGGCCCATATTCCAACAAAAAAACACAAGGCTATGGATCCACAAAGAAAGCCTTGCATATTTTTTGGATATCTAGATTATTTCAAAGGTTAGAGGATTCTCCATCCCACCACTCATGAGTTGTTCATTAATAGGAGTGCTCATTTTGAGGAGAGATCTTATAGTTCTTCTCCTACCACTTCTCCATCTACCATCACATTGGACTTTCCATCATGTTGATAGTTCTTCAGATGATCTTAATCCTAATATTGATGAGGAGTCTTCTTCCTCCACTTCATATGGTGATAGTGATGATGAGGATTCACATTCCTCTTCTAGTCATCATTCAGAGGTTGATGCTTCTCCTCCAAATTCTTCAGCCTCAACACCTCTTTGGGCATGATAGAAATTGGAGTTAGCAAGTGATTGGGTTGGTGATCCATCAAACACAAGAAGAACATGGTCACAATTTCAACATGCTCCATATATCTTCATTGCTTCAGGTTTTGATCCATAGTCTTTTAAAGAAACTTCTAGTATTCATAAGTGGGATGCTACAATGCAAGAAGAGTTCGATTCCTTAGAGAGGAATCACACATGATATTTAGTCCCTCTTCCTAAGGGAAGAAAAATTATTAAATGCAAGTGGATCTATTGAACAAAATCTATAGTAGATGGGTTGGTTGACAAGCACAAGGCTTTCTTGGTAGCAAAAGGATTCTCCCAAGTTCCTAGGACTAACTACTCTAAAACTTTTGCACTAGTTGCTAAGATGAATTCCGTCTGCCTTTTCCTTGCTATAGTTGTAGCACATCATTGGGAATTTCATCACATGGATGTGAGTCTAGTGCCTTTCTTCATGGTGACCTTCAGGAGGAAATCTACATGCATCATCCAGAAGGGTTTTTGTTGGATCCTTCACTTGTGTGTACACTTTGGAAGTCCCTCTATGGTCTCAAATAGGCTCCTTGAGCTTGGCATGCCAAGATGGACTCCTTCCTTCTGACAGTTGGGTTCAAACGATGCCATTTTGATCCAAATGTATGCATTATACATTAGGATGACACTCTCACATTCTTGGTTCTCTATGTTGATGACTTATTGATCACACAGAGTAACTTGTCCACCATCAAGGTAGTGAAAACTACTCTACATTATAGATTTTTTCTGTCTGACTTGGGTCTTTTGCATTACTTCTTGGGGATTGAGATCACTCAATCATCTTTAGGAATATTCCTTGGAAAACCCAAGTATGCACTTGATATTCTCTCCATATTTCACATGGGTAATTGTAATCCTAAACTGACTCCATTTCTATTAGGGGTTAAACTTGAGGCTAAGTGTTCTTCAACCTTGGTTGATGGAACTTTGTACCAAAAAGTTGTTGAGAGTCTCATCTACTTGACTCATAGAAGACCTAACATTTCATATGCTATTGTCATGGTCTCTCGATTTATGCAAGAGCCACATGAGTTGCATTGGAAAATAGCTAAGTAGATCCTTCACTACATTTAGGGTACTCACAATTATGGGATTCAGTATGCAACAGGCATAGATTTTGACCTGGTGGGACACACAAATTCATCTTGGGCAAGCGATTCTCAATATTGTAGGTCTAATTTAGGGTATTTCTTCTCACTTTCTTTTGGTCCAGTTTGTTGGTCAAGCAAGAAGCAATCTACAATTTCTCTTTCATCTATAGAGGCTAAGTATCGAGGGATAGTTAATGCCACCACTAAGGCTATACGGCTTCAGAATATTCTCACTGAGTTTTATATTTTAGTTAGAAAGTCTATAGTCATATTTTGTGATAATCAAAGTGCAATATAGATCTCAAGGAATCTAGTTCATCATCAGAGGATGAAAAAAATTGAGATTCATATGCACTACATTTAGGAGCTGATTCAAGAAGGCATCATTGATCTTAAGTATTGTTCTATATTTGAGTAGACTACAAAAATCTTCACCAAACCCTTCATAGAAAGCAAGTTCCTTCATCTGTGAGCTTTGCTTGGGGTGCGAAAGGTGTCTACTTCAAGAGGGGCTTCTTAGCCCTTCATTCTACTCTCTATTTAGGGGGGATATTCCTCTTGTAGGGGGGATTTTTCTTGTGGGGGGATCTCTATGTACATGGGTACCTAGCATGGATTCATTTTCCAGGACCCATCTTTTCACCCACCTATGCTATGCTTAAGTGGGGATGTTAGTGTAGGTTTTTTATTTTCCTTATGTTAGGGATATTTATTTTTTCCTACAAATATTATTTAAGCTTGCTTAGGTTTATTAGGAGTGATTAATATGAGGAAATATGGCAAAATACATTGGCTACATGTGTCACTCTATCCCCACACATGGTTAGTTGAGTTACTCATCCTTTTTTGGCTTGTTGTGCCACCTCTCATAACCACTATTCTATTTTTACCTAGGTAGGTTATAGGGTAGTTGGGTTTCTCCCCCTCTCTTGGATTTATGTGCAACCTCCTTTTTTTCTTCACCTAAGGAGGTTATGCCACATGTTCAATTATTTACCAAGTAGGTGATAACCTCCCACCTTTTATGGGTAGTAGGAGTTAATGCACCTCTTGGAAGTATTTTCCCTTATTTTTCTATATATTAAGGACTCTCCTCTCACCTTCACTAGTTCGACTAGTTTGGTGATTGATTGGTGAGAGTATTGAGAGTATTCTACATTTTCACTTGCCCCGTCTCTATTTTTCTCTCATTTCAAATTTTTGTTCATTCCTCCATTTTGATCTCCAATCATCTATTGAGTGAAGTTGCATGTGATCTACAACTGACATTAGATCCTAGCTTGGTTCTTGCTTCTCACAGAATCTAATACTCTTTTTGTTGATAGTAATGGCCTGAGATGCCTTGTAAGTACTCAGGAAGCTTCTTTTCCCTTCTACTATCTCTCTAAATGGTATATTTTCACTTCATTTGTTCTCTTGACCTCTCTAGCTTTGGTTTTGGCCTCTTCCTCTTCCCTTTGACTTGATATATTACTTGCATAGCTCCATAGAACTTACTACAGTAGCACTCTTAAGCTTTTATAGTGCTCTTTGCAACTCCTTTGGTTGTTGCATCTCCATCTTCATTATTTTGTGCTTCAGAGCATCTTGGGATTTCTCACATCCCCTATCAATTGCATCTCCATCTCGTGATACAAGTTCTCCTCCTTGAGCAGGGATTTATTTTATCACTTCATGTTTTCTTACTTTTCTTACTCTCTATCTATCTAGATGTCTGTTGAGGTGGGAACACCAAAATTGGGGTTTGACTGAGGAAAAAATCTACACATCCCCAACATTTTCTTTTGATCTTACATATGCAGGTAATAAAGATATTCATGTGATGGAGGCTTCATTACTTGGGTTGTTGTGAGAAGTTTTCTTTCTCTATTCTCTCTAGTTTTTTCCTTTACTTTATTTTAGTATGTTATATTTTGTTACCTTCTCGCATTCTAGAAGTTCCCATACGAGATTCCAACACACTGCATTATTGTCCTTATTATGTGTTGCCATCCTTTGGCTGAGAGCTTGTCAGTTTGTCTAGAAAACCTTTGTGATTTACTCTTTTTAATTCTAGAATTCTCACTTTGTTCCCTAAGGTGGTTTACGCTAGTTCACCCCTTGTGAATCTCTTGAGAATAAAGAGACTCATGAGTAGTGAATCCCCCTTCTCTATAAACCATAAACCGTTAAACCTTCTACCCTCTACACTCAACCCAATACCCTCTATCCTCAACCCTAATCCCTAAATTTGATACCCTCAATCCAATACCCTAACCCATCAACCCTATAGGTACTCAATCCTATACCCTCAATTCTCAACCATCTACCCTATTCATTGGATCGTCAACCCTTATCTATCTTTGTCCCTCCCTCCTCTTCTCTCCTTCTCTCTATCTCATTTATCCCTCCATCTCTCCCTCAATCCATCCCTCCCTCACTACCCTAATCCCTCAACCCTATACCCTCTACCCCTAAACCCTTAAACACTCAATTCTATACCCTCAACCTTAAAACCTCAACCCTCAACCCTTAAACCCTCTCACCTCTACCCTGAACCCAATACCCTCTACCCTTAACCCTAATTCCTCAACCCTATACCCTATACCCTCAACCATTAAACCCTTAAACCCAACTAAACTCTCTACCCTAATCCCTCTACCCTTAAACCTTATACCCTCAACCACTATACCCTATACACTATACATTGGACCCTCAACCCTAATCCCTCAACCATAAACCCTCAACTCTGTACGCTCAACCCTATACTCTCAACCCTAAACCCTTAACCCTTAAGCCATCTACCCTATACAGTGAACCTTTAATCCTCAATTCCCAACCCTCAACACTTAATCCCTCAACCCTCAACCCTTAAAAAGTAAACTCTCAACCCCTATACCATCTACCCTATGCATTGCACCCTCCACCCTAATCCTTCAACCATATGCCCTCAAACCTATACCCTAAACCCTATACCCTCAACCATAAGAACTTAAACCCTAAACCCTTAAACCTTCTACCCTCTACACTCAACCCAATACCCTCTACCCTCATCCCTAATCCCTCAACCCTATACCCTCAACCCTTAAACCCTTAAACCCAACTAAACTCTCTACCTTAATACCACAAACCTCAAACCTTACTCCCTCAATCCTAATCCATGAACCCTATAGGTACTCAACCCTATTCCCTCAATTCTCCATCCTATACCCTATATATTGGATCCTCAACTATCATCTATCTTTCTCCCTCCCTCCTCTTCTCTCCTTCTCTCTATCTCACTTCTCCCTCCATTTATACCTCTAGCCATCCCTCCCTCTCTACCCTAATCCCTCAACCCTATACCCTCAACCCCTAAACCCTTAAACACTCAACACTTTACCCTCAACCTTAAACCCTCAACCCTCAACCCTTAAAACCTCTACCCTCTACCCTCAACCCTAATACCTCAACCCTATACCATCAACCCTCAATTCTCAACCCTCAACACTTAAACCCTAATCCCTCAATCCCTATACCCTCTACCATATACATTCAACCCTCAACCCTAATCCTTCAACCATATACCCTCAAACCTATATCCTAAACCCCTTACCCTCAACCCTAAACCCTACACCCTATACCCTCAACCCAATACCCTAACCCATCAACCCTATAGGTCCTCAAATCTATACCCTCAATTCTTGACCCTCTACCCTATACAATTAATCCTCAACCTTCATATATCTTTATCCCTCCCTCCTCTTCTCGCTATCTCACTTCTCCCTCCATTTCTCCCTCCCTCCATCCCCCTCTCTACCCTACTCCCTCAACCCTTAAACCCTTAAAAACTCAACCCTATATCATCAACCCTCTATCCTTAATCTTAAATCCTCATCCCTTAAACCCTTTGCCCTCTACCCTCTACCCAATACCCTCTACCCTCAACCCTTAAACCCAAGTAAACTCTATACCCTAATCCCTACACCCTCAACCCTAATCCCTCAACACTTAAACCTCAACACTCTACCCTCTACCCTCTACCCTCTACGCTCTACCCTCAACCCTCAACCCTCAAACCCTAAACCATCAAACCCTATACCCTCTACCATATAAATTGGACCCTCAACCATAATCCCTTAAACTTATACCCTCAACTCTCAACCCTCAACCCTACACACTTTATGTAATACCCCATGCTTGTTGATTCATTAGATACTCTTGATAATCCTTGATATTGTGGATACTCTATGATACTCTATGTGGTAGATTTATATTTGATCATGTGTGGCTTCTTGGTTACGTGTTTACTGCTCTTTACATTATGTGTGACATTTGATGATACATTATGCATTGATGATTTGATTCATTATGCAATGGTGTTCTTTAAATTTATATGTGATAATGTACTTCCATGATATTATGCTTATGATGACATGTTCAGTGTATTTTGGTGAAAGGACGGAGTAGTACCACTCGCTCGCGAGCACCCTGCTACCCCGCTATTTCCTTTCATGGTGTGTTTTCAGTGGAGATTATATGTTACTTGATGTTTATTTGTTTGTAGGAATTGCAGGATTAAAAAGTCTCAACTCCACCTGCTTCGGCAAGACAGGGCGAGCACAAAATGAACCCAACAGGTACGATGTTGTTAAAAAGGCATTGTTAAGGAAGAATTCCCATCCCAAGTTCATCATGTCATTAGGCGGATTGTTGAGTCATGTGTTGACCTGGTCTTGTTTTGGTATTTTGAATTTTTGAGTTAAATGATTTATTTAATTTATTTATGGTTTGGGGATATTTAATTTAATGATTTTATATTTATTTGATTAATTATGATATAGTAAGTATTGAAGTTTAATTATATTTAGTTAAAAGTTATTTAATTACTAAAAGCTTGTTTTAATTAAATTTTAGAAATAAGTGGTGGTCATTTCAAAATTATTGTTTAAAAAATAATAATAATAATATTTAAAAAGAAAAGCTGGAGATATTCCTGTGGGGGTTATGTTGAGAAGGAAATTAATTAATTTTAAAGCTATTTTGCATGAAAGAGGAAGAGGAAGAGGTAGGGGGCTGTTGAATAAGGATTTTGTATTCTTTTATAAGGAACAAAAAAGAGGTATGCAGGGGAATTTTGGAGAGGATTGTCTCAGATTTTGAGTTGGAAAAAGCAGCTGCAAGAAAAGGATCAGCATTGAAGGGAGAAGCAAAGCATCTGTGTTGGATTTCTTCTACAGCCGTAGGACGCCAGGTTCCTTTCAAAATTCTATTCTATTTGTTTATGATTTTGTTCTTTTTATATACTCTTGGATGTACGGTTTTATGAGTTTAAATATTTGTGTGTGTGTTTGTTTTAAAAGTGGATTTTAAATCTCTGTGCGAAGTATGTGAAGATTGAATTAAATTTTTGTATGTAGGGGTTTCCCTGATTTGAAATCTATTTATTCTGGGTAAATTTGCACCCCATATATTTCTGTGACTTAATGAAATACCTTCTGTTTAAATTTATCAAACCTTTGATTCAGGATAAAATAGGATTATATTTATATTGAAATAGGGCTGGAATGATACCCACAATGTTTCGTTAAATCATTATGCTACTATTTATTTATATACATATATTTATTTATCTAGAGTATGGTGCAAATTTTTTGGAAGGGTGTTAACCCATTTATCCCTAATTATATTTATATTCTGTTTGTTTAGTTTGGGCATCCGTATACAGAATGGTGGATTGTGATTAAATTTATTTGACTACCTGTTTAATTTTCGGGTAGGGAGTATGTTTATTTGAAGGGGTTATGTTCGAATTTGCTTCACCTTGCGTATGGATGGAATATTTCCCTGAGTGATGTTGAATACAAATTTTATTTTCTTTTTATACATTTGACTCCTATGTATCCAAATTCGTAGCCTTTTTAATATTTTTAGTTTACCTGGAGTGTGCGTTTAGCTCTAGTATGAGCATACAGTACAATTTTATTATATTGTTATGTTTTGGTTTTGGAAACCCGTGCTTAGTCGTTCCTTTCTTCTGGTTTGACCGAATGATGAATAAAGTTTAAAATGTTCCGTTGGTGTGCGTTGTTCCTCTGTTTTTCCCGTATGGAACGACGTGCCTAGTACCATGGTCGCCGTCTGTTTGTATGGCCGGATTGTGTTCACTGCGAAATCTTTTCAACATTAATTCTTTCATTCATTTTCAATTCGTGGATTTTTGTGTGCATTCATTAATGTTTGGAAGTGTTTTGTTTTCTGCGTTCCACAGTACTGGTACTTATTCACGGGTTCCGCCTTCATGTATTATGATCAAATAATATTATATCGAACTCGTTTTGTTATTTTGTGTTTGATTTAGTGTTCACTTTATGCGTTGATTATTAAATTTCGGGTTGGATTGTATGTATTTAAATGGGTATTGTAAACAGTATAGTATTAGTTCGAATGTCGAGTCATTTAAATTTGTGCTAAATAAATATGTATATATATGTGTTACTATTAATATTAATAAGATATTAATGTTAACATATATACATATATATTTTTATTTATTTAATTATATTATAAATTAATAGCAAGGTAAGTTGTTAATTTTATAATAAGATTTATAGAGATAATTTATTTATATATGTTGTTTTCTTAATATAAAGGTAAATATGCATATATACGTTTGGAAAGTATTTATACACATATATTTATATAAAATTTAGTTGGCTGAGAATATCAATGTGATAATTTTTAATAAGGGTTGTAATCATAGTGTATTTGTGTGAACGGAGATAATTCTTTTATGCTTTGTTAATAGATGGAGTTTCTTCGGATTGAGCAATTGATGAAATTTCTGTGTCTTAAAAATATTTTATTTTATGGAGTTGTTCCACAATTTGTTCATTATCAAGTCAATGATCTATTGAATTGGTGAAAAATTATTGTGTCCTGAAATGTTCTATATGGTTTTGTTTTGTGTGAGATTTTTCATTGATTGAATTCTAGTTTCGTTATTTGTGTTTATTTTATTGTGGGGACAACCGAGATTAACAATCCTGTTTAGGAACCTAAGTGATTCCAGAGGTGGGGTAATGTGGTTACTTTTGATTTTGATTTGAATTTAGATTTGTGATGTTATACATTTGGATTGTACCAGACTGTGGATGTGTTCCTTGTGGTTGGTGAGATGGTCATGCCTCACTTTTGATTGCCATTTGATTTAGTTCTTTATGTGGTACAATCCTCGATGTTTTGTATTGTGGTTGAGTGTATAGAGGGAGTGGCTAAGTGGGTGGTCGGCGCACAAAGGGGTGCCAGGATAGCCCTAGTTAGAGTTAATTTAATAAGTGATATTTTAATTAATTAACTAGAGGGTGGGTAGTAATACACTAAAAAGATAATTGTTGCCTCATCCGCCTTTTAGTGCTACCACAGACTAAAGGGGATTGAGAAGGATGTGGTTGGCATGATCGTTGCCTTGTCTTTGCGAAAGGTAATGGTTCCGCATGAGCAACCCTATGGGGCAGTTCCTTGAGATAGGTAGCCTGGAAAACCATAGATGGTGGCGGTTCATAACGCTTGGTTGCCTGGATAATCCGTCAGTAGATGGAGGTGGTACCTTGCAATAGGTAGCCTGGAGAATCCATGTTAAGCCATGCGATGACACTCTCCTCTAACATTCCTATTTATGTTGTCTTTTGGAAATCCTCTGGAATTGGTCACTTGTCTTGTATTGATGATTTTTGTTGTTGTTTGAATGTGAGTGATCTTATGTGTTGTAGGATTTTCATTAGTTGGTGGTAAGTCTTGTCTAAATGATCTTGGTCGGGAACCCTTCATTAGCAACTCCTAGCATGGGGGTGGTCGGGTGGATCGTGTTTCACACCCCGTTGGGATTCTCTCTTTTATGCAGGTTCATCTTTCAGTGCTAAGTTGCAGTATCAGTGGACTCTTTGTTTGTGGGTTCCAGATTTATGTATTTATGTTATTCTTATACTGATGTATCATTCCCACCTAGTTGGGAAGCTTTGTAAATTATTGCACTTGATGCTATTGTGATGTAATCTCATGATGATACATGGTACTTTTATTGTAAACTTGGTTATGAGAAGAATTTACAATGATGTTATAACTTTGGATATCGTTCTATCTTATGTCTTTATTGTTGTTCTGATGCAATTATATTCATGGATGTTTGACTGTAGGTTTCATGTAATGGTTAGTTAAATGTTCATGTTGTTAAGGATTAGTTCTTAAGTAATGTCCTCATGTACCTCAAAGGATTAAGTCATGCAAATTGAATAATGGTTACATTGTGTTAATTAATGTTCACTCCCTTGTTATAAGAAAAAATATTTTGTTGCATTTTACTTAATTCCTTTGGGGTTGCATGGCGGGGCATTACAACTTGGTATCAAAGCCAGGTTGCTAACACTGGGTTCTCTAGGTAGTTGGTGTCCATTAGGAAACCTTTGTGTTAACTTTGATCTTACATACTATAACTTTGTGCAGGATCATGCCTCAAGCTAGAGGACATGGCTATGGAATAGGCTGAGGTGGTGGTCGAGCAGTCAGTCATCATAGTCCATCACCACTGAGTTTCCATGGTTCTGAACATGAGGAAAATTCAAATCCTCAAAGTAATCTGCTAGTTGGTGACCAGAACCTGGGACAGCCTGGTTTGGATGGTCAGTTACAATGTCTTCTAGGAGAGCTCCTTGATCGTTTGGGACCTAGGCCTCAGGAAAAGTCATGGATCGAGAGAGAGAGGGAAAGGTCTCCAAGGCACAGGGATGCTCTAGCAGATCAGGATGCAGTAATAGCAGGGCATATGAGGGATTTTTTGAGAACTCACCCTCCTACCTTCGATGGCTTGGGAGGAGGCTTGGAAGTAGAAACCTAGTTGATAGATTTGGATTGTTGCTTCACAATGCACCCATTCGGTAGCAATACCAAGGCTCGATGCGCAGTGATGCATTTGTGGGGTTTCACATCTACTTGGTGGAGGTTGGAAGAACAGAAGTTGCACCTGGATATCAGTGTGGTTACATGGGAGTTGTTTCTAGATAGGTTCAGAGCTTGTTTTCTCTCTGATCATTGGAGGTAGCGTAGAGCTGATGAGTTCCATGATCTTAAGCAGATGTCTTTGTCTGTTGAGTAGTATGAGCGGTGGTTCTATGAACTCAAGCAATATGCTGGGATTAATCACGATGAGGGGTTGCTTTTTCAGCATTTTGTTTGGGGCCTGAATGCCCATATCAATGGTGGAGTGAGAGTCTTTGAGCCGAAGAAAATGGAGGTTGTAGTAGAAAAGGCTCGGTTAGTAGAGGAAAACTTGGCTATGGCTCTTGGAGGGCATGTTGGAGTTTAGATCAGCAGTGCTCCGGCACCAGGTACAGGTTCTAGAGGATAGTCTCGGGCTGTAGGGCCTTCCAGGAACTTTCAGGCACCCTCCAAGGGTGGTTCACATCATTGGTAGTCTCAACCCAAGCAGAATAAATTGCATTCTCAGCAGGGGGACAGGTTTCAGGGCAAGAAGTTCTGAAGTTGGCAGTGAGGTAAACCTGATCGTTCTGAGCAGCCTGCACAAAGTGCACAGTCGGCACCATCTCGAGGTAGCTTTCAGCAGTCAAATGCACCGTCTAGGGTTAGAGGCTTTGGGAGAGGTACAAGTTGCTTCTCATGTGGGCAGCAAGGGCATATTGCCAGACAGTGTCCATAGAAGACTACTTCAGAATTTAGTAAGAGGCTAGCTATTTCAGAGCCGATAGTGGGCGATGCGGGAAGAGCTCATCGGGTTTTTGCAACAGTGGACAATCGACAAGCTGAGCATCAAGGCACTATGATCAAAATATCAAGTGTGTTGAAGGGTACTAAAGTTTCTATACTTTTTGACTCCGGTGCTTCTGATTCATTTATATCTCCTTCTATTGTGGAGCAATGTGGATTGGTGGCATCTAGGCAAGGCATAACTTGGCAGGTTGAACTAGCCTCTGGGTCAAAATTTCTTGTAGAAGAGTTTGTTCAGGGTTGTAAGTTAGATTTGGGAGCTTTTTCAACTCAGGTGGACCTTCGGATCTTACCCCTGGGCTCATATGATGTAGTCTTGGGAATTGATTGGTTGAGTTCACATCATGATTTATTGGATTATCGCCGTAAAGCAGTGCGGTGTACCACTGACTCTGGAAAGGAGGTGGAGATCGTGGGCACTCAGAGGCCTATTTCTTTGCAGATGATTCTGCCATGCAGTTAAAAAGGTTGTTTCATTAGGGTTGTCAGCTCTTTGCGGTGGCAGTGAATGATCTTGAGACTGATGATAGTCAAGAGAAATCATTGGATGATTACCCTCTTCTTAAGGGGTTCGCCGATGTGTTTCTGAGTGAGATACCTGGAATGCCGCCTAAGCGATATATAGATTTTCGGATAGACCTAGTACCTGGAGCTGAGCCTATCTCTCGGGCTCTGTACCGAATGACCATGCAAGAACTTTAGGAACTCTGTCTTCAGTTGGAGGAATTGATAGCAAAAGGGTTTATCCGTCTGAGTATCTCTCCATGGGGAGCTCCCGTGTTTTTCGTGAAGAAGAAGGATGGTTCTCTCAGCCTATACATTGATTATAGACAGTTGAATAAAGTAACAGTGAAGAACCGATATCCCCTGCCTAGGATAGATGATCTCTTCGATCAGATAAGAGGGGCAAAGATATTTTCCAAGATTGATTTGAAGTCAGGTTATCACCAATTGAGAATTGTAGAATAGGATATTCATAAAACTGCATTTCGCACTCGATATGGACATTACGAGTTCACAGTGATGCTGTTTGGGTTGAAAAATGCACCTTCAGTCTTTATGAGTTTGATGAATGGGGTGTTCAGAACCTTTTTGGATAGATTTTTTCTTGTGTTTCTGGATGATATTTTGATCTATTCTAGGTCTATAGAGGAACATGAGGAACATCTTAAGCAGGTATTGCAGTGTTTGAGGGAAAACCAGTTATATGCCAATTTGGAAAAGTGTGACTTTTATAAGACTGAAGTTCAGTATCTTGGCAACATCATCTCAGGTGAAGGAATCTCTGTGGACAGGCTATTATGGATTGGCCCGTACCTACTAATGTCTCGAAAGTTTACAGTTTCATGGGGCTTGCAGGTTACTACCGGCAGTTTGTCTAGGGCTTTTCTAGGATTGCACATCCTATTACTTCTCTCCAGAGAAAAGGGAACAAATTTTTGTGGTCAGATAAATGTCAGCTTGCTTTTCAGACTCTTAAGGAGAAATTGACTAGTGCACCTATCTTGGCAGTACCAGATCCTGCAGGAGAGTTTGTTGTGTATTGATGCCTCCTTGGAAGGCTTAGGAGCCGTCCTGATGCAGGAAGGGCGGGTGATTGCATACGAATCCTAGAAACTTAAAGATCATGAATTGAACTATCCTACACATGATCTTGAGTTGGCCGCGCTGGTTCATGCTCTGGTTAGATGGAGACATTTTCTCTTGGGGCATCAATTCGAGTTGCATACTGATCATCATAGTCTACAATACATATTTAAGTAGCCGAATTTAAATGCTAGGTAGAGGAGATGGATGGAATTTTTATGCGAGTATGATTTTGAAGTGAAATATATTCAGGGTAAGGACAATGTGGTAGCAGATGCCTTGAGCAGGCGTAGGCATGAGTTTTCTGCTGTGACTCTTGGGATTGATTTGAGGAGTCAAATCCTCGTTGCTCTCTCTTCAGATAGTTGGTATTCTGAGGTGAAATATGAGATTGAGTCAGGCAGGCCTCTAGAAGGGAAATTTGCTGGGTACTCTTTGGATTCTAATGGTGTTTTGCATTATTTAGGATGTATGTATGTACCTCCTGCAGAGGGTCTTCGAACTCTAATTTTGACTGAAGCCCATAGGGCACCCTATTCGGCACATCCAGGAGTTAAGAAAATGTATGCGGATCTATGTTCATTATATTTTTGGTCAAGAATGAAGCGGGATATCGCTAATTTTTTAGCTAGATGTCTGGAGTGTCAGAGGGTTAATGCAGAACATCATCATCCGGTAGGATTACTACAGCCTAATCTTGTTCCTGAGTGGAAATGGGATATCATTTCTATGGATTTTATAGTTGGTTTGCCCATGTCTTTTAGGCGACACGATGTGATCATGGTCATGGTGGACAGGCTAACCAAAGTAGCTCATTTCTCCCCTATCAGATCATCTTATACTACATCTGTGGTAGCAAAGGTTTTCATGGAGGACATAGTTCGATTACATGGTATACCACAGAGGATCATATCTGACAGAGATCCAGTGTTTACATCGGCATTATGGACTTCCTTGCAGTAGTCTTTAGGGACTCAGTTAAATTTTAGCTCTACCTATCATCCTGAGACTAATGGTTAGACTGAGAGAGTTAATCAGGTGCTAGAGGACATGCTCCGCATGTACGTCATGGACCAACAATCTCATTGGGAGGAGTATTTGCATTTGGTTGAGTTTGCCTATAATAATGGTTATCATAGCTCCATTGGCATGGCACCTTTTTAGGCATTGTATGGTCGTCCTTGCCGTACCCATTTGAGTTGGGATCGGTTAGAGGACAGGGATCTTCTTGGACCTAGCATGCTTCGAGATATGGAGCAGCAGGTGGCTTGTATTAGAGAACATCTTATTGTAGCTCAAGATAGACAGAAAAAGTATCCTGATGCACATCGTGTTGATCGACAGTTTGTAGTTGGGGATCGTGTGTTTCTCCGGGTGCGTCCACGAAAGAGTCCTATCCGTTATGGAAAGGGTTCTAAGTTGGCACTCCATTTTGTTGGGCCCTTTGAGGTGTTAGAGAGAATCGGACCTGTTGCCTACCGCCTAGCTTTGCCACCTAGCCTGTCGCGGATACACGATGTTTTTCATGCTTATGTTCTGAGGCCTTATTTTCTTGATGTTACTCATGTGCTAGATTGGAATTCTTTGCAGGTCGAGGATGGGCAACTAGCTCTAGAGCCCGTGGCCGTGCTTCAGCGTCAGAGTCTCACCCTTAGGGGCAGAGATATTGAGCAGGTACGGGTCCAGTGGGATCCAAATGATGAGACCTCGGCAACTTGGGAGGATGCATCTCTTATTAGAGAGGCTTATCCTTATTTGTTCTCTAGATTCCAGGAGTAAGCCATGTCCTAGGGGGGAGGATGTAATACCCCATGCTTGCTGATTCATTAGATACTCTTGATACTCCTTGATATTGTGGATACTCTGTGATACTCTATGTGGTAGATTTATATTTGATCATGTGTGGCTTCTTAGTTACGTGTTTACTGCTCTTTACATTATGTGTGACATTTGATGATACATTATGCATTTATGATTTGATTCGTTATGCAATGGTGTTCTTTAAATTTATATGTGATAATGTACTTCCATGATATTATGCTTATGATGACATGTTCAGTGTATTTTGGTGAAAGGACGAAGTAGTACCACTCACTCGCGAGCGCCCTACTACCCCACTATTTCCTTTCACAGTATGTTTTCAATGGAGATTATATGTTACTTGATGTTTATTTGTTTGCAGGAATTGCAAGATTAAAAAGTCTCGATTCCACCTGCTTCGGCAGGACATGGCGAGCACAAAATGAACCCAACAAGTATGATGTTGTTAAAAAGGCGTTGTTAAGGAAGAATTCTTGTACCAAGTTCGTCATGTCGTTAGGAGGATTGTTGAGTCATGTGTTGACCTGGTCTTGTTTTGGTATTTTGATTTTTTGAGTTAAATGATTTATTTAATTTATTTATGGTTTGGGGATATTTAATTTAATTATTTTATATTTATTTCATTAATTATGATATAGTAAGTATTGAAGTTTAGTTATATTTAGTTAAAAGTTATTTAATTACTAAAAGCTTGTTTTAATTAAATTTTAGAAATAAGCGGTGGTAATTTAAAAATTATTGTTTAAAAAAAAAATATAATAATATTTAAAAAGAAAAGCTAGAGATATTCTTGTGGGGGTTATGCTAAGAAGGAAATTAATTAATTTTAAAGCTATTTTGCATGAAAGAGGAAGAGGAAGAGGCAGGGGGCTGTTGAATAAGGATTTTGTATTCTTTTATAAGGAACAAAAAAGAGGTATGCAGGGGAATTTTGGAGAGGATTGTCTCAGATTTTGTGTTGGAAAAAGAAGCTGCAGGAAAAGGATCAGCATTGAAGGGAGAAGGAAAGAATCTATGTTGGATTTCTTCTACAATCGTAGGACGCCAGGTTCCTTTCAAAATTATGTTCTATTTGTTTATGCTTTTGTTCTTTTTATATACTCTTGGCTATACGATTTTATGAGTTTAAATATTTGTGTGTGTGTTTGTTTTAAAAGTGGATTTTAAATATCTGTGTGAAGTATGTGAAGATTAAATTAAATTTTTGTATGTAGGGGTTTCCCTAGTTTGAAATCTGTTTATTCTGGGTAAATTTGCACCCTATATATTTCTGTGACTTAATGAAATACCTTTTGTTTAAATTTATCAAACCTCTGATTCAGGATAAAATAGGCTTATATTTATATTTAAATAGGGCTGGAATGATACCCACAATGTTTCATTAAATCATTATGCTACTATTTATTTATATACATATATTTATTTATCTAGAGTATGGTGCAAATTTGTTGGAAGGGTGTTAACCCGTTTATCCCTAATTATATTTATATTCTATTTCTTTAGTTTGGGCGTCCGTATACAGAATGGTGGATTGTGATTAAATTTTATTTCACTACCTGTTTAATTTTCGGGATGGGAGTATGTGTATTTGAAGGGGTTATGTTCGAATTTTCTTCGCCTTACGTATGCACAGAATATTTCCCTGAGTGATGTTGAATAAAAATTTTATTTTCTTTTTATACATTTGACTCCTATGTATCAGAATTCGTAGCCTTTTTATTATTTTTAGTTTAGCTGAAGTGTGTGTTTAGCTCTAGTATGAGCATACAGTACAATTTTATTATATTGTTATGTTTTGGTTTTGGAAACCCATGCTTAGTCGTTCCTTTCTTCTGGTTTGACCGAATAATGAATAAAGTTTAAAATGTTCCATTGGCACGCACTATTCCTATGTTTTTCCCGTATGGAACGGCGTGCCTGGTACCATGGTCGCCGTCTGTTTGTATGGCCTGATTGTGTTTGCTACGAAATCTTTTCAACATTAATTCTTTCATTCATTTTCAATTTGTGGGTTTTTGTGTGCATTCATTAATGTTTGGAAGTGTTTTGTTTTCCGCGTTCCACAGTACTAGTACTTATTCACGGGTTCCACCTTCATGTATTATGATCGAATAATATTATATCAAACTCGTTTTGTTATTTTGTGTTTGATTTAGCGTTCGCTTTATGCGTTGATTATTAAATTTTGGGTTGGATTGTATGTATTTAAATGGGTATTGTAAATAGTATAGTATTAGTTTGAATGTCGAGTCATTTAAATTTGTGCTAAATAAATATGTATATATATGTGTTACTATTAATATTAATAAGATATTAATGTTAACATATATACATATATATTTTTATTTATTTAATTATATTATAAATTAATAGCAGGGTAAGTTGTTAATTTTATCATAAGATTTATAGAGATAATTTATTTATATATGTTGTTTTCTTAATATAAAGGTAAATATACATATATACGTTTGGAAAGTATTTATACACATATATTTATATAAAATTTAGTTGGCTGAGAATATCAATGTGATAATTTTTAATAAGGGTTGTAATCATAGTGTATTTGTGTGAATGGAGATAATTCTTTTATGCTTTGTTAATAGATGGAGTTTCTTCGGATTGAGCAATTGATGAAATTTCTATGTCTTAAAAATATTTTCTTTTATGGAGTTGTTCCACAATTTGTTCATTATCAAGCCAATGATCTATTGAATCGATGAAAAATTATTGTGTCCTGAAATGTTCTATATGATTTTGTTTTGTGTGAGATTTTTCATTGATTGAATTCTAGTTTCGTTATTTGGGTTTATTTTATTGTGGGGACAACCAAGATTAACAATCCTATTTAGGAACCTAAGTGATTCCAGAGGTGGGGTAATGTGGTTACTTTTGATTTTGATTTGAATTTAGATTTGTGATGTTATACATTTGGATTGTACCAGACTGTGGATGTGTTCCTTGTGGTTGGTGAGATGGTCATGCCTCACTTTTGATTGCCATTTGATTTAGTTCTTTATGTGGTACAATCCTCAATGTTTTGTCTTGTGGTTGAGTGTATAGAGGGAGTGGCTCTAGTGGGTGGTCGGGGCACAAAGGGGCGCCATGATAGCCCTCGTTAGAGTGAATTTAATAAGTGATAATTTAATTAATTAACTAGAGGGTGGGTAGTAATACACTAAAAAGATAATTTTTGCCTCATCCACCTTTTAGTGCTACCACAGACTAAAGGGGATTGATAAGGACGTGGTTGGCATGATCGTTGCCTTGTCTTCGCGAAAGGTAAGGGTTCCGCATGAGCAACCCTATGGGGCAGTTCCTTGAGATAGGTAGCCTGGAAAACCATAGATGGAGGCGGTTTGTAGCACTTGGTTGCGTGGATAATCCGTCAGTAGATGGAGGCGGTACCTTGCAATAGGTAGCCTGGTGAATCCATATGAAGCCATGCGATGACACTCTCCTCTAACATTCCTATTTATGTTGTCTTTTGGAAATCCTCTAGAATTGGTCACTTGTCTTGTATTGATGATTTTTGTTGTTGTTTGAATGTGAGTGATCTTATGTGTTGTAGGATTTTCATTAGCTGGTGGTAAGTCTTGTCTAGACGTTCTGGGTCGGGAACCCTTCCTTAGCAACTCCTAGCATGGGGGTGGTTGGGTGGATCATGTTTCGCACCCCGTTGGGATTCTCTCTTTTATGTAGGTTCATCTTTCAGTGCTGAGTTGCAGTATCAGTGGACTCTTTGTTCGTGGGTTCTGGATTTATGTATTTATGTTATTCTTATACTGATGTATCATTCCCACCTAGTTGGGAAGCTTTGTAAATTATTGCACTTGATGCTATTGTGATGTAATCTCATGATGATACATGGTACTTTTATTGTAAACTTGGTTATGAGAAGAATTTACAATGATGTTATAACTTTGGATATCGTTCTATCTTATGTCTTTATTGTTGTTCTGATGCAATTATATTCATGGATGTTTGAATGTAGGTTTCATGTATTGGTTAGTTAAATGTTCATGTTGTTAAGGATTAGTTCTTAAGTAATGTCCTCGTGTATCTCAAAAGATTAAGTCATGCAAATTGAATAATGGTTACATTATGTTAATTAATGTTCACTCCCTTGTTCTAAGAATTTTTTTTTTTGTTGCATTTTACTTAATTCCTTTGGGGTTGTGTAGCGGGGCGTTACACTTAAACCCTAAACCCTTAAACTCTCCACCCTATACCCTTAAGCCTAATGCCTCGACCCTATACCCTCAACCCTAATGCCTCGACCTTATACCCTCAACCCCTACACCCTTAAACCCAAGTATACTATTTACCCTAATCCCTCAACCCTTAAACTCTCAACCCTCAACCCTCTACCCTCTAACCTATACATTAAACCCTCAACCCTTAATTCTCAAGCTTCACCCCTTAATCCCTCAAACCTCAACCTTAAACCCTAAACCATCAACCCCTATACCCTCTACCCTATAAATTGGCCCCTCAAACCTAATCCTTCAATCATATACCCCCAAACCTATACCATAAATTGTCTACCCTCAACCCTCAAACCTCAACCCTAAACCCTTACTCACTAAACCATTAAAGCTTCTATCCTCTACCCTCAACCCTAATTCTTGAACCCTATACCCTCAACCAAATACCCTAAACCATCAACCCTATAGGTCCTCAACCCTATACCCTCAATTCTCAACCCTCTACCCTATACATTGGATCTTCAACCCTCATTTATATTTGTACCTCCCTCATCTTCTCTCTATCTCACTTCTCCCTCCATCTCTCCCTCCATACACCCCTCCCTCTCTACCCTAATCTCTCAACCCTATACCCTCAACCCTTAAACCCTTAAATAGTCAACCCTAAACCCTAAACTATCACGCCTTAAACTCTAAACCCTTAAACCCTCAACCCAATACCCTAAACCATCAACCCTAATCTCTCAACCCTATACCCTCAACCCTTAAACTCTCTAACCTAAACCCTCAACCCTCAACCCTCAACCCTTAATCTCTCAACCCTAATTCCTCAACCTTTAAACCCTACACCCTCAATGCTTAATCCCTCAATCCCTAAATCCTCAATTGTTAACCCTTAGTCCCTCAACCCTTAAACCATAATCCCTCAAGCCTCAACCCTTAAACCCTTAAACCCTCAACCCTCAACCCTCTACAATATACATGAAACCCTAAACCCTCAATTGTTAACCATCTACCCTATACATTGGATCATCAACCATAATACCTAAAGCATATACCCTCAAACCTCAACCCTAAACCTCATCCCTCAACTCTTAAACCCTTAAACCCTCAACACTTAACCCATCAGCCCTTAAATTCTTAAACCCTCAACCCTCTACCCTATACATTATAACCTTTACCCTATACAATGGAATCTAAACCCCAATCCCTCAACCCTATACCCTCAACCCATATCCTTCTCTCTCTATCTATCTATATCACCTTTGTCTCCCTCCCTCTCTCTCCCTATCTCTCAAGGCTCTCCCTCCCACCCCCTCTCTCTCTTAGATCTCTCCCTTTGAAACCCTACCTAGGTAACTCTCTCTCTCCCCCTCTCTCTATCTAGCCCTCCCACCCTACCTAGATAAGTTCCTCTCACCCCAACCCCCTCTCTCACACTTCCTCTCTCTCCCTCTCTCTCAGGTAACTACCTCCCATACCTTCTCCCTCCCTCAAGTCTCTCTCTCTCACACACACCCGCTCTCTCTCACTCCCTCTCTCTAGCTATCTCTTAAGTCTCTCCCTATCACCCCCCTCACACTCCCAAGTCTCTCCCTCTAGCACCCTACCTACATAACTCTCTCTTTATCTCCCTCTCTCTCTCCTCCCTCTCTATCCCTCTCTCTCAAGTCTCTCTCTCCCACCCCCATCTATCTCTCTCTATCCCTCCCACCCTACCTATCTAAGTCCCTCTCACTCCAACCCCTTCTCTCCCACTCCATATCTCTTAGGTCTCTCCCTTCCACCCCCTCTCCCTCTCTCAAGTCTCTCTCTCACTACATCTCCACCTCTCTCTCTCTCTCTCTTAAAATTATCCCTCTCTAATGACACCCATACTTACATACATATAAATAGACATACATACATGTATACAAGCATACATACATATGTACATACAATCTTACATGCATACAAGCATACATGTACATAAAATATTACATACATACATATATCCATACATATATACATACATACATACATACACTAATAGATACATACATATATATAGGCATACACACATACATACATACATTGATACATACATACATACATATATGAATGCATACATACATATAAGCATGCATATGTGCATACATGCATACATGTCATACAAGCATAGATACTTACAAACATACAAATATATATACAAAAATTAAATAGAGTAGCATTTAACAAAAAGAAAGACATAACAAGAGTGCATTATAATGTGCTTGTGTTATGTCTTTCTAGACATGTCTTGGGCACATACACAAAAACCATGTCAAAACTAAGAAATAACATGAGCATGTTATAACACGCTCGTGTTATTTCTTTCTTTGGGCATCCCAAATCCTTGGGCTTGGTGTTTACCTTGGAATACCAACCCAAAGGCTTGGACTATCTTCCCAATGTCTAAAGATGTGTTTTTGCAAATTCTACAATATTTCACATAATCATGTTCATCCTAAGCATCAAGTTTGCATGTTTTTTGATGTCAAACAAATCAAACACATATGTAATGTTAGGCTCTCTCTCAACTATCTAACAATGTAATTTTCTTCACATTTTGATAATGTTAAGCCTTTGATCTATAACTTATTTTGCTTGTGTGTTTGTTTTTTGGCAAAAACTATTGTTTGGTGTTTTTTCATTATAAATTAACCGTTCATCAAAATTTAAAATAAATTACATTTTTAGAAACTAGACTCCATTCTACATATATTAAAAAAAACAATTAGTTTCCAAAATTTATAGGGGTAGCATGGCCAAAATTCTATTTTTCAAGATGTGTCCACCTTGAAAATTACTAAAAAATAAAATATTCATTAAAAAATTATCAAAAAAATTGAGCATAAACTACATACTGTTAGCCAATTTATCATAGAAGCAATTTTAAAAATACTAAAATAATTTAACCATGTTGGGTGTTGGAGTAAACAAGTCATTATCTGATAATTATTTTATCATCAATTTATTATTAGAGGCTTTTTTACTTTAGTTCACTTAAGCTAAACTTAGGAGTTGATGTTTAATCTTCAGTTTGATTCTTATTATTAGATTGGACTAACTTTAGGACAAGTCATCTCATATCATGAGATTAAAACACTTGTCACTACCTTGTTAATCCGCATGTAGAGTTTGCTTGTTCATTGCTTATATAAAGTATGCATATTCATTTGTAATATTAATCCAGGTTATTTGCATCAATAATAATCTTTAGGTTACTGAGCACAATCTTGGTTTTGATCTTCTCTATTGTGATAGGTGTGTGTGGGAAATGTTATTATCAAAATGAAATAATATAAACACACCAATGCAACATTAAACTAAAGAAAGCAAGATAAATTGAAATGAAATCAAACAAAGCTTCTTCAGAATCATTCCATTATTCTCTATCTCCAGTGATTCTCTTGAAGTTGCTGCTCTCAGATTGTGTAAGCAAGGCTTCTCAGAATGGCAACCTGCAGAACGAGTATGCAAAAAGAGAATACTACTCTATCCTATATGCTGGTGGAGTGAAATGCTGATACATATATGCATAGGGGTTGTGGATTATGGATGCTATGGATGCTATAAGACTATACTATTGCTATTTTGGTATAGTTTTCGTGTATGAAACCTTCTATGTTTTTCAGAGACCTAGCAGTCCCTTTTATAGATTTTTGCAGGCAAGAGCCTGGTTGGCAAAGATCAATGGTTGTGAGATTGTCTGGTAATTTTGGATGGTGAGAGATGGAGAGGTTGAGAGGAAGATGGAAGATTTTGGGAGGTTGGAGAGAAGAATGGAGGCTTGTCTTCAACCCACGAGAACAAGCTTGCTCAGAAATAGACAAATTAATTTTTTGTTTTGGGAGTTTGTTTCACGGTTGTTGGAGATAATCCAATATTAAATAAATAGATTTATTTAATTTCATGTGAGTTTGATTTTTGATTTTAGGACTATAGAAGATTCAATTAAATATTTAAAATATTTAATTGTGAATAGACTTTAGAGGAATTTAATTAAATATCTGGAATATTTAATCGTGAATAGACTTTAGAGGAATTTTAGAAGAGAAGAAAATTTAATCTTTATTTGAATAAAATATTCAAGCCAAGATTATATATGATAATTAATATAAATAAATCGTAATATTTATTTAATTAATTAAGAAATGGATAAGAAAAGTGATTAAATAAACTTATTTATTTAATCGAAATGAAAGAATAAACAATATAAATGAATTATTTAAATTTATTTATATGCAGATTGAATTCAGAGATTTAATTAAATATTAAAAATATTTAATTAATTACCAGACTATTGTGATGTGACCATTTTTAGGTGTATACATTTTTCCCCTCTTTGAAGTGATGTGTTTTACGCATTGCTTCAAAGAATTTTGAAATTTTCCCTAGATACTGATTGTCGAATGTTGATTAATTAGCGCACTATGAACCTGCGGTAGGTATATGCCCCCTCGAATGATGAATTGATAAGATTTTGATAGTTGTGAAGTTTTTTAATTTTTAGAAATTTTTATTTTTTATTTTTACAATTTTTCAATTTTTATGATTTTGAAGATGTCGATTCATCGTTCGAAAATTATGATGTGAAGAAATTGACGTGGAAAGATGTGAGATGAAAAATTGATGACCTAAATTGCCCCTCCTGTGATAAAATGTGATAAAATGCCCCAATTTTGCCTTTAAATAGGTTAAAAATGTCATTTTCCATGTCATTTTCCCATTTTAACCTAGTAAAATTTGTAATTTTTGAGCTCTAGAGTGAGAAAGATGGCACTTCCTATCCACCAGCATCATTTCAAGTGCATTTGACGACATCAGCGGCTAGCGCACTATGGAACCGCAGTATATACCCCGTTAAACTTTTGCTATTTGAAAATTTTTCATTTAGGGCACATTTATCCATATTTTGATGTGAAAGGGTGTGTTTTAGCACCCTTCAGTCTTTTTGTAGCGCCCTTGATAATTTCCATAGCACCGATGATTTTGTAGCACCCATAAAGCTTCCTGTACTGCCCATAAGCTTTTTTATAGTGCCCTTGATCCTGTAGCCCCATGAGGATTTCTGTAGCACCCATGATCATTTTCATAGCGCCCATGATTGGATGTTGCCTTGTGTAATAATTTTTTCCCAAGGTTGTTGGAAAACAAATAATAGCTGATAAATTTTTTTTCAAGTTGTGAAAAACAAATAGTTGTTTGATAAATTTGCTTCTAAGGTTGTTAAAAACAAACATGATTTTGATAAATTTGATTTCCATGATGATGAAAAACAAATAGGTTGTTGATAAGTTTGCTTCTAAAGTTGTTAAAAACAAATAGGATTTTGATATTCAGATTTGATTGATTTGGTTGCTTTTAAAGTTGTTAAAAACAAACATGATGTTGATACTCAGATTTGATTGATTTGGTTGCTTTTAAAGTTGTTAAAAACAAACATGATGTTGATACTCAGATTTGATTGATTTGTCGTGATGATTGGGGTGAAGCCACATAAGTGGTTTACACTTTTGTGGAGGAAGGAAATTTTGAAATTTCCACACTCTTCATAGAAAAGTGGTTCGGCCGAACCATATGGCTTGACCGAACCATTTGAATGGTTCGGCCGAACCCAAAACCGAGCCAAATAAAAAAACATATTAAGGGGGTTCGGCCGAACCTTGGTTCGGCCGAACCCCCTTAATATGACAAAACCAAAAAAAGTGTGAAAGTGCTTTCACTTTCACACTTTCACTGTGAATTACCATCACTGTCCCTGCGCGTGGCGAACATAAACCGAACGGCGACCCAACAAAATTTCTCACCAACGAAAGCAAAGTTCGGGTCGTTTTCTTCAAACTTCATCATTCCAATTCGCATATCGACCACTATTGAGCACGAGGTATTTAAAATTCCTTTTTTTTTAAGTTCAAAATGCATGTATTTGTTTAATTTTGAAACCCTATATGCAATTTTTTTTAAATTTGTTGAATTCAAATTGCACTTGTTTGAACGTTTTTAAAGCATTTTTAATAGTATTTTGCTTCCCGTTTTGCATAATCCAAAGGTTTGAGTAAGGAAAAACGAGTTTCCTCCGAAAATTAGTGCAAAAAAACATTATAATAGCTCTCAACATAGTCTAAAAAATGAAGATAAATACATTCCTAAAGACTAGAAATGTAGGGTTAAGCTCACAAAATAATTTTAAAACTACAAATTTAGGGTCAAACTTGTAGATGAAAATGCAAATTTCATACATGTAGGAGTGAACCGTGAAAGTCATAGCTTGATTTGTTAAGGTATTATAATATTAAATCTTATAAAAAATCAAGAATCATATCATTGATAACATTGTCTTCATGTAGTGTGTACAAATTGAAATATAATTGACTAAAACTATAAGTTACTCTTATTGAACAATTTCCTCATGTAGTGTGTATAAATGGAACCATTGATTGAAAATATAAATCAAACCATCAAGAACAAAGACTTGATTGTGTCTTCATGCCCTCAATTAATATCATTTACAAAGTTTGGTCTTGGAAACCATAAAATTAACAATTACATTCTCTACCCTATTATTTGATGTATTATAATGCAATTTTCTATACTACCAAGCAAATTCAATGGTCACAAGTTTGTAGAGACACTCTAGAAAAAGGATCTATCATGTGTTTAAAATACTATTCATATTGTAACACTAGAGATTCTAAGTAATATGAGAATCCCTGCATAATTTTATATAATGTATTTTCATCATCACTAACTATAGTAGACTAGTTTCTATCACTATTCAATTCATCTTCTTTCATTAGTCCATCATGACTTGATTATTCATCCTCCTTTATATTTAGAGAATAAGAACAATATATAGAACCACTACAAAATCTTCACACATATCACTAAAAGTTGATGTTTGGTATAAATGTATCCACATGCAAACAAGAGCCACCTTTGGACATTACTATTATCAAAAGGACAAACCTTATTAGAGCGAGTGCAAAAAGATGTGGGGCCAAAAAGTGGCCACCCCACCTTTTGGCCCCATCATATTAAGTATCAAGCATTAATGTTGAGGTACGCTATTCGAGGAAACTTGAATGATGAGTAAGTGAAGAGAGAGTGGGACTTTATTGTTCACAAAGTGGGAAGAAATAAAAGCAAAGGAAGTGGAAATGGGAAACATGTAGAGAATATGGCAAAAATGGTGGAAATCAAGGAAGGATTAAAAGGAAAAGAAAGAGGGAAAAGGGGAGGATAGAGGCAAAAGGAGGAAGAAGGTAGTGCAAATTATACATTTTTGAAGCTTGTGAAATTCGAGTATGTAAACCTAATAGTTTTTACTTGGTGGTAATGAGGTATGATTTTTTATGAAGGTTCTTTTTAGTATTTTTATATGTAATGTAAGAGAAAAAGCTATTCTTGCATGAAATTCTAGAAATCATGTTAAAAAGCATTAGCTTGTAATTTCTACTATGTGAATGGAAATCTATTGCTCTACCTAGGACATTTAGAAGCTTGTGTTGCATTCATGAAGCCAAACATAGTAGATATTTTTTTTACTTTATGTGTGTTATTGGAGATAGGGTTTTAGTATATAGAACCATACAATAAAATGGGGTAATTCCTTGTTTGAACTAAAAACCCTACTATTTTTTAGTGAAGGGATAGCTAGCTATAACATTTTGACTTTCACTTGTGAGTCTAAACACCCATATGGGTTATTGTTGCTTTGTCTTATGGATTATGGTAGTAAATTCTTAAGATGTATGTAAATCTAGAAGACCAATGTTGAATATTTATTTGTTGATAGGCTAAATAGAGTTAGAATTAGTATGGGTTCATTACATGTATGCCATTCAACATTCATGCACATCATATATATGTGAGAGAGATAGTGATAAAGAGAGATAGAGATCAAGGGTAATATAGATAGATAGAATAAGCACAAACCATTTGCTATGAATATGCACAAAATATTTATATATTGATCTTGATAAGGTCATGAAGACATACATAATACATCATGAAAATCTCATATACAGTGACATGAGGCCAACATTGTCTCTTAGACTACAAAATATCACCAATATATATTCATGAAAATAGTTATGAATGTGTCATAAAGATATAAAAGTGTTTATGTATGTGTAGCAAATGCTATTAATGAAACATTATGCCTCTTTGCTTGACTAGAAACTGAACTTCGATCCCTTGAATTAGTTATTATCTTGCATTGTGTTGATTGTGTGTGCCCCTAACAATTATGCAACTCAACCTACACACACAAACATATTAGAAAATTAGAGATTATACCAAAATTTATAAATAAATAAAATATTGTTTTAAAATGATATTAAAATAATAAACACACTTACAACAAACTAATACTCAACATCATCAACA
>VDFB02252616.1:190437551-190454985 GCA_007258455.2 Sequoia sempervirens | reverse complement strand
TGGGTAATTGGAGTCCGTTAGGCAACCTTTGTGTTAACTTTGATCTTACATACTATGACTGTGTGCAGGATCATGCCTCGAGCTAGAGGTCGTGGCCGTGGAAGAGGCCGAGGTGGCGGTCGAGCAGTCAGTTATCATAGTCCATCCCCACCGAGTTTCCATGGTTCTGAACATGAGGAAAATTCAAATCCTCAAAGTAATCCACCAGTGGGTGACCAGAATCCGGGACAGCCTGGTTTGGATGGACAGTTGCAACGTCTTCTAGGAGAGCTCCTGGATCGTTTGGGACCTAGGCCTTAGGAAGAGTCACGGATCGAGAGAGAGGGAAAGGTCTCCAAGGCACAGGGATGCTCCAGCAGACCAGGATGGAGTAATAGCAGGGCATATGAGGGATTTGTTGAGAGCTCACCCTCCTACCTTCGATGGCTCGGGAGGAGGCTTGGAAGCGGAAACCTAGTTGATAGATTTGGATCGTTGCTTTGCAATGCACCCATTCAGTAGCAATACCAAGACACGGTGTGCAGTAATGCATTTGCGAGGTTTCGCCTCTACCTGGTGGAGGTTAGAAGAACAGAAGTTGCACCTAGATATCAGTGTGGTTACATGGGAGTTGTTCCTGGATAGGTTTAGGGCTCTGTTTCTCTCTGATCATTGGAGGCAACGCAGAGCCGATGAGTTCCATGATCTTAAGCAGATGTCTATGTCCGTTGAGCAGTATGAGCGGCGGTTCTACGAACTCAAGCAATATGCTGGGATCAATCATGATGAGGGGTTGCTTGTTCAGCATTTTGTTCGGGGCCTGAATGCCCATATCAGTGGTGGAGTGAGAGTCTTCGAGCCGAAGACAATGGAGGTGGCAGTGGAGAAGGCTCGGTTAGTAGAGGAAAACTTGGCTATGGCTCTTGGAGGGCATGTTGGAGTTCAGATCGGCAGTGCTCCGGCACCAGGTACAGGTTCTAGAGGTGGGTAGTCTCAAATTGTAGGGTCTTCTAGGAACTTTCAGACACCATCTAAGGGTGGTTCACACCATCAGCAGTCTCAACCCAAGCAGAATAAATCGCAGTCTCAGTAGAGGGACAGGTCTCAGGGCAGGAAGTTCTAAAGTTGGCAGCGAGATAAACCTGATCGTTCTGTACAGCCTGCACAAAGTGCATAGTCGACACCATCTCGAGGTAGCTTTCAGCAGTCAAATGCACCATCTAGGGTTAGAGGCTTTGGGAGAGGTACAGTTTGCTTCTCGTGTGGGCAGCAAGGGCATATTGCCAGATAGTGTCCACAGAAGACTACTTCAGAAATTAGTCAGAGGCCAGCTGTTTCAGAGCCGACAGTGGGCGATGCAGGAAGAGCTCATCGGGTTTTTGCAACAGTGGATAATCGGCAAGCTGAGCATCAGGGTACTATGATCGAAACATCAGGTGTGTTGAAGGGTACTAAAGTTTCCATACTTTTTGATTCTGGTGCTTCTGATTCGTTTATATCTCCTTCCGTTGTGGAGCGATGTGGTTTGGTGGCATCTAGGCAAGGCTTAACTTGGCAGGTTGAACTAGCCTCTGGGTCAAAAGTTCTTGTAGAAGAGTTTGTTCAGGGCTGTAAGTTAGATTTGGGAGCTTTTCCAACTCAGGTGGACCTTCGGATCTTACCCCTGGGCTCATATGATGTAGTCTTGGGAATTGATTGGTTGTGTTCACATCGTGCTTTGTTGGATTGTCATTGTAAAGCAATGCGGTGTACCGATGATTATGGAAAGGAGGTGGAGATCGTGGGCACTCAGAGGCCTATTTCTTTGCGGATGATCTTTTCCATGCAGTTAAAAAGGTTGTTCCATCAGGGTTGTCAGCTCTTTGCGGTAGCAGTGAATGATCTTGAGACTGATGATAGTTGAGAGAAATCATTGGATGATTATCCTCTTCTTAAGGGGTTCGCCGATGTGTTTCCGAGTGAGATACCTGGAATGCCGCCTAAGCGGGATATAGATTTTCGGATAGACCTAGTACCTAGAGCTGAGCCTATCTCTCGGGCTCCGTACCAAATGACCACGTAGGAACTTCAGGAACTTCGTCTTCAGCTGGAGGAGTTGATAGCAAAAGGGTTTATCCATCCAAGTGTCTCTCCATGGGGAGCACCCGTGATTTTCGTGAAGAAGAAGGATGGTTCTCTCTGCCTATGCATTGATTATAGACAGTTGAATAAAGTAACAGTGAAGAACCGTTATCCCCTGCCCATAATAGATGATCTCTTCGATCAGATAAGAGGGGCAAAGATATTTTCCAAGATTGATCTGAAGTCCGGATATCATCAATTGAGGATTGCAGAACAGGATATTCATAAAACCGCATTTCGCACTCGATACGGACATTACAAATTCACAGTGATGCCATTTGGGTTGACGAATGCGCCTTCAGTCTTCATGGGTTTGATGAATGGGGTGTTCAGAACCTTTTTGGATAGATTTGTTCTTGTGTTCCTCGATGATATTTTGATCTATTCTAGGTCTATAGAGGAACATGAGGAACATCTTAAGCAGGTATTGCAGTGTTTGAGGGAAAACCAGTTATATGCCAATTTGGCAAAGTGTGACTTTTACAAGTCTGAACTTCAGTATCTTGGCCATGTCATCTCAGGTGAAGGAATCTCTGTGGACCCTGCAAAGATTCAGGCTATTGTAGATTGGCACGTACCTACTAATGTCTCAGAAGTCCGTAGTTTCATGGGACTTGTAGGTTATTATTGGCGGTTTGTCCAGGGATTTTCTAGGATTGCGCATCCTATTACTTCTCTCCAGAGGAAAGGGAGTAAATTTTTATGGTCAGATAAATGTCAGCTTGCTTTTCAGACTCTTAAGGAGAAGCTGACTAGTGCACCTATCTTGGCAGTACCAGATCCTGCAGGAGAGTTTGTTGTGTGTATTGATGCCTCCTTGGAAGGCTTAGGAGCCGTCTTGATGTAGGAAGGGCGTGTGATTGCATACGAATCCTGGAAACTTAAAGATCATGAATTGAACTATCCTACACATGATCTTGAGTTGGCCATGGTGGTTCATGCTCTGGTTAGATGGAGACATTTTCTCTTGGGGCATCAATTCGAGCTGCATACTGATCATCGCAGTCTACAATACATATTCACGTAGCCGAATTTGAATGCTAGGCAAAGGAGATGGATGGAATTTTTATGTGAGTATGATTTTGAAGTGAAATATATTCAGGGTAAGGAGAATGTGGTAGCAGATGCCTTGAGTAGGCGTAGGCATGAGATTTCTGCTGTGACTCTTGGGATTGATTTGAGGAGCCAAATTCTCATTGCTCTCTCTTCAGACAGTTGGTATTCTGAGGTGAAATCTGAGATCGAGTCAGGTAGGCCTCTCGAGGGGAAATTTGCTGGGTACTCTTTGGATTCTGATGGTGTTTTGCGTTATTCAGGATGTATGTATGTACCTCCTACAGAGGGTCTTCGTACTCTAATTTTGACTGAAGCCCATAGGGCACCCTATTCGGCACATCCAGGAGTTAAGAAAATGTATGCGGATCTACGTTCGTTATATTTTTGGTTAGGAATGAAGCGGGATATTGCTGATTTTGTAGCTAGATGTCTAGAGTGTCAGAGGGTTAAGGCAGAACATCATCATCCTGCAGGATTACTACAGCCTAATCTTGTCCCTGAATGGAAATGGGATATCATTTCTATGGATTTTATTGTTGGTTTGCCCATGTCTTCTAGGCGACACAATGCGATCATGGTCACTGTGGACAGGTTAACTAAAGTAGCTCATTTCTCCCCTATCAGATCATCTTATACTGCATCTGTGGTAGCAAAGGTTTTTATGGAGGACATAGTTCGATTACATGGTATACCACGAAGGATCATATCTAACAGAGATCCAGTGTTTACATCGGCACTATGGACTTCCTTGCAGCGGTCTTTAGGGACTCAGTTGAATTTTAGCTCTGCCTATCATCCTGAGACTGATGTTCAGACTGAGAGAGTTAATCAGGTGCTAGAGGACATGCTTCGCATGTACGTCATGGATCAACAATCTCGTTGGGAGGAGTATTTGCATTTGGTTGAGTTTGCCTACAATAATGGTTATCATAGCTCCATTGGCATGGCACCTTTTCAGGCGTTGTATGGTCGTCCTTGCCGTACCCCTTTGAGTTGGGATTGGTTAGAGGACAGGGTTCTTCTTGGACCTGACATGCTTCAAGATATGGAGCAGCAGGTGGCTCGTATTAGAGAGCACCTTATTGCAGCACATGATAGACAGAAAAAGTATGCTGATGCACATCGTGTTGATCGGCAGTTTGCAGTTGGGGATCGTGTGTTTCTCCGGGTGCGTCCATGAAAGAGTCCTATCCGTTACGGAAAGGGTTCTAAGTTGGCACCCCGTTTTGTTGGGCCTTTTGAGGTGTTAGAGAGAATCGGACCTATTGCCTACCGCCTAGCTTTGCCACCTTGCCTGTCGCGGATTCACGATGTTTTTCATGTTTTTGTTCTAAGGCCTTATTTTCTTGATGTTACTCATGTGCTGGATTGGAATGCTTTGCAGGTCGAGGACGGGAAACTAGCTCTAGAGCCCGTGGCCGTGCTTCAGCGTCGGAGTCTCGCCCTCAGGGGCAGAGATATAGAGTAGGTGCAGGTCCAGTGGGATCCAAATGATGAGACCTCGGCAACTTGGGAGGATGCATCTCTTATTAGGGAGGCTTACCCTTATTTGTTCTCTGGCTTGCAGGAGTAATCCATGTCCTAGGGGGGGAGGATGTAATACCCCCATGTTGCTGATTCATTAGATACTCTTGGTACTCGTTGATATTGTGGATACTCTGTGATACTCTATGTGGTGGATTTATATTTGATCATGTGTGGTTCTTAGTTGTTTGCTTACTACTCTTTACATTATGAGTGACAGTTAATGATACATTATACATTGATGATATGCTTCGTTATGCAATGGTATTCTTTAATTTTATATGCGATAATGTATTTCCATGATATTGTGCCTATGATGACATGTTTAGTGCATTTTGGTGAAAGGACGGAGTAGTACCACTCGCTCACAAGCGCCCTACTACCCCGCTATTACCTTTCACAATGTGTTTTCAGTGGAGATTATATGTTACTTGACGTTTATCTGGTTGCAGGAATTGCAGGATTAAAAGTCTCGATTCCACCTGCTTTAGCAGGACAAGGTGAGCACAAATTAAACCCAACGGGTACGATGTTGTTAAAAGGAGTTGTTAAGGAAGAATTCTCGTCCCAAGTCCATCATTTCGTTATGTGGTTGTTGAGTCATGTGTTGACCTGATCTTGTCTTGATATTTTGATTGGTTTTGAGTTAAATGATTTATTTAATTTATTTATGGTTTGGTGATAGTTAATTTAATTATTTTAGAGTTATAAGATGAATTAAAGTTATTTTTATTAATTATGATTTAGTAAAGTTTGAAGCTTAATTATATTTGATTAAAAGTTATCTATTTACTAAAAGATTGTTTTAATTAAATTTTAGAAATAACTAGTGGTAATTTAAAAAAGTTATTAATAATAAATAATTAAATGAGAAAAGCTATAAATATTCTTGTGGGAATTTATCGGGAATGAAATTAATGATTACTTAAATCCTTTTTAATGAGAGGAAGAGGAAGAGACACAAGGGTCATGGAAAAAGAGGGATGCGGTGGGAATCTGGAGGATGGTCTCAGATTTTGTCTTGGAAACGGTCGAGGGAAAGGGTCAAAGATTGAAGGGAGAAGGAAAGCATCCGTGTTGGATTTCTTCTACACTTAGGACTAGGGTTCCTTCAAAATTATGTTCTATTTTTTTATGCTTTTGTTCTTTTTATATACCCCTTGGTCAGATCAGTTTTATGAGTTAAATCTCCGCTGTGTTTGTAAAAAAATGTGCCCCGGATTTGAAATCTCCGTATGGTAAATTTGTGAAGATTGAATTAAATTTGTATGCAGGGGTTTTTCCTCGATTTGAAAACCTCGCTTATTCCGGGTAATCAACTCATATCTTTATGTAATTTAGTGAAAGACCTTCTGTTTAATCTGTCAAATCCCTAGTTCAAGATAAAACTTATAGACTTATATTTTTGTTGAAACAAAAATAGAATCGTATTAAAATATTGTTTTAAATCAATATGCTTCTACATATATATTTATATATATTTATTTAGTCTGGACTCTGGTGTGAATTTATTGAAAGGGTGTAGCCCACTTATTCTTATTTATATCTACATTTCATTCTGTTCAAGTTTAAGTAACTGTGATACGTAATGGAGGGTTTTGATTAAATTTTATTTTCTATTTTTAAAATTTTCGACCCAAATTATTTCCGCTTATGTATGTAAGGCACATTTTCCCCTATGTTGTTGAAAATAATTTTATTTTTCACACATCTACCTTTTATATTTCTGAAAGTTCATAGTCTTTGGTCAATCGAAGGATATTGTGTGTGGTGTTTTGGTCTTGTGCACGAAAGTGTACAAGGATGCATGAAAAACTTTATGATAATGTTATGCTTCTAACCTGTTTATTTCTTTCTTTCTGTTGTAGTATTCGAATGATATATGGACTTTATGGTATAAGTTTTATAAATTATTTTCTCTTGTTAGTTGGGGGTGGATGGACGGCCAGGCCGTACCACCCGCAAATCTTCCCCACTTGGCTGGGCGTGTATTTCCCTGGCCCCTTTTTATATCTGTGCTTTTGTGTGTTTTCATCCGATTCGTATGAACTCTGCTCGTTGTGCAATGCAGTTTTTATCGATTTAATTGTGTGTTTGAATGAATAGTTTCCTTTTCCATACGATGATTTTACTAGCATATTTATATGCTCTATTTCACAACATAGATAACTCCGTTCTAATTATTTTTTTTCAGATGGAATGGCATGCCCGTAATTACGGTCGTCCATTGATCGGCTAGAGGGTGTTCACAGGAAATCTTTTCGTACATTAATTCCTTCATTCATTTTCAATTCGTAGTTTCTGTGTGCATTCATTAGCATTTGGAAGTTGTTTTGTTCTCCGTGTTTCTATTATTGGTACCTATTCACAGGTTCTGCATCGAACTCGTTTTGTTTTGTGTTTGATTTGGAGATTGTTGTATGCGTATTGTAATAGTATTTGAATTCGTTTTCTTATGTATAATATGGAGATTCGCCTTATGCTATGACTATTAGCTTTTAAATTGGACTTTACCTATTTAAATATATATATATATAGGTTAATGTTAATATTAATATTATTAATGTTAATATTAATATATATATATATATATGTATGTGTATATGTATATTGATTATACATTCAATAGATAAATATTAAATTAATTTGTTAGCATGGAAGAAAGGTAAGTTTAAGGATGACTGCATCATTTAAAAGAATCGTAGAATGTGCCGATTTAAGAAAACAAGTGTAATAATGAGAAGTAGAGATCATTTGGATGTTATCAAAGTTATTGAATTACATTTTGATGAGAATTGTTCCATGTTTTAAGACGTGTCCCTTTTGTATTATTGTTAATGATTCTTTAAGTTATATCGTTTCATGTATTATGGTTTTTCTCTTATTTGGGGGTTTACGTTCTGCAAGGGAACCCTAGAATTTAACAAACCTGTTTAGGAACCTAAGTGATTCCAGAGGTGGGATAATGTGGTTACTTTTTATTTTGATTGGAATTTAGATTTGTGATGTTATACATTTGGATTGTACCATATTGTGGTTGTGTTTCCTTGTGGTTGGTGAGATGGTCATGCCTCACTTTTGATTGTCATTTGATTCAGTTCTTTATGCGGTACAATCCTTGATGTTATTGTTTTGTGTTTGAGTTTTTAGAGGGAGTGGCTCTAAGTGGGTGGTTGGTGCACAAAGGGGCGCCAGGATAGCCCTCGTTAGAGTGGATTTAATAAGTGATAATTTAAATAATTAACTAGGGGATGGGTAGTAACACACTAAAAAGATAATTGTTGCCTCATCCGCCTTTTAGTGCTACCATAGACTAAAGGGGATTGAGAAGGCCGTGGTTGGCATGATCATTTCCTTGTCTTCGAGAAAGGTAACGGTTCCGCATGAGCAACCCTATGGGGCGGTTTCTTGAGATAGGTAGCCTGGATAACCATAGATGGAGGCGGCTCCTAGTGCTTGGTTGTCTAGATAATCCATCAGTAGATGGAGGTAGCACCTTGCAATAGGAAGTCTGGAGAATCCATGTTAAGCCATGCGATGACACTCTCCTCTAACATTCTTATTTATGTTGTCTTTTGGAAATCCTCTGGAATTGGTCACTTGTCTTGTATTGGTGATTTTTGTTGTAGTTTGAAATTTGAGTAGTTTTATGTGTTGTATGATTTTCATTAGCTGGTTGTGAGTCCTTGTCTTGATGGTCTTGGTCAGGAACCCTTCCTTTGCAACTCCCAGCACGGGGGTGCTTGGGTGGAACGTGTCTCGCACCCGTTGGGATTCTCTCCTTTATGCAGGTTCATCTTTCAGTGCTGAGTTGTAGTATCAGTTTATTCTTGCTTGTGGGTTCCAGATTTATGTACTTATATTATTCTTATATTGATGTAACACTCCCATCTAGTTGGGAAGTTTTGTATATAATTGTACATGGTGCTATTATGATGTAATCTCATGTTGATGCATTGTACTTTTATTGTAAACTTGGTTATGAGATGAATTTACAATGATGTTATAACTTTGGATATTATTCTATCTTATGTCTCTATTGTTGTTACTGATGTAATTATATTTATGGATGTATGAATGTATGGTTTATGTAATGGTTAGTTAGATGTTCATGTTGTTAAGGGTTAATTCTTAAGTAATGTCCTCATGTACCTCAAAGGATTAAGTTATGCAATTTGATTAATGGTTACATTATGTTATTTAATGTTCGCTCCTTTGATTTTAAAAAAAATTGGTTGCATTTTACTTAATTCCTTTGGGGTTGTGTAAGTGAGGTGCATTACATGGCATCATGACTACCATCTCCTCCGTGAATATTATCTAGGTCTACACACACTCAACTTCACTATCAGTAACATACAAGTGAAAAAAAGATCAACAAACCAAGAAGATACATACAACCACCATCAAACCATCATAAAACAATCAAACACCTATGAACATAATCATAACCTAAGATAAACATGCCAAATCCAATAGATTTTAAGCAATGCCTAACTAGTTAAGCTATACTCCCAATGAAATTCTTGAAAACATAAAAAGGAGAAGCCATTTAAACATAAACCATTAAGAAATTCATATAGGATGCCTCAAACCTCATCCAATTGAGGGATTGGTGTTGCATTGATGTGGAATGTTAGCCCTTTCCAAATCCCATTGATGAAAAAAGCTCAATGTCAAATAAGCTTAAATGGATGCAAATGGATGAAAGTGAGTATGAAAATGTGCAACATAACTTTGCTAAAATGGAAGTGGATCCTTTTCTAAAAGAAATGAGGAGTATTTATAGGAGAAAATGGTGAATCAATGGTTAGGATTGATTTTATCAATCAATGGATGAGAAGTAATGAGAGGTGAAGGCATGGATCAAGGATTCTCATCAATGAATGAGAATACAAGTTGGAAAGGATCAAGGGTTTAATCAATGGCTCTCATTGATCTAAAGAAGTACACTTCCTAAAAATTAGGAAGTTGTTAGGAAGTTTTTTAAAAAGGAATATTCCATTTTGGAGCAGTTCAAATGGAGGAATATTCCCTTTCAAGTGGGAGGGTGAGGGAAATTATCCATTTAAGGAATTTAAGAAATTACTTAATTGTGCAATATGGAGGGAAATTATGAGTTCCATTAAATAAGTAACTTTATTTAAGAAAGGGGTTAAATGATGTTTAATTGAATAATTAAGATTTTTTAATTAAACGAGAGGACATAAGCAATTTAATTAAATAATTCACATTACCTAATTAAATAAGATGAAAAATTAGCATGAAAGGGGATGAATTATCCAAATAACATTAATTATCTGATTAATAGATGAAAGTGAGAAATTTAATTAAATAATGGAGATTATCTGAATTAAACAGTTGAAAAGAGGTGATTCAGGATGAAATGGTTTTAGTAATCAAATTTAGTTCTACAATATCAGTCAAGACAATTTTAAGTGTCTACAACACCACTAAGTCTTCATTGTCAAAATCTCTCACTAAAACTATATAACAAATGAATGTACCAAGCTATCATGACATCGTGATCAAACCACATGATACAAGTCCCATGAACTGACTAATTTGGTACTCTAACCATCCATCCTCTCATCCCAAAGCAACATACCAATGCACAAATGACAATAGAAAAGGACAACTAATAAAATCTGCAATAACAATGAATCAAACCTAATGGATATAGATAGTCCACATCTGAGTCATCCCATTGCAACTAAATGGGTGATCACTCCAAACAAATGCATAACTCATAGATGCAACCACTAAAACATGTAAACTCATCACATTAGTAACCTATAAACTGAGATATCAAAGAAGATAATCCTGTAGACATCAAGACTCAAACATCAAATCATCCATAGATGTAATTTTCCAAACATGTCCACAAATGAGTAACCATAATCAAGGAACCAAATAAACATCAAGGAGATAAGAATAACCTCCTAACACCAAACCATATCACCACCAAACAACCACATACATGATCATGTCATGCTAATGCATAAATGTACTTGTATACCCATGACACCATAACCATAGCCATCACTTTACCTACACTCAACTATCACCCATACGAGACTCCAAGTCTCCATTCATGTCAACCCATGTCCTCAAAACCAAAGACAACATGTGTACCTATCACCATCAAAGTACAACTCTCAAAAATACTTGTAAACTTGTACCAAGAAGCACCAAATTGATAATCAGCTATACCATCATAAATATCATATAAAAACATGTACTCCCTCAAGGTTTCACCTCTTGACTCATCTAGATGCTCACATAATCACACCTCAAATTTCAAGCACCTATAAGTGATCAAACAAGTTCCAAAATAATTGAACACCACAAACTAATAATATGACTAAACCACTGTGTAGTACACTACAAATTATCTCCAATACCTCTTTGAAATTGAAAATCTAATTTTGTATCCAAAAATTATGACCAAAACTGTGCAACCGAGAACATCTAACTTCCGGGCTCCACAAACTAATAAAAATTGGAAACATCAAGGAACCAAACCTATACCATTGCATATTCCTTGGAACCAACTTTCCAACAAGTACAAGAAGTTGAAAATTTGGCAGCGTGGGAAAAAGTTATGCGCATTTGAAAAAAATGTTATAAAATGACCAATTTGGCTAGCCAATGGCTCTATGGTGGCCAATCAGTGGCACCCTCTAGTGGTGGAATCCAAAATAATATTAAAAATAGTTTAGTTTTTCAAGATAAAAAATCTCTATGGTTCCCCATGTGGACCCGACCACCTTTAAATTCCAATTTAAATTCTTTTGAAGCTTGACAATTTTATTTCAAACTACAGATTTAATATTTGAAAGTTTTTTAAAAAAATCTTTTCGACGGTTTATTGCCCATCAATAGTAAAGCCTCCAACCTCATCGATAGGATGGTTGTTGGCTAGCAGTGTCAGCAATAGATAGTCAACCAACATGTTAGCACGATTGGTCATGCTATCGGCTCTGGCAATACGAGGGGTCTGCAGACCCCCCACTATCATTTATAAAAAAATTATTTTTTTTAATAAATATTTTCTAAACCTTTTTAATTTTTATTTGCAGACCATATTAAATTTTTTTCTACACGGGAAATTATTTTGACAGCCAATTAAAAAAATTTAATATTTATTTTTTCTGCAACAAGGCCGTATAGCTAAATAGGCCTTTGACTAAAAATATTTTGCATTTTTTTCAACTTCTCCAAACTAGTTCAAATTTTATGTCATTTTTATTGCCTTGGGTCTCTTGGATCCAATGGTGAGGTTTGTTTTGTCTCAAGAGGTCATCTATGAAATTTCCTCTACAAAACCCTCATAAGAAAACTCAAACCAAGAAATCCTCTTTGACACAAATTTTGAAAGCTTTAGATCTACAATAAACCCAACAAATCTTGACAACCTAAAAGCCCAAATCGACAAAAAACCACCTGCAACATGTGTTCCATATCTTGTAATGCCTCAAATTTAACATGCATAGTCATGGCTTCAACTTTACAAAAATCTCTTAAACTAGGGTTATAACAAAAATCCATCAACCATGAAAGCTCTAATACCACTTGTTAGGAAATAATGTATTCAACCCACATAATTAATCCATTTCCTACATAACCCCATGAGAGATAAACATGCATAAAAGTAACCAAAATGCATAGATCAAATAGACAAGCCATAAGATAACACAAGATATACCTTGGAAAAACCCTCAAGAGCGAAAAACTCAGCCTCCAAAAGTGTCCATACTCCATCATATTATTCAGCAATAAAGTAATACAAGAGTTCAAATGAATACCTCTGAAGCATCAAACCTCTCAATGCATCCCCATGTGTCCAAGCGAAAATCCACACATATCATTCCATGTTTCACATATGCACTCCTTAGAAAGACTCAATAATGACAACCCACTCACCCAACCAACTTTAACCATTAAATATGTGCTTGCTTATATAGACTCAAGCTCACACAAATACAACCAAGTGGTAAGATAAAACCATGTGCCATAAAACCATATGAACATAAAACCACTAATCCCTTATTTAATATTGGGTACTAAGTTTTCATTTTATTTAAAATATTTTCCCAATATTAAATTATTATCACATGTCCCCCATACATTAAATAAATATACAATGTTACAATACAACATAAAGTGGTCCCCAAATAATTACTTAGTGTGAATAACCACACCACCTAGGTGCATCGCAACTAAATAATTATTTAATTACAACATTATAATAAAAAAAATTATGCAATGGTTTACAACACCATATCCCAACACACTGGTATATTCTTTTGCACTGATAGAATATTATGCAGGTTTATCGATGATGAAATATAGTGATGAAATCTATGCCTGGAATATTCCTAATAGAATATTCTCAAAGAATATTCTGGTTGCTGGCAGAGAGAGTCTTCGACGGAATAAACTTTGATGTTGTCAATGATTTTAATTATCTATCGAGTTTTTTGAAATCTGACTAGAAGGGTGGACCTGTGGTAGCGAGGGTTGTTACCTATGCCACATGGCATTGTAGTGGGTGCTTGTGGGTATGTAGGTACCCCTGTACGTATAGTACAATAAAAGAGGAGAAATTTTTGCTCAAGCGTGAAAAAAATTTGTCCTTTTGAAAATTTGATAGTTGATCTTAGGGTTTCTAGCCCTTCTAGACGTGATCAAAGGGTTGGATTTGACCCAAAATGTTCCAAAATTGTAGCTACTTCCTAGATTTGGCAACCACTCTACAGCTTCAAACCCTCATAAATATGGCCTCATATGTATTATTTGGATGAAACAAAAGGAAAAACTAACTTTCTCAAACACCCTAAACTCAATGGTGAGCTTAGATTTACACCAACAAGTTCTAAAGTGAACCTGCAATACAAATCTAAAAGAGGGATCCCCCAAAATTTGGTATTTATATCAAGTTTTTATGATTCTTTAGATCATCATACGATGCAAGAGAAGAGCGTACTCAAATTTGCAAGATCCACCAAGATCTCTCAAAAAATGGCTAATCAAAGGCACCCCACTTGGTTTGCTACCATGTTAGATTTGGATATGGAGATAGCCTATCAACATCTAGAGGCCAAATGGAAAGAACAATGAGAGAAGATCAATATGATAAGAATAAATTATATTCCTATCAATTATGCAATAGAATACTCAATGGATATACAATGTATGAGAGACCCTTGGTTATATAGCCAAGGTAAGGCATAAGATAACATAAGATTGTGGCAAGTGTCTTAATCGTATGATATGAGACAACTTATGATAACTACCTAGGAAAAGATAAAATATAGACATGAAAACTAAGTCTTCTAGAAATATTCCTAGGACCTAACTTAACATGTGAATATGTCCCCTAAGTCCCTAGTAAGTGAATTAACTAGGTACAAGGAATTTATTCACACCAACATCTAGACATTACCACAATTGAATCTTCACCACCTAGTTATTGAATTTTATGTTTTTCACTAGGTTACCTTATTTAGTTTTCTAATTTCATTAGTTTTTCAATTAATTTATAATTAAATTGTAGATTATTCTTCACATAAGTTCCTTATCTCCATTATGTCTATTTCCCCAAAATTTCATATAATTTTGGCATCCTTTCTACATATGCTACCCTTTCCCTCTCTCTTTCCAAGCCCTAGTTTTCCATAGATCCCCTTTTTCTTTTAAACTCCTTATTTTTATTAATCTCTTCCCTAATTACTAATTTCTATCCCTCATTGTATCTCTCTTCATACCATTTCTAATTTCCCTTTGACTTTCCTTTTCTCTCTTATACTCACTATTTTTCCTTCAAAATATAGTTTAAGTGTTTTCTCCTTTTATTTCTAATTTTGTATTTTAGCTTCCTTTCCCTTTTTGTGTTTTTCACCATATTTAACCTTTTTTATCCTCCCTAGGCACCCTTGTCATCTCCCTTGACCCTCCCCACCTTTTTATCCAATCGTTTATTAATTTTCTCTCACAATTTAATCTTTTTATCCTCATCAATTTCGTTTTCCCATTCTAATGACCTTACATATTTTTAACTTTGATTTTTCCCTTTATCTCCTTTGGCCAAACCAATGATTATCACCTCAATTGTATATAATAATCATATTCTTCTCCTCAAATCTTGCAGCTCATATTTTATGACTAATATTAACCATACTTTTGATGGACCCTTTGATCTTAAATTTCCTACAAAATTAGACATCCTAAGATGTAGAGGACCTTGCTACATACATTAATCTAAGGAAGTAACCAAGTATTTCTACCTTTCCTTCCTCAAAGCTATCTAGGATAATAATTTAATGTTGGTGATCCTACCTTCAACATTTTTTCCTAGATAACCTTTAAAAAACTATATAGAATAATTCCCATTTGTATCTTATTTGAACACATAAAATGAAAAGTCACTACTTGTTCATTCTAATTGAGTTATCTTCAAAAATTGAATCCTATACACCACTTAGAAATTTTGGAGGTGTTTTTATTTCACATAATACCTTCAATAATTTATGGAGTATCTCTTTAGGAAATTACTACACTAAATCTCATCACTTAGTCATGATTTTTATGTTTTCTACTAGATGACCTTTTATTTACTTTCCTGATTTCATTAGTTTTTCAATTAATTTCTAACTAAAATTGTAGGTTCTTATTTCTAACTTACTTATCTCCATCCCATTCATTTCCCTAAATTTTACATCCTTTGATATCCATTCTCCATATCCCACTATTTCCTCTTCTTCCCTAGCCCAAGTTTTCCATATGTCCCATATTCCTGTAAAATCCTTTTATTTTATTAATATCTTCCTAAATTTACTAATTTACATCCTCATTACATCTCTCATACCCATAATATTTCCTTTCCCCTCTAATTTCCCTTATGTTTTAACACTCCACTATTTTCCTTTCCAAAGTTGTAGTTTGACAACTTCTCACTTTTCTTTATAGTTTTTCCAATCCCTGCCCATTTTATATATATATAATCATTTCAATAACATTATATTTTAATATCTTTAATTTTATTATTTTTATTGTAGGGTAGTGACAATGAAAACATATGGGAATTTTTTTTCCAAGTCCTTTATCCTTTGAAGATGGTCATATCTCTAGCGTACACCTATCAGTTGCATGAAATAAATAAAAACAAAGATGGGGAAGGGTTTTTGGTGAATAAGAATGCATACATTTTTGTTCTGAGAAGAGAAAATCAGTACTAAGAAGATAAGAGAAGATAATGGGGTTTGGAGAAAGTAGAGAGCTCACTAGTTTGCAAAAGCTTAGAAGCCATTACTGACCACAGTTATTGCATGTACTTCAGAAAAAGTTTGGCGATTGATTCTTACACCAAAGTGTCATAGAAGCTTAAAGACTAATGAGGTAATCATGTTATGATAGTCAAGTTACCCATTGAAATAAATAACATTTAAAATTATTATCATCATTTGAAATCTAAATCCAAAGTTGTACTCAAATAAACCTTGGTGAGGTCATGGACTCCCATGGTTTGCATTATTCTTAGATCACACATTTTAGATCCTAGAAGTTGTAAAATATTTCTGTCAAACATAACTCATAATTGTTTTATTCTTAGACCACACTTTTAGACAAATTTTGCAGTAGAGGTGGTTGAGGATGGGACACTTGATGAACACACTAGAACTTTACAACTTTCAATAGCTAAATATGACATTTTGCCTTACACTGTTTCTAGTTTTGAGTCTTGACATTCTTTTGCTTCTAAAATCCATTTCATTGATTGTGTATATGACTCTTTCATGAATAAATCATGGTTTGTAGATACCACCTTGTCAATAATGAATCAAAATATATGTTATCATTTGATCTCAATAATCATATTTTACTGCGGTTCGCAACTTTTCAACCAATGTAGAGACATTGTTTTAGGAAAAAAACAAAACAATAGATTTAGTCATCTTTAGATTTAACCTTGAGATATTTATACAATTCTGATGATTATATATACACCAAATTGAAGTTTTTTCCAGCTTTGTTACCATGGAAACTAACAATGGCTGTTTAATTGTGAACTAGCTGCCAAAGTAGGCATTTATCATTTGCAGATTGCATGTCTATACTTTTACTACAGCAACAACAACAAGTAATTTGTGGGCACACAAATCTGTTGGGCTGCCAAAAACAATTGGGTATAATGGAAAGTAAACCGAGTAAGAATTTGGAATATTCAAAGTGATGAAAAAATTAACATTTTTGTAGTGATAACATGCAAGACACAGATGTTTGTAATTGATAAAATTTAGAAGTAATTTCTTGCTAGAGCAGGTGAATTTATCTTGCAGTTTTGCCTGATTTATCCATAGATGTGCTTCTAAAAGTATGGATATAAAGAACAAATTATTAAAGATAAGAGAGTTGTAGCAAAGGTCTGAGGATTGCAGCACAGGTAATTTTAAACTTGGACATCGTGATCTCAGAAGCACTAAATCACAATTAGCATATAGCTTGGATAATATGATTGCCAGCAAGCCATTTGTATTGATAATGAAGAATGGGCAAAGCTGGATAGTGGAACAATAGAATTCTTCTTAAGACTGCCTAGCCTGTTTTGATTGTTCCAGCAGGATAACAGAAATCATGCATAGGTAACTGTAACAACAGTTGAGGAACCAAATTAAGACAATTTGAATGGGGCCTTAGATTAAACATCAAGATATCAACAAATATCAAACAAAATTAAATAATATAATCATGA
>VDFB02252616.1:190414317-190427117 GCA_007258455.2 Sequoia sempervirens | reverse complement strand
GGCTTAAGATCCGCCCCCGGCCAGCCCCTTCCACTCAAGTGCTGGTCATATGGAGACCAGACCCTGCAGCCCGCCAGCCCCTGGTCGCCCACAGGACCAGGGGCCGAAATTTTTTCATTTTTGCAGGGGGGTGGTTTTTTTTGCGGCGATGGCCAAATGGCCGTCAAATTTTTTCCTATGACTCGCTGACGTCAGCATGACATCATCGGTCGTACGGCCCCTCCTTGCCCCTCCTAACCCTAGTTTGCCCTAAAAGAGCAGTTTTTTTTCTTTTGGCCATAACTTGGGCATACGGTATCAAAATCGGGCAAACGAGATATTGCTGGAAAGCTGGTTCCGAGAACTTTCTAGTAGTGCTGTTTATTTTTTAGTATTTTACTATTTTCCTACATTTATTGCTGTTTGAAGTTAGATGTACTTTTTATGCTTCCGAGCTCATAACTTTTTGCCACGATCTCCATTTTTTGCCTCGTTTGAAGCGTCGGAAAGGTATTGAGGAGCTCTAGGTTGCTGTCCATACACTTTTTCTGTATCTGTCCTAGGTTTATCAGTTAGTCCAGATTTGGCCCGATGGGTTGTTTGGCGATTACTTGGATGTTTTGGCAGTTGGGAGAGTACATCTTGCATCTTTGCACTTCGTTTTCAGTAATACATCATTCAATAATTGCTTGTTGCTTCATAGATTCCAGAGTTGTTCCTGTTTGGAGTTTTCGAGTGTTCCGTGGCATTGGGTTTTCTGTTGCTTTATCATGATTCCTTGAGTCAATCAGTGACTCTCATCGTTCGATGATATCTGAGAAAAGAATATTTCCTTGGTTGCACATATCAAGTTCGGTGTTACTCACTGAGTTCTTCGATGCTTCTGCGGCATGTTATCTCATTGTAAGGGGTTTTGTCCCCTTGGTTTTCCTTCTCTTACTCATTATTGCATTTGTAAATGGGTACTTTGTCGGCCTTGTTGCCGGGACCCATCTTTGCTTTCATGCATCTTTTTCTTAGTGTTTTAGCTACTTCCTAAGTTCATCTTAAGGGGTGTTAGAGTAATAAGTTGTTTTTGCTTAATTAATTACATCACATTGATTAATTAATTAAGTCACTTATTCCTCTTTATTACTTAAGCTAAACTTAGGCACATTAATAATTAATTATTAATTATTAAGTGTGCACACTAGGGTTTCATTTAGGGTTTCTTTTAGGGTTTCTTGATCTCCTTCATAAGGATTGATCACTTTGTAATAATTGATTCTCTTAATGCATTTTTACTGAGAGGTTTATAGAGAACATCTTTTTCGGTTCTTCATATCTTTTGCATGTGACAGGTATCCATCTTGCATGCAGGTGATCTTGGATTCTAACAAGAATCAGCTTGCCTTCATCATCCAATGGTGGTAATTTAGGTGAATTCACAACTTTCTATCCCACCACCTTCTTAAGGCATGAGACATACAAAAAATTATGCATTTTTAGCTCGGTGGCAATTCCAACTCATAGGCCACCTCCCCAACTTTCCTAGTAACCTTGTAAGACCCACAGAACCTGGGATTGAGCTTTTATGCTACACTTCTTTGTCACCAACCTCAAAAACCCTCTCTATTATCTTTTGATCTAAATACAACTTTTGCTGATTTTGAGCATGATGCAAATTATTCTTAAATGATCTCAAAATTTTATGGACAAATTCACTTGCTGCTACAACTCTACTATCTAAAAACAAAAAATCAACAAAAGAAAGTGTATCATAACCATATAGAGCCCAAAAAGGTGATGTCCCTATGGACATGTGATAGGATGTGTTATAACAATACTCCCCTAAATGTATTCATTTCACCCAAGCACCCTACTAATCTGAGATGTAGTTCCTCAAGTATCCCTCTATACATTATTGATATTTTTTGTTTTCCCATCTATTTGGGGATGTTAGCTTGTGTTGGGGGTGATATTTTTCCCTATCAAATGAAAAAATTCCTCCAAAAAGAGCTAATAAATATCTTGTCCCTATCACTAACAATATTCTTTGGCAAGCCATGCAATATAAAAATCTCTTTGAAGAATAGCTCTGCTACTTGCAATGCCCTAAACTCAGTTGTGATAGGAAAGAAATGTGCATATTTTTTCAATATATCAACCACAAAAAATATACAATAATTACCTTGAGTTTTGAGAAAACATATAATGAAGCCCATGGATATTCTCTCCCACTTATGCTCAAAAATTGGGAGTGGATGAAGAAGTCCTACTAGAAATGCTTGTTCTCCTTTATCTTGTTGGAAAACTATATATTCTCTAATGTGCCTGATAATATCCTCCTTCATTCCCTTCCATGCAAGCCTCTCCCATATTTTTCTATAGGTCTTATAATACCCTTGATGACCAGCCATGGGTGTGTCATGAAAAGTTCTCAGTATCTTATCATTTATTTAGAATCTTGGGACCAAATATATCATGTTCTTAGTAGATCAATCCATAAACAATGGTATACTTGTCATCTTCCACTTTCTCATCCAATATATTAAAAGAAAAATAATCTTTAGCATACTTTGAGATTATAGATATCTTTCAATCAATAGTATTAATAGAGATAGAACATAAATATGGTTTCCTAGAGAGAGCATCAATAACAACATTTTTCTTCCCCTTAACATACTCTATCTCAAAATCATAAGATTGTGATTTACTTACCCACTTCTATTGTTGGTCATTCAAGTCCTTTTGATTCAAAACTTATTTCAAGCTATTGTGATCATACTTTTTTGGCAAGAGATATTGCACAAGTCATCTGGTGTTTTCATTGATGGCAACCCTAGTCTGTAATCTTATCTGCACTTCAGTAGTTGCTTATACCAGAAGTCAAATTGAAGTTTTGTGATTAACTGTCAAGCTAGAACAGAGCATCTGACAGAGTTGTGTATATTGATTCATATGTAAATTCATGTTATCATTTTGTGTTTTGGATCTCAGGGAAGGTCTTTTTATGTATGATCTTCCTTATCCTTGAATCATAGAGCCTCATATTGACTTGTGTGCAAGTTAGAAGATCCAAATTGATTTTTTTCAGTCTAACAATGTAGAAAATCCGACAAGGTAGTTGTAGCATGTTGTGGATCTTCGAGGAATAATTTTTGAAGGTGTGTCATGTTCAAGGATATTTTTTTGGGTCATTGCTATGTTGTGGCCTACATTGGTTGGTTCACATTAATAATTATTTATGGATTGAGTCGACAGTTTGTACATGTTTTATTCTTGTTAAATCTGACATATGGTTGATGAAATTCCTTGATGCGAATATATATAATCGATTACTCATCATTTTGAGGTGTATTGATGTGTGTTGCGATGTGATGTAAAATTCAAAAGGATTGTAGAGCGATTGTGCACAGTTTCTCTTGTGCAAAAAAGGATTTGTGATCCAAATTAAAGCAGACAAAATTTGAAGAGTAGAATTAGATAGAGTGTGAAGAATGCAATTAATATGCTTAACCAAAATTGTAATCAGGCATTAACAAATGTTATTTTCTTAGTTCAAATCTTCTGGATGTAATCCAAATGTTTTTGTAAGACAGTGAGTCTTCCTTTTGTATTTGAGCAGTGAGCTCTAGGCAGTGCACCTGAATGCATGTGCATTCCCATTTGTAAACACTTATATTTGAGTATACTCGTATTTTCAATTGATCTCCACCATGGATTTTTCCCTAATAGGGTTTCCACATAAAAAATCCTTGTGTTATGGTGTTGTGGTTGATTGCTTTGTGTTCTTGCATCTTTCTTTTGCTTCAATGCTATAAGTGGTTTAAAGAGCAGGTTAATTATAAAGTTAAATTTTGTAGAACAAATATTCACCCCCCCTTCTCATTGTTCTTTGATTCCAACAATTGGTATTAGAGCCTAGTTCCTTGGAAGAAGTTTAATAGCTTGGGGAAGATCTAGGAAGGTGATTTAATGGATTTTGGAAGTCTTCAACAACAAATTTTGGTGGATCTAGATGATCTTGATCAGTCCAAATCTGAAGTCAGGGAAAATAGAAAGGAATTTTGTGATCAGCTTAAGCAGAAAGAAATTAAGAGTAAGGAAGACGAACACTTGAGTCAAGCCTTGAAGGAAAATACAAAAGAATGTGAAAAGCTCACTAGAGATAATGTTGTCCTAAAGCATGAGATGGAATCTATTGTGATGAGGATGACCAAGGAGATTGAAGACATAAAGAAGAATGAAGAGAAACTTACTCAGTCTTTGAAAGATAAATCTAAAGAATGCAGTCAAATTACTGATGGATTCAATCAGTTGGAGCTTGAATTGGAACAATCAAGGAACAATAAAGAAGAGCTTGAAAGACAGATTGTTACTCTGAGAGATGAACTTGTTGTTGCAAATGAATACAATGAGAAGTTCAATATTAGGTCAACTAAGCTTGATGAGCTAATTCAAAGTCAAAGGAGTGGAAGTGACAAGCGAGGTCTTGGATATGAGAAAGGAGAAAGATTCAGATCTGGACAAAGGAGATTTAGGAAAGTAAATCAGATGAGAAATGCTAGAATGTATCCAGTAAGACAACCCAATGCTCAAAATTTCAATGGATAATGTTTTGTTTGCAATAAATTTGGTCATATGGCTGCTCAATGTAGAAACATAATGAATTCAAGTGGCCCATCATTCTCAAGTCAGTATTTCAATTGCAATAAGTATGGTCAAAAGTCAATTGAATATAGAAATATGTCAAACAACTTTTTCAATAGAAATGTTAGATGTTATACCTACAATAGATTTGGCTATACTGCTAACCAATGTAGATCAAGAGAAAATCAATGGAATAACTGGTCTAAACAAAGAAATGTGGTGTGTTATAATTGTAACAAACCCAATCACATTGCAAGATTTTGTAGTAGGAAGGGTTTGATAAACTAAGGGAATAATATGCAGAAGGATGATAAGGGAAAAGGAAAAGTTACTGCAGATGAGATCAGGAAGCAAATGAAGAATACATGGGTGAAGAAGAGTGCTTATGTTACAGTAAATGAGTCAGTGTCAGAATCTGGTTCTGGAAATTCCTCTAGGAATTAGTTTAAGGCCTCTGGCCTAGGGGGAGCTCTCAAGAAAATATTTTAACCCCCTACCGGTAGTTGGTACCGAAATTTGGTAGATTGCAATGAGTGCATTAGTGATCTACAGATGTTCTGGGAACTCTTCTAAAGAAAATTTATGCAAAACTAAAGGTCTGCAGAAGAATTTTCTTTCAGAGACTATGAAAACAAGGTATCTGAAAGACCTAGGGAAAAAGCATTTATTGTGACAAAAATTTAGGTGTGCAAATGATAAAAGGTTAATTTTATCCCTCATTTGTCACGTTGCATTTCAGGAAGAAGTTTGGAGAGCTCTACAAGTGAATTTTGGAGAGATACAAGTCTGAAGGCGATTCGATGATCAAACCTTAATCCAAAAAAAGGTATATATCTATAAACTCATGAATTTGAAATTTTTGGAAATGGTTTCTCCATTAGTAGTTGATATCAAGGATAGACCCCATTTGAAATTAAAATGGCACCCATTCAAATCCATCAAGACATAACCATTAGGTGCATTTTCTTCCATTCTATATGGTGTTTTGCATATTGAATATATTAAAGCATACATTCATGTGAATGTTGAAGAATTAGGAAGCTCCTAGTTGTTAAACTTGTCTACAAATCACATTGTGGGAGAAGATCTTTATGTAAGACCTGAATTCAAGACTCTAGAGGAGAAGTTCACACAGATTGTGAAGTTTCCCATGTTCGAAGAAAATGAATGGGTTTCGTACATATTGAGTCGAGTGCATGCTGATTTCATGTGGTTAAGTCAACCTTGCAAGATCAAAAAGGAAGCTATAAGGATTGTTACTAGTTTGAATTCATCCAGTGGGTTGCCGACATTGATATCTATGAAGAACCAAACTGTCACTGAGGCAACCGGTTCAATGTTCGGAAAAAGAGCCATGAAAATCAATGACATCATTGAAGTGGATGTGAGATTTTCCTCTATGGTTATTGGTTACAAAATCTATCACTCCAATTGGGATAACTCTGTATACAATATTGCAATCTATACAGCTTATCAGATGGTCAAGGAAAATGCAGATTATGACCTATATGAGTTACTCTGGAGCCAGCTAATTGAAAATCTTGGAAAAAACAAGAAGGATAAGAAGAACTCTTTCAAGTATGGTAATTTGTTGTTATTCCTATTCTTCTATTTCATGAATAAAGTTCTGGGAGTTGGAAAAGTGCAATGGCAAGGTGATAAACTGGTAGTTGTTCAAATCAAAGACATCTTATATAGAATTGGTGATAGCAAAGCAAGGAAAACTGCTATCTAGGGTTATTTCAAAAGTTTTCAGAGTGAAATGCAAGCCAGGGAAATGATTCCTACATCTATTGAGGAAAAGTACAAGGACATTGTATGCTTCATGGTTGGCATTGATCAGTGCTTGATGGAAGCTACATAACCTAGAATAGTTTGGATAATGCATATGGGTTATGAGGTTGAAGAACACATTTTGGAGTTGTATGCTCAACACTTGTTAAGTAAACCTCAGGATCCAACAAAAGAAAGCTTGGTACCTTTGAGGAAAAGAATATGCAAGTGCATGTTGAACTGAAGAAGCTTATGATAATTTGGAAGGTAAGAAAAGAAGTTGAAGCTTAAGTAGTGAGGGAAGCTAGGAGGAAAAGAGAACAAGTTGAAGAAGGAGAGCCTGCTAGAATTGAGTCTGCTAGTCTAGCAACATCCTCTACCAGATCTAGATCTACAAGGGGCTCTACACTCTCATTCGGTCCTGCAAAGAAATCAAGCCTTGTAAAAGCTCAATTCAAGACATTTGGTAGAGAAGGAAAGAGGAAGAAGGAAAAAAGCACAATATTTTATGTTGTTGTAGAAGAAGATGAAGAAATTGAATCTGATGAAGAGGTAAGAGAAATTAAGCATAATGGCACAAAGGCAGCAAAATTCTCTAAGGACAAGCCCTCCAGTGAAGAGAAAGCAAATAAAAAGGTAAACAATGATAAATCAGGTATGTCTGTAGAGGAAGTGGAAAAAGCGCTGATTAAGGATTGTAATCTCAAGCCACTTTCTAAATAGTATGACACTTTTGATAGTGTCAGTCAGATAATTCTCAAGGAAGCTACAATAAATTATTTGAATAATTTCAATATGACTCTCATAGAAATAATGTATGAGTTGCCTAAAGGGCTATATGAAGTTTTAGAAATGAGGAGAGTAAATGCAAGAACTGAAGAAGAAAAAATGAGAGAATGAATACTTGTTGATCTGTGTCCAGTGATGTCAATAGAAGAAATGAAGAAGATTCTTAATAATGCTAAGAAATATTTTAAGAGAAAAACAAGGGTGAATAAGTTGATGATTGGGAAGACTAAAGAAGTAGCAAAAGATACTGAGAAAATTCTCAAGGCAGTTATGTTGAAGAATAGATATACTGTTGTTTCTGAAGAAGCTCATGATGAAAAAGTTCCATTTGGTCCAATAATTGAAGAAGGGAAAGAAGACACATTTGAGGATACTTTGAATCCTCTAGACATGCAAGATACTAAAATTCCTATGGATAACATCCTAAAGATATGTCGGTTGAGAAGTAGAGATTCCTAAAGCCAAGGAAGAATATTTGATTGAAGAAAGGAAGGCTGAGGAAAAGGAAGTTCCTATGGAAGCAAGAGACACTGCTAAGGTAGTAAAGGAGTTCTTAGAAGAACAACAGAGGAGTTTGATCCCTGAATTGGTTAAAGGTCCTATCAACTTGGCCACTCTATCTCCCATTGAGAAGTTGAAAGGTAGCATCATTTTCTCGGCCAAGGCAAGGGAGGAGATATTGAAATCTCACATTGAGGATAGTGATTTGCTAAGTATTGCATCCAACATCTTGGAGAATATCATGCCTACATATGACAAGGACTCATCTGATTCTCCATCCAGTTAGCTGAAGAAACTTTCAACTCTATAAGTACTCACTTTGAGTCCCTTGAAAAGTCAGTTGTGGATAATGTTCAGAAGGAATTTGATGCAAATAGGTTCAATAGATTGAAGAGTATGATTTCCAATGATAAATATTTGTTAGCTACCTATGTAAAGAACATTCAAAGTGCATTATCTAAAGGTGGAAACATTTACAAGTCATGCTTATCTTCGTTGAAATTCACTAAATACACTGAGAAGAAAATGAAGGAATATGAGAAACAATTAGCAAATATCTCTCAAGCCTTTGATCCTCTAACCGTTTCTAATGGTAAGCAAGAAGGTCAAGTCATATCGATACTTGAAAAGATTAAAAGTTTGAAGCATGAAAATGATAGAATTGTTGAAAGAGTATGTGAGCTTAGAGGACTAATTGGTCCTAAGATGGAGACAATTCTTAGTGCATTGAAGGAAGCACACAATGCTATGGCGGTCAGTGATCCGACAATTTGTACATGTTATATTTTTGTTAAAGCCGACATATGTTTGATGAAATTACTTGATGTGGATATATATAATCAATTACTCATATCATTTTGAGGTGTATTGATGTGTGTTGTAATGTGATGTGAAATTCAAAAGGATTGTAGAGTGATTTTGCACAATTTCACTTGTGCAGAAAAGGATTTTTTATCCGAATTAAAGTAGACAAAGTTTGAAGAGTAGAATCAGATAGATTGTGAAGAATGCAATTAATGTGCTTAACCAAAATTGTAATCAGGAATTAGCAGATGCTATTTTCTCAGTTCAAATCTTCTGGATGTAATCCAAATGTTTTTGTAAGACAGTGAGTCTTCCTTTTGTATTTGAGTAGTGAGCTCTAGGCAGTGTTCCTGAATGCATGTACATTCCCATTTGTAAACACTTATATTTGAGTATACTCATATTGTGTATTGATCTCCATCATGGTTTTTCCCCCGATAGGGTTTCCACATAAAAAATTCTTGTGTTGTGGTGTTGTGGTTGATTGCTTTGTGTTCTTGCATCTTTCTTTTGCTTCAATTCTATAAGTGGTTTAGAGAGCAGGTTAATAAAGTTAAATTTTGCAGAACACTAATTCACCCCCCTCTCAGTGTTCTTTGATTCCAACATACTTAACCATGAATTTCCCACAAACAAGATATTTCTTAAACTTATCTAATGCATGCATGTTGCCAAAATTTCTTTATCATAGATAGAGTATTCCTTTTCCAATTGGTTAAGTTTCCTACTCATTCTAGTGTCAAAAAAAGGGTCCTTTGACTTTTTCACACTCATTTGGGTCCTCGTGGATTTTGGCTTAATGTTGCCTTGATTTAGTGTTTTAATGTGGATAAGACATTCACATTAGGTCTTGGGCCCTTGTGAACTAATGGAATTTAATGGTGCCTTCTAAAAGTGTTGTAAAGCGTTGTAACACACTTTCACACTTTTCTAGGGTTTTATCAAATAACTAAGCATATAATAAGCATAGATTTAATCATAATCAACCTTAATCTTTCCTTATTTGGAGTGTTGTAAATTGTTGTATCACACTTTCACATTCCTCTATGCTTGTCATTAATAATTGGGCTTCCTTATGCTTTAATTGGCCCTATTTTGCATCCACAAGACTCATTTCTTACATCTTTTTGAGGATAATCCCAACACCAATTAGTAACCAATCATATTTTATGTGTTCCTATCTTGTGTGGCCCAAATTTATTGTCTGGGAATCATTTTCCACCTTGGGAAAATGAGTCCCACCTAGGTCTTTTCGGCCTCGATGCAGGTTTCACACATTTCTAAGCATTTTTCATTTTTGGTCCCATACATTATGTCTAGTGGGACTCATTCTCCACCTTGGGCGAATGAGTCCCATGTGACCAAAATTCAAATTTATGGCATGATTTTATTCTCCTAGATCTAATTTCGGCTTGTAGTGTTGTAATTTCAAGAATTATTGCATAATTAATTATAAATACAAGGTTCTTTCACTCATATTTTCACCTAGCATTCAAGAGATCACGTAGCAAGTTCACAAGAGCATTCAAGGGTAGATTATCAAGCATTCAAGAGCATGCTTCAAGTATCAATAATCATGTCAAATATTGCATTCCTCGTGTTTTTGATTGTGCTAACAACTATGATGTAGAGTTCATGATCCAAGCAAGTGTTTCAAGCAAGATCTATCTCCTTCAAGCTAGATTCAAGAACCACATCCATTGCATCCATTTCAAGCATAATTGCAACACTTAATTGCAAGGGTTTGGTGAGTTGCAACATTGTCTTTTTTTCATTCATCATTCTCCATTGATATTTTCTTTCATTTCAAGGTTTAATTACCAACAAGGGGTTTGACCAAGGAAAACCCCTATTCCCTAACCCCACAACATTTTTCCCTCTTCTTGTGTGTGATTTCTAGGGCTAGGTTACATATTTTCCAAGAAGAAAAGTTGGAGAAAATTTATCAATTCCCTAAGTTGTCAAAGTTGTAATCAAGTCTTGGAGAAGCTTGGAGAAGCTCTACAGGTGGAAATTTGTAATTTTAGATCTGGAAACTAGTCAGAAAGAGCAAAGCAGGCCGAGAGGCACAAAATCCAGTTCAAAATTTCTAGAAAAGTAGAAGTGGATTGATTTGCCACTATTGGAGAATGAGTCCTACTATACATGCCTAACAGAGGTTTTTGCATATTTGGATACCCTTTTGGCTAAAACCTACTCCTATACATTTTCCTAGAAACTGGATTGATTCACCCAAATTAGCAAATGAGTCCCAGTCAACATCAACAGTAGATTTTTTAGTGATCCAGACCTCCATTCTATCTTCTTCATTCTTCCAGGTGCAAACTTTTAGTTTCATAGCTTTCTATTGCATTTTGTTCATCTTTCTAGGTCATTTAGCATTAGCTTGCATTCAATTAGGGTTTTACATTGTGTTTTTCATTTCATTATCTTTTCCAAGTTTACACTTGGTTGTGAACCCCTCATTAGATCCCATTCAGCCACTAGGATGGTCCCTTTGCTATATTTAAATATCCTTTGTATTGAAATATCAAGGATTTGTTCTTGAATGAAGAGTAATGAAATTTCCTCTCTCCTTTTAGGTCCAAAACCCTACAAGCGAAAGAGAGAGACGACTTATTTTTGTCTTTTCATTTTGGTGAACCTACATTTAGAGCATCATAATTCTGATTTGGAGTGCATTTACATCCTAGATTTAGCTTGCATTAACATTGCATTAGGTTTTGCATTGGTTAATTTGTATTCTAGGGTTTCAAATTTTGTATTAGTGAAAAGATCATTTAGTTTGCATTATTGCATTTAAATTCATTGAAAATCAGTAATATTCTGCATTTGCATCTCAGATTTGCATCAGAAAACGTAAAAATCATAACTCAATTCAAATTTTTTAAAATATTTCAAAAAAAATAGTACCTGGACTCATTTGCCACCTTGGGCAAATCAATCCCCTTGCATATTTTGCACTTCATTTTCTAGCATTTACAATTCATTTTCTGAGTTTCTGTTTGTTGTTATTATCTCTTTGTTTCAGTCTACAAACTTTTTGTTTCATTCAATTAATTGCATCTAGCTTAATATCATTTATCTTGTGCATTGCTTAAAATCAAGATTACATTCACAACATTGTTGCATAGTTTAGAATCTGAAATTTCCATCATGGATATGTGCTTTAACAAGCTTTGGATGTCATTAAATTCCTTAGTGGATGTGTCAAGTTGTGCTTTTGGAAATGACCCTAATGACATTGAACTCACTCATGCTCACTCAACTCCTAATGCATGTCCTCCTCATGGTGTTTACATCATTGGAGAAGATGATGATAGCATGAATAGGTTCCTAAATGATTATCTTGACAACCTTGAAGCTAATGCATCCTTCTATCCATCCATGAAACAACAAGATCTTCCTACAATACCACCTCTTGAGATGTTTAGTTACTCACATTGTGAAAAAAAAGTTGAACCTAAGATCCCTACAATAGGTGAATCTAGACAAGAAAACACTCAACCATTTTATGATAACAAAGTAATAGACACTCCCATCAATCTTAAAGAAACATATGGAAAAGGTTACACAATCTTGAGTAGACAAGGATGTGACACAAAAAGTGAACATGAAATTCATCAACTCCTAGAACAAATACCAATGAATGAAAACACAAAGGGGTTAAGATATCAAGATCCCTCTCATAACAAAAAGCCTCCCAGAGAATATCTAAGGCTTCAAAGTGATGGTACGGTGATCTTGGATTCCCCCCCCTCCCCCGATTTGAATTTCCTTCTTCCTAAAGAGCAACCAATCAATCATAACAATAACAAGGATGAGAGGATCGCCTTGGGTCCTCCTACTCCACATTCAACTAAATAAAAGGGTGAATCTAGTAAATGCAAGAGGCCTTACAAGTTATAAAAACTAAAGTATCCTTGTCCACCACTTGAAAGTGAAAGGAAATTACAAATACTTTTAAACAAAGAACTAATAACATTACCACGTATGAATAGATTTGTACTATATACTAAAGATTCAAAATTCCCACATTGTGCATATCATCAAATTCTCGGACACACTACCAATGAGTGTCATGCATTCCAATTAGTATTACAAAAAATTTACTTTTATGGCAATGATTTCCATTGTGTGATTGCCTAGTTTAATATTGTTTCACCCTTGTCATGTAATAGTTGTAGAATATTCTATTCTCACTATTACATGATTGCTTTCCCCCACTAAGTGCAAGACAAGAATGGGCCGAGGTAGGTGATGGGAAAGGTCATGTAATAGTGAGAATAGAATATATTCTCACTATTACATGACCTTTCCCA
>VDFB02252616.1:190367168-190414217 GCA_007258455.2 Sequoia sempervirens | reverse complement strand
AGATGGAAAAGAAGTGCAATCTGATTCCAAAAAAATTGAAAAAAATATTTTTAGAATCTACAGACAAAATATGACAAGACTCTAGTTTACATCATCTTCAAATTCCTTACGGTTCAATCACTATAGGTTCCCGAATGTGGAGATTGTGTTAAAAAAAAATATCAGTGTCCAGTTAGGCCAAAAAGTGTAAACCACTATTGTGGGATCACCCATTGGATATTGATGTTGCTTTGACATGATGATTCTCCCTATTCAATAGGAGAGATTGGGGGTCTTGCAGTTATGAGAGACATTCCCGAAGGCATGGAGATTGATTCCACAGCTTGTACAGACAAATAGAGATGTGATTGAGGCATGTGGACTGACATCATTACTTGAGATGCCTGAGGTGCGTCTCAACAGAGGTTTATTGATAGCACTTACAGAGAGGTGGCATAGCAACATGAACACCTTTCATTTAACGACCAGAGAGATCACCGTGACTCCAGAGGATGTGTATCGCATCTTGAGGATTCTAGTTATGGGAGAGATAGTGATTTTTGATGCCTGGGAGGTAGGAGGTATGGATGCTTTGAAACAGATGTTCAGAGATGATCATATTATAGGATATTATATCTCATGGGCAGAGATGATAAATTCATATGTGCCTTTACCCTCTGTACTTGCAGGCTTCATTGGAGGTGTTTTGTGCCCTGACCATAGGTTGAAGGGTTTTACAGTCGGGTGGGGTCATGTACCGGAGAGTATGGTGATGTAGGGTACATGATATGCTTGGGGATCATGCATGCTTGCACACTTATATGATGAGTTACACCATATTGTGTATGGTGGAGGCCAGAGTTTTGCTGTCGGTTGTTCGCTGTTACAGATATGGGCATGGGAGCACTTTTTTGTTATGCATCCATTGACTCGTGGACGAAGGCCTATCGATTGACCATATAGATTCAGATATACCAATATCATTGCTCAGCCTAGGTTTGGAAAAATAGATCATTGGCAGTGTCTTTTGGATGATCTCAAGATAGTATGCTGGCGGCCCTATGTAGATTGTGAGGCATGGCCAAAGGATGCTAGGGAGATGCCTTTTGTCTTCACGTCTAGATATCTGATTGGACATACTCCTTGGATTATTGAGAAGTTTCTTCTTGGTCGAGTGTGGTGACAAATTGGTCAGCCTTAGGGTATGCCACAGGGTTCGACTATTTATGCACGTTGGCAGTAGGAGTTGACAGTGTGGGGTCCATGAATTTCTTATGATGCAGTAGTGGCAGAGTTCACTAGTTTGGGAGTACAGATGTGGGAGTACAAAGCAGACATTCTTGATGGTGGGATGACTCCAAAGTATGGTCAGTATGTGTTGGAGCATCCTGTGCCATGATTATTTGATCCTAACGAGCCTGTCGCTCTAGTTGCAGAGCAGAGACCACACAGAGGTGGACATAGGCGACAACAAGAGGAGGCTTCAAAGGGTGATGACTCTAAGGAGGAGGATGATGATGATTCAAATGGGGATGGAGATGGCAGTGATGAGGAGAGTGGGGATGATAGTGGTGGAGGAGGTGGCAGAGGTAGCAGAGGTAGCCGCAGAGGTGGACTGCAAATGAGACATTTAGATCCATCATCTTCAGTAGATCTAGTTAGACTGAGTCAAATATCTACCTTGCAGAGTAGAGTGCAGAGCTTACAGGGTTAGCTAGCATAGGCACATGCCTTGATTACATAGCTACAGGGATAGTTGACTACAGTGACTGCTGAGAGAGATACAACGAGGTGATAGGGTGAGGAGGCCATGGCCTTAGCTGACAGTCTACAGAGAGTAGCAACAGGTGATAGCATGATGAGAGAGCTGACCAAAGCCATTCAGGAGGTAGAGTTCTATAGGATCAGATACCATGATGCAGTGCCACCCAAGCAAAGACTAAGTTATACATAGTCTCGTTCTACGCATAGTCATTCTTAGGCTACTAGTAGGGGTGTATCGTAGCCATTACCTCGAGGAGGAATATCAGGGGCGGGTGGAGTAGGTCCATCGAGTGTAGGAGGGACAGGTCCCAGACCAGCACCATTAGAGGATAGCATAGCATAGTACTTTTTGCATGATGTTTTATCATTATGAGACATTTGTATACACACTGATATGATCCCATTTTTGAAATGTTATGTCTCGTATAGTTGACATCTTTGTACATTTTGACATTCATTTTTGAGATATATGATATGCAACGATGATTTATTATGTGATGAATATATTTATTTGCTATATGCATGATGTTTTATGTGATGGTGTCACGATGTTAATACCTATGATGTATATATATGCATGATTTATGATGTGGGAAATTAAAGTGCAATGTTATGATATGATTGAAATCTATTGATGAACAATTTTATGAATATGAAATGATAGATGGTACAACTTATGAATGCTTATGAATTTTTTGATTATGATGTATGCTATGTTTTTATGATTTTCTGATGCAAATATGTATGAAAAATGTATGAAATGATGTTTTTGTGAATGTCAAAATGTACTCAGTCATTTTAGTGGAAAGACATGAAACATTTGATACTTTGCCAGCCTTTGGAAAAATCTATAAATGCAAAATGCAAATTCTAAAATGAATGCAATCTATACTAACCATGCAGGGTATCTATACAATATTGCCATTCTGAGAGCTTATTTGTGCTTTTTGTGTCATCATAGAGCATTGAAATGTTGAAAGTTAATACAAGCATCAAAGGGTATGTTAGCACCAGTGATGACCTAAGTATTACTTTCATGATTTTTGATATAGCAAGATAATACAAGAATCTAGGTATAATTGAACAAAGATGACCTGAGTATTGCTTGCATAATCAGACAAGAGTTAACCTGTTTCCTATGCAAATTCTGAAATGTCATCAATAATACGTAGTAGAGCATGTCTCACGACCAATTTTCATAGTACTAATGATTTCCTCGCAAACAACAAACAAAGAAAAATCATACTCCTTCCTTGCTTTTCTAGTTCAATACATAATCGAATTGCTCCAAAGATATGATAGAAAATCAACCTACAATTCAAATTTTGCTTAAAGTATTATAAACATTATTCAGATTAAGATCATCCAACTTGGTTATGAACATTGATGTTTGTGTTTTGATTAACATTGTTTTGACCATGTTGTTTGATGTCGTTGGAATTGAGTGATTGTTTTGGTTTTGTGGTTGATTTGATATGTCAATGTATGTTGTGTTTTGTCAAATTGTTATTTGTCTGTTTGTGATGTTCGAAAAGCTCGTTACCCCTCTCTTGTTTTATTCTATTTTTTTTCCCCCAGTGTAAACACAACCTAAATAGTATGGATATGTAAAAATTTCATCAAGCCATGATGAAACACAAGGATTCCTGTTGTATGATATGGATATGATAAGATATGTACAGATGATAGATATGGATAGATGATACCATAAAGTGAATGTAGGACATAAGTTAATAGATAGAGGAGCCAATTTTGATCACAAGTAGCGCATGTTTGCCAAGTTTTCACCACTTGTTTTTATTGCACTTTTTGCAAGACTTTTTCTGATTTTTTTGATTTTTTTAAGGACTTTTTCTGATTTTTTTTATTTTTTTAGGACTTTTTCTGACTTTTTTAAATTTTTTTAGGACTTTTTTTTTTATTTTTCAGGACTTTTCTGATTTTTTGAATTTTTGGGACCTTTTCTTATTTTTTTTAATTTTTTTTAGGACTTTTTTTTTCTGATTTTTAAATTTTTTAGACTTTCTCATTGTTTTGATCTTTTAAGGACTTTTTCCTCGATTTTTTTTTTTTAAGGACTTTTGATTTTTTTTTTATTTTTCGGACTTTTTTTGATTTTTTTTAATTTTTTTTAGGACTTTTTCTGATTTTTTTAATTTTTTTAGGAATTTTTATGATTTATTCTTGTATTTTTAGTTTTGATGATTCAAACATAGAACTTCTTCAAATGAATGCTATTGATCGGCTCTTCAAATAGGTCCCCTTCTGACGTAGATAATTGATATGCTTCAGAACCGTATGCTGCAATGATGACAAATGGACCAAGCCAATTTGGTTCAAATTTTCCTTTCTTTTCTCTATCTTGCTGATTGCATGGATTTTCTCTCAAGACTAAGTCACCCACTTGAAATGTCCATTGTTTAACTCTGTGATTGTAGCTATGGGACATAATCTGTTGATAACCCTTCAAATGATTAGCTGCATGTTGACGTCTTTCATCTAACAATTCAAGCTCTTACAGAAGAGATACTCGGTAGTCTTCATTATATATCAATCCTTTGAGTGAGACCCTAAGCGAAAGTATTTCAACCTCTAGTGGTAAGATCACTTCTGCTCCATATACCGAGGCATATGGGGTAGCTCTTGTTGGTGTGTGAATGCTGGTTCTATATGCCCACAAAGTTGGATTTAACTGGACATGCCAATCACGACCAGCATCATTTACCGTCTTCTTCTAGATTTTCAAGATTGTTTTTTTTGAAGCTTCTGCTTGACCATTTCCTTATGGATAATAAGGTGTAGAGAACCTGTGTTGAATGTGAAACCTTTCACAAAGTTCATCAACATCTTGATTTTTAAAAGGCCTCCCATTATCAGTAATGATAGAATTAGGAATTCTATATCTACAAATGATGTAATTCAGGATGAATGAAGAGATTTGTTTACCGGTCATAGTCATCAAAGGAACACCTTCGATCCATTTTGTAAAATACTCTGTGGCCATGATGATGAATTTTTCCAACAAGATCTAGTCCCCATTGAGAAAAAGGCCATGTCGGAGTGAAAGGCTATAGTTCCTATGCAGGTGCATGAATAAGATTCCCATGGATCTAGAATTTAGAACACTTCTTGACAAAAATAAAAGATTCTCTCTCCATGGTAGGCCAATAATATCCCATTCTAACAAGTTTCTTGGCTAAGGTTAAACCACTTGAATGAGTTCCACAAATACCACCATGGACCTCTTGTAAGGCTTTTTCAGATTCGTCACATTCAAGACATCGAAGGAGTGTACCATCAAGACCATGTCGGTAAAGAATATCGGCAATCAGGGTATAATGAGATGATTGGCATATGAAATTCCTTTTTTGATTTCAGGATAAATCTGGAGGTAAGATGTTATTTTTCAGATAGGTATAAATCTTGCCATATAAGGGTGAATTAGAACTGATTAAATGGCATATGACTTGGGTCTCAAGATTATCATAGGCGGGAGAAAATAATTGTTCCACCAAGAATTCGTACTATTTTTTATTTTCTTGTAATTGTAACAAGGAAGCAATTGTAGCCATTGCATCTACAACTTTATTATCAATCCTTGGGATTTGTGAAAACTTGATTTCCACAAAATACTTTTTAAAATCATCCACCATCTTCTTGTAAGGTAGTAGCTTATCATCTTTATTCTAATAATCATCATTGATTTGATTAATGACAAGTTGTGAATCACCATAGACTTGTAGTTCTGTAATCCGCTAGTCTAATGCTATCTTTATTCCTATGAGCAATGCTTCATATTCAGCCATGTTATTCGTGCAAGGAAACATCAACTGATATGATTTTTGAATGGTATATCCTTCAGGTGTGACAAAAAGAATCCCTGCCCCCGAGCCTTGTTGCCTGTAGGATCCATAAAAGTACAATGCCCATGATTTTTGAATTGTTGTTGTGAAGACATCTACATCAGGAAATTCAATGTGCATTGAGTTTTCTTCTTGTAAAGGTGCTTCAGACAACTAATCTGCAATAACCTGTCCTTTTATAGCTCTTCAATCTACATAGTGAATGTCAAACTCACTTAAGATCATTACCCATTTTTCAAGTCTTCTTGTTAAGGTAGCTTTGCTTAAGAGGTATTTTAGTGGATCAATTTTGGTTATCAGCTTAACTGTATGAGCCAACATATAGTGTCGCAACTTTTGGGAAGCAAACACTACTGCTAAGCAAGCTTTTTCAATGAAAGTGTAGTTTAATTCATGACTTGTTAAAGTTCTGCTGATATAGTATATAGCCCTTTCTTTACCTATAGAATCCTCTTGTGCTAGTAGCACTCCCAAAGATACTTTTGTTGCTGAAATATAAAGTATGAGGGGCTCTCCTAGAACTGGTGCAATTAGGACTGGTGGATTCATAAGATATTGCTTGATTTGATTAAATGTTACTTCACACTTTTCCTCCCATTTGAATGGGACATTTTTATGCAATAGATGTGTAAATGGTAAGCTTTTGTTTGCCAGTTGAGCTATAAATCTCTTGATGGATTGTAGGCATCCTTGCAGAGATCAAAGCTGACTGATATTTCGAGGTGGCAGCATGTCCATTATAGCTTATACTTTTTCTGGATCAACCTCTATGCCCTTTTCTGAAACAATTTATCCCAGGAGTTTTCCAAATTTAATGCCGAAGACACATTTCTTTGGATTGAGTTGAACATTGAACTTCTCCATTCTGACAAAGATTTTTGACAAGATTTCAAGATGTCCTCTTGTGTGAGATTTGGCCAATAAGTCATCCACAGTCTTCCATGAAGGTGTGGATCATGTCATGGAAAATAGTTGTCATTGCTCTTTGATAAGTTGCTCCTACATTCTTTAACCCAAATGGAATTACATTCCAACAATAGGTACCCAAAGGACATGTGAACGTTGTTTTATCTTGATCCTCTGGTGGAATCTTTATCTTGTTATATCCTAAAAATCCATCCATCAATGAATACATTGCATGGCCAACAGTTAAATCAACAATCATATCTATGTTTGGCAAAGGAAAGTCATCTTTGGGACATGCTTTTTTCAAATCCCTAAAATCTGTACAAATTCTAATCCTTCCATCCGGTTTTGAAATAGGTACAATATTGGAAATCCATTCTACATATTCAATAGACCGAATGAATCCAACATCTAAAAGCTTCTTTATATATTCTTTAACAAATAATGCAACATGTGGATGCATTTTTCTGAGTTTTTGCTTCACAGGTTTTGCCCCTACATTTATGGATAGATGATGCATTATCAGATTAGGATCCAATCCTGGCATATCAGCATATGACCAAGCGAAATTGATTTGATTCTCCTTCAAAAACCTTATGAATTTTTGTACTTCTTCCACTGTTAATGATGCTGCTAGTTGCAAGATTTTTGGCTACTCTTTTGTACTTATGTTGATTGATTCTATAGACTCAATCAAAACATAAGATCTTTCTTGATAATTTTTTGGAAGAGTGTCAAGTTTCTCATCCTTTAGTGCCTCAAAAAGGTTTTCACCATCGGATTTGCTCTTTATTTTTCTCTTGTTGTGATCTACCACTGCCATTTTTCGGTTTTCACTGATAGATCCATCTTTTATTTCATTTATTTTGTAGCTAAGAGACTTGACACCCTCCCTATCAAAATCTTGACTATGAGATTCTTGGATGAAACAATTGTTTTCTTGACTAGATGGACAAAGGAAATTTACAATATCCTCATCATCGTGGAATGTAGGGATATGAATAGGTGCATCATCATCCCAATCAATAAGTTTCAGATAGACTAAAGGCATGGAATCATTAGGTTGGGTAAGGTCTTGAGCTATCAAATTCATGATATGGTTGTCATTTTCATGATGGATAAAGTCTATGATGATATTCTCCTGTCAATTATCAATCTCGTTAAAATCTGAATCATCCTCACTTGAGGCATGATCACTGTGTAAAACATAATCAAGTGGAGGCCTTGAGCCCTCCCCTTGTAAGAATGTGGGTACGAATTTGTGTATGAAATCCACCCTTTTCTTTGTTAAGAATGTATCATCAGAGACATCATCCCATTTGTATTCATTAGAATTAGTGTCTGAGCTATTCTGCAATTGGAAAACTGATCCGTAAATTTTTTGTAGAGTGACATCTTCATGGGGTTTGTCTAAAATTGGTTCTACTTCATGAGTTTGATGTGTTTGCTATGAAGTTGAATCCTCTATATCTTTGCCATATCCAAGTCCTGTTTTATCATTTGGATGTATTGAAATAGGTTGAATTGGCTCAATGGTTCCTTCTTTTCTTTTCCCTATAGGACTACTTCCTTCATAGCCCATTCGTTGCATGATAGTATACCCTTTGCCATATTGTTTGGTAGCTAACTTGATGTGCAAGAGAGATTCATCTTCATCTTTGTATATCTAGCTTAGTATGTCCCTATCTTCGGCTTCTTCCTCAGTGGTGTTAGCTTTAATGAATTGTCCATCAAACTTTGTGATTGGCATAGAAGCTTGGGATGTAGAGGTTGTTGTGATCTTTTGATTTGATAGGGTTGGCTGATCATGTGACCTTGGAGAAGGAGGTAAGGTAGAAAGGGATAGCGAATATTCGCCTACTCCTTTGTATTTGAAATGTAGCTTGGTGTCAAGATTCTTTGTTAGTTCTTGCAATTGGTTTTGTAGATTTGAAGAAGAAGTAGTAAGAGCCTCCCTATTATGTGGCACAAAGGTGTCTTGAGTTGCTCAAAGATTTGAACAAGTTTGGGTGCTATTGTAATCAACTTGTATAGTTATTTCCTATCCATCATACGGAAACTTGATGCATTGAAGATACGTTGATGGTACTACTTGCATATCACGAATCCATGGGCGACCCAAAAGTATGTTATAGGAAAGATCACGATCTAGAACCTGAAAAAATGTATTTTTCACAACAGGTCCCACTCTGATAGGTAGCATTATTAGTCCTTTAGAAGCTCTTTCTTCATCATCATATGCCTTGATAGCTATTTTCCTTCTTGGATCAATGGAATTTTTTGATATTCCTAAGGCATGTATTAGCTTTAAGGTACAAATGTTTAAACCGGCTCCTCCATCTATCAAGACACGTCTGATTCGGTGTTTATGGATCATGACTTCAAGATAAAGCGATGAATTATGTAGATGTGTCATGGAGGCATCATCTTTTTCGGAGAATGAAAGACAAATGCGGGAAGACAAATGTCCCACCATAGTTTGAAATTTGTTTATATCTAGATCAGTGTCAATAGTTGTGTTAACAAGAGCTTCCTCTAAAATATTCTTTTGTACGGGGGATATTTTGAGAAGTTCAAGAATGGATATTTGAGCTGATGTTTTTCTCAGTTGATCAACTAAATTATAATGAGTTGAAGGAGGAATAGCTGCCTTAGATGAACTTCCTTTTAAAACAACTTTTTCTTGTCCTCTCGTAGTCACATTAACCTATTGATATTCTTGTTTTTCATTGATTTTAATAACATTAACCCGTTGATCATTTACATAGATGTGGCGGATTATGTTGTCTTCAACATTATTTATTCCTTTCACTTTGGTATCTGATGCTTCCCCCTTTTGATAGTTTGGTAAAGGATCTTTGAATGCTTGATGATTATCATTGGTATGATGTCCTTCAATTGTAATGGTGCCATTGTCAATTAAATCTTGTACTAGATTTCGCAAGGCTTGACAGTTATTTGTTCTATTACCTTTACATTGATGATAATTGCAATAATACGAGTCATTCCATGATGGTGGTTTGACTCGTGGCTTATAATCTCTTTGTGGTGGTAAGGTGATAACCTTATTATCAAGAAGCTCCTTGAGAGCAGACTCAAGAGATTGACCCAAAGTGGTAAAGTTCCGTCGATTTGAAAAGAAAGGAGATCTTGGTAAATTTGATGTTTGGGTATTGCCAAGATTGTTATTGAAATTACCACGATTATCCTTGTTGTTTTGATTGGTCATGCTTTCTTGGTTAGAGTTCATTCCTTGTTGATTGTTGCTTCTTTGTTGGTTGGTATTTCCTTGTTGGTTGGTATTACCTTGTTGATTGTTTTGTGGAGCACTTGATAGGTTAAATATAGATGGTCTTGTTCATAGATTGTTTTCATCCACTATACCAACATTGACAACATTTTTATTTTTGTTCCAAAACCTTGTTTTATCATTTTTGTTTTGGTTGGATGAACTTGGATTATCAAGTTTTATCACTCCTCTTTTGACCAAAGCACCCTCAATGGTGATTGCGTTCTCAATCAGTTTTTCAAAGTTATGAGGACAATGAAGATTAAGCCTGTAGCTTAATTCTTGATCTAGGCTATTGATAAAGATATCCATCTTTTCCTTTTTAGGAATAGGACGGGAATATCGTGCAAACAATCTTCTCCATCTTTGCAAAAATGTAGTGAAGGATTCTCCTACTTTTTGTTTTGCTTTACAAAGATCAAGCATGCTTAGCTGGTGTTGAATATTGTAGGAGTATTGTGATATGAATTGATTTATCAACTCCTCAAAGGTTTTGATGGGGGGAGTGATTTTGGAAAGCCACTCCATAGATTGTCCACCCAGACTTCATGGAAATAATCGCATTAAGTAGGTATCTTCATAAGCAAATTCTAGACTCATATTTTGGAAATCCCTTACATGTTCAATGGGGTCAGTTTTTCCATTATACCTATCAAATTTAGGGATTTCACAATGTTTTGGAAAAGGGATAATTTGAAGACTCCTATCAAATGGATAAGGAGATATGTCATCCAAAACATACTTCTTTGTTGCACTCCCTTGCATTTCCTTTATTTGTCCTTGTAATTATTTTATCTGTTGAGTAAGGGCACTAAAATCATTAGGAGGAGTTTCAGGATTTGCTTTAATCCCTTCTATGTCAAAATCAGAACATAACTTAGCTCCTTGATTATCTAATGAAAGAAAATGTCTTTCTTTGTTTTGTTCTATAACTCTTTCTATAAGGGTATGGAATTGGGGATCCTATTCTACTTCTTGAAGCTTTTCTTCTGTTAACTCTTCAATATGAAATGGGTTCTCTTCTTTCTCGTTATTATCTCGCATTTTGCTTGTGGTAGTTTCTCCTTCATCCTTTTCTATGTGTTTTCGAGATCTCATGACAATAGTCATAATATTTGCCCCAAATTTTACTACCTTTTGATCAAAAGGAATTTGATAGTGCAATTTTTGATGGATATGAAAGTCACGATAGAATGCAGATTCTATGACTTACAAAGGTTTCTAATATTTTTGCTTGTGTTTTTCCCTAAGTGAAAGGATGAAAATCCTGTTGGCAGGAATGTAAGCAAAAGATCAAGAAAAGGATGATTTTGCACTTTATGAAGTTTGATCGTAGCTTTGTAAAAAGATGGATTTTGTGAGAAAATGCCTATGGTGATTGAGTTCTCTATTGCAGAAATTGATTTGGACGAGTAGAATATTGGATTGCAGGTTGGGGAATATAACAAAAATGAATACGCTGACTATGGTTATGCCTTTGAGAAAGGTCTCTTCTTTGAAAGAAAGCTTGTGAGTATAATGGTTCTACAGCATAATCATCAGTAAAACCCCTAACACAATCATGATATCGATGGATAAAAGTTCCATGTTTAAGTAAAACCTTTCGACTTTGGTACAAGAATCATCTTTTCTTCAATAGTTTCTTGTAGCTAAGTGGTTTCTTCAGTTTTTTGATTTGTTTGAGAATGGATTTCTTAACAAAGGTCATGGATTTCCAATCTCTTAACATGAGGGAAATCAATGTAATTGTGAGTGTTGGATGATCTTTACTGAAATAATGTATAGAAAACACATCAAGAAAATTGTAGAATAGTTGTGTTTAAGTCCTATACTAAACATCAAGTGTATAATCAAAATGTTTTTCAAAAATTGTTTTCATAGGTTTTACACATGATAGATAGATCAAATAGACTCACTCTTAGTACTCAAGTAGGTCATCATAATAATCAACAACCCACATCTTAAAACTGTGTCGACTCACACAGCTGTGTCACCCCGGAAAGGGCGCCCGTGTTTTTGTCTTTTCTAGTTGCATACTCAGAGTGACCGTAGTGGATACCAGATCCCCTGAGCAAACGGTCCTTGGAAGTTATATGGTGAGTATCTTGGGGGTAGATTCTTCCCTCCCCTGCACTGTGATTATGATGATGTTTGGAAACTGACTTCGGTTGGATACTATACTAAGTTCGTAGTAAGGGTTTTCGTTCGATGCAGCAAATGATAGAATCCCTTGAGAGACCTCCCAACCTTTAGAACAAAGGTTTTGAGGATGGTTATCAATGCACACTACTGTCGAATGGGATTTTCATCAACCATCCGCATTTGATTAAAGTGGGTTGGAAAACTTGGCTTTAGTTGTTCCCGCTTAGGTCGTTCCCGTAGGGTGAGTACTTTTTCCCACTACGGCAAGCCTTCTAAAAGGTATTATCAAAGCTTGAAATTGCATGTAATGAAATAGATGAGTTTGGCATTTTGATCATCCAGTTAAGGGGAGAGCATAGGCCTATCACCGTTTTAATCAAAGCAAACAAGAGTTCAATTTTAAGCCCAAATAAACAATTTTCTATGCTAGGTGAAGATATTGCTTCACAAAAACATGGAGTTCTTTTTAGTCCAAAATAAAAGATGAAGTGACTATCCTAGGATTGATTCATTCTTTCCATTTAAGTGACTATCCTAGGATTGCTTAATTCTTTTAAATCCCTTACTGGCCACGGTTGCATCGGATCCAGTCAAACCTTACTTAAGTTACAAATTATAATTGTAGACTTTTTTTTTTTTTAAATGTGCTAAAACAGACATCAAGGGTGCTAAAACAAAGTTAATGGGTGCTGAGGAATCACTTAAGGGCACTATGAAATCTATCAAGGGCGCTGAGGAATCTATCAAGAGCACTGAGGAATATGTCAAAGGCACTGTGAAATCTGTCAAGGGCGCTGAGGAATCTATCAAGGGCGTTGTGGAATCTATCAAGGGCACTGTGGAATATATCAAGGGCATTGTGGAATCAGTTAAGGGCGCTGAGGAATCTATCAAGAGTGTTGTGGAATATATCAAGGGCATTGTGGAATCAGTCAAGGGCGTTGTGGTTTCTGTCAAGGGCATTGAACTGGGTGTGAATTGCGCTGAAGCATGTTTAATGCGCTAATACACTCTTCCAGCTGTAACTTATTAGAAAAACTTACGAAAAGATATTAAAATTGGGGCAAGGGCCCCATGGTGGGTGCCAAAAATGTGTGTGGGAAATGTTAGTATCAAAATGAAATAATATAAACACACCAATGCAACATTAAACTAAAGAAAGCAAGATAAATTGAAATGAAATCAAACAAAGCTTCTTCAGAACTGTTCCATTGTTCTCTATCTCCAGTGATTCTCTTGAAGTTTCTGCTCTTAGATTGTGTAAGCAAGGCTTCTCAGAATGGCAACCTGTAGAACGAGTATGCAAAAAGAGAATACTACTCTATCCTATATGCTGGTGGAGTGAAATGCTGATACGGATATGGATAGGGGCTGTGGATTATGGATGCTATTGAAACTAAGCTATGAGGATGATTGGCCATGATATGCTATGATTCTAAAAGCTATGGATGCTATGGATGTTGTAAGACTATGCTATTGCAATTTTGGTATAGTTTTCCTGTATGAAAGCTTCTATGTTTTTTAGAGAACCGACAGTCCCTTTTATAGCTTTTTGCAGGCAAGAGCCTTGCTGGCAAATATCAATGGCTGTGAGATTTTCTAGTAATTTTGGATGGTGAGAGATGGAGAGGTTGAGAGGAAGATGGAAGATGTTGGGAGGTTGGAGAGAAGAATGGAGGCTTGTCTTCAACCCACAGGAACAAGCTTGCTCAGAAATAGAGAAATTAATTTATGTTTTGGAAGTTTGTTTCACAGTTGTTGGAGATAATCCAATATTAAATAAATAGATTTATTTAATTTCATGTGAGTTTTATTTTTGTTTTTAGGACTATATAAGATTCAATTAAATATTTAAAATATTTAATTGTGAATAGACTTTAGAGGAATTTAATTAAATATCTGGAATATTCAATTGTGAATAGACTTTAGAGGAATTTTAGAAGAGAAGAAAATTTAATCTTTATTTGAATAAAATATTCAAGACAAGATTATATATGATAATTAATATAAATAAATCATAATGTTTATTTAATTAATTAAGAAATGGATAAGAAAAGTGATTAAACAAACTTATTTATTTAATCGAAATGAAAGAATAAATAATATAAATAAATTATTTAAATTTATTTATATGCAGATTGAATTCAGAGATTTAATTAAATATTAAAAATATTTAATTAATTACCAGACTATTGTGATGTGACCATTTTTAGGTGTATACAATAGGTAATTTCTTGTAGGTGTTTCATGGGAGCTATGAGTTGAATCAATCAATTCCAACATGATATCAGAGCCCTGATCTACAACCCACTATTCAATTTTTGGAGGGATCTGACCTTGATATTTTTTATAGTGCATCTTGGAGAAAAATCAGCCTCACCATTAAATCCATAATTATTGAAATCCCTAAGATCGCTTGTCATTTTGCAAAAATCTGAGCAGTTGAAAAAAAAGAAAAATTTTCAGCAATAGAGACCTTTGCACATAAATCCATATAGTCATACGGATCCGTACGACCCCTGTTTCCTTGGATTTTGTGCATAGGAATTCTCAAGTACAAGTTTTTCAATTTCTTTTTATTTTTAGTTTTTGTAATTTCCTTCAAGAATTTTTTATAAAAAAATTTAAAAAGCAATAAAAACAAAGCAAAAAAATCATAAAAAAAAAGGGTTTCAAAAAGTTTTTTGTGAAAATTTCAAATATATATATATATAAGTTTTTTAAAACCCTGGGGTGGCCCCTTTAGGGTACATAGTACCCACTATGTGGGTACCACTGTGGGTCCCCCACTTGCAGTGCCAATGACATTTAAGCTAATAGACCAAAACCATTAACTTGGCGGTGGCCAAGAAAATTCACCAGCAACACAAACAAAAACAAGTACAAAATTCAATGCCCATTGAAAAATCTTCATCCAAAACACAAAAACAAAGTCTTCAAAGATTCTGGTGAATCTCAAGCAGCATCAAGTAATATTCTTTCGATGGAAATCTTTTCAGGAAGTGGCATTTCTTTCTGATGATGGGCATCAAACAGCCAATTTTCAGTTCATGTGTTGTTGATGTCATCATGATGTCATGATGACATCATCAACTATATGACCACTCAACCCCTTCTTAGCCCTGATTTGTCCTAAAGGAACATTTTTTTTCCTTTTGGCATAACTTAGGCATATGGTGTCAAAATCGAGCAAACGAGATATTGTCAGAAAGCTAGTTCCACAAAATTTTCAATGGTGCAAGTCTCATCATCAGATTTTGTTAGTGGTTCCTACTATTCTCAATGAAATTCAGATCTTCATTTTGTGCTTCCATGCTCATAATTTTTTTCTTATATCTTTGATTTTTCATAATTCAAGTGGCATTGGAAATGTATTTCAGACCTCTTCAGATCTATTCATGCACTTTTTCCAGAATATGCTCTAGGTACATTTTATTCAATATTTTGTGTTTTCACACTTTTCTTAATTACTTGGATGTCTTGGCACCTAGAGAGGATCTATTTGTGTGAGATGACATATTTTGATCTAATTTATCAGTACTGAGGTTATAAGTATCTTTTTTTTTTATTTGAGTATCATGGGATTTTTTGTTCACCATGTTGTGATCAACTTGGGCAAGGATAACTATGAGCCTTGGAAAAATGGCATCCTGACACATCTCAGGTGGCTTGATATTTTTCCTTATCTTTATGGCCTCATATCTACACCAGACACACCAATGATTTTATCATCATGGGGCATCATTAGAGATCATATTGTAATGGTTATATGTTCTAGTATTGATATTAACACTATGTATGTTGTATCAGACATTTAATATCCTCACATACTTTGGACACAACTTTGGGATATTCATGGAGACCCTCATATCTCTCCATACCTAAAGGATCCTATTGTATATTTCCTCATTCCTCTTGTAGATATAGATTCCATACCCTTTGATGAAAACACTTTAGAGGAGCTTGAGTATATCATAGGTCTTGCATGTTTTCATGGTTTAAAGACTTGTCTTCATGTTCCGACTTTATAGATTGAGACTACATCATCATGTCTTGTTGTTCCTGATCAGCTTGGCATCACCACATCATTGGCTTCTATATATTTAGTATAGCAGGACATCAAACAACTTCTAGAAATAGGTACTTGGGATTTGTATCTTGCACACATATTATCCTTGTTTGTAGAGTCCTATATTGCAGATCTAGAGGATTACTTTGAGGACATTCATCTCCTCTTTATTGATATCCACATGACCGTTGTTGGCCCACCATCTTCATCACCTTTGCAACATGTTCTATATCAATCTTTAGAGGATTCTAGATTGATATCATCACTTTCCGACATGCGGATGCGTGAGCATTTTTCAAAGGAACACACCATCTATATTTGAATTCCAAAATCACCAATGGATCCTTTTCTTCCCAAGGGGAGAAATGATTTTTACAGGTAGTGGATCATATTATGTCTTCAAGCATACATCATTGGCATGAGAGCTACTTCTTTATGGGGGGTATTCATATCCTCATTTTCTCTCTCCTATCAAGGGGACATCTATTGTACTTGCATAACAACAGTCCTTAGGGGGTCACATTAAGTCCTTCTATCCTTCTTTCTCTAGTACAATCATTTCTTTTACTCTCTTTGGAGAGGAGTTTTTCCCATGTGGTTTTCTCCTTTTCTCTAGTTACGAGAGTTTCATTTATGTACATGCGTATCTCATCAGGCCTTGTATCTAGGACCCATTCTACATTCATTTTAGCTACCTTTATCAGCTGTTTAGTTTCTCCCTAAGTTGATCTTAAGGGGGGGTGTTGGAGTAAACAAGTCATTATCTGATAATTAATTTATCATCAATTAATTATTAGAGGCCATTTTAATTTAGTTCACTTAATCTAAACTTAGGAGTTGATGTTTAATATTTAGTTTGACTCTTATTATTAGATTGGACTAAATTTAGGACAAGTCATCTCATTGCATGAGATTAAAACACTTGTCACTATTTTTTAATCTGCATGTAGGGTTTGCTTGTATATTGCTTATATAAAGTATGCACATTCATTTGTAATATTAATCCAGGTTATTTGCATCAATAATATTTCTTAAGCTATTGAGCACAATCTCACTTTTGATTTTCTCTATTGTGATAGGTAATTTCTTGCTAGTGTTTCATGGGAGCTGTGGGTTGAATTAGTCAATTCCAACATTAGGTAGCCAAAAAAAGTTGCTATGTTATTTTTTTGAAAAAAACAACATCAAATTGTTATGGTCCCCTCTTTTGAACCCTTTAATCTCAAGCATTTAAAAAAAAAAAAAAGTAGTTTAGAAAGTAGACTCAGAGCACTACGATCCTTGTTTTTGTTGCATCTAAAATTTTTGAGTGTAACTATCCTCAATTTCATGTCCCAAGTTAGTATTCCTTGATTCTAGAAAAAAAGTGGCTACTTGGTGGACAAATATTTTAGCACCACAAGGCTCTCTAACAATTCTAGGGTTTTTCACATAAAAGGAGAGGTATGCCAAAAAATTGCAATGTCCCCACTCAAGACTAATGCAAATATGAATGAAATATGCCTAAATAGAATGTCCCAAATGCAAAAAAATAATGAAAGATATTGATTATTAATGCAAAACTAATGAAATGCAAGATGTTTGAAAACATAGTGTGATATGCAAACATCACTAAATGACCTAGAAATGCAAATGAAACAAAATAGAAAACTATAAAACTAAATGTGTGCACTTGGAAACTTATCGCAACTAGAGTGGAGATTGGAAATGCTACTATTTCTAAAATTTTGACCTACTGGGACACTTAGGCCATTCTAGGAAACTTAGTCCTAGATCTAGAAAATTGTTCTAGAGCTTGTTTCAACCAAATGGGTCTGCACTTTCTACTCCTCCAGATATCTAGATTTGAAACTCTAATTTTTGGCACTGTAAGTGACTTGTTGTCGATATTTTTACCTATCCAGTAAGAAGATGACTTCAACGGGTTTACAACTTATTCTTCAATGATTTCCAAACCCTTAAAGTACCTAAATCTGCAAAGACACAAAGAAAGAAAGAGAAATGTTGAATGTTAGGGAATAGGGGTTTGCCTTGGTCAAACCCATTTTAGGTAGTTAAACCAAATGAAGAAATAAAATGAATCATGAACATGAACATGAAGAAATTTAGAAACTTTCCATGATGATAGATCTTGAATTTATGTAGTAATAGATAAATAATCTTCCCTTGAATGTCTTAGAACACTATCTTGATGACTTAAGATGCTAAAACCCTAGCTTTGTTAACTTGAGATGGATGATGAATAATGGATGAATGATGAATGAGTTATGAGTTAGGGTTTAAAGGATTTTTTATGTAGGAAATCAACCTAAAATTCCCATTAATTTGATTCCCAAGGCTGACATGAAGGAAAATTAAACTTAAAACCCAAATTTTCCCACTCCAACCTCAAAAATAACCAAAATGGGACTAAGTCACCAAGCTGGGTGACTTAGTCTAACATGGATGAGACTCATTCACCCAAATAGGTGACGTAGTCCCACACGGGTTCTTTTTCCAGTTGGATTGTTGGGGAGTGAAGAAATTAAGCTCTTATGTTGTTCTAGCCAGGTCTTTGATTAAAATATTCCTTGGGATGCACAATGTGGAGTCATAGGGGCCTATTAATGATGATGTAAAGGGAAATTAGGGCTAGGTACACAAAACTCAATGCGAAAGTGTGATTAAATACACTTTACAACTTTAAAATGAGGTCCACATAGCCTAGAAAGGCACAACATCAAATGTGAATGTGTAAGACACATTACAACACTAGATTAACACTAAGTTTATTTTACAAACCTCCTAGATTAATGTGAGAATTCAATTAAATATATTTTATAACATTGATTTAACGGAAAGATAGGTCCATTAGACTTAAATGCTTAATAAAATTCTAGAAAAGTTTGAAATTCATTTACAATACTTTACAACACCTTTACAAGACATCAATAAATACATTTTATTTAGTTTGCAAGGGTCCAAGACCTAACGTGGATGTGTAAAACATCTCACAACACTAAATCAAGGTGTCATTATGTCAAATTTATGATTAACTATTCCCAAATCAAGTAAGGAAAAAGGAAAACTTTTTCAGTGTCCACATTTAGCCCCTAGTTTAGTGAGAGGATGAATCTACTTCAAACTCACACTAAAGTAGACATTTAAGAAGGGTCTAATCCTACCAATGCTAATGATCTAGGATGAAAAAGATAAAGGAAGTGTTCAATCCCCCAAGATCCAAGATCCTAATTCAAACCAACATAAGCGCAAAAGGACATGCACAAGGTGTAGCAAAATGAGATATGTGATCATGCAATGGAAATAACTAGAGGGAAGAGAAAAGAAAAAATAAAAAGTTGGATAAAGCTTCAACTGTTTATCCAACATGGTGTGTATCAAATCTAGGTTATTTGTCAAAAAATTCATACTCACTCTAAGGTGATGAAACTCTTTGTTGTTCGTCAGGTGAGAAGTCTGAAAAAGGTGAGAAACATACACTCATGGCTGGTATGCACCCACATGCATGCAAGTGGCTATGGGAAAATTCATGCCTCAGATTGAGCTTCCCGCTCAACCATGCCAAAGTTATACCTCTTGAAAAATTTAATAAGGTGCCATAGTGAAAATGATTTTGTAAATGTTTTTGAATGCATGTAAAGATTTTGTTAAAGAGTATTTTTTTTTGTTTGTGCAAGGTCTCATCTTAGAGAACATTGTGCCTAATGTTTCCAAGAGAGGAAAAGTGCAAATGGTCTCATCTCATTTCAAAAGAGGACAAGTGCAAGGTCTCATCCTAGGTAACATTGTACCTAATGTTTCCAAGGGAGGAAATCGCAAGAAAAAAGAAAATTGCACAATGAAATGTGGGTATTGATGTATTCCCCCACTTTAAAGCGGTTGCTAATACCATTACTATGAGAACTTTCTTTAAAGTGGGAGAATATATGAGAACTTATTCAAAAATTTCTATGCCAAGTCATATGTTTCCAATAAACTACGTCATGAAAAAGGTAGGATGTCACATGCATTCCATCTTAAGGCATGTCATCCACATCCCAAGCTTTCTCTTTATGTTCATGAAAGGTGATCAACTAGTCAAAAGAGGAAATGACAAGTGACATAAAAGGACAAGGCCACCTAACCTCTTTCCCCCACTTAGTGCAGGACAAGGTTGAGCCAAAATGATTGATAAGATGCATGGTAAAATGAATATTAGTATCAAGTAGAGGAATGAGGTGCTTGCACATAAGGTAGAGCACCAAACTCCTTAAGGTGTTGGACTTTACTACTCAATGCCTTACATGCATTAGTGGAATGACTGTGAACTCTATGATATGCGCAAAATGAAGTCTTGTAATAGAGTTTCTTTCAAGTTCTTGGAGGAGTCTCGACAAGATACCCTCTTGATCAATGGTAGATATTCTTGTATTATGTGACAAATATTTCTCTTGCTTAGATGGACAATATGTCATATCTACACAAGACTCTTTAAATTGTGAGATTTTGTTCTCTCCTGTATAGAAGGGTGTAAAATATAATGAACTCAAATCATTAGTGTTTTGTGAGATGACATTTATATTAAGTGGGGATGTCTTTGTTTATTTCATTTCTTGCAAAGGGTAACAATCAAGACCACTAGTGTCTATCAATTCAAGATGCACTATTGTTAAAGTTGGCTTAGAGGAATCATGTGTGATAGTGCTGATGTTGAGTGAAGGCTTGGTGATTTCTATCAAAGGAAAATAACCAAGAACCAATACCATGAGATATGTCTTGTGCATTAGGATCAATAGGGACAAAAATACCTTGTTCTCTAGCACCACATCCTTTTTGCACTATATCCAAGTTGTTTCATAAGCTCGTAACCTTTTCCATAAAGCTTCTTCATCTCTATTGGATTTGGTGGTTGTTCATTGTTGATTTTTTCAAATTTTGTTGTGTAATTTGTTGTCTTGTGTTTGAAATTTTTCGAGGTGGATGCTTTCGAAGGGTCTTCTAAGTTTTTTGTTTACATGACTACTTTTTTATGTCCCTTGTTTGTGTCTTTTTTTATAATCTTGTACTCGCCCATGAATGTATGTTTGAAATCTAAGGAACCCCAATCATTGTCTAATAGCTTTGTGATTCACTTGTGTGGTTGATGTTCAAGTGTTTAATGGATTCACTTTCTTTTTCTCGAGTTGTAAGATACTATAAGGCTCAAGATCAATGTCAGGTGTGTACACTTTGTTGTTATATATGTACTTCATTTTGTGAAGAAGAGTAGAAGGAACCGCATTCATTACGTGAATCCTACGGTCTACCTAAGAGAACATTACCTGAAAGTTCATGAGTCATAACATGGATTGATCTATCCAATGTATCCTTTCCAACTATAAGAGGTAAAATGATCACCCCAAGCAGTTTCTTTTTGACATTGTCAAATCCCTTAAGAGATAAAGAACTAGGTTGAATGTTTGATTTATCAATGCCAAGCCTATCCAGAAGGCTCACACTACACACATTAAGGCCAAAGCCGGTATCGACAAGATTTCTCTTTATCCCTTTTCATTTGTATTGAGTTATGATCATGAAAGTGCCATTTTGGTTTTGCAGTTCCAAAGAGGGGAATTTACTTTGGTGCGTTTATTCCTTGAATCATGACTACTATGTGATTTAGCTGAAAATTAAAAGGAACAAGAACTTGTTGCAAGGCTGCTTGAATCATGTTGTGATAGTGAGGAGAGGCTTGAATAAGGTCAAATAATGATATCTTAGTAGGAGTATTCTTAAGTTGCTCAACAATATCATACTCCTTTCCATGAGGAAAACCTGGTAAGATAGGGTTAGATAGGATAGGATTAGGCAAAGGTAAGTTCATCAAGGCTAGTTTGTGTCAATTGTGGATTATTTCTAGTGTTATATGTATGAGCAACGGTATTATGACTTAGTTGTTGTGAAACATTGTGCTTAGGTAGGTAAAGGATAAGTTTAGGTTTGTTTTGAGTTTTAGGTTTGAGTGAAGGGGATAAAGGATGAGTTGAGGTTGAATAATATTAACATCCCTTGGTGAATGAGAGTATAACATGGGCTCTTCATCTTCTTCTATGGGCATAATATCATTATTTTCAATGCTATTTGTGTGTGGAAAATGTTAGTATCAAAATGAAACAATATAAACACACCAATGCAACATTAAACTAAAGAAAGCAAGATAAATTGAAATGAAATCAAACAAAGCTTCTTAAGAGTTGTTCCATTGTTTTCTATCTCCAGTGATTCTCTTGAAGCTGTTGCTCTCAGATTGTATAAGCAAAGCTTCTTAGAATGGCAACCTACAGAACGAGTATGCAAAGGGAGAGTACTTCTCTATCCTATATGCTGGTGGAGTGAAATGTTGATGTACGGATATGCACAGGGGTTGTAGATTATGCACAGGGGCTGTGGATTATGAATGCTTATGAAACTATGATATGAGGATGATAGGCCATGATATGAAATGCTAATATGCTAAACTATGCTATGTTATGATTCTAAAGGCTATGGATGTTGGAAAGCTAATTGACTATAGTTTTCCTGTATGAAAGCTTCTATATTTTTCAGAGACCTGGCAGTCCCTTTTATAGATTTTCATAGGCAAGAGCCTAGCTGGCAAAGATCAATGGTTGTGAGATTGTCTGGTAATTTTGAATGGTGAGAGATGGAGAGGTTGAGAGGAAGATGTAAGATGTTGGGAGGTTGGAGAGAAGAATGGAGGCTTGTCTTCAACCCACGGGAACAAATTTGCATAGGAACAAAGAAATTAATTTTCTGTTTTGGAAGTTTGTTTCATGGTTGTTGAAGATAATCCAAATTAAATAAATAAATTTATTTAATTTCATGTGATTTTGATTTTTGATTTTAAAACTATAGAAGATTCAATTAAATATTTGAAATATTTAATTGCAAATAGACTTTAGAAGAATTAAATCAAATATTTGAAATATTTAATTGTAAATAGACTTTAGAAGAATTAAATCAAATATTTGAAATATGGAATTGTGAATGGACTTTAGAAGAATTAATTAAATATTTGAAATATTTAATTGTGAATGGATTTTAGAAAAAAATTTAGAAGAGAAGAATATTTAATCATGTGGCGTGCACCAAATTTGGTGTGTACCAAATGTAAAAGAAAAATAAAATCCCAAATCATGTTTCAAACCCTCATTTTTCTTCAACTTGCGGCTTGGCTTGGAGGATTGGAGGTCTACAACTCACACTCGCCAAATTTCATCCATTATTTGCATAGTTAGCTTGCTATCTTTCACGAGGATGATGTTAACATGTTAGAGACATCAAAAATTGTGAAGAGGTATGTATTTTTATTCAATTTATTTTGAATTTGATTTAGAATGTTGATTGAAATAGGTTTTTATAATAAAATTTTGTTCTAATTATCAGGGAACGAATCTCCACCTCGAAACTTTGAGAATTCATAGTCACCCCCTCAAGAAGAGCCTCCTATTCAAGAACAACCTGAAACCCCCCCAACAATTCATAGGAATCCTTAAGGAACACAAGAAAATATTCTAAATCAAATTGAAAACAATAAAAGAGACATTGAACACTTAATTGGAAGATTAACCGAACATGTTGAAACCAACCCTTATAGGAGAGGGATTGTTGAATCATTGAAGTCAATTGTATCTCATGTAGGAGAAATGAGTGAGAAAATAATTTTTTGGTCAAATAAGAAGCATGAGATGAGATAATATTATGATAGAGTTTTTTCATATGTAGATGTTAAATTTTTTTTTTTTAGCAAAGCTGACTTGTGTGCCCTATTTATAGACCCGAAAATGAACACACCTTTGTCTCATACATACAGGAGGTGCCCCATCCATTGGTGCCACCATGAGTTAATTAAAAATAAATTTTGGGAGCAGTGGTGGATGGTATTTGACCAACCTCCATGCAATAACCATGAGGTATCACAATAATTTTTGAGGAACCTCTATTGTGAGTTTATCCTCAATAAGATGCCAAATTATTTTGGCATCTTAGACTTTAAAGGTATAGGTGGGGGCTCCACACATGATAGACCTATTACACGACATAATCCATAGTTGGCACCAAGACCCTTGGCCAAACCCATGGTGGAGCATTTCGTCATTCCTTCCATTGTTAAGGATAGTGTAGAGGTGGACACGCTAGAGTTGATTGGCTCACTCACCCAAACCATTTTACAGTGTGTGAGGCCTCTAGTAGAGCCTGGTGTGGAGGAGACGTGTAGGCCCTGAGCTCCACCCCACCATTGTGGCACTTGTTGTGCAATTTGCACATACAATTATCAGAGTGCTCGGGATGTAGCTACATAGGCTACATTAGTTGCAAAGGCAATGGCTTTCATAGATGATTTTTTGAATGATACATACAACATTGACATTCAAGTAAAATTCAACAAGTTCATTTAATATTGTTTATTAAATTATATTTTAAAATTTAAGAATAAGTAAATTAGTAGAATTTTGATATGATGAAATTTTAGGGTTAGAGTGTTCATGAGATGTGCCCCATTCATACAGACCCTTATTCATTCTTGACATTGAGTCCACGAGTATGCAACTAGTGTTAAAGATATTATTATTGCATTTGAATAGTTGAATTTTATATTTTAATGTTTGTCTCATATCATGCTTTGGATTTCAAATAGTTTCTTGGTGGACTTCAACCTCCACACCTCACAATTCATTTCCTCAAGGACCTTTCACTCAAGTAGCCTTTATTCAATAATGGTGTTGTAAAACAATCTTAGCTAGTTTTCATAATTTTGGATATACAAATCTAAGATATTGATGAGAAACACAAACATTGCATTTGTATTCCTTGATCATATCACATTATCTTCTCCTAATTCACTTTTTGTTCCTTTATTCCTTCCTAATCCCATCCCATTAACATTTAATGTTTCACTCTACCATTAACTCTTTCATTTATCATTTGCAGATGTTGACATCAGACAACCTTGGTGATGTTGGTGGCATGATGGACCATAGAGTTGTTGTAGCAATAGCCAGTTCTGATCCATTGAGAGAGGTATGCAATAGATTAGTCGATTTGACATTATATTCGCTCTTTTATGCTCTATTATAGAAATTTTTTAGATACTTTTGTGTAGTTTAATTTCTATCTTGATGGTTGCTATAGGTGGTTGTCACTCCAAATCATGGACATGGTAATGATGTAAATGTGAATGATGACTATCTATATGTGGTAAGTGATTATATTTTGTTATATGTCATTCCACAGTTGAATTTCTGTGTATTAACATCTTTACATTTTATGGTATCATTTGAAGGTCTAGAGTGAAGAGAGGAGGACTAGCAAACATGTTTAATTGACTAGAGAACCAATAGTCACTCCATCCAACTGAATTTTGAAGGTAGCATGGGATCTATTTCCTTCCCCTAGAGGGAAATGACTATATTAGGGTCATTTTTTGTATGCCTATGTGGAATTTTGGAACATATGTTTTGTACAAGTGATATATTAATGAAATTTTATGTCTAGAATATGGCTCCTTTGTACTAAGCCTGTATGGCTTTCTTGGATATATTCTATATACTTTTTTCAATATGTATCATTGTATACCTTATAAATTTTTGATTAAAAAAATATTATGTTGCTACTACCATTCTTGAATGATGTTATCATGTGTATTGTGTAAATTGTATGCTTGAATGTTGTAGGCATGGATTTTTTTTACATCTAATGCTTAATTAATTGATGTCGATTGCTCAATGAGCTCCATCTAAAGCATATTGTGTAAATAAGCTCCATTCTTGGAGGTTTGTATCCTTTAGAATGCTTCAATTACTTGTCCCTCACTTATTTGCATGTATGCTTCACTTATTCACATGTATAATTCACATATATTGCATGTATTCATGTGTATGATTCATGCTTCAAATGCATAGCAACAAAAAGATTTTGGAGAAAATTTTGACAAACCAAAAGTATAAGAGTTTTTTAAGAAGTTAGGAATCATAGTTAAAAAAAAACATAAAATATTGTAGAACAAGAGATAAAATCTATTTATTTTGAAATTGAAAGGTATTTCCATAGCATATTGAGATATAGAGAGCAAATAAAATAAAAAATTTAACTAATGAATTGTAAAGAATATATTTTTGTAGTTTATATTCATATCATTGATTGCATATTGTTTCAAATCTTTGAAAGTCAAAGCATTACTTTACACTGCATAACTAATAACTAGATGCTGATAGATGACAAAATTTCAATTACAATATAGTTTTTTCAAGGTCAACCTAAGCAATTATGCAATTACTTCACATTGCATAACTAATAAGTAGGAGCAGCTACCAATTGCCTTTTTTTATCATGGCATTCTATAAGGCCAAATTTCTTTGATGTATTTTATCAAATAGTTCATTTCCTTGCCTATGTTACCACAATTTTCATACATGTCTACCAAAGTATTTTTTCAAGTAGCGCATTGCCTTGTTGCTATGGCTAAAAGCATAAAACAAGTCCTTTCAAACAAGCTATGGATGCTTGGAAAAATTCTATCAAAAGCATAATAGCAAGCAATACTATAGACAAGGCAATGAACTGCTTGAAAAAAATGCCTAAAAGAAATGTGGTCTCATGGTGATGGAATGCCATGACATGCAAATTGCTATGGATTTTCATGCCATTCCATCACCACAAATATAAACCAACAATAAAAATTTGTTACATTATGAAGTGTCAGGTTCATTGAACCTGGCTATGCTAGCTTGGAACAATTTGATTGGTTGGAAGATGATGAGGCACCATCTCAGCATGTTGGATGTCCCCTTTTATCTTGGCCTAATGTGGACTTCAAGATATATTTTCCATCTCCTATTTTCAGCTTGGGGTGGACTTAAAGTTGTCTTTTCCATGTATGCTTTGAGCTAGGTCGACTTTACGTTGTCTTTTCCATGTATGCTTTGAGCTGGGCAGACTTTACCTTTGTCTTAGACAAGCATTATTCAAGAAAAGGGAAGAATTGGTAGCAGTTTGGACATAGCTTTTCTTTCTCAAGTAGAATTTGCATCTGTATACACCTAAAAATGGTTACATCACATTGTCCGGTAATTAATTAAATATTTTTAATGTTTAATTAAAATCGTCTGATTCCATCTACGTATAAATAAATTTAAATAATTTATTTATATTCTTCTTTATTTCATTTCGATTAAATAAATAAGTTTATTTAATCATCTTTTCATATTCATTTCTTAATTAATTAAATAAATATTATGGTTTATTTATATTAATTATCATATAATCTTAGTTTGAATATTTTATTCAAATAAAGATTAAAATATTCCTTTCTTCTAAATATATTCTTCTAATATCAATTCATAATTAAATATTCCAAAATATTTAATTAATTCTTCTAAAAATTTTATATTCTTCTAAAGTCATATCATAATTAAATATCTCAAAATATTTAATTAAAATCTTCCATAGTTTTTAAAATCAAAAATTAAAATTCATTAAATGAAATTAAATAAATTTATTTATTTAATTAATTTGGGGATTATCTTCAACATCCGGGAAGCAAACGGTCAAAACAAAAAAATTAATTTTCTCTGTTTCTATGCAGGTTTGTTCCCGTGGGTTGAAGACATGAATCCATCCTTCTCTCCAACCTCTCAACTTCTTCCATCTTCTTCTCAACTTCTTCATCTTTCACCATTCAAACCTACTAGACAATCTCACAGCTGTAGATTCTTGCCAGCTAGGATTTTTGCCTAAGAAAATCTATAAATATGACTGCCGGGAGCTCCAAATGATATAGAAGTTTTAAGCAGGATAATTATAGTCAAATTGCAAGTAGTAGCATTCATAGTATTCACAATATTTTCATAGCATAAAATCATAGCATAATATAGCATAGAATCATGACATCTTCCATTCACAGCCCTTGTGCATAATCCACAGCCCCTGTCCATATCCGTCAGCAATTTCATTCCATTAGCATACAGGATAGAATAGAATTTCCTTTTTGCATACTCATTCTATAGGTTTCCATTTGGAGAAGCTGAGCTTACACAATCTGAGAGCCACAACCTCCAAACAAATCTCTGGAGATAGAGAAAGACAAAACGTTTTTGAAGAAATTCTCCTTTACATTCTAGTTTTATTTAAATTTCTTTAGTTTAAAGTTCTGTTAATTATGTTTGTGTTTTCAATTAGATTACAAATTAAGCATACACACATTTTTGGCACCCACCGTGGGGCCTTTGACCCTGTTTCTCATTCTTTTTTGTAGTTTCTTTTGACAGGTTACAGGCAAAAACAGCGGAATAGCGCAGGAAACACGTCTTCGAAACTTCAACACCCAGTTTAGCGCAATTGAAGATTTTTGCAGCGCCCATGAGATATTTTACAGCGCCCATAATAGATTTTGTAGCGCCCATAATAGATTTTGCAGCGCCCGTGAGGTCCTTTGTAGCACCTATAAGATATTTTGCAGCACCCATAATATGTATTGCAGCGCTCTTAATATGTATTGCAGCGCTATTAATTAGTATTGCAGCGCCTTTAATAGATTTTGCAGCGCCCTTAACCTCTATTATAGCGCATTCATGTACTTTGTAATTTGTAAGTTTAAAACAGTCTAACTGACTCCAACGCGACCGCGGACAGTTAGTAAATTGTTAAAGATAAAACGAACCAATCCTAGCATAGATACGTAAAGATAAAATGAACCAATCCTAGGGTAGACACTTAATTTCAAATGAAGCAATCCTAGGGTAGGCATTAAAGGTAAAATGAAGCAATCCTAGGGTAGGCATTTCACACTTTATTTTTGGCTAAAAAGAATTTTCGATTTGTGTGAAGCAAAATCTTCACTTAGCTTAGAAAATCTTCATTTGGTGCTTAAAATACATTAGTGATTGCTTTGTTTTTGGTGATAGGCCTATGCTCTCCCCTTAACTGGGTGATCAAAATGCCAAACTCACCTATTTCCTTCATGCAAATTTCCTGTTTTATTAATACTTCTTAGAAGGCTTGCCGTAGTGGGAAAAAGTACTCACCCTACGGGAATGACCTAAGTGGGAACAACTAAAGCCAAGTTTTCCAACCCACTATAATCAAATGCGGATGGTTGATGAAAATCCCATTCGATGGTAGTGTGCATTGATAACCATCCCCAAAGCCTTTGTTCTAAAGGTAGGGAGGTCTCTCGAGGGAGTCTATCATTTGCCGCACTGAACGAAAACCCTTACTAAGAACCTAGTGTAGTATCTTATCGAGTCAGTTTCCGAACATCATTTTAATCACAGTGCAGGGAAGGGAAGAATCTACCCCTAAGATACTCACCATATAACTGCCAAGGATTGTTTTCTTAGGGGATCCGGTATCCACTTTCGTCACTCTGAGTACGCACCTAGAAAAGAAAAAAATACGGGCGCCCTTTCAGGGGTGACATGGCTATGTGAGTCAACACAGTTTTAAGATGTGGGCTGTTGATTGCTATGATGACCTACTTGAGAACTAAGAGTGAGTCTGTTTGAAGTGCTTATCATGTGTAAAACCTATTAAAACAATTTTTGAACAACATTTTGATTATACACTTGATGTTTAGCATAGGACCTAAGACAACCATTTTACAACTTGTTTGATGTGTTTTCAATACATTAATTTAGATAAGATCATCCAAAACACTCATTATCACATTGATTAATCTCATGTTACGAGATTGGAAATCCACAAAGTTTGTAAAGAAATCCGTTTTCAAAAGGATTAAGAAGCCCAAGAAACCCCTCAATCACAAGAAACTATTGAAGAAGCAACGATTCTTGTATCAAAGCCAAAAAAATTTACTCAAATATAGAACCTTTCTTCATAGGTATCATGATTGTGTTAGATGTCTTTCAGATGATTATGCCATAGAACCTTTGTATTCACAAGCTTACTTTCAAAGAAGAGCACTTTCTCAAAGGCATAACCATAGTCAACACATTCGTTTCAGTTATATTCCCCAACCCGCAATCAAATATTCTACTTGTCCCAATCAAATTTTGCAATAGAGAGCTTAGAATACATTAGGCATCCATCTCAAAATCCATCCTTTTACAAAGCCATGATCAAAATTTCATAAAGTGCAAAATCATCCTTTTCTTGATCTTTTGCTTATATTCCCGCTAAACAGGATTTTCATCCTTTCACTTAGGGAACAACACAAGCTACAAGATTAGAAATTTTGTGTAAGTCATAGAATTTTCATTCTATCCTGACTTTCATATATATCACATAAATTGCACTATTTCACTCTTTTGATCAAAAGCAAGTAGAATTTGGAACAAAACCTATGCCTGTCTTCATGAGATCTCAAAAACAAATGGAAAAAGACGAGGGAGAAACCACTACAAGTAAAATGGGTGACTGCAATGAAAAAGAAGAGGAAACATTTAGTCTTGATGAGTTAACAGAAGAAAAGCTTCAAGAAGCAGAACAAGATCCCCAATTCCATACTCTTATGGAAATAATTCTAGAATGTAACAAAGAAAAATATTTTCTTTCATTAGCTAATCAAGGAGCTAAGTTACCTCACACTTTTGACATAGAAGGGATTAAACAAAGTCCTAAAACTCCTCCTAATGACTTTAGTGCTCTTAATCAACAAATAAAAGAATTACAAGGGCAAATAAAGGAAATGCAAGGAGGTACAACAAAGAAATATGTTTTGGAAGACATATCTCCTTATCCATTTGATAGGAGTCTTCAAATGATCCCATTTCCAAAAAATTGCGAAATTCCTAAGTATGATAGGTATAATGGAAAAACTAATCCCATTGACCATGTTAGGGATTTCCGAAACATGAGTCTAGAATTTGCCTATGATGATACTTACTTGATGCGATTATTTCCACGAAGTCTAGGTGTACAATCCATGGAGTGGCTTTCAAAAATCACTCCACCTATCAAAACTTTTGAGTTAATAAATCAGTTTATATCACAATACTCCTACAACATTCAACACCAGATAACAATGCTTGATCTTTGTAAAGTGAAACAAAAAGTAGGAGAACCTTTTACTACATTTTTACAAAGGTGGAGAAGGTTATTTGCACAATATTCTCATCCTATTCTTGAAAAGGAAAAAATGGATATCTTTATCAATAGCCTTGATCCAAAATTAAGCTATAGGCTTAACCTTCATTGTCCTCATAACTTTGAAAAATTGATTGAAAACACAATCACCATTGAAGGGGCCTTGGTTAAAAGGGGAGTAATGAAACTTGATAATCCAAGTACATCAAATCAAAACAACAATGATAAAACAAGGTTTTGGAACAGAAACAAAAATGTTGTTAATGATGGTATAGTGGATGCAAATAATTTACAAACAAGATCATCTGTTTTCAATCTATCAAGTGCTCCATGAAACAATCCACAAGGAAATACAACTCAACAAGGAAACAACAATCAACAAGGACAAATTTCCAAACAAGAAAACATGACCAATCAAAATACCAATCGTGGTAATTTCAATAGTAATCTTGGCAATGCCCAAACATCAAATCCATCCAGACCTTCATTCTTTTCAAATCAACAGAATTTTACTGCTTTGGGTCAATCTCTTGAGTCTACTCTCAAGGAGCTACTTGATAATAAGGTTATCACCTTACCACCACAAAGACATTATGAACCACGAGTCAAACCACCATCATGGAATGATTCGTATTATTGCAATTATCATCGATGTAAGGGTCATAGAACGAACAATTGTCAAGCTTTGAAAAATCTAGTACAAGATTTAATTGAAAATGGTACCATTACAATTGAGGGACATCATACCAATGACGATCATCAAGCATTCAAAGATCCTTTACCAAATTATCAAAAGGGGGAAACGTCAAATACTAAAGCCAAAATCATACATAATGTTGAAGACAATATAATCCGTCACATCCACGCAGATGATCAACGGGTTAACGTTATCAAAATCAAAGGAAAACAAGAATATCAACAGGTTAATGTGACAACAAGAGGTCAAGCAAAAGTTGTTCTAAAAGGAAGTTCATCTAAAACAACTATTTCTCCTCCAAGTTAGTATAATCTGGTTGATCAATTGAGAAAAACATCAGCTCAAATATCTATCCTTGAACTTCTCAAAATATCCCCCATACACAAGAATATTTTAGAAGAAGCCCTTGTAAACACAACTGTTGATACTGATTTAGATGTAAACAGATTTCAAGCCATGGTGGGACATTTGTCTTCCCCCACTTGTCTCATTTTCTGATAAAGATGATGCTTCCATGACACATCCACATAATTCCTCGCTTTATCTTAAAGTCATGATTCATAAACATCGAATTAGACATGTCTTAATAGATGGAGGAGCCGGTTTGAATATTTGTACCTTAAAGTTAATAAATGCCTTAGGAATATCAAAAAATGAAATTGATCCATGAAGGAAGATAACTATCAAGGCATATGATGATGAAGAAAGGGCTTCTAAAGGATTAATATTGCTGCCTATCAGAGTGGGACCTGTTGTGAAGAATAAATTTTGTCAGATTTTAGATCGAGATCTTTCTTATAACATACTTTTGGGTCGTCCGTGGATTCATGATATGCAAGCAATTCCATCAACATATCATCAATGTATCAAGTTTCCTTATGATGGACAGGAAATAACTATACAGGCTGATTACAATAGTACCCAAACTTGTTCAAATCTTAGAGTAACTCAAGATATCTTTGTGCCACACAATAGGGAAGCTCTTGTTGTTTCTTCTTCCAATCTACAAGTCCAATTGCAAGAATTGACAAAGAATCTTGATACTAGGCTAAAGTTTAAAGACAAAGGGGTAGGTGAATATTCACTATCTCTTTCTACCTTACCTCTTTCTCTGAGGTCACATGGGAAACCTACATTATCAAATCAAAAGATTGCAACAAATTTTACATCTCAAGCTTCTGTGCCAATCACAAAGTTTGAGGGAAAATTTATTAAAGCTAATACCACTGAAGAAGAAGCTGAAGATAGGGACATCTTAAATTGGCTATACAAAGATGAAGATGACTCTCTCTTACACATTAAGTTACCTAAAGAACAATATGGTAAGGGGTACGCTATCATGCAGAAAATGGGCTATGAAGGAAATGGCCCTATAGGGAAATGAAGAGAAGGAATTGTGGAACCAATTCAACCTATTTCAAAGCATTCAAGTGATAAAACAGGACTTGGATATGGAAAAGATAAAGAAGACTCTACTTCACAGCAAACACAATTAACTCATGAAGGAGGATCAGTGTCAAATAAACCTCATGAATCAGTTTTCCAATTACAAAATAGTTCAGATACTGATTCTAATGAATATGAATGGGATACCATTTATAATGATGAATTTTGGAGGGATAAACAAGTTGATATCATACACAAGTATGCACCTCTTCTTATACAAGGAGAAGGCTCAAGGCCTCCACTTGATTATGTTTTACAAAGCAATCATGACTCAAGTGAGGATGAATCAGATTCTAATGAGATTGACAATCAACAGGAGAATACCATCATAGACCTTGTCTATCATGAGGATGATAACCATATCATGACTTTGACAATTCAAGACCTTAACCAACCTAATGATCCTATGCCTTTAGTTTATCCAGAACTTATTGATTGGGACATTGATGCACCTATCCATATTCCCACATTCAATGATGATGAGGACATTATAAATTTCCTTTGTTCCTCAAATGAAGAAAACAATTGTTTCATTCAAGAATCTCGTACTCATGATTTTGATAAGGAGGGTGTCAAGTCTCTTAGCTGCAAAATAAATGAAATAAAAGATGGATCTATTGGTGAAAACTAAAAAATGGTAGTGATAGATCAAAACAAAAGAAAAATAAAGAGTGAATCCGACAGTGAAAACCTTTCTAAGGCATTGAAGGATGAGAAACTTGATACTCTTCCTAAGTATTATCATGAAAGATCTTCTATTTTGATTGAACCAACAGAATCAATCAACATAAGTATAGCGGAGCAGCCAAAAGTTTTGCAACTTGTAGCATCATTAACAGTTGAAGAAGTTTTGAAATTCATACAATTCTTGAAGGAGAATCAAATTAACTTTGCTTGGTCATATGCTGATATGCCAGGTTTAGATCCTAATTTAATAATGCATCATTTATCTATTAAACCTGGGACAAAGCCTGTAAAGAAAAAACTCAGAAAAATGCATCCACATGTTGCATTATTGGTCAAAGAAGAATTAAAGAAGCTTTTGGATGTTGGATTCATTCGAACTATTGATTATGCAGAATGGATTTCCAATATTGTACCGTTTCAAAGCCAAATGGAAGGATCAGAGTTTGTATAGATTTCAGAGATTTAAATAAAGCTTGTCCCTAAAGATGATTTTCCTTTGCCCAACATAGATATGATTGTTGATTTAACTGCTACCATGCAATGTATTCATTAATGGATGGATTTTCAGGATATAACCAAATAAAAATTGCACCAGAGGATCAAGATAAAACAGCGTTTACATGCCCTTAGGGTACCTATTGCTGGAATGTAATGCCATTTGGGTTAAAGAATGCTGGAGCTACTTATCAAAGAGCAATGACAACTATTTTTCATGATATGATGCATACATTCATGGAAGATTATGTTGATGATTTACTTGCCAAATCTCACACACGAGAAGAACACCTGGAAATCTTATCAAAAATCTTTATTAGAATGGAGAAGTTCAATGTTTGACTAAATCCAAAGAAATGTGTCTTCAGCGTTACATCTGGAAAACTCCTAGGATACATTGTTTCAAAAAAGGGTATAGAGGTTGATCCAAAAAAGGTACAAGCTATAATGGACATGCCGCCACCACGAAATATCAGTCAACTTCGATCATTGCAAGGAAGATTACAGTCCATCAGAAGGTTTGTAGCTCAACTGGCAGATAAAAGTTTACCATTTACACATTTATTGCATAAAAATGTCCCATTCAAATGGGATGACAAATGTGAAGCAGCATTCAATTAGATCAAGCAATATCTTACGCATCCACCAGTTCTAATTCCAGCTATTTCAGGAGAGCCACTCATACTCTATATTTCAGCAACAGAAGTATCTTTGGGAGCTTTGCTAGCATAGGAAGATTCTACAGGTAAAGAAAGGGCCATATATTATATCAGCAGAACCTTAACAAAACATGAGTTAAACTACAGTTTCATTGAAAAAGCTTGCCTTGCAGTAGTGTTTGCTTCTCAAAAGTGGCAACATTATATATTGGCTCACACAGTTAAGTTGATAACAAAAATTGATCCATTGAAGTACCTATTAAGTAGAGCTACTTTAACGGGAAGACTTGCAAAATGGGTAATGATCTTAAGTGAATTTGACATTCACTATGTAGATCAAAAAGCTATTAAAGGACAGGTCATTGCAGATCAGTTGGCTGAAGCACCTTTACAAGAAGAAAATCCAATGCACATTGAGTTTCCTAATGCAGATGTTTTTATAGCAAAAATTAACAAATCATGGACATTGTACTTTGATGGATCTTATACACAATATGGCTTGAGGGCAGGGATTCTCTTTGTTACACTTGAAGGACATAACATTTCATGCTCATATCAGTTGATGTTTCCTTGCACAAATAACATAGCTGAATATGAGGCATTGCTTATAGGATTAAAAATAGCTTTGGAATGGCATATTTCAAAGCTGGAAGTCTATGGTGATTCACAACTTGTCATTAATCAAATTAATGATGATTATCAAACCAAAGATGATAAGTTGTTACCTTACAAGAACATGGTGGATGATTATAAGAAATATTTTGTGTCAATCAAGTTTTCAAAAATATCAAGGATTGATAATAAAGCTGTAGATGCAATGGCTACCATTGCTTCCTTATTACAAATATCAGAAGATCAAACCAAATATGAATTCTTGGTGGAACAATTGTTTTCTCCCACTTATGATGATCCTAAAACCCAAGTCATATGTCATTTAACTAGTTCAGATTCACCTTTATATGGCAAGACTTATACCTATTTGAAAGATAATATCTTACCTTCAGATTTATCCCGCAACCAAAAACAGAATTTCATTCGCCAATCATCTCGTTATACCTTAATTGCCAATAACCTTTATAGACGTGGTCTTGATGGTACACTCCTTAGATGTCTTGAACGTGACGAATCTGAAAAATCCTTACAAGAGGTTCATGGTGGTATTTGTGGAACTCATTCGAGTGGTTTGACCTTAGCCAAGAAACTTGTCAGAATGGGATGCTATTGGCCTACCATGGAGAAAGATTCTTTTACTTTTGTCAAGAAGTGTTCTAAATGCCAGATCCACGGGAATCTTATTCATGCACCTGCGCAAGAACTACAACCTTTCATTTCAACATGGCCTTTTTCTCAGTGGGGACTTGATCTTGTTGGTAAAATACATCCTTCATCATCAAATGGTCATAAATTTATCATTACAGCTACGGAGTATTTTACAAAATGGATTGAAGCTGTTCCTTTAACAACAGTGACTGGTAAACAAATATCTTCATTTATCCTGAATTACATTATTTGTAGATATGGAATTCCTAATTCTATTGTTACTGATAATGGAAGGCCTTTTAAAAATCAAGATGTGGATGAACTTTGTGAAAGATTTCACATCCAACACAGGTTCTCTACACCTTATTATCCACAGGGTAATGGTCAAGCAGAAGCTTCTAACAAAACTATTTTGAAGATATTGAAGAAGACAGTAAATGACGCTGGTCGTGATTGGCATGTGCAATTAAATCCAGCTTTGTGGGCATACAGAACTAGCATTCACACACCAACGAGAGCTACACCATATGCTTTGGTCTATGGAGCAGAAGAAATTTTACCATTAGAAGTTGAAATACCTTCACTTAGGGTTTCACTCAAGGGATTGATAAGTGATGAAGACTACAGAGTTTCTCGCCTTCAAGAGCTAGAATTGTTAGATGAAAGGCGTCAACATGCAGCTGATCATTTGAAGGGTTATCAATAAATTATGTCTCATAGCTATAATCACAGAGTTAAACCACAGGAATTTCAAGTGGGTGACTTAGTCTTGAGAGAAAATCCACACAATCAGCAAGACAGAGAAAAGAAAGGCAAATTTGAACCTAACTGGCTAGGTCCATTTGTCATCATTGCAGCATACGGTTCTGGTGCATATCAGTTATCCATGTTAGAAGGGGACCTGTTTGAAGAACCGATCAATAGTATTCATCTGAAGAAATTCTACATCATAAAAAGTCCTAAAAAAATCAAAAACATTAAATCAAAAAATCAAATTTTTTTTGAAAAAGTGCAATAAAAACAAGTGGTGAAAACTTGGCAAACAAGCACTACTTGTGATTAAAATGGGTTCCTCCATTTATTAATTTATGTTTTGTTTTCATTTTTGGCATCATCCATACGTTTCTATCATCTGTATATATCTTTCATTATCCATATCATATAGTGGGAATCTTTAGGTTTCATCATGGCTTGATGAAATTTGTACATATCTTTTATCCTTAGGTTGTGTTTACACTGGGGGAAAAAATGTAGAAACATAGACTGAACAAGGGAAGGACAACAAGCTTTTTGAATATCACAAACAGACATAAAATAGTTTGACAAAACACAACAAACATTGTCGTATCAAATCAACCACAACATGTTTATTCAATGCCAATGGAAATCGAAACAACATGATCCAAACAACTATCGAAATGAGAATATCAATGATGATAACCAAATTGGATGATCTTAATCTGAATAAATGTTTGAAATACTTTAAGCAAGAATGGAATGGTTGTTTGATTTTCTATCATATCTCTGGAGTGATTCAATGATGTACTGAACTAGAAGAGCAAGGAAGGAGTATGATTTTTCTTTGTCTGTTGTTTGCGAGGAAATCATTAGTACTATGAAAATTGGTCGCGAGACATGTTCTACTATGTATCATGGATGACATTTCAGAATTTGCATGGGAAATGGGTTAACTCTTGTCTGTTTATGCAAGCAATACTTAGGTCATCTCGGTTCAATTATACCTAGATGCTTGTATTAACTTGCTATATTAAAAATCATGAAAGCAATACTCAGGTCATCACTGGTGCTAACATACCCTTTGATGCTTGTATTAACTTTCAACATTTCAAAGCTCTATGATGATACAAAAAGCATGAATAAGTTCTCCAAATGGCAATATTGTATGAATGTCCTGCATGGTTAGTATAGATTTGCATTCATGTTAGAATCTGCATTTTGCATTCATAAAATTTTCCAAAAAGCTGGCAAAGAATCAAATGGTTATATCTTTTCGAAAACATGACTGAGTATATTTTGACATTCACAAAAACATCATTTCATACATTTTTCATATATTTGCATCAGAAAATCATAAAATTAAAGCATACATCATATACATCATGCATTCATTCATCAAATAAATTTCATCTCATAAAATCATGTATATAAATATCATAAATCATGAAATCATCATATTATACACATCATATGGACACATCATATATCATCATAAATCATCACTGCATTTCATATATCTCAAAAATGAATGTCAAAATGTACAAGGATGTCAACTACAAATGATATAATATCATAAAAAATGGGATCGTCTCAAGGTGTATACAAAATGCCTCCACAGAATATCATGAAAATATCATATACAATGCACTAGGCACTGCTATCCTCTAATGGAGTTGGCCTAGGACCTGCACCACCTGCCCCTGATGGACCTGCTCCGCCTGTTCCTGATGGTCCTCCTGGAGGTAATGGCTGTGTCACACCCCTATTGGTAGTACAAGATCGACCATGAGTAGACCGTGACTAAGCATAACTCTCTCTCTGCTCAGGTGGAAATGCATCATGATATCTAGTCCGATAGAACTCTGCCTCTTGGCTGGCTCTAGTAACCTCTCTCATCATGTCACTTGTCAAGGTGCTAGCTGCTACTCTCTGTAGGCTATCTACCAAGGCAATGGCCTGCTCACCCCACTATCTAGCTGCATCCCTCTCAGCAGTAGCCGAAGTCAACTGACCCTACAACTGTGAAATCAAGACCTGTGCCTATGATAGCTGAGCTTGCAAACTTTGTACTATACTCTGTAAATAGGATATCTGGCCTGATACTGTTGGATCTACTGAAGGGGATGGGTCAGTGTGTCTCATCTGTGGTCCACCTCTGCCACCTCTACTACCTCTGACACCTCTCCTGCCACCTCTCCTGCCACCTCTATCTCCACCCCTACCATCACCACCATCATCTCCCTCTGAGTCGTCATCTCCACCACTCTCATCATCATCACTGTCCTCTGAATCATCATCCTCTGATGCTGAGTCCCTCTGTCGTTGTCTCTGTGTAATAATAGGAGAAATAGCCTCATCAGGATCAGACATACGTGGTGCTGGATGCTCTAGGACATACTGGAAATACTTTGGTGTTGTCCCTGCATCAAGGACATTCACTCGATAATCCCATATCTGTGCTCCCAGACTAGTAAACTCTGCCACCGCTGTCTCATATGAAATATGTGGACCCCACACTGCAAGCTCTGGCTGTCACTGTGCATAAATCAAAGAACCCACAGGCATACCCTGAATCCGACCAAACTGTCGACATACTCGCCCAGCAAGAAATCTCTCAAGGATCCATGTAGTCCGCCCAATCAAAAATCTGGAAGTACATACAAATGGCATCTCCCTCGCATCCTCTAGCCATGGCTCACAATCTAAATATGGTCTCTAGCATACTGTATCTAGACTATCTAATAACCACTGCCAATGCACTAGTTTTCCCAGTCTCGACTGAGCAATAATGTGAGCATATCTCCATCTGTATGCTCGACCAGCTGGTCGCTGTCCTCGAGTCAATGGACATAAAATAGCAAAGTGCTCCCATGCCCATATCTGTAATAATGAGCACCCAACAGCAAAACTCCGGCCTCTACCATATACAATATGATGTAACTCATCATATAAAAGGGCTAGCATGCATGTACCCCATGCATACTGTGTCCCCTGCATCACCATACTCTCCAAAACATGACCCCATATGATCGCAAACCCCTTCGACCTTTGGTCGGGGCACAACACACCTCCAATAAATCCTACAAGTACAGCTGGTAGCGGCGGGTATGTATCTGTAATCTCGCCCCATGGGACGAAGTATCTAGCGATTTGATCATCTCAGAAAATCCTCCTCAAAGAATCAGTGCCTCTAGCCTCTCGGCTATCAAAAACAACTATCTCTCCCATCACTGGGATCCGTAAGATGCGATATACATCCTCGGGGGTCACTGTAATCTTGCTCGTCGGTAAATGAAAAGTGTTGGTGTCACTATGCCATCGCTCTGCAAGTGCTGTCAATAGAGCCCTATTGAGGCGAACCTCAGGCATATCAAGTAATGCACTCAACCCACATGCATCAATCACATCTCTATCTGAAAGTAACAAATGTGGAATCAATGTCCATGTGCTCGGAAATGTCTCTCATAACTACAAAACACCTAGTCTCTCCTGTTGACATATTATCAAAGCAACATCAATATCAAATCATCATAACGTATCAATCCAAAACTGAATATCAAATTATTTGTTTTTCATCATCATCATGAAATGTGAATAATATCAAAATCATGTTTGTTTTTAACAACCTTAGAAGCAAACGAATCAATCAAACTATTTGTTTTTCATCATCATGGAATGCAAATAATCAACATCAAGTTTTTTCTAACAACTTTAGGAGAAAACTTATCTATCCTATTTGTTTTTAATGACTTTAAAAGAAAATCTATCAGTTTATATTTGTTTTCCAACAACTTTGGGAACAAATTTATCATTCACAACAACATACAATCAAAAGCGCTACAAAACTACTTATAGGCACTACAAAATTCCTCATCAGCGCTAAAGAAACTTAGGCGCTAAAGAATTAATTAATAGCACTACGCTTTTGATTACGGGTGCTACAGAATTGTATGCGCTATGAAAAACATTAAGAGCACTATCAAATTTATCAAATGCGCTACGAAATTTCATGCGCTATGAAAACCATTAAAAGCGCTATCAAAACTATCATATGCGCTATAGAATCAATCGCGCTACGAAAATGTTCAATTGCACTACGATATGTATCATATGCACTACAGAATTAAATGTGTTACGAAATATATTATATGTGCTACAAAAATCTTTAAGGGCACTAAAACACACTTTTTTACGTCGAAACATGGAAAAATGTGCCACAAAAAGGAAAATTTTTGAAAGAAAGGAGATTTACGGAACACATACCGGAGGTCCATAGTGCGCTGGCCACTGATGTCGTTGGATACGCTCGAAACGGTGCTGGTGAACTGGAAGTGCCATAATTATCAACTTAGACCTCAAAATTTGTAAATTTTACTAGGTTAACATTGAAAATGACATGGAAAATGACATTTTTAACCTATATAATGGTAAAATTGGGGAATTTTATCATATTTTAACATAGCAGGGGCAATTTCTTCATCAATTTTTCATTTCATATCTTTTCAGGTCAATTTTCTTCATATCATTAGTTTCAAACGATGAATCGACATCTTCAAAATCATAAAAATTGAATTTTTTTGCAAAAATCCATTAAAAAAAAAATCACAAAAATTCAAAATATTATCGATTCATCGTTTGCGGGGGCATATACCTATCGATAAACCTGACAGTCAACATTTGGGGCAAATTTCAAAATTCTTTGAAGCAATGCGTAAAACACATCACTTCAAAGAGGGGCAAAATGTATACACCTAAAAATGTTTACATCACATTGTCTGGTAATTAATTAAATATTTTTAATGTTTAATTAAAATCTTTTGATTCCATCTACATATAAATAAATTTAAATAATTTATTTATATTCTTCTTTATTTCATTTCGATTAAATAAATAAGTTTATTTAATCATCTTTTCATATTCATTTCTTAATTAATTAAATAAATATTATGGTTTATTTATATTAATTATCATATAATCTTAGTTTGAATATTTTATTCAAATAAAGATTAAAATATTCCTTTCTTCTAAATATATTCTTCTAATATCTATTCATAATTAAATATTCCAAAATATTTAATTAATTCTTCTAAAAAATTTATATTCTTCTAAAGTCATATCATAATTAAATATCTCAAAATATTTAATTAAAATCTTCCATAGTTTTTAAAATCAAAAATTAAAATTCATTAAATGAAATTAAATAAATTTATTTATTTATTTAATTTGGGGATTATCTTCAACACCCAGGAAGCAAACGGTGAAAACAGAAAATTTAATTTTCTCTGTTTCTGTGCAGGTTTGTTCCCGTGGGTTGAAGACAAGAATCCATCCTTCTCTCCAACCTCTCAACCTCTTCCATCTTCTTCTCAACCTCTCCATCTCTCACCTTTCAATTTTACCAGACAATCTCATAGTCGTAGATCCTTGCCAGCTAGGATTTTGCCTGAGAAAATCTATAAATATGACTGTCGGGAGCTCCAAATCATATAGAAGTTTTAGGCAGGATAATTATAGTCAAATTTCAAGTAGTAGCATTCATAGTATTCACAGTATTTTCATAGCATAGAATCATAGCATAATATAGCATAGAATCATGACATCTTCCATTCACAGCCCCTGTGGATAATCCACAGCCCCTGTCCATATCCGTCAGCAATTTCATTCCATTAGCATACAGGATAGAATAGAATTTCCTTTTTGCATGCTCGTTCTATAGGTTGCCATTTGGAGAAGCTGAGCTTACACAATCTAAGAGCCACAAGCTTCAAACAAATCTCTGGAGATAGAGAAAGACAGAACGTTTCTGAAGAAATTCTCCTTTACATTCTAGTTTTATTTAAATTTCTTTAGTTTAAAGTTCTGTTAATTGTGTTTGTGTTTTCAATTAGATTACAAATAAAGACATACACACATATAATAATACGTAACCGCAATGTAAGGTGAAAGATCATCAATACCCAACCAGATTAGGAAGAATGCATGGAAAACAAAGTAAAAATAAAAAATTAGGTCAACATGGAAGGGATGCCTAAATGCCCCCAACACTTTGCATCATCCCCAATTTATCGAAAGTCAAGCACAAACATGGAAGAATGATGATACAAATAGAAGAAGGTTTATGACACAAACACCACACATGTATCTAAGTACCAACAAGGGTGACGAGGGTCATCCAGGCACACATGGAACGAGTACAGGGGAACACATCACAAAACAAACACATACACAAGATCAAGAAGAGGGACCTCCTCCTAGAATTGATTAGCCAAGAGGTCATCCACTTCCCAATCTAAATCCTCATAAGGGGAAGGAGGACAAGCTTGCAATGGCAGGATGTTAAGAGGAGGAGCGTTCGGCCCTCCCACAATAAGGGCCAAGGAAGAGGGCCCCTCAAGGTCCTCTCCATCGAGCTCTTGTGGAGTCAAAGTCAGCGATTTCACAAAGATCGCTAATAGGGCCGAAACCTCATCCATGGAGTTAAACATGCACTTGATAGGAGTGTTATGTCTTACTTCAGCAGATGGGACAGGCTATACCTAAGGTTCACCACTTAGCTCACTGAGTGACTTGGGAGCAGTGATGAACTCAGGAGAAGCCAAGACTAGTTCAATCACTCAGATAGAACAAGTCAACATAGGATCACCTTTTGAAGAAGGTGGGCTCCTCTTACGTCCTTTTTTTCTAGAAAGACCAACCTCTTCCTCTTTCTGCATTGGAGGAGATGAACTCCAAATAGATGAAGCTAGGGGTGTAGAGGAAGAGGAAGAAAGAACCGCAATGGACACAACCGAGGTATTAGTCATGTCCACAGGTTTTGAGAAAGGCTATATATCCATAATAGACATTAGCAAAGGATGATCCACTGAAGGAGCGATGAACACCTATACCTATTTAGGGTTAGGTACATTCATGCTCTCAACAAAAGCCAGGAGTGGCATAGGACCAACCTGAAGAGAAGCAAAAGGAAGGAAGGAAGAAGACACTATAGGAGGTCCTGAAGTAGGGGTGAGCATTTCTTCCTCCTTTCTTTGCAAGGTGGCCTGCTTGGCTAGGAGAGCCTTTTGTTGGAGCTTGCGTTCACTTGCAAGGTGGTTTCTATAGCTCTTGCAGTTAGAGACTAGAGGCTATAAGGCAATAGAGGGTTCGTACTAAACCATAGGAACATATACCAAGGTCATTTCTAGTGGAGGGACAGGTTCTTACAAAGGAGAAAAAGGAATGGGTTGAGGAGTGATAGGAGTCGACTCAAGAGCCTCGATAGTGGGCCTCTTTGTGCTCATTTCCTTAGGAGTAGAAGTGGTAGGAGGCCGCAGATTGAATTCTCTATGAGAATCTTTCTTTCTGCCATATGTATAATACCACAGTCCGGGGTATTAATTAGGGAGGTCCGTGATCCTAATCTTTGGCTTATTCCAAGGAGGGATCATCAGATTGAGTGGGTAACTGCCAAGCCGACTCATCCAATACTCTTCCCAAGAAGGGGGAGAGGACGAGGCAGATCGGGAGGAGGTAGCCTTCTCTTTACCTTTACGAGAAGGAGAGGGAGCCAGCATGGAATTCTCCTTCCCTTTGGGGGAAGGGAGAGTAGTTGATGCGAGCTTCTTCTTTTCTTCTTAGGACGAGGAGGCGGCCGATTGTTCTGTCACGAGGAGGGTCAACTTTGGCTCCCATTTTCCCCCAGTTTTATACTTCAAATATTTCTTGTAAAGTAGGTCCATTCTTGGAGGGAGCAGACTGATCGAAGAGGGCCAAAAGTGATCCAATGAGTATCCACCATGGGATACCAAGGGCTAATATTCGGTATCATGTACTACATGCACAACACCTTCATGGGAGAACTTTAAGCACTTGTGGATAATGGAGGAGATCCCATTAATGGAAGCTAGCTAAGGAATGCCCAACTTCACTTTGAACAGATATGATTTTGGGATAACATCGAAAGCCATGTCAACAGCTTTGGGTCCAACTAGAATGGACAAGGTTATCGAGCCATAGGGTTTGAGACTCATACCATCATGTGTACGAATGGTAGATTTTGTTTCTTCATATTTTTCCTTTTGTAATGAATTTATTACGAATGTTTCTTTAGTAATAAAATTCACATAGCTTGTGGGGTCAATCAAGACTCCTGTCACAATGTTACCATTGACCCGAGCAAGAATGTAGAGAGGCAAAGGTTTGTTGTTTAAGGGTAAATCCTATGATGTGAATGTAATGTCTGGTGAACTAGGTATGGGTGGAATAGTGGAAGTTACTATGACCATATTAACATAGGCCTCGGGTTGAGTGAAAGAATCAGTGGGATCGATAATCATTTTAGCAGAATGTGATGGAAATGGGTCTGTGTATATCTGCAGTTCACTATTAGCTTTCACCACTAATTTGTTAGTGTTTTGTTTATTCCCATCGAGATGAATGGTATCGTCCTTGATGTGGTCTTGTATCCCATGACACAGCCGCATGCAACATTTGGTATCATGTCCATTAATACGATGGTACTAGCAATAAGTGCTCCCATCATACCAATTAGGGTAAGGTTACTTAATAGGCTTAGGGGCCAGTAAAGTTACGATCTTATCCTTCAACAAATTTTGTAACATGGAAGTATAAGATTATGACAACTTCGTGAACTTCCGGTTGGATTTGAGGCCATTGTCATCAACATCGGCTACTACATTTGCAACGGCTTTTCCTTTCCCAGAGATTGATATGATGGACTTTCCCTCATAACGGGGGCATGAGGAGGAACCCACGAATTGAACAACTGTTTGTTGGTAATCTCGTAAAGTTGCACACAAATGCGCAAAAGAAGGGTATTTCATCAATTCAAACATCTCTTCCCAAGGTCTTTGTAGGTTTCCAATGAACACCTTCTACACATTGGAATCGGGTAGTTGATACAAGATTTGTAAAAGGAGTGCTTGGTAGCATGCTATGAAATCAGTAATCTTTTCATTATCTCCTTGTTTACATTGGACGAGGTCCGAAAAGGTCATCTTCAACCTGATGTTTTCTTGGAACTATCTTAGGAACTAATGAACAAGTTATTCGAATGAGAAAATAGAATTGTCAGGCAAGGAACAATACCATTCAAGTGTTGTGTCCTTGAGAGATTAGGGAAATATTTTAGCCATCAATGCATTGTGATGGAAGAAGTCGGTACACAAGGCGTTAGAGGTAGACATGTGTGTCTATGGATCTCCCTTACCACTATACTTCTCAAATTTAGGGATTTCCATTCCTTGAGGGAAGGGAGTGTTTAAGATGTCAACCAAAAATAGACTATGTCAAAAGAAAGGCTAGAAGATAGGTTGGGAAGAGACCTAGGAAAGGATTGCTAACTGGCTCTACATCTTACCCATATTCTAAAGCAAAGTATTCAGAATGGGGTCATTAGAAGATAGAGGGCCAGAGGAACCTCCTCCAGAACCCTCGCCAAGCCCACCTCCAGAACCGCCATCGGTATGAATTCTGCCAGAGCCACTGCCACCAGTAGGACCTCCGTTGGAACCACTGCCATGACCTCCACTAGATCCATTTCCACTAGTACCACCTCCATTTCCAAATCCACCACCACTACCAAAGCCTCCACCAATCAACTTTCCAAATCCTCCACCACTAGAGGTGACATAAGGGGTAAAGCTAAAGCCCAAGGGGACCTTATTCACTTTGACAGTTTCAAGTTGCTTAGGGGCAGAAGGGATACTAATAGAAGGGATCATGTTGGCCATGTAAATGGAAGTGGGAGGCATCAATACCCCTAACTATCCCTCATGGTCTTCAAAAGTGACTCCTTGTGCAAAACTAGTGTTGCTCGAAGGAGCACATGCTTCAGCAAGACCGAGGAGACTGCTTAGAAGCTCTATGCCCGTTCAATCTTTACCCATCATCTGTTTCAATTCACTAACAACCCGAGTGGCTCTAGCCATCTTTAGATTTCTTTCTATGTGGTTTTCTAAGTCGCCCAATCCTTTAGCAAGGGTAGAAACATATTC